>CATOUR010000050.1:4837433-6046791 GCA_951848785.1 Callosobruchus maculatus
CAAGACTCTAGATGGTCAGAACAACATTCTTGAAAGTGCATAAAAAATGCTAATCTCTTAACCACCATAAACAAGTGAAAACCGCCGATCTTGGCACATTATGAGGAATAATAAATTAATATGCCTTTCTTAACCTAATAACAGAAGGCGAAATCAAATGCAAAAAAGGGCCGGGGGTAGTGAAAACTCATCGCTCACAAACGTCGGAGACTGAACTGTATCAGATTCTCGTACTCTACTCAGGAGAGCACAAGATGAAGAAGCATTTTCCAAAACATCGGCAACAGCCGATCCTCATTAAATGGAGTTGGTACTTCATGAATATGGATTGTCTATACTAGCTCTATCCTGGTTCATAAATGAAGTTGATATTGCTGTTATTATTTTTGCAGTTGTTTCACATTGTGAAAACACAAACAATTACGTATGAAGGGTACTAGGAGTTTTGCAATACAGCTTTGTTTTCTTCATTTTTCATAGTAATTTTCTCTACATTCATTACACCTCTTGATCTTCTGAAATCTCTCTTTAAATTAGTTCTGCCAAGTGTATACAACCTTTATATATCAGAAAAACGTTGTTATCTTCATACAAACGTATTACTAGAAAATCGATACCTATTTATTAGGGTAGGCCTAAAAAGTTTTTTTTCGAAATGCTATACATGAAAAACTTGCTTCTAGGATAGATAAGAAGCACACAAACAAAATGTTGTTTACGTAACCCGTAGGTAGCGAATCGCACTTGAAATTTCGATTTTCTTCTAAAACACGACGTCTTATAATAATTCTCAAATGAACATTTATAATTAAAGAATTAAAATTGAAAAAAAAATTGAAAAAACATATTGGACTGCTAAAACTGGAAAACTTCATCAGAAAAGGTTTAAAAATATCTATAAGTTGTATAAAGATACTATAGCCAGTAGAATTAATTCAATTGCTGAAATGGAAATGGCTTACCTGTATAATGGTTGCAAAAATAAACGCAAACGACAAAAATACGAAGAAATCTAAGGCAGTTGGGTATGGTACCTTAGGAAGATCCGTCCTTGCCTCCAAGCCAAGGAATGTCATAGTCAGCACCGTTGTTATACCTGTGAACGAAGTTCAAAATTTTGTAAATTTGGCAATAAGACATCTGTTTGCCATAAGACTTGTTAAGTCTTGGCATTTAGTCCTTACATCAAAATCTTTAACATACGCAAAATATCAACAAATGCTACCAAAGATGATAGTAACTAAGAGCGTAGCATATGAACCTAGTGTGTTTGAAAGTGTTCGACAATCACTGATAAGAAGATTGCCTGCTTGTATCCAAGTGGAAGTCATTTTGAACATTTATTGTCGATTGAGCAACTTATCATGTGATTTTTGATAATAAAATGTAGCTGTCACAATTTTTTTCATCCCGTGTCTTTGAAATGAAGCTGTTTTCCAAAACTCATCAAAGAACAAAATATTCTCAAAATAGTTCAAAGGATCACCCTTCAAATGTTTGCCGCATGTTTACCAAACACCCTGTATAATCAAAGGGGCTTGACATCCTCTACCTTCAGCTCCTCTAATTATTTTCGCTATTTCTATGATGTATTAGCCCCCTCCCTCCATAAAAATATTTATCACCATAAGGATTATAGGTGGTTAATGAACCAACCACTAGACGCAGTCCACCCAATTTAAATCCAGGCTATACTCCTGAATGTGAGTTTTATACCTTTTTGAAGAGCTGATTTTATGGGTAAGTCTTTTTCAGTGGTTTGTATGCGCAGTGTCTTGGCACAATATTTGGAGCTAGATATGGTTCTGTTGAAACAAAAGCGAAAATGACAATTATATTATTTTTCTCAATATGTATCTGTTATTTTGTAAAGTATGATCCCTTTTCACCTATCTATGAGGTTATTGAATTAGTGTAAGCATATTGAACTAAAATAAGTGAACATATTACTGATTCTCAACGTAGATTTTTTAGACAAAGATGCCAAATTTTGGGTAATTATTAGAATTCCGTTAAAATTAAAATATCTCAAAAACTTTTGATTTTTGTCTATACATATGGAGCTAATTTTGTTGCATTTGAGCTCTACTATCATGCCCTGTCAGGAATACGTCGAACTATATTAAACCCTGTATATTCGTTAGAACAGAGGATTTAGGTTTCTCTCTATGTTCATCTTTATGTGGGTCTAGGTGTTATTCTGTCTAGCACACTTTAATCGCCGTACAAAAATGACTTACCCAGTGAAACCCTGTCTGCTGTTGCTTCTCTGTTCAGCCAGAAGGAGACCCACGAGAGTACCACCAGTAGAACGCATGGTCCATAGACTTGTATCAGGAAGTTTCCCATGTGCCTTTGTAGGTGGAAGCTAACCAAGAGCATTGAATATTCCGCTGTAATTAGTAAAGCGATATACATCTAATTCCTCTTTTCAAGGATGTGTAAAATATTCTTGTGGGAAGATATATAATATACAGTGTGAGTTTTTAGTATCGAATCGGTCCATAGCTCTACTACTGTAGAAAATAGCGGAAAAAGTTTTTATATAAAAGTTGTAGGCAATGATGGATCACACCTTGCTCAGAAAATATTCTTATTGATACAAGTCTTGTATCTACTTAAATGGTTCGCTTTAAGCTCCATGTGCGATACATAAGCTCACACAGGAATTGGCCAAGGAATCTAAATATGCAATAATATACAGTGTGTTCCATTTTAAAAAGATAACTTTGATACATCACGCTTTTATTAGTCACGCTGTATGAAAGCTATTGTATTCAAAATGCAGTCTAACTCAACCTACATACACTCGCATAGTTGTTTTTCTGGAAAAAAGTATCATTTGGGCACAAGACTGCTAAGCCTGACTCTGTATAGCAAGTCTGGCGTAGAAATTAGACCAATGCAATTCCTCATAAGAAATATAGAAAACTAAAACTGGATAGAACAAACTTGGACACAAACTTGGAACGCAGTGACTATTGAGGTTTTGAATAAATTTTTTCTGTCATAAATGGAAAGATCATACATAAGTTTTATAACAAAACTGTTTTTGTTTTCTTTTTTTCGCAATAATTCAAAAGTTATATCAAAATAAAAATGGGTTTTTGAATCGAGTACCGAACACACGCCGACTGCGACGGCTCCCGAACCCGTGTGACGTCACCATGGCGGTAAGGATGCTCCTTTGACCAACGACGTCCTACTGCGATACTAGATTCTAATTCCCAGCCAATCGCGAAAATACGTACTGATAAATTGGTAACTAGTGTATATTTGTTGCAACACAGTCGATGAGTGAAGTTTGCAGCTCGAGACGAAGTCTACGATCGAAATAAATATGTTTTTGAATGTTTGAAGTTGAAGTCAGATTACAGATTCCAGTAAGTAAGTACCTAATCAAATATGTTTCGTTGAAAAGATCTCCTCCATCGAAGGGTCTTTGAGGTTTTTGGATTGAAACCCAGGCCTTTCAACTTTTTTTTTGTTGTCTTTTATCAAAAAATTTATTGATGTGCTTTTTGCACAAGTGCACGCACACGTTTTCCACGATCAACATAAATATTGTTTGAATCAAATTTTGTTAGACATATTACTTGCACTGCACAGTGCTTGTTAAATTTTTATGAAAATCTAATATTGTTAAGCTTCATTGCCCAAAGTTAAATAAATAATAATACCAAGTGATAAACAGAATTCACATTCTGTGTAATCACTTACAAGTTTAAGTTACATTTTTTTACATTAAAAAACTTAAAAATGAATGTATTTAATGGATGAAGGGATTTTGTTTTATTAACCAACTATTACATTTAAAAAAAAATTAATGGCGATTGATATTGACGGACAAACCTGATTTCCACTGATTTTTTGAATTGTCCACCGCCTCCTGTACTTAGTTTTTGCACTGTGCAGTGCAAGTAATATGTTTAACAAAATTTGATTCAAACACATGTTTATGTTGATCGTGGAAAAAATGTGAGTAACAAGTGCAAAAAGCACATCAATAAAATTTTTGATAAAAAAAATAAAAAAAAAGTTGGAAGGCCTGGGTTTCGATCCAAAGACCCCAAAGACCTTGAGATCCACTATCTGACTCTCTAACCACTGGGCCATCCTTCGATTGATCCTTGATCTTTTCAACGAAACATATTTGATTAGGTACTTACTGAAATTTGTAATCTGACTTCAACTTCATACATTCAAAAACATATTTATTTCGAACGCAGACTTCGTCTCGAGCTGCAAATTTCATTCATCGACTGTGTTGCAACAAATATACACTAGTTACCAGTTTAGCACTACGTATTTTCGCGATTGGCTGGGAATCTAGAATCTAGTATCGGAGTAGGGCGTCGATGGTCAAAGGAGCATCCTTACCGCCATGGTGACGTCACACGGGTTCGGCGTGTTTTCGGTACTCGATTCAAAAACCCATTTTTATTTTGATATAACTTTTGAATTATTCCGAAAAAAAAAGAAAACAAAAACAGTTTTGTTATAAAACTAAGTAAGAGTAAGTAAGAACCGACGCCACTGAACCAGAACACCACGGCGACTGAAGATAGTAGATCAATCGAAACGCTGTATTCAAAATTGTATAGACAATGGCAGTCCGAAACATACCTTTTGAAACAGCTATCTTGTCTAATACAAACTTCAATCAGAATTGGTTTGTATTTGACATAGGACAACGTCGCCAAATACTTCCCCTCCCTCTCATACGTGTTGACTGTGAAACAGATGCACAATGACACATTTGAATATAGCCCTAACCTAACCCATTCTACCTTGTCAATATAAACAAACAACAAACATGTCCAAGATTATACCCCTTACGCTTACGAACCAGCAGCTACCACTTGAGTAACGATATATTTTCCTACTACTGCCTATTCAGATGAGCATAAACTACGTCTAAGAGAATAAATCGCAGTCGATTCCAGGTAGAGAGAGAGAGAGAGAGAGAGGGGGAGCACAATGGGTCCTTGCAATCTGCCTTCATTCATCAGAGAATCATCCTATTTGGTTCCAATTAGCAGGTAATACTTTTAGGACCATAAAGTTGGTTTCCTAATAATTAATAATAATAATACTTGCGAAGACATTTCTTCGCTGATCGAGACATTTTTGGGTTAGCACCTGTTCTCAATAGAATAATGTGTCTCTAGTTCCCAACCCATTTCGAAAGGCAAACTGAGTTTCACTGATGCTTTCCTCAATCTTTCTCCACATTTCTCCATTTTCTATATAAACACATAAGTCTTATCAGTCGGTACTTTTGGACTTGGATTCTTTGAGGAGTATAACGAATGTGGATTGGATTGCAGCATTTGTCGGAGTATTTCTTTGGTATTGCAAATTGCATTAAACAATTTAAGCAGAAGACTGATATTTTCGGTAGCTAGCACTTTTATAATTTCAACACTTAAATTGTCCGGTACTACTTTTCAGTTCCTTTTATAGCTTTAACGATTTCTTCTTAATTATTTCCGGCCCTTCTAAGGTTTTGTTGATTCTCGGTATTCTCTCTCTCTCCATACATCTAATTCTTCCTGTTCATATATTACTAATTTGTTGTTATTATCAATCAGTTTTGTCGGTGTTTTATGTTTATAGGTGCGTGTCATCCTTTTGATCTTCTAATGAAGGTGAAAACTGTCGTGCTTCCGTTCCAATGCTTCTACGTCACTACACTACTCATTAACCTATTATTATTCAGCTTAGTGCCTTCTTTTATGTTTACTCGCTATCACTAGGATCTCTAACGAAGTATTTTTTTCAGTGTCCTTTACACTATTTATCCTGCTATTAAGTTGAGTAGAAAGCTCGAGCTTATTGTCACTATTGCTCATGATGAAATGCGATTTTTCAGGACCCCCATGTGGTGCCCTCCTGGTATATCTATAATCTCTTCGGGGGCAACTTAAACTATGTAATAGTTACCTACTACTAATGATTTTTCTTGAAGCGATACCGAAGCATGTTATCTCAAAGTCGAAAATTTTCGCGATTACAATACTCTCCTCACCTATCGGTGTGGGAAGTAAAAGATTAGCGTGATGATGTTCTACACGTTATAGACCTATATACGACTGATGACCCTTAAGACATATCGATGGACATAGATTTTTTCTTATCGCACCATAGATGAGAGGAGTATTAGGTGCATTTCTAGCAAACAGTGTAACTTTTTTTTTACTTCTGTGTCATCGGCATCGACTGCTCTTGTCATTAGCCTTGTGTTCCTGTTTCCCAGCGCCACACTAAACAAAAAAACGAAAATCCTCAGTTATCTTTCCAAACTTCTTTTACTTCCCACACCGATAGGTGAGGGGAGTATTGTGATCGTGAAAATTTTCGATTTTGAGATAATACGCTTTTTGGGCGTTTCATGATGTCTACATAACGAAAATCCACGTCACTTATTTCCGTCGGTCTGTCTGTCTGTCTGTCTGTCGGTCTGTCTTTCTGTCTGTCGCTTTTTTCTAGCCTCGTAATCTCAGCAACCGCTGCATGGATTGTGATGAAATTTGGGCAGCGGTATGCTGTGGGGTCGTAGTAGGTAATGTTCCTATAATTTTGAAAATCGGTGCATAGGCGGCGGAGTAATTAAAAAACAAAAAAAATTAAATATTGCTGAAACTTCGTTTTTAGGCTTATTAGGGGTCCCTGATCATTTCTACTTTTTTTTTGGGTGGGGGTGAAATTGGGGTGGTTGGGGGGTGGGGGGTTGTAAAATTGAAAAAATTGTTGCATTCATAATAGACTGTCCACTGACATGTGAAGGAAGACCTGGCGACATAAATAACTTTTTTTGGTCCATCCGAACATTGCCTTCCTATTACAGAAATGTTTTCTGATGTAAACATACGAGAGTATTGCTTTAGATCGATCTATATTGTGTAACGAGGAAACTGTTGAATTGATTTTAATGAAATTTTGACACAGTATTACTACCGTGGCGAAGATGGAAGACGCGTATGGTTTTTGTAAATCGTGCCAGTGGCGGCGCAGAAATAATAAAAAAATTAAAAATGTAAAAACAGCTCAAACTTCGTTTTTAAGCGTTTTAGAGGTTCCTGATAATTTTCTGCGTTTTTTTTTGGGTGGGGGTGAAATTGGTGTAGTTGGGGGGTTGGGGGTTGAAAAATTAAAAAGTTTTTTGTACTCATAATAGGCTGTCCACTAATCTGTGAAGGAAGATCTAGCGACACAAATCACCTGTTTAGGTCCATCCGAACATTGCCTAGCCTATTACGGAAACAAAGGGGCTTAGAATTTTCTGTATACATACGACAATTTATTGCCGTTTAAAACGCTTTGTATTTTGTGACTTGGACACTATTAAATTGATTCTAATGAAATTTTGACACAGTATATTGATACCGCGGTGAGAATGGAAAACGCGTATGTTTGTTAAAAATCGCGTCAGTGGCAGCGTAGCAATAATGAAAGGTCGAAAAGTATGAAAACAACTCAAATTCGGTTTTTAAATGTTTTAGGGGTTCCTGATCATTTCCTACGAGTTTTTTTGGGTGGGGGTGAAAGTGAGATGGTTGGGGGGTGGGGGGTTGTAAAACTGAGACGTTTGTAGTATCGATAATAGGCTGTCCATTGACCTGTGGAGGAAAAACCTAGCGGCATAAGACAATTTTAAGGGGGGGGGGGGCTGGCGAATATTTGGTTGCAAGGAACCTCAGACTAAATCTTCCTGCTATGGGAAAATAATAAACTGGTATCAGCGTAATGTGTGGGAAGTACTGAGTCAATCAACTTGACTTCATTTTTTTAGGTGTTTTAGCAGTTACTGATCCCAACTCCATATTCCTTCATTATGTTTTCGAATTTTTCTCTGTCTATTCTAGCGTTAAAATCGCCCATGACAATATTATTTGCTGCTACCACTTGAGTTACGATAGATTTTCCTACAACTGCCTATTCAGATGAGCATAAACTACGGCGAACAGAATAAATCGCAGTCGATTCCAGGTAGAGAGAGAGAGAGAGAGGGGGAGCACAATGGGTCCTTGCAATCTGCCTTCATTCATCAGAGAATCATCCTATTTGGCTCCAATTAGCCGGGAATCCTTTCCTGAATTGGAGGAGCTGTACTGCATTATAAATCAGGTTAGCGCAACTTCAGCGCCAATGTCATCGCTGGCAGCGGCCGACTCGCCAGTTACACAGTATATCCAAATATACAGTAGCGCAACTCCCTAGAAATCATGCAGACAATTTGTCTCCGAAAAACTGGCCTCTCATAACCTCACGTCGGCTCCTCAGCACGAGCCGCAAGTATTGCCGTTTACGTTTTGAGCACAGGGTCGGAAGCGTAATTATTGTGTTGCTGTAAGTTTAATGTCTCGTAAATAGAGTAAATTTTGAGAGCAGTGTGGTAATGTGATATTATTCATCGAGGTTAGGCAGTTGTCTTTGGAATTCTTAATTACAATCTGTAAGTAGTATCCATGCATTCGCATTTATTGTACGTGAAGATGTTTTGTACTGATTCTTCTAATTCATCATGGATTCTTTGCCACAACCTTTAAATTTATCTTCATAAATCATTATAGAAAAACATTTAAGGTACGATAACGTGGTAAACAGCAAAACCGATGAAAGCTTGTTAGGTGTACATAAAAAATAATGACCAATATGTTTATAACAACGATAAAATATACTAAACTGGTCGTTATTCATAAAAAAATGCAAAACTGTCCTTTTATCTAGTATACCAAGACTACCTTTCCTTGTGTATTTGTATATTAGATATGAATAGGCATATTGAAGAAAAGAATCCATGTTTATCGAGGAAAATGATATATTTTTGAAACTAGCATGTTGATTCTTTTCATTGTGGACTTTCTATTTGAGCATCCATTAAAATGGACTTCACTTCCTGCTTAAAATTTCGTAATGTTGGAATGCACAATCACATACCTTTTGTTATGTGTCGTGAAAGATCTTTTGAACGTTGTGGTGCTGTGAGGAAACAGTGAGAAATTATTATTCTGACTTTAAGCTCATATAGGCTCATAATTAAAGAACGACTTCCCGTAACGCCTAACTCGTCTAAAAACTGAAAAAAATACACAGCTACCCTAATACCCGACAGACTTTGTTAGAGACAAATAGAGCTATGCTATCACACTTTAATATTACTAGGTAATAAAGGAGCACATTAGACATTGGAGGAATCGCATACGTGGCAGCATCTTGAGGAAGCTTAAAAAACTATAGTCACAGTTTTTGGAATTGTTAATACAGCCTACAGCGGCGCAATATTTTACTTCACGCGTCCCGATATCCATATCAGCGTATTACCAAATTCTTTAATCCGGTTCTGTCAAAGACACTACCTTCACTCTCATAGACTGAACACGACTCAGGCGATCGCCGTGCTGAGTATCCTGCGAACGATGCGCGAGATGCTATGCGCGAACCATCAAAATTCTGGAGAGTTGCGCTACTGTATAATTGGATATACTGTGCCAGTTATGCCAGACAGCGCACGATGTTTTCCACAACACGCGCTAAACTTGTTAGGGAAATTCGTTCGAAAACGGATCTTCGGCGCGTCTAAAACGAATTAGTCCGCCTCGTGCGATGGACGGGACGGGACGGGACGGCCAGGCTGGGATATTCTCTGCGAGAAACACATACAATGGTAGTAATTAAATGAATGTCTACTTCTTGTAGGCGTATCTGGCATATTTAGAACTCTATCCATGCACGAGGATCTGATCCTCCGGTGTTTGGCCAGTTGGATGGTGCACATCCATTTTTGTTCCACTTTATAAAAAGGGATGTCCACCAGATCCAGAAAATTATCGCCTACAACTACTACGCCTTAATCTCTCATGCAAGCAAAATTTTACTTTATATTTTACTATCGTTCGGAATGTTTTATTGGCTGGCAAATTTCTGCGGCATAAGCAGGTTTCATGAAGGGACGCGTTATGCGTGAACAGATATTAAACTTAAGGAGCCTGGGTACACACAGTTATACATATACAGGGTAAGTTTTTAGTACCGACTCGGTCGATAACTCCACTACTGTAGAAGATATCGAAAAAAGTTGTACATAAAAGTTGTAGCCACGGATATGCTCCTTGCTCAGAAAATGTATTTATTTATACAGGGTGATCCATAACTACGTTGCGATGCAAACATATATTCTTCTAAACGTGACACCCTATATATTATTCCATTTTTGGATTCTACTAATAATTTCTCTTCTCATAATAATGGGTATTATAACATTATACAGGGTGTTTAAAAAGTTATGACCATTTTGATATCCAAATCGCTGTCAAACTAACGTACTGTATATCAAAAAGTAATGAATAAAAAATTATCTTTTTTACATGAGAAGATTAAAAATATCCTCTAGTTTTAAAATCGTCTATAAAAAAAGCCCGCAACGCATATTCGTATACAGGGTGATGTACAATGCAAAATCCAGATTTTCTCTCTTTTTTTAAATGCAACCCCCAATATTTTATTATACCAAAGAATTGCTTTTAATATGCTTTTTGATCTTCGTATAGCACTTGTTGTACCTACGTCCATCAGTTTCCGAAATATTTCGATTTTTCGGTAAATTTAAGATATAGCTTCTATTTGTGTACTGAAATGTATTTATTTTGAGAAAGTACTATCAAATTTGTTTTTTATTTAACGAACAACTAAATTATAAGGTCATGGTAGTATTTGATGGAGTCAAAACCCTGAATTATCGAGATAATTAAGTCAAGTATTCTGAGGAAACAATTTTGTAGGGGTGATGCATAATTATCAAGCGGATTTATCAGGTAGGCCTTGAAAAATTGACAGCTTTCATAACCTGCTCAATAATTCCGTACTGTGTGAAAAACGAGCTTTAAAAATTAATTTTTCCATTGATGGTATTTAGGAGAATCTTTGAGAAATGGCCTACTTGCATCTAGAATATATCAACTATGAACAGCAATATCCAGAACGGAGGCACTCTAAAACTAATGCGTTTCAAAGATTGAAGACTCGTTTTATTTGGACTGTGTCGTTTAATATTTCATAGCCTAGCTGATAGATCTGCTTGATAATTATGCATGACGTCTATAAAATTGTTCCCTCAGCACACTTGACCTATAATATCTCGTTAATTCGATGTTTTGCCTTAATCAAGTACTTTTATGGCCTTATATTATAGTTCTTTGTTAAGCAAAAATAAAATTTATTAGTATTTTCTCAAAATAATTAAAGTTTAGTAAACAAATAGGAGGTATATTTAAAATTTGTAGAAAACTCGAAATATCTCAGAAACTAATGAATGCAGCCATTACAAGTGCTATACAAAGATAAAAGAGCGTATTAAAGGCAATCCTTTGGTATAATAAAAAATTGGGGGTTACGTTCAAAAAAAGAGAGAAAATCCAGATTTTGCATTCTACATCACCCTGTATACGAATATGCGTCGCGGGATCCTTTTATAGCTGATTTTAAAACTAGAGAACATTTTTCATTCATCCTTGTAAAAAAACATGATTTTTGATTCATCACTTTTTGATATACAGTACGTTCATTTGACAGCGATTTGGATCTAAAAATGGTCATAACTTTTGAAATACCCTGTATAATGTAACAATATCCTATATTGGAAGAACGGAAATCATTGGTAGAATTTGAATATGGAATAATATCTAGGGTGTCACATTCAAGAAAATGCATGTTTGCATCACCACGTAGTTATGGATCACCCTGTATAAATCTAAATATTTTCTTAGTAAGGCGCATATCCGTAGCTACAACTTTTATATACAAAGTTTTTCGCTATATTCTACAGTAGTGGAGTTATGGACCGAGCCGGTACTAAAAGCTCACCCTGTATGTATTTCTCATGTAAAACACGGATTCGCTTTTTCAACAAAACTCACTCTTTTTTCAAAACTACATACATAATATTTCAGAAGGTGATAGTTAAGATCTTAATGAATAATAATTCTAAGCGATTTTCTCAAAAAAGTTTTTTAGTGTGCAAAAAAACTCGCAATGCAAAATCATACATTTTACAAATGTGTGTAATTTAACAACCAAACACGATATCAAAATAAGGCCAATTCTTCTTCAATTTGCTCTTTGAATCATTACTATAAGTTCAAAGATAACGTCAGAAGCTTCGAAATACGAGTAACGTCATACGATTTTTTAATGGGGACAATTTTTTAACCAAAAGCTACTTTCCCCCTTATATCCACTGCCCCCTTGGACCAATCTCTTCAAAATGTTGAATGACAGGGCTATCGAATAACAGTTTATTTCAAAGGTATGTCGAAGTCCGTTATTTTGACGTTTGAGTTTTTTAAATCGGTCGATTCGTTATCGAGAAAACTGGAAAGATCTTTAAGTATCATAATTTGTTCGTATACTAAACAAAAACACACAAAAACGCCACTTTTTATTGCAATAATTGTTTAAAATGTTGCCAAACAATGATATTGGCGATGTTCAAATCCCAAATTCCAAAACAGATGCAAAAACAGTGGCAATGATTCCAATTTATGGTGCCCAAAATCATTGTGCTCGGCAAACTGCTGTTCCGTTTAACCCTAGACATCCCGAGAAGATAACTTCGCATAGGTATGTTTTGGACCTTGTTACGAAATTTACTCAAACTGGATCTATTGCAAATAGAAAACGGAAAGGTCTGGATGAAGCCGCTCAAGTTGAAGTTTTGGGCTATTTGGCATAAATCCTAATACTTTATTTACATTAAGTAAAATAAAGATTTTTTTGATTTTCTCGAAAACGAATCAACCTATTCTAAAAAATCAAACGTCAAAATATATGACTTTGACATACCTTTATTCGATACCCCCTTGTCATTTAAAATTTTTAAATGGATGATTCTGGCGGGTCTAAGGGTGTGTTTCGGTGTTTTTACTTTTAGTCAATGGTTTTCGCCAAATCCGCGGAAGGAAGTTTTCAAATGAAAATGAATATTTTGCTTTCCAAATATTGAAGCCCCTCGCGGATGTTTGAAAAACGGAAGCACAAACCTTTTTTTACTCTTAGAAAATGACGATTATTGCGCCTCACGGATTTTTGAGAAGCTAGGCTTCTCCCAGGTCAGATGACTAGTTACGCTAGTGCTCTCAAGTGAATGCATCTACACTCTACAGGCAACACAATAATGGGCTGAGTAAAGTAGCACTCACATTATAGAGGCACTATCTCAGCGAATTGGTTTGCAAAAACTGCCGGGACATAATTCTGGGGGCCAACTCTCTTTGTATTTTGCTCTCAGGGATCTATGACAACACTATTAAAAGAGCGCATCCGGAAAGCTTTTAAGACTGCGGAATGATACTTTTAATGTAAACAAGAAGGTGAGTCACTTGAGCTTCGTACAATACTGTACAGGCTTTCAGGCTGAAATTTGTGGCACCTCGGCTTGTGCAACGTTAGGCCTTAATAGGCAATATTGTAACAAGGCTATTGTAATCCTCTCAAGCTCCCAGGCATTGGATTCTGGAGAAATTGTGTCTAAACTGGTATGGGACTGTTTCAACACTCTCAGCTTGCTAGTGTAAATCTGGATTGGGTACCAGGCCGCGCTGGTATTGGTGGCAATCAAAAACTCTTAATGTACAACAATTAAAAACTATTTACTACGCACTATTCTAGTCGCAGCTGAATTATGGTTTAGCAGGATCGGGAGGTGTGAGAGATTGTTATCTGTCAGCGCTAGAGAACTTACAGGAATGGGTTATGAAAGTAATGTTTAATAAAGACAAGTTGTTTCCAACAAATCGGTTGTAAAAGGAATCAAACACATCTAACGTTAGGTTTATAAAAATTTTAAGTTTAGCTTATTCATTAGTTTGCACGACAGGCCATGAAGGCCTAGGGTAGAAATGAGTACAGTCTGATCTTATACCGCTAAAATTTATATAACTTAAAATTATCTTTGGATACTTTCACCACTTATTTCTCAGTATATCCTGCACTATTCTACGCCACCTATTTATGTCTGCCATCTTCTCTTTCCAGTATTTAATATGAATTTTCTTTAAATCATCTTCTGCCTTCTTCAGCCATCTCTCCCTTGGTCTACCCTTCCTTTTTTTCCTTTGGTCTCCGTTTGTGAACTAGTTTTGTCATTCTCGTCCCATTCAGCCTCTTCACATGTCCCAGCCACCTTATTCTCAGCGCTTTGTTGACTGCTATAATACTGGGGTTCTCATACATGTCTTCCTGATTTGTTCTTCTCATCCATCCCTCGTTTGTCCTTACGCCTCCATAAATAGCTCTCAACATTTTTCTTTCCCATCTTATAATTTTTTCTTCCTCCTCTTTGTTCATAGTCCACGTCTCACAAGCATATGTCGCTGTTGGTCTTTTAGCAGTTGTATAAATTCTCTCTTTGGTCTTTCTGGATACATATTTAGATTTCATAAGATTTTTCAGAGCTCCATACTTCTGGTTTATTTTGATGATCCTTGCCTGTATTTCATATTGTTGGCCGTAAAAGTTAGGTTCGGTTGATCATCGGAACTTTTTTCCATTTGTCCCATGACCATACATTTTGTCTTACTTTGATTTATCTCCATCCCAAATCTCCTTGCCTCCGCAGCTATCCTTGCCGGAATTTTCTCTAGTTCTTTCTTTGTTTTTGTCATCTGCATATACTATACATTGGCGTTCGTTATTAAATATGGTGCCATTTGTCTTAATTTTGCTTTTTCTAATAATTGCTTCAAGCTTCAGGTCGTTGATAGAGGATCGCCTTGTCTGAATCCTTTTCTCACTTCAAATTTCTGTGACTCACTTCCCATCTAGGTAATTTTGTTCCTGGTTTTTTGTAATGTCATTCTTATTATCCTTATGAGTTTTCCTGGAATTCCTAGCTGCATTATTGCTTCATACATTCTCTCTCTGTTTATACTATCATAGGCCTGTTTAAAGTCTAGTTTAGCTAATAAGAGATTAATACATCTCCACACTATTAATCATCAATAAAACACTCGGCAACAACTGAATTCTATTTTAACTCCATTTATGAAAAAGGAAATTGGGCACAAATGTTTTAAATATTTAGCTGCAAAATTTTCCACCATCTGCCAGCATATTTAAGAACAAGTGTTTATGAAAAAAAGTGTGTGGTACAGTTGAAAACATGGATGTACACTAAAGATAGACAACATATTAGAAATTTGTATAGAAATGATATTTAATTTAAAATAATTGCGCAGGAATCGTTTAAAAATATGTTTTTAAATGTGTATGTATGACCAACAGTGACTTTATCCCGAACAGTAATTAAAATTTGATCAGACTATTTTTATTGAATAAGGATGATCATCCCAGTTGTGACGTTTTGCACAAACACGTTACTTAAGTAGCTTCTGTGTATGTTTGTTTATTTATTATATCAAGTACGATTGAGCATCATAATTTTTATTTTTAATTGATAAATAAATTATATTATTATTATTATATTATTATTATTATAAGTGTGCAAACGAGCTTGCCATTCATTGGTCCATAACTAAACACACAGTGCCTTCAAACTCAAGATACTGCTCAACACATCGTTTTAGACGCAACCAGATAACAAAAATGACTATAGTGTTTGAAATTAAACTACTCTTTGACTAATTAAAAGTATACTTGAATAACTACTTCCCCTTTAACGTTATTTAACATTTACTCTGAATTTGTGATGAGACAGGTATGCGACAACTGGAATGGCGGTATAACTATTGGCGGAAGCAAAATATCCAACTTAAGGTTTGCTGACGGTACAACCCTTATTGCTGCTTCTCAGGAAGAACTAGTAGCTATATTAAACACTTTAGAATAACACAGTGCAGCGTATGGTCACAATAAGACCAAGGTTATGATCGTAGATAGAGAGCACGATAATCATCGAGCAATAAAGTCAGTAGGCCGTTGTGAAGTAGTTCAAAGTTTTGTGTACCTCGGTTCTTTGATCGACAATTTGGATAGCTGTGAAAATGAGATTCGACGTCGCATTCAACAGGCACATGTGGCCATGACCAAGCTTACTAAAATATGGCTTGACTATAACATCACTAAAGCTACCAAAATGTCACAGGTTCAGTCTCTTGTGTTCTCCATATTTTTGTATGCCTCGGAAACTTGGACTGTTAAAAAAACAGATCGAGCTCGCATAGACGCTTTTGAAATGTGGACGTGGAGAAAAATGCTGAGAGTTACTTATACCGCCCATCCAAGTAACGTTTCCATACTGGATGAGCTCGGTAATCCAAAGATACTATCCTCCATTGTGTCGACAATAATGCTTACATTTTTCTTACATATTCACAGAAGCGATAATATGGAGAAACTTGTAGTTCAGGGTCATGCCCCGAGTAGGCGACGCCATGGCCGTTCCCCTACACGATGCGCTGGGTGGTTACGACGAAACAGTTGCTGGACATGAGTGTCAAGAGCGCCACTGAACTGACAGTAAATCGCGAACCATGGCGAGCTACAGTTCTCAAAACTAATGACAATATTCGTGTCGGCAATACTAACGCATTTTACGAGTTCAAAACATGTCTGTCAAGACATTGTGACTATGATGATGATGATTTAACGTTATTCGATTCGACCCGATATTCTTTAAGAAAGTGGAAATGGTTCTACCAGTTCCTAGTGTGAAAGCAAAGTAGCACATGACCATTGCCTTTTTCGCTTAACCTGAGAAGGAAAAGATGCACACCACTGGATTGCCTTATTTTCCTCTTTAGCTTTTTCAGAAATGCCTTGGCGGAAGACCAAACGAACACTTTTTTCGACACACACCAAGCTACCGGAGCATCTCGAAGGTTATCGAAGTGAACTCTAGTGAATTAGAGCATAATACACGACAGTGTTGAAAGGTATCTCAAACTGCGATCCTTTAGGGACTTGTAATAAAGGACACCACGCGGTTACGTTGTATCTATATCGTAGAAGTTTCCGGTTTCAGCTAAACTGTACACCTAAATGAAACTAAATAGTTTTTCTAAGAGTAAGTGCGTTATTTTATATTTCGTAGCACAATGGTAACAGTATCATGGACACTTTATCTAACGTGTATAACTTCATGTTGTGACTAAAACATCTCCATTCAGCTAAACTACAGTCAGACAACATTACAATTATGTAAAGAAAATAAAAGAATAATTTGCAACAAACATAACATGAATTACATATAAGTAGGTCATCTAAACAAAATATCATAGTATTAGAAGTGAAAAGAAACAATGAGATGATATAGAAAGAAAAAAGGACTAGCTAACAAATACAAGAACAAAAAGATAGCCACATATCATTAGAGTTAAAAAGAAGCAATGAGATAATAGCCAAAAATACTAGCTAATAAGAACAACAAATATAATTTAACAATAGAGTGAGCAGCTTATGAAACACCTAAAAACGAAGTTTGAGCTGTTTTTAAATTTTTAGTTTTTTATTGTTGCTTCGCCGCCACTGACACGATTTCTTAACATCATACGCGTTTTTCGTCATCGCCACGGTAGTAATATTGCAAAAGTTTCATTAAAATCGATTCCATAATGTCCACGTTACTCAATACAGAACGATCTAAAGCAATACTCATTATCTATACATCAGAAAATGTCAAGTCCCTTGGTTTCTGAAGTAGGCAAGGCAATGTTCGGATTGACCTAAAAAAATGGTATTATACCGCTAGGTCTTTCTTTCACAGGTCAATGGATAGCCTATTATGAATATAACGAAACCTCAATAACCTCAATTTCACCCCCACCCATAAAAGTAGGAAATGATCAGGAAACCCTAAAACGCCTAAAAACGAAGTTTGAGGAATATTTGAAAGTTTTCATTTTATGCGAATTACTTCGCAAACAATGCATCTATTCCCAAAATTGTAGCAGCATTACCTAAAAGGACCCCACAGCATATCGGTGCCCAAATTTCTTCATAATCCCTGCAGCGGTTACTGAGATTACAAGGCTAGAAAAACGCGTACAGACAGGCAGATAGACAGACCGACGGAAATGAGTAACGTCGATTTTTGTTATGTAGACATCATAAAACTCCCAAACAGCGTATTATCGCAAAATCGAAAATTTTCACAATACTCTCCTCACCTATCGGTGTGGGAAGTACAACAGAAAAGGATGTGAAGAATTCAAAGTTACTTCTATTTATATATTGTATCAGTATTTGAATAAAATCTTTTCATAACTATTCAGTGCTGTATATAATTGATGGATATTCCGTTAGTAATTAAATCAATCGAAAAAAGTGGTCTTCAGCTATCATACCTTAATAGCATAATAATGTTATTTGCAAATTGGAAAAAAATCATAATGATGATAGCAATGAGGCCAAGCTATATATAGAAATTGGAATAGAAGTACATTAGTGGTGGTGAGCAATACAGGTGAAATTTACATTGAATACTCGGAGACACCAGTTAGAAGATAGTTTGTAGAAGCTAAACAATGGAATACAACCGCATAGTAGGTACAAATTTGTTTTAGTGTTTTTACTTCCCACACCGATAGGTGCCTTGCCTATTGCAGAAACCAAGTGACTTAGAATGTTGTGGTGTATACATACGAGTATTGCTTCTGATCGTTCTGTATTGTGTATCGTGGAAACTATTGGATTGATTGTAATGAAATTTTCACGCAGTATTATTACGGTGGTGAGAATGGAAAAAATTTATGATTTTTATAAATCGTGTCAGTGGTGGTGCAGCAATTATAAAAAACTAAAAATATAAAAACAGCTTGAACTTCCTTTTTAGGTGTTTTAGGGGTTCCTGATCATTTTCTAATTTTCTTTGCGTGGAGGTGAAATTGTTGGGGGGTGGGGAGTCACGAATCTCAAAAATGTTTTGTATTCATAATAGGCCATCCATTGACCTAGCGGCATAACACACTTTTTTTTGGCCGGACGGGCGATGATTTGGTTGCAAGGGTGTCTCATACTATGGGAAAATAAAAAACTGGCATGACCGTAATGCGTGGGAAGTACTGAGTCGATCATTTTTCATTTTTTTATTTGAAAGAATTTGTTGTAATTGTGGTCTTGGTTTATCACTATATACCCTGATATAAATTAGACAATATTTTTACTTTCTGCAACACAAACCATAGTATGATAACATACTCCAGGGAAATAAGGTTTTTTACATGACAATCATTCCTCAACCAATCGGATAAGTTTAGTGTTTTCGGACATATTTACCTACAAGAACTAAACCTAACTGTTTGCTGCGTAAGATTTATGTACAAATCTTCTTCTTCTTGAGGTACCAACTCCATTCAATGGAGATAATGGAGATCGGTAGTCCCAGTCTCGTCCAGTGCCTGACGTTTTTCAACCATGAGCTTTATCTGCGTGTTGGCCTTCTTTTGTCTTCGATTTTGCCTAGTAATAACTAGTTTTAGAATGACATTGACACCCTGTCTGCAATTTACTGATTTGTTTTTTGAATGTGGATCATCTCACTGATTCATCTTTTAGATAACATCTGTTAATAACTCAAATATGATGTTTTGTCAAAGTCAAATTGGTGGTTTTCATTTTTTACATGCTGTACTAGAGCGGAGGAAGCAGAAATGGTGTTCATCCTACATTCATCTCTTCTGTGTTCAGCTATTCTCGTTTTTATGTATCGACATGTCTGTCCTACATAGCAACTGTTGCAATCCTTACATCATCATCATCATAGTCGCAATGTCTTAACAGATATGTTGTGAACTCGTAAAATGCATTAAGTCGGAGCTAGAGTATTGCCGACACGAATATTATCAATAGTTTTGAGAAATGTAGCTCGTCATCTTTCGCGATTTACTTTCAGTTCAGTGGCGCTCTTGATACTCATATCCAGCAACCTTTTCGTCGTATCCACCCAGCGTGTAGGGGAACGGCCACGGAGCCGCCCACTCGGGGCGTGACCCTGAACAACAAGTTTCTCCATATTCTCGCTTCTATGTATATGTCCGAAGAATGTAAGCATTCTCGTCGACACAATCCTTACAAGGGATCTTGCAAACAATGTTAGATTTTAACTTAAAAGGTGATTTATCTTCTTTTGTAGTGAAAAACATTTTCCCTATTGTATTTTCATTGCTCAAGGCAATTTTCATACTGTCAGAACTGAATATTTGTCCTTTTTTCTCCGATAAGTATCTTACATGCGGAATTTTGAAGTATCTGGTACTAGTAGTGGATGGCTTATTTAAATTGTCAACAGCTGTGTTCCGATTAAGTATCTCATTAACAACTGACATAAGGAAATTCTTGTGCCAAAGATAATACTTTCTCAAAATAAATAAATTTCGGTACACAAATAGAAGGTGCACTTAAATTTTTCAGAATAATCGAAATATCTGGGAAACTGACGAATGTATGTATATGAAATACTATACAAATATGAAAGAGAATATTGAAGGCAATGTTTAGGTGTAATAAAATATAGGGGTTAGATTTTTAAAACAAAAATAATTTTTGATTTGATAATTTTCAATATACGGTAGGTCCGTTTGACAGCGATTTTGACATAAAAATGCTCAAAAATTTTGAAATATCCTGTATAATGTTACAATACGTTAGATTTTAGGAACAGAAATTATTAGTAGGATCTAAATATCGAATAATATATAGGCTGTCTTACTTAAAAAAATGCATGTTTGCATCACCACGTAGTTATGGATCGCCCTGTATAAATAAAAATATTTTCTGAGCACGAGGCATATCCTTGGCTACAACTTCTACATGCAACTTCTTTCACTATCTTCTGCAATAGTGGAGTTAGCGAGCGATCTGGTACTAAAACCTCACCCTGTATATCTTGAAATATTCGAATTATGGCATACCTGATTGGGCGTCGCTGTTAAGCACCGAATCAGTGTGATTGGCTGCAGGCGTAGCAATGAGATCAAACTGGCTCAATTTCATATCCTCTGCGATTGCCACCTGTCTGGCCTTGTTCCATCTGTAGATGACATCATGACTGGTGTAACCGACTGAAAAAAAACGTCATGTTAAAGAAATTACAGTATTGACACTTCCAAAAATCGATGAGACCTCTAGCGGCAAAAATCTACACTGACAAAGCAGGTACTCGAATTTCGGACGGCACACCGTCGCCGTTTATGTTTCTTCGTCCAGTCGTGTTTTCGAGTTTGTGCTTTGTTAATTGGTATATAGTGTGTTAGAATATTTCTTCGGACCTTCTTCATACGCTATTGTCAAGAATATGGCATCTACATCAGGCTTCAAATCAAGAAAGGCTAGCAAGTTTAATAGAAACTGTAGTGTTTATGGTTGCCACTCCAAAAAAGACTATGATAAAAGCATTCATTGCCACGTATTTCCTCCAAAAGCGTGTCACAGCGTGCAGGATACCTGCTATCCTCCATATTTGTTTACAAACGCCAGCGCCCTCATCGGTAATTGGAATCGCCAACGACGTCATACTGATAGACTACGCATCCAAGGCAAATTGTTTGTCGGCATTCCAAACATTGGGAATGTCAACGGAATATTTACAAGCAACGACGTCATTGTTTACAAGTTACATCGCAGCATGCCAAGTTGACAATCATTTGAAATGAATTTTCAGAAAAATGTATGGAACGTATGTTGTAAAAAAGTAAAAATATGATTGTGGCTTGCTTATCTGTAATAGAAAAAGTACTCTGAAGATACTCTTTTGTAAAACACGTTTAATTTTGCAATTCTGTCAAGAATTAACGCCATTTTTATATTTTACAAACATTGCTGCATGCACCAAGCATGCCCTAATGCACAACTGGCAACGTCGGGTGTGTCTATGTCAATACAGCTGATATTCCCCCCTTCCGTCGCACCGCCAGAAACGCTTACAAACATTCGGTATACAAAGCGTATTCTATCAGTATGACGTCGTTGGGAATCGCCAATAGCCCTGGATTTACCAACGGATTCGAATAGGTTAGAAAAAGCAACGCCCATGCTCTAACAGGCATATAAGTGTGCCCAAAATCCCGTTGTTATTATTTACTGTGTTCACAAACACGATGTTATTTTTTACAGAAATCTGTGGGATTTAACTTTTATGAAATTGTTTAAAATAGTCTTTCAACACTTATGCACTGTTAAAACCCAAAATTCATTCAAAACTATAAGAATCAATCCGAAACGATCAACCAAAACAAAGTAGCTATTTATACTATGCCTCTACATGAGTGCTGTTATTTTTAGGATTCTTTACCTGCTATCTGTACAAAGGGTTTATCAGCGATTCAGCGGTCAGTGTTCCAGCTGCCACCTAACAATCGTGGGCAAACATAAACCTTCTTTACTTCTTCTAACCTATTGGAATTCTTTGGGGTTCACTATGTTACCCGTATCAGAGCAACAAAACAAAATTCTAAACTAAAACCGTAATACAAAATATATCTATGTTTATTTATTAGTTTGTTTAAGTCGCTTTATAACAGCAATGTTTCAAGCGACTTCGTCATACAAAATCTAAATTTATATATCTTCTATATAATAAAAATTAATCCCTTTTTCCCTTGGTCACGTCGTCACTTGAGAACGACTTCCTATTTCATCCATCTTTTTTTATAAGCTTTCTAATACTTCATAGAAGGTTCTTACGGGACGAAAGCTAAAGAGAATCATACAGAAAATTAGAAAATCTACGAAAATGTGTGAAAACTTAACGACTACGACGGGTGTAACATAATGTATAATGTTAGTGATTTGTTTGTTAATGTTGTCAATATGGCGCTGCTGTCAAAAACACAGGTTAAATTGGGTTAAATGTTAGATATGTAAACTTCATGCAATCATATGGAAATTTCGAGCCTGTCAAGTGCGCGTCGTGGAAACAATGACGAATACGTATTCAGGGTGTTAACTAATGACAGACCATAATTTCGAGAGCGTATTTATGACTCACATTCAAATAGAAAGTTAGTGGTGGTATGAAAACGAGACTCATCAAGACACATGTTTATATGAACAAGATACATGTCGCATATTCGTAAAATAATTTTTTGCTGAAACTGATCTATTTTGGGCAAACATTGAAGGGACATTTTTTGTTTAGAATGAAACAGGCTACTGGAAATGAATTTTTAAATCGTAGGCAAATAACAAGACAAAAAGTTGCATTGGAAATACATTTTAGGGGTTGCGTTTTCCACCCCTTACAAACATGGGGTAAACCAAATAAATTACTGGCTAAGTGTCTTTTTGGTAGCAAAAAATGTCAGGTTAATTTCATATTTTAACTTTTTTAGCGCTTGTTAAAAAAATGTATGTATCCTCTTTTAAGGGGCTGTATCTTAACAAGGGATGCTCCAATGAAGTTTCTTTATATGGAAAATCCTATCATTTTTTCGATGAGGAAACACCCCCTTAAATGTTTTACACTCATTTAATTACTTCCTGTACATTGCATACATAATGGCGACACCTTAGACAAGGAAAGAGAGCGAACAGAACGCGCGGCAGACATCTCTGTTACCAAAAAGTACCAAAACGCTAGTTCCAGTACCGTAGCTAATGGGATTTACATTATGGTTAAGCTACTTGGAGAAATAATCTATTTTCAAATGAAATTTATTCAAATATTGTCATTCACGAGTTCTATATGGCCAATTTCACCATCCACAGTTCAAATTTAAGTAATTAACATTCACTCAACCGTGAACTTCCACTTATAAATTATTGTTGACTTTGAAGCCCTCTCACGGTCAAACGGTGCAACTTGGTATATAGGTATGTTGTGTTTATTCGCAATATTTTGACTCAGTGAGATGGGGGTTCTTCTATGGGACCGTCTTTCTGGGACACCCTGTATATCCGATATCTTGTCCTGCAAAATGTAAGCTGCCACTGGAAAACTGATTGTATTTGAACCAAAAAACCCCTTGAAAAATATAATTCTTACACTTTACGAGCTCAAAAACATTATCATTCGCATGTTAGTGGTACATTTCAAATTATATTTCGGATACATATATATCTCTGAACTAGATATCGAGATATTTGCATAAATTTCAGATATACCAAAAAATATGAACATAAATTTACCTGTGAAAGGTGATCCCTGGCTCCTTCCTACTGCTGTGGCTTCTACAATCGTAAGCTGCACACCCTACCATTACGCACACCACAATATTTCACAATTATTGGTTTTAAAAACGCTAAATATAGCAAAAAAAGCCCACCGTACCAAAATGTTTGTTTTCCACCAACATTTTGACAGCTATTCGTTTTATGTCACAGCTAATTCATATAGCATGAGGCTAGCGCGCGGTATCTCCTCTCTTTCCTTATCTAACGGCGACACTGATAATGCATGCGCATTCACCATAATTGTAAATGTAAATAATGAATGCAGCATGCACCATATTTTCAAATTTAAAGCTACGTTTTGACGTGATTCTGTGAGCATGTTGCTCAATTTTTTGGATGGCTACGAAAAACAGTAAAATTTCGATAACTTATTTTTTAAAAACGTCAAATGTTAAATCAAAGTCGACTTGAGCAAAATTAACTCAAAGATAAGACTTTAATGTCTGTCTAATTTTTTGTGTTATAAAATTCAACCTTCGAAAGACGTTTTACATACAGTCATGTACTAATACATATATCCCCACAAGAACTGAGTTATTTCGTTTTAGTACCATTGCAGTATATATCTTTATTTTCCCAATTTACCTGCTAATGTCTGTATGCTACCATTAGTAGGTATTCGATAACAAACTTTTGCCATTCTTACCAAAGAACGTCAGTGGTTTGGCCTAGTTTCATATGTACATACACAAGCGAGAAAGTTTTAAAACATATTCACTCCGATACTTCTTGGAGGGATATTTGTGGCACATCTGTATACGAAGCAGTAAAGAAGGCGAAAGGCCAGAAGATGCTCACAGCCAGGAAATGCATGAATATATACTTTTGGAGATCGCTGATTGGTATCATAAAAGGCGGTTTATATAACGATACCTAGGGAATACGTTGCTTATGAAAATTTAATCCCAGCTACCACACCGACTATTCTACAGCATTCTACACAGTGTTCAAATGGTACCGAAACCGGACCAAATGAATAACTAGGGAAGTAGGGTCGCACAAAAAAATAATTAGATAAAGGGCGTAAGGAATCTGCATAGCTATCTGATGGTGACCTCTATCGTGACATTGACCTTGACATACAAGGTCAAATTAAGGTCAAATCGATTTCCTTAAATGGAAACCGCTAACCTTGATGCCAGAAAAGAAATGCCCGGACAATTAATTGTACGTCCAGATACCTTTTCACCTTGGATGATTAAGTCAAGGTCAAAATTTGATCAGTAGGATACCTTGAGAAGTAAGGGTTGTACAAAAGTAGTCCAGATAAAAGCTAAGGGACTTTTCCTGGCTATCCGATGGTGACACCTCTATAGTGACCTTGACAATCAAGAACATATCAAGAGCAAATCAATTTTCTTAAATGGTAACTCCTACTTAAGAAGCCGAGAATAAAAAGCACGGAAAATTTTACATCCAGATTACCTTAGATGATTAAGTTAAGCTCAAAGATTCTTATGATTTTTATCTCAACCATTTTCTTGTGCGATCTCTACTTCCCGAGATATCCTGCTGATAGCATTTTGACCTTGACTTTATCAATCAGGGTCAAGCTCATATTTGAACTTGGATTTGACTTTGACTTGACCTTGAATGTCATAGTATGAACACCGCGTATGCAAAATCACACAGCGTACGCGTATGGATTTTATCTTAGCAAATACGAGCGTCGACCTTGCGTCAATGAAGTACACAGCCCAATACGTCTCGTTTGACAGATTTTAATCCAAAATGGCGGGGAACGCGCATATGGTTTCCACCAACCTGATGCGGTAAACCTGCTTCAGTTCTATTTTTTTCTTCTTCGTGTGCCCTGTGCAGTTCCGCACGTCGGCGATCCCTCGTATTCTTCTCGAATCATATGTAGGGTGACATTTTCTGCCTGACTAAATATTGTGGCGGCATCTCTCATTCCGCACCAATCTCTTATATTTCGAAGCCAAGAGTGCTGCTTCCTCCCCGGACCTCGTCGGCCTTCTATCTTACCTTGCAGTATCAATTTGGGTGTCAAGTATCTGGCACCTCTAAGGATGTGACCGAGCTAAGATATTTTTCGATGTTTGACAGTATCAAGAAGTTCTCTGCTTACGCCAGCGATTCTCAGTACTTCTTCGTTGGTTTTATGTGAAGTCCAGGGAATGCAGAGGAGTTTCCGGAGTGTCCACATTTCAAGTGCTTCTATGCAGTTCAATGTTCGTATTTTAAGAGACCACGTTTCTGCTCCGTAAAGTAATATGGGCCAAACATAGCACTTCACTACCCGAAGCCGCAGAGCCAACGAAAGACTTCGTGCTAGAAGAAAGTTCTTCAGTTTAAGGAATGTAGTTTTCGCATATCCAACTCGTGCTCTTACTTCTTCATCGCAGTTCCATTTACTGTTCAGTGTGGATCCTAAATACTTAAAACGTGTTACCTGTTCTATATGTTCGCCGTCGACGTTAACTGTGATATTGATGTTCTGCCGAAGTATTGTCATAACCTTCGTTTTCTTGGTATTAATTTGTAGGCTAAAACGTTTACCCAGCAGATTGATTCTATCTACAGTGTGTTGAAGATCCTCAGGAGTATTAGCCAAGATGGCAGTGTCGTCTGCGTATCTTAGGTTATTGATTGGAAAACTATTAATCTTAATTCCTCTGTTCTCTCCTTCCAAGGCTAGTTGGAAGATCTTCTCTACGTAGATATTAAAAAGCAATGGCGACAATATATATCCCTGGCGAACTCCCTTGGTTATACTAAATGTGTCAGTGGTCAGTTCGTTATTAATCCTCACCTCTGCAGTTTGTCTCCAATACAGTTGTTGTATTATTCTGATGTTCTTATAATCTATTCCTATCTCATGTAACCGTTCCAAAAGAAAATCATGTTTAATACTATAAAAGGCCCTTTGGTAGTCAATGAAGCATATGTATACATCTTGTCGTTGATCGTAGCACTTTTGTACAAGGAGCTTCATCGAAAACAGAACCTCTCTTGTACCAAGACCTCTGATAAAACTGAATTGAGTATCACCGCTCATTTCTTCACATTATAAGCGTATTCGGGTATCGATAATTCGAAGAGAGACTTTAAGAGCGCGACTCATGATACTTATGAGTCTATAGTCTCCACAATTTCTAGGAGCAGATTTTTTAGGAAGCGCTATAAAGGTTGATTTTAATCAATCTGTGGGAATTTTGCCCGACTCGTAGATTCTATCACACAGGTATGTCAGGTGTTTAACGTCTAGCAATTTTGAAACCTCAGCATGGACGTTGCCGTGTCCTGGACTTTTTCTGTTCTTCATATTCTTAATGGCCTGTTGTACTTCCGTTTCTAGAATCTCAGGACCAGTTAGTTCTTCCGAAATGGCTTGACTCAGATTTCGTTGATCCTTGAAGAGTGTTTGCGTATATTGTTTCCACGTATTACGTAAATCCGTAGGATCCAAGATAAGCTTCCATCGTCATTTCTCAAGGCTGGAATTGGCGCTCTTTTAAAGGAACCTGTAATTTCTCTAACTTTCCTAATGAAAATTGAACGAGTCATGTAAATTAAGTAGCCTCTCAGCCTCCTCGCACAGTTCTATAACCATTCCATATCCTCAGGGAGCCCCTATTTGTTAAAACTAAACAATAGCACCCCATAAGGGTCTGCCACTGGTCGATCGCAGAGCTTCCGCCAATGCCGCAAGATTTCTAACTACGAGTATGCATCTGAGACCCTTTCAAAAAAACTCTTAAAGGCGGGCCCCTGATCGATTCTGGATCCAGACGAGCGTGAACTAACTGGCTGTCAACCGAATCTTGGCACATAAAAATCCACACTTCGAGCACATGTCGTTCAATTTCGCGAAACTTTATTTGATAAGCAATCTGACTTCGAAGCTGAACTCCATTGAAGCTGATGGAAGCGCACTTCAAATAAAAACTTCCGCGGGATTTCATCGGAGAGTATTAAAAGCCGTGTATGAAGTAGTCTATCCAGCAATAGTCTATCCAGGCGCGCAGCCAGAAGGGGGCTGGGGGCCCAGAGGCCCCTCCGCCGAAGGTTACAAAGTATCTTAGTGATTTATATATACAGGGTTATTCACGTTATTCGACACATAGCATTATGGCTAAAGTATTTGATGAAAAAGAAAATAATAATTTCGGATGGATAAAGACCCATAAAGGCTACATTTTAAAAATATTTTCATGTTATACAGGGTGTCCCAAAAACACGAAATGTATCAAAGTTATGTTTTTTTAAATGGAACACCCCGTATACTATTTGCATATTCAGATTCCTTGGTATTTTCTAGGGTGACTTTATGTGAACCGTTTAGGTGTAAATCACCATTTTCGGTATAAGTAGATATCAGGAAAAAATTGAATATCGCAGAGATTATAAAATTTGGAAGGCTGTGACTTTGCCGTATTACTAAGCATAAAATGGGTCAGCTTTGATACGACTATCAAATTTGAATTACGGTTATGCTTGGAGAAATCGGTCGATTAATTAAGGCAAGTACGATCAACAATAACTTGATTTTTTCAAATGGGAATGCCTATTTTTTTGTACGGTTAAACGTAGAATTTGATAGCCTTTCTAATGATATAAGGTTGTGAATATAAATCTCTGGTAGTTTTCATTCAATTTTGAATTTTCAAAAAAATCGGCGTTTTTCAATTTTCCTACCTATAAGCAACGTAGCAGGCCATGAAATATAAACAAAAACCTGTTCATGTAGAAGAAAATAACTAACTTAGCAGAAAAGTACACACGAACTAGACTATAGGGACAAGATTATAAAAATTACTCACAACAAACAAAGTCTAATCAGAAACAACGGCGGTAACATATCTTTGGTCAAAGAGAAGCTGGATTATGGCAGTAATAGATATTTTTTACAGTCTAATGGCTACCGCAATTTACTAGAAGCTAAAAATTTCCATGACAATTAAAAACCCTGATATGAAACAAAAACAACCAGCGACTGTTGCTCCAGCACGCAATTATCAATCGTATGTAATGGTGTAAAAAAGTAGTAATTTGCGTCGAAGTCGATACCTCTGACTGGAGTCCTTCTATTTTTCGATATCTATTAGCAATATTGCAAAAAAGGAACACCGACAAATCGAATTTAAATTTTCTGCCATTTAGTTATGTTTTATAACTTGAACAAATTTTAATTCATTCTTCATTTTCTGCGATCTTGCTAACAGGTGCTGAAGAATTTTCAGAAGTCTAGTCAGAGGTACTTTTGACTTGAAATTTAACAGAATTGCATACTTTTTTATATCATTGAATGTGAAATTTTATTATGAAAATAATAAACTGCCTTCAACATTGTCTAATAATCAATGCTAATAGTTTTCGTTTCATTTCAAAATTTTTAATGGTTTTGGAAATTGCCAATCTCTAGTACATTGCAGTAGCTAGTAGGCCGTGAAAAAATCCATTTCTGCCATACTCCAGCTTCTCTTTGACCAAAGATATGTTATCGCCGTTGTTTCTGATTAGACTTCGTTTGTTGTGAGTAATTTTTTTAATCTTGTCCCTTTAGTCTAGTTCGTGTGTACTTTTCTGCTAAGTTAGTTGTTTTCTTCTACCTGAACAGGTTTTTGTTTATATTTCATGGCCTGCTACGTTGCTTATAGGTAGGAAAATTGAAAACGCCTATTTGTTTGAAAATTCAAAATTAAATGAAAACTATCAGAGATTGAAATATTCACAACCTTATATCATTAGAAAGGTCATCAAATTCTACGTTTAACCGTATAAAGAAAATTAGGCATTCCCATTTGGAAAAATCAAGTTATCGCTGATCGTACTTGCCTTAATTAATCGACCGATTTGTCCAAGCATAAACGTAATTTAAATATCACAGTCTCATCAAAGCTGACGCATTTTATGCTTAGTAATAGGGCAAAGTTACAGCCTTCCAAATTTTATAATCTCTGCGATATTCAATTTTTTTCCTGATATCTACTTATACCGAAAATGGTGACTTACACCTAAACGGTTCACTTTAAGTCCCATGTATGATACACAAAGTCACACTAGAATTCACCAAGGAATCTGAATATGCAATAATATATGGGGTGTTCCATTTAAAAAAACATAACTTTGATACATTTCGTGTTTTTGGGACACCCTGTATAACATGAAAATATTTTTAGAATGTAGCCTTTATAGGTCTCTATCTATCCGAAATTATTCTTTCCTTTTTTATCAAATACTTTAGCCATAATAGTCCATGTCGAATAACGTGAATAACCCTGTATATTTCTAAACCGTTGACTTTTTTATGCTACAATTACTAGGTTACGAGCTTAGAAGAAACCGTTCATTAAAGTTTAAAGATGGCCAATTATTGACTAAAATATTCAAGAGATCGAAACAAATTTAAACAAAAATTTTAGGATTTCTAGGTATCCACTATCCACAAGTTCTAAGTGGTGCTCATTGAAATAATTGACAAATAAACAATATTAACAATAATTTCTAAAAGTACTACTAACTAGTGATGCATCGTTGAAAAGTCAGATGTACCAATTTACAGTTTATGCCAAATTTCCTTGTTTTGCTGCTGATGAAAATAAGAAAATTCTGAAACAGTTGAATTTATGTACATATCCAAGTATTGTGGTGCATACAGGGTTTACTCTTAATTCAGGAAAAAATCATTTTCATGTTTCACCTTTACACCCAAGTAGGCTATAATGAATATTTTTTCAGTTTAGCTCCTTGATAATGTAAAATATAAACACCATTGAAACATCCTGCATTATATTCGTATCTCTTGGTTATTCTATATTTGATATAATTTAATTAATTTAATCTTCCATAACTACAATAAATACTTTTTTCATTGTGACGTTCACCAGATTTCTCTAAAGCAACTTATTAGTGCATTCAAAAATACAAATATACAGGCACGTTAGCGATTCTTTCACTGCATTTAGTCTATACAGGGTGGGCCAATAGTGCGTGGACGGAAGATTGTGGGCTTACTAAAAAATATTTCAAAAATCTGTCACTTGATTATGGTAGGGACCCCTGACAGCTATAACGTAAAAATATGTTCACTTAAATTTTGACGTTTATACAGGGTGATTCATATCAAACTTACATTTTTTTGAATGGAACTCCCTATATATTATTGCACATTTGGATTCCTTGGTTAATTCTAGTGTGACTTTGTATATCATACATGGAACTTTAAACGAACCGTTTAGGCGCAAATCACCATTTTTGGTGTAAGTAGGTATCAGAAAAAAATTGAATATCGCAGCGATTATAAAACTTAGAAGGCCGTGACTTTGCGGTACGACTAAGCATGAAATGCATCATCTTAAGTCGGACGGCTAAATTTGAATTCTTTTTGTACTTGGAGAAATTAGTAGATTAATTAAGGAAACTTCAATCACAGATAACTTGATTTTTTCAAATGGGAATGCCTATTTTGGTTTATAGAATCAAATGTAAAATTTGATTACCTTTCTAACGATATAGCATTCTCAATATCAATCTTTTTTGGTTTTCATTTTATTTCAAATTTTCAGTCAAATCGGTGTTTTTCGATTTCCCTGCATGCAAGCGACCTAGCAGGCCATGAAAAATAAACAAAAGTCCGTTAATATGGAAGAAACCAACTAACTTAGTAGACAGATGCAAACGAACTAGAGTAGCGAGGCAAGATCATGAAAATTCCTCACTTCACATCAGCTCTAACCGGATACAACAGCGGCAAGATATCTAATGTCAATGAGGAGCTGGGGTACGACTGAAGTGTTTGTTCTTCACAGCCTACTAGCTATTGAAGTCTACCAGAGCTTGACAACTTTCCAAAACGATTAAAAATTTTGAAACAAAGGGAAAACTACCAGCGATTTTTGCTTACATGTTTAGAATGACATTTTACATTTAATAGGATAAAAAAATTGGTCATTTCCGTTTAGTGTTTAGTCAAAAGTGAAGATATCTCTAACTGGAGCATTCTGAACATCTACTGAAATAATTGCTAGAATTTTTTAATTACGCTATGTTGTAATTGTGTTTATCTCACGTAGTTTTCTACAAACTAAATTATGTTTTAGAATTCAAAGAGACTGCAATTAAAGTTTCATTTTCCGCGATTTTGCTAATAAGTAGAAGTATCTACTGAAGAAATTGAAGGGTTCAGGTCAAAGGTATCATTACTTTTGACTTATGGAAATGGCTACCTTTTGATAGCATTAAATGTTAAAATTTATTCAGAAGACATAGATATTGTACTGCCAGCAACAATCACTAGTAGTTTTCCTTTGATTATTCTTCTTGTTACCGCTCTTGTTTCTGGTTAGAGCTAATATGTTGTAAGCAATTTTCATTATCTTGCCTCGTTACTCTAGTTAATTTGCATCTTTCTACTAGGTTAGTTGGTTTCTTCCATATTAACGGGCTTTTGTTTATTTTTCATGGCCTGCTATGTTGCTTGCACGCAGACAAATCGGAAAACACCGATTTGACTGAAAATTTGAAATAAAAAGAAAACTAAAAAAGATTGATATGGAGAATGCTATATCGTTAGAAAGGAAATCAAATTTTACATTCAATTCTATAAACCAAAATAGGCATTCCCGTTTGAAAAAATCAAGTTATCTGTGATTGGAGTTTCCTTAATTGGTCTACTGATTTCTCCAAGTACAACAAGAATTCAAATTCAGCCGTCTGATTTAAGATGACGCATTTCATGCTTAGTCGTGCCGCAAAGCCACGGCCTTCTAAGTTTTATAATCGCTGCGATATTCAATTTTTTTCTGATGCCTACTTATACCAAAAATGGTGATTTGCGCCTAAACGGTTCGTTTAAAGGTCCATGTATGATACATAATGTCACACTAGAATTGATCAAGGAATCCAAATGTGCAATAATATATAGGGGGTTCTATTCAAAAAAATGTAAGTTTGATATGAATCACCCTGTATGAATGTCAAAATTTAAGTGAAAATATTTTTACGTTATAGCCGTCAAGGGTCCCTACCATAATCAAGTGACAGATTTTTGAAATATTTTTTAGTGAGCCCACAATCTTCCGTCCACGCACTATTGGCCCACCCTGTATTGTCAATTGTAGTTTTTTATATATAGGTATGTTTATTTTCCAACTAGTTATTTAATTTACCATCCTGTTGCGAATCATTGCAATATCATTTTTATATTCATTTATAGTTATGCATATATATAGGCTTCATGCATATATGTATTTATAGTTAATCTACTACTTACCTACTACCACTACATTCAAGCTGTCGTATTAATATTTGAATTGTTATGTGTATGCTCACCTTTTGGTTTTCAATTTATGTGAATTTTTGTAAATTGTCTTGCAATTGGATTTCATCTGTTGGACAATAAACTATAAACTATAATTTTATTTAGATATCAAAGAATGGATAACAGTCAGCAAAAAAATGTACCATGCCCAAGCCCCCCCTCTCCGGTTGCTTGGCGGGTATGTAGATAAAAACAGGCTTTGAATATTTGCAATACTCAACAGGTCCTCTCTAGGTAGGGTTGTCACGTCACCTGTTCGGTTATTTCATAGCAGGTAGGAGCCACAAAACCATTTTTTTGCTCTAAGGGTGACGCCTCCAGGATGTTTGAGAAATTGAAATCTTACAACCCCCCCCTTTTTGCTCGGCAAAAATGGTGATACCCAACGACGTCCAATTCCTGATACTCAAGAAGCCCTTCAGTAGGACGTTATTGGTAATACCTGACTGTTCCCGGCGGTTTCTACCCCATTTCCCCGCCACAGGAGAGATGATTAGGCTGGTGAGCCCCCCGAAGTGAAATCTACAGGCTACGGGCCTGTAGCTGTTTTTCAGGCGAAGCTACGCATTTGTGGGATATTTCTTGGAGCTTTTATGTAGGCCATTTGTTTTAAAATAGATATCAGTTGCTCACAATGATACCGTCGCACAGTGGTAAATAGAAATATGTTTTTTACAAGTGGCAGGGCACACAGGGAAATCTGTCGTTTTGTTAAGGAACCATTCTTTGATACACTGGGATGCTACGTCCAGCATTTCTCAAATACAGCGATGTTTTATCTAATGGGAAGTGTATATTTGGTAACGAATTGTATCGTATTGTTGATACAACTACAAGATGTCATTGGACTCTAATGAATGATTCGGTGTCGTTGGATCGAACCTGTGTTTTGAGAAAAGAAAAGAATTAAATATTGTAGCGATTACGGAACTTAGAAGACTGTGTCTTTGCCATGTGCCTAAACATAAAATGCGTCAGCTTAAGTTAGACGATCAAATTTGAGATGTTTTTGCGCTTACAGAAATTTGTAACGGAATTAAGGAAACTTCAATCGGCGAACCGATCTAATGCAAAATTTGATAATCTTTGTAATGATATAAGGTTGTGAATATCAATCTCTGGTAGTTTTCATGTAATTTCAAATTTTCGATCAGGTCGGTGTTTTTCAATTTTCATAGTTATTGTCCCTTTATTCTAGTTAGTCTGTATTTTTCTACTAAATTAGTTGTCTCCATCCATTTGAACACGTTCTTGTTTAAATTTCGTGACCTGCTAAGTAGTTATAGGTAGGAAAATTCAAAACTACCAGATAATGACATTCATAACTTTATATTATTGGAAAAGTTATGAAACTTTACATTTGATTTTATGAAAAAAATAGATATTTGCATTTGAAAAAATCAAGTTCTGTGATTACCCTACCGATTCCACCAAGTACAAAAATAACTCATATTTGATAGTACTACGTAAGCTGACACATTTCATGCTTAGTGACACCACAAAGTTACAGCCTTCTAAGTTTTATGTACGATGCGATATTCATTTTTTCCTAACATCTACTTATAAAATAATGGTGTTTTGCGCTAAACGTTCGTTTTAGGTATCATTTGTGATACATAAAGTTACACTATAATCGACCAAAGAAATGTACAATAATGTACAGGTATTTCTATTGAAAAAATGTAACTTTGATAAGCCACACGTTTACTCGTATATTTGAGACATTTTTTCTTCATCAAATAGGGAAGTAGCTATCGTCCACCCACACATCGTTGATATACCCCCTTCAAGTCACAGAAATTTTGTAGCTAACATATTTTTTTCAACTTCAGTAAAATAGCTCGAACATTTTTCTTGCTACTTTCGCAGGCTCATCATCTTAGGTCACGAAGCCTTGTCAACTGACATACATTTCTTCATGTTGATACAGAAAACTAATCGACAAGAAACTATTATGGTACGCGCACATAAATCGGCATCGGACGGACAGTACGGATGGAACGGCCGGTACGGTACGGATTTTTTATTAGGGTATCGCACATATTTAATCGGAATCGTCGGAAGAATTGGAAGTCGGTTGCAAATATGCAAATGATCTGCGGGCAGTGTTACCAGGCAGATCAGACTTAAATTCGCTACTGAACCGCCTTGAACGTCGCTACGTTGTCGCCACACAAAAATAACGTATATTTCAGCCTATGTATAACTTTATTCGTGGGGGGGGGGAGGTGCAATTGATGTTAGGTATATGTATAATATAATATAACCTTTCATTCAAAAATATTGGATTACCCGATACATAGTTTCGACACAGCATAGTAAACAACCAGCAGAATATCTCTGAGGGAGGATTTCCTATACAAGAATGGTTCCCACAGAATTTGACCTTCGGATGATTTTACGGGTGTGAAATCTGGGTAGAGATGCGAAAATAAAAATATCGTGGTACCAATTCGATATTTTTTAGCCAAGTATAGAGCTGTACACGCCAATGGAGGTGCGTTTGGTTCGTAATTATTTTCGATACCGATACCGCTACAAATTTAGCGATACCAGCTTGGAATCGCTCATAAGGTATCTAAATTAAAAATACTCGATGCTAGTGCAGAAGTATTGATACACTTCAAGTATCGAGGTATCATTAGCATCCCTACAAATAAGAATCCAAAAGGGGGGATGCGCGTGTAATTGCCGCCAACCTGAGATATTGTGTTGATTGATTACTATGCTGTGGTCTCGACACCAATACAAGACAGTCTGGGCAAAACCGCAAAGAAGAATAGACAAGCAGTAGTCAGTGGCGAAAAAAAGATAGTAACAGAATTTTTCAAAAAGTCGCTACAAATCGTTTTATTTTGTTAAATCGCCGCTACGTCTCAACGTAATCAAAATGTCGCTATTTTCACGACAGGTTGCTATGAATGGCAACACTATCTGCAGGCAGCGCAGGTAGAAACTTGAAAAATGCCGACGGATCGCACATACGTCGCTATCGGCGACTTTATTTCTAGTTGCTATATTTTCACCGATGCCCACCGTCCCGACGTATGTGCGGAGGTCCGGTCAATTTAATAGAAAGTAACTTTTTCCGATCCGTACTGTCCGTTCAATGCCGATTTATGTGCGCGTACCCTTATATTCTCAGTATAATCACCGTGAAAATTTGACGCCACCTCCCCGACTAATACATAGTTAGAATCTTTTTTTGAATGTGGAGGGGTTGAAAATTGTGCGCGTACCCTTATATTCTCAGTATAATCACCGTGAAAATTTGACGCCACCTCCCCGACTAATACATAGTGAGAATCTTTTTTTGAATGTGGAGGGGTTGAAAATTCTATGCGTAATGTTGAGCTGCTAGTGTGGTAATTAGTACACACTATTTCATAAAGTCCAAAATTCACTTCATGCATAGATTTTGATAGCTCTTCAGTAAAATTCACCTAAGATGGAACAGAAAAGCGTTTCCATCTATTTGCATACATATTAGGCTTCAGATTGCTTACTAAATGAAGCACCATGGAATTCAACGACATGTGCTAGCAGTGTGAATTCTTATTTGCGCTCGAAGATTGGGTTGACAGCCAGTTAGTTCGCGCTCGCCTGAATCTAGGACCGATCAAGATTTCTCTTTAAGGTTTTTTCCCAAACGTCTCAGATGCATTCTCGTACTTAGAAATACTGCGGCGTAGGCAAAATGGTCGTATTAGGGTAGCGATAGATTGTTACACAGGGTGTAACTAAACAAATGTAAAATATCTGAGGGGGTGATTCCTCATCGAAAAAAAGTTAGGATCTTCCATATAAAGAACCTTCATTGAAGCATACTTTGTTAAGATACAACCCCTGAAAGGGGGTACATAAAATTTGTTTAATTATTTTTTTGACAAGCACTAAAAAAAGTTACAATATTGAAATTAACCTGACATTTTTTAATACCAAAAATACACTTAGCCAGTAATTTATTATTACTAAGTGTAGTTTTTCTTGAAACAAGATTATTAATTTTCATGATTACCATATATGGGCTGATGAAAGCCCTCACGCTGTTGTCGAAACTAACCATCAAGGGCAGTTTTCTCTTAACGGCGTGGGTCGGAACTATTAGGGATTATTTAATTATGCGTCATTTTCTACCTCATCGATTAAGGTATACGTTCAATTTTTAACAGAAGTGCATCCCGTACTGCTGGAGGAAGTTCCTTTGGGCATCAGAAGGGATAGATATTTTATACATGATAGGGCTCCCGTTCATTTTAGTCAAGTAGCACGTCAGCTTTTAGCTGAAACATATGCATTTCTACAACGCCCCATCCCCCGACCATCCCAACTTCACCCCTACCAAAAGAAAATTAAAAAATAATCAGGAACCCCTAAAATGTCTAAAAAAGAAGTTTGATCTGTTTTGATATTTTAAGTTTTTGATTATTGCTGCGCCGCTACTAAAACCACTTCTAAAACCATACGCGTGTTCCATCCTCATTACGGTAATAATACTGTGTCAAAATTTCATTGAAGTTTACTCGTATGTATACATAAGAGAATTCTGAGTTCCTTGGTTTTTGTAATAGACAAAGCTATCTTCGGATGGACCTGAGAAATGTATTATGCCGCTAGGTCTTTCTGCCTCAGGTCAATTGACAGCTTATTATATTATGAATGCAGCAATTTTTTCTGTTTTACATCCCCCCACTCATCAACCATCCCAATTTCACCCCCATCCGGCAGTATAGCAGCATTACCTACTACGACCCGCAACATATCGCTACTCAAATTTCAACACAATCCATGCAGCAGTTACTGAGATTACGAGGCTAGAGAAACGCCAACAGACAGACAAAACGAAGGAAATGAATGACGTGGATTTTCGTTATGTTGGTATCATGAAACGCCCAAAAAGCGTATTATCTTGAAATAGAAAACTTTCGCAATCATAATACTTCCCTCACCTGTCGGTGTAGCAGGCAAAAATTCAGTTAAGTCTCTTACAGCTACGCTTAAACATTACATGTCGTTTTTATGAAGTCAACTATTTTCCAATAGAAGGTACCTTTAGCCAAACAAAGCTGAGAAAGTTGCAAAGTAACTAAAGTAACGAGACAAGATTAAAAAAATTCCTAGCAATGCAGCAGTAACTAGAAACAACAGCAGTGACACACTATATTTAAGACCGAAGGGAACCTAGAGTATGGAAGGAACTATTATTTTTCACAAAACTCACTACAATGATGTTATGTCATATGGAACAATATGTATTTTATAGTTTTCAGAAAGGACTTATAAGTACTTTCATCTTTATGAAGTATTTCGTATATCTAAATGATACATTCCAGTAACAAATCAACATTTCCTTTAACCCGCTGCTGGAAGATTTCCAATGTCGCCTAATGCAGCCACCCTCCTATAGATGTAAAACATATTTGAAAACCTTTTTTCTTTTTGAAAGCTTTCACGCGACTTCCAGGTGTTTCGCTTCTCATGCAAAGCTACCGAATATCAATGAAACCGACATGTAGACTGCATTCACACCTCAAATGGAATATGACACAAATCCGTAAACAATTTCACTCAAAGTGAGGGTTAAGATTAAGATATATTGTTCAACCTACTAAAAACTAAGTTACCTTCTCGGCTATTTGCGCGCAATACGTTTATACAGGGTGTCCCACGACGATTAAGACACGTAATATATCGGAACTGGGCAGCAGTAGGGAATTTTAATTTTGGGGTGTAAATTATAGCAAATATTATTCCTTACTATTGTGTCACCTAACGAGGTATTCGTTTTTGGTCACATGAAGCCCGGTTCAAAAAAATTAATGGGACACCCTGTATATTTGTGACTTTTTGTGTTTCTCCCGATAAAACAATTCCAACAAACTAGCACACTTGGGGTCGAAAGTGATTAGTTCAAGAGCTACAGGTACTTAAAGGATGGTATCACTACCATTAATTATAAGTACCTGTAGCTCTTGAATTGATCACTTTAGACCCCAAATGTGCGAGAAGGAACACAAAGAGTCACAAATATACAGGGGTTCCCATTAAAATTTTTGAATCTGAAATCACGTGACCAATAACGAATGCCGCATTGGATGACACAATAATAAGAAAAGATACCATATTTGTTCCAATTTACACCCCCAAAATTATAATTCGCTACTAGTGCCCAGTTCAGATATATTGCTTGTCTTAATCGTCGTGGGACACCCTGTATATGCATTCTAGATCACGGCTTGCCAATCGTGTGAAATTAGTAAATACAAAACACTACAATGGCAGGTTGCTGTAACTTCAAGAGAGGCTGAGTCTCTTACCATCGTAAACTGAGATACAACGTAAACACTACACGCATTATTTCAGAGAAATCCATCAGATCAAATCTTTTTACTTCCCACACCGATAGGTGAGGGGAGTATTGTGATCGCGAAAATTTCGATTTTGAGATAATACACTTTTTGGGCGTTTTATGATGTCTACATAACGAAAATCCATGTCACTCATTTCCGTCGTTCTGTCTGTCTCTCTGCCGGTCTCTCGGTGTCTGTCTGTCTGTTTGTCTGTCTGTTCGCGTCTTTCTACCCTCGTAATCTCAGTAACCGCTGCATCGATTGCGATAAAATTTTTGTACCGATATGCTGCGACGTCGTAATAGGTGATGCTGCTATAACTTTGAAAATTGGTGCAGGGGCGGCGAAGTAATTAGCAAAAAAACAAAAAAAATTAAATATTCCTCAAACTTCGTTTTTAGGTGTTTTTTGGGTCCTGATCATTTTCTACTTTTTTTGGGCGGGGGTGAAATTGGGGTGGTTGGGGGGTGAGGGGGTTGTAAATCTAAAAAATTTGTTGTATCCATAATAGCCTATTCATTGACCTGTGAAAGAAAGACCTAGTGGCATAATACATATGTTTAAGCCCATACGAACATTACCTTGCAATTTACAGAAACCAACGTCTGATGTATATGTTACGCTCAATAGCCGAATTCGAGCAATGCCCGAAAAAAATACGCAGAACTAGTTTTGCGCAAGAGATATTTCCCAAACCCGATATATTAATTTCATTCGGCTATTGAGCATTACCAAATAGGCAGAACTAGTTTTGCGCATCTTGAAATGCACAGTACTAGTTCTGTATATTTTGGCATGGTGGCATTTAGAATTGTAGGGGAGATTTTTTTTCGATACATTGTTGATACATTTTTTATTGCAGAGACATTAGGTTAGGTTCATTCAATATAGTGAGGTAATGATCTTTTGTCATGAGATTATGTTTTTGTGTACTTGTAGCTTCAAGTAGCCGAACTAATTCGGTTTCGAATTTAGCTTGCATTTTTTCCACAAGCAGAAACAAAAAACATTCAAAGCAACAACATAAACATAGCCTTACTTTCTTAATATAACTGCTGCTGGCCATTCAGTACCACAGAACTAGTTCTGCGCATTTCATGTTGCGCAAAACTAGTTCTGTGCATTTTTTTCGAGCATTGCCCGAATTCGGGTATTGAGTGTAACATAATTATGTATACACATAAAAGTATTGCTTTAGACCATTCTGTATTGTGTAACAGTAATTTCTGAGTTGATTTTAGTGAAATTTTGAATTATTACTACCGTGGTGATGATTTTTAGAAATCGTGTCAGTGGCGGTAACAGCAATAATAAAAAGCTAAAAAATATAAAAGCAGCTCGAACCTCGCTTTTGGGCGTTTTAGGGGTTCTCAGTCGTTTTCTACTTTTTTTGGTAGGGGTGAAATTGGGGTGGTTAGGGGGTGGGAGTTGTAAAACTGAAAAAAATTGCATTAATAATAGGTTCTTCATTAACCTGCGAAAAAAAGGGCCTAGCAGCAATTTTAGATCCATCGGAAAATTGGCTTGACTATTAAAGAAGCCAAGGGATTTAATTTTCTGATGTATACTCATACATACGAGTATTGTTTTAGATCGCTCTGTGACCTGGAATTCATTTTGATGAAATTTCGACCCAGTATTATTACCGTGGCTAGAATGTAAAATGCGTATGGTTCTTAGAAATCGTGTCAGTGGCGGCGGAGCAGTAGTAAAAAAACTCAAAATATAAAAATAGCTCAAAGTTCATTTTCAAGCGATTAGGGGTACATGATCGTTACGTTTCATCCAGTTGGACATCCTACAAGGATGCAAGAAACTATTTACGAGAGTTTCTGTGTTGGATGATTTTTTTAGGACGGGCGTGTCATGATTTGCTTACGGGATCTCAGACTGTCAGCAATGGGAGAATAATAAAATGATATCACCGTTATGTGTGGGAAGTACTGAGTCAATCAAATCCACTCTATTTTACTTTTTTGTATGATGAATTTTAATAAAACTTTTTTTTCCGAGGTTCCCTAGGCATGCATATTAGGGCGAATCAAAATGTTGTCTAGTTATCCTAACTTCCAAAATCCTTGTGGCTTACTCTCGTAAGCATCATATCGTAGGATCAAACATCATAAAAATATAATTTTCTCTAAGTTGTACTGTAGGTTGGTGCCATTGTAAGCCATGGATCTTTGAATCTCACCCAAATATTGCGGTCGTTCTTCATCCGAGTGTATATTTCCCATTATACACACCATGACATGCACAGCAGTTTCTCAATTCTGCTAAAACGTAACATGGGAATAGAGTAGAAGTGGTGGATTAAAAAACGTACTTACAGGAGCCGAACTTCAAGGGACACCGTTGAATATCCATTGGGAAATCTTCTAAATTCATCGGGCACCCGGCCTTTATCGTCAGTCTGGAAAAAATTAAGTTTTTCAGATCTCAATATAAATCCTCAATATGCGCCAATGTGTTTCTGTATGTATAAGGTATCATAGAGGATGTCCAGCGCATTATTAGTTTTTCACTTTTACCCCTCCCTAAAAAACATATACAGAAACTTTTTCTAATAAACTCAGTAATACTGAATTTTCTGTTTTCTGTGTCATTAACACCCGTATGCACCGTAAGTCAATTGCGCGATTAGTTACGTAAACCTGGATTAGATTACTTGTTTACTATGCACCGCTAACTGACAATTTTGACACTTTCACTGTCAAAAAATCTTGCGAACACAACCTTGCCGTATCTCCAATCTGGATCAGTTAATCTCTTGACGGTGCATAACTAGATGCCAAAGATTAGCAAAACGCGATTAGGGAACTAGGATTAGAATCGCCAAACGGTGCATACGGGTGTTAATCTCTTGACAGTGCATGGCTAGATGCCAAAGACTAGCAAAACGCGATTAGGGAACTAGGATTAGAATCGCCAAACGGTGCATACGCGTGTTAGGCCCGATTTTATCAGCACGCGCATTTTAACATAGGCTTTGACCAATGAATGCAGCCGATTCAAGAACATGCTTGCTTGCTTCTTTTGAAGTTTACCTCAAAAAGGTGAAAAATGACATGCTTTGAATATAATCGACCATCATGAACCACCTTGTATCTTTTCCAGTCAGATTTTCTATCTTAAATGGGGGAAACTTGCATTTTCTTGGTTAACAAAGACTTTAGCAATTGCTAATCTTTGTGATATGCAACAAAATGTTATATTTCAGGTGTTTATAATTATTATCTATAGTAAATTATTGTTTTGTCAAAATAATGTAGTAATTCGGCTTTCTTGTCATCATTTTCATTTGATAGATCAAGAATCCAATGATCAAATGTACTGCTTTTGTGGAATCTGACTGGTTCGGATTAGCGATTGCTAAAGTCTTTGTTAAACAAAAAGATGCAATTTTCCACCCATTTAGGATGGAAAATCAGACCGGAAAAAGATACTAGATGGTTCATACTGGTCGATTGTATATAAAGCATGTCATTTTTCACCTTTCTGAGGGAAACTTCAAGAGAAATCAATAATTTTCGGAGAACTTTGACAGATGCATGTTCTTGAATGCGCTGCTCCGATTGGTCAAAGCCTTTTTTAAAATGCACGTGTTGATAAAATCGGGCCTTAGTATGCCTATATTAATAGAGAAATAATACTGAAATTGAAAAGAAGAGTTACATAGTGATTTATTGGTGCTAGCACAAGAAAGTTGTTTACACAAGCCAAAATTAGGTGGCTAACTGATATATAGTTAGTAGTAGTAGTAGTAGTGATGGGGAGGCAAAGCCAGGCAAGTAGGCCACCTTTGGCCCTTTTTGCCAACCCCACTGAACCAATCACTGAAAACACCAAAATTATACACATTAGAAAGCTCCTTGTCGAACCTACCAGACCTCCTGACGAAAGTCAGTATGTCCGACCATTTCGCTGAATATAGTGGCTCCTCCCCAAACTCCGTCGTGCCGAATATCTGAACCCTAAGGTTGCGATAAACTGCACATCTGTCCAGGGAGTGGAACGCTGTCTCGTCCTCCTCCAAGCATCTGGAGCAAATGGGTCCCCTACCACTCTCATAAGTGACAGATGTTTATTCAGCCGGCAATGGCCAGTGAGAACCCCCACCAGAAGGTTGAGCGTCTCTCTGCCTTTACTCAAAAGCCATTGCGTTCGGCCCCTATCAGGGCCTGCTATGAATCTTTTGGCTTGCCTGCAGTCGTCTCTCTCTAACCAGGGTTTCGCCAGTTCCTTGTAGGCCCAGTTATCCAGGGCCACATTGACCTGGCGTCTACTAATTCCCAGCATAGGTTCTGGGCCAATGCAGGGGCTGTTGGCCCCAATCCTAGCTAATCGGTCCGCTCTCTCGTTACCCGGTATACCAATATGTCCGGGGACCCACAGTAGGGTCACCTTCTTATGTCTTGCCAACTTCTGAAGGGCGGCAGAGCATTCTTGTGCCAGAGCTGATCTGGCCCTCGAAGCTGCCACCGCTTTCAGAGCTGATTGGCTGTCAGAGCATATATATATGCTCTGTTCAGAACAGAGCATATATATATGCTCTATATAAGCATATATATATGCTCTGTTCAGAACACTTTTCGACTTCCGTCGAGTATGCCGCCATCAATATCGCATACACTTCCGCCTGGAAGACAGTCGTGCAGGTTCCCAGAGCGAAGCTCCGCCGCACTTCTTTACCCTCCAGACAGAAGCCCGCTCCCCCGGATCCTGACTCCTTTAAGAGCGATCCGTCGGTGAAGCATGCGAGACTATTGGGCGGAAACTTGACTTTCCCTCTCATCCAGTCGTCTCTTTCCGGGATGACTAGTGAGAATCCATTATCTAAATTTAAGATGTCTTTATCTTTTTCCACCCTGAATGACGATATCGGGATATTACTCTCCGCGAATCGCTCTGGTGTGGCCAACTAATGGTTCTCGTGCTACCCACGTTCCCCCGTCACGCATTCTCAGGCAGGCCGACATCGCCTCTCTCTTTATCCAGAGGTGCAGAGGCGGCAAGCCCAAGAGTACCTCCAGGGCAGCAGTGGGTGTTGTCCTCATGGCACCTGTTATGCTCACTGCTGCAAGCCTCTGAATCTTTGCGAGCTTGAGCCTAACAGAGACCTTCTCTACGCTCGGCGACCAGACCGAGCAGCCATACTGGATCCTAGATCTGACTACTGCCGTATATAGCCAGTTTAGAACCTTGGGTTTGAGGCACCAGGTTCCGCCGACTACCCGACGCAACTGCCACATGGTAGCTATAGACTTTTTATACACATAGTCGATATGCTGTGCCCATGTGAGTTTATTATCAATTAACACCCCCAGGTACTTGACCTCCCGTGTTAGGGTCAGCGGTACACCGTGGAGAGTGGGGGCTTTAAAATCATCTATCTTCTTCCTGTGAGTGAATAGGACCAGCTCAGTCTTCACTGGGTTGATTGAGAGTCCTGATTCACCACACCACCTGTCCAAAATGCTGCACGCGATCTGCATCCTATCGCAGACGACGCCCAGGAATCTACCAGAGACTAACACCAGGCCGTCGTCTGCGTAGGCCTGCGTGTAGAAGCAGGCCGAGCTAAGTCTCGTAAGGAGGCCATCCATAACAAGGCACCAGAGGCGGGGGGAGAGGCAGCTGCCCTGCGGGCAACCCCACTCACCCCAACCTCGAGCTGAACCCCGCCTAATGTTGCACTAGCCTTGCGATTCTGAAGTGCTGACCTTACCCAGCAGACCAGAGTGTGTGGAACACCCCTGGTCTGAAGGGCGGTGCATATATTAGCTGTTCGTGCTTTATCAAAAGCTCCCTGTACGTCGAAGAATACTCCCAGAGCCACTTCTCTGTGTGAGAGGGTTCTTTCTACTTTTCCTACTATAGCATGCAGTGCCGTTTCCGTGGAGCGACCCTGCCTATAGGCATGCTGATTATCATGGAGGGGATAGGTAACGAGCGTTTCCTCTATCAAATATCTGTCCACGATCTTCTCCAATGCTTTCATAAGAAAGGAGGTAAGACTGATTGGTCTATAAGACTTTGATAAAGAGTAGTCGATCTTCCCTGGTTTAGGGATGAACACTACTCTTGCTGCTTCCCAGGACGACGGTACGTATCCTAACGCTAGCGAGCTCCGGAAAGCTGCCACGATATGTGGCAGCAACTTTTCTAGACCTCTTTGTAGTAGCGCGGGGAATATACCATCAGGTCCGGCTGATTTAAATGGACTAAACTCGTTTATTGCCCAGGAGACTGATCCGTCGGTTATCATCCTCTCGGCCAAGCCGGCGTCCTCTGATATATAGTTAAAACTAAAATAAAAACAGGTAGGTAAAATACGATATTCACTTGTCAAATCTAAGATGAAATATTAATAAACGCTGCACAAGACACACCCAAAGTTGTACACATCACAGCAAATATATTACACAGTTAGATCACTGAAATCATAATAATTCATACCTGTTCTTGATTTGCTAATTCTTATACTTGTACTTTTAAATTAACAGCTTTGCTTGTATTATGATTATGCATTTCATCATGTCTGGAATATGATGTTTCATTGCGTTTCATGTGACAAGCATTCTAAGAGCAAAAACATCCTTCTTTGAATAATCGTTCCATAGTCCAAGCATATGTGTAATTTACCTGAAATGGATTTAAGGATGCAGAAATGGTCATAATAGTATATTGTTCAACGATGGGGTAACATCGGCTCGTACTGCAAACTTCAACACGTGAGCTATTATCATCACCGGGAATTGAATACTATACTGTATCTACGACCGAAGCAATTAGTAGTACGACTTAAGTACAAAATACTCGTAATTACGAATTATTGACGTCTTAACCTCACTTCTGTAAAATAAATGCTGTATACTGTCGAATTAGCGTTTGACGTCTAATGACATGGCCATCTTTGCAGTTACTAAAGCCTGTACTTAATCATGTACGTTTCCAAGAGATCGGTACTGATATCTAGTAGGCGCTGTTCATAACCCACGGCTGGAGCGTGAATAATGAAAAATAACTCGCGCTGTTTGTTTATAGGTAGTATAACCTCTCCAAAAGTAGTAATCGCTGTATGACTTAATGGGATTAGATAAGCATACAGACAAACATAGCTAAAGTTCTTCCGAACGTAACACATTTCAGGACTGATATTCACAACAAAAGTACTAGGCACAAACAGATGTTATCAATTCCACGACATCGTTCAACTACGTTCCAGCAATCCTTCTCTTACCAGTCAGCTAAACTGTACAGCGTGTCCAGTTAGTGTGTAATTCTTCGATATCTCGCAAGATATACCTGATAGAAGAAAATGTCAAATATAAAGGTTATTTGGTTACCTAAGACATATTCTAAAAATATTTTGAAATATACAGGGTGTTGCGTGAAAGTAGGATAGTGATCAACTTGATTTTTTTATATGGAACTATAACTTTTTCTTAAATTCCTATAGTTTCTATCATTGATCTCTATTCAACCCTAAAATATTTTTGGGATCGGTTGTGACGTTGCCAAGTTATAATTTATTTTCTATTAATTTCCGGATTTGCAAGGTCGCAAGTAATACGTCTAAGTTGATAAATTCCTTTAACTTTTATCAATAATGTTATACAGCGAGATACTTCAATATTAAGCGGATATTGTTTTGGATGTTACCAGCAAATTGTCTCTACAGGGTGTGTTTGGCGGAATTTTAAATTACGGCAATTGTAAGGCCATTTTGCTTTGTTTTTGAATGTAACAACCTGTATGTTTTATTTTAAATGGAAATATCCACTAATACCCTATCTCGCCTTGTAATATTCTTTATCGTGTTTGCGGCGGTGCCAAGTTATAAATTATTTTTCCAAATTTTTAAACAAATATCCACGATTTTAATTTATTTAGGTAGAATCCTCTATCTCTTATCTTTATTGCAATGAATTGCACATGTCGAAGTTAGTAAGATCTCACAATTTCAAAATTTTGTTCCTGTTAATTATTGAGATACGGCGACACCGCTTTTTCAGTAAACAGTACCGGAACGCTTAAATATTTCCAAAACTGCCACAGCTGGAACGGTGAAATTCAATTCTTGGGGGTTTCTGAACCTACAAAATTCAAAAATTCTAACAACAGTGTTGTCAGATTTACCACTTTTACGTTAAGCTTCATAATAGGGCATTCCATTCAAAATTATGACGTAAATTGGTAAATCCGACAACACTGATGTTAGCGTTTTTGAATTCTCTATGTTCAAAAACTCCCAAGTATTGAATTTCACCTCTTCAGCTATGGTAGTTTTGGAAATATTTAAGCCGGTACCGTTTACTGAAAAAGCGGTGTTGCCGTATCTCAGTAATTAGTAGAAACAAAATTTTAAAATTCTGAGATCTTACTAAATTCGACATGCGCAAGTCATTGCAATAAAAATAAGGAGAGGATTCTATTTAAAATAAATAAAATCAGGGATATCTGTTTAAAAATTTGGAAAAATAATTTATAACTTGGCAACGTCGCAAACGCAAAAAAATATTACAAAGCGAGATAGAAATAAGAAATAAATCAATTTGGACGTATTACTTGCGACCTTGCAAATCCGGAAATTAATAGAAAATAAATTATAACTTGGCAACGTCACAACCGATCCCAAAAATATTTTAGAGTTAAATATAGATCGATGATGGAAACTCGAAAAATTTAAGAGAAAGTTATAGTTCCATATAAAAAAATTAAGTTGATCACTATCCTACTTTCCCGCAACACACTGTATATTTCAAAATATTTTTAGAATATGCGTCTTAAGTAACTAAGTAACTTTTGTGTTTGACATTTTTATCCATCAGGTTATACCTTGCGAGATATCGAAGAATTACACACTAACTGGACACTCTGTATAATGCATATACATATAATGTCCCAGTTGTCGTGATTTTAAGAAAAGGCTTAAAGGACACATTTTACAAATTAAGTCAACATAGATTGTATTCAGCTTATATCTGCTTTTCCTGTTTCCTATAAATTTGTTGATTAGAATATACAGGGTTATTCACGTTATTCGACACGGAGCATTATGGCTAAAGTATTTGATAAAAAAGAAAATAGTAATTTCAGATGGATAGAGACCCATATAGACTACATTCTAAAAATATTTTCATATTATACACGGTGTCCCAAAAACACGAAATGTATCAAAGTTGTGTTTTTTTTAAATGGTACACCCCATATATTATTGCATATTCAGATTCCTTGATGAATTCTAGTGTGACTTTATGCATCATACATTGGACTTAAAGTAAACCGTTTAGGTGTAAATCACCATTTTCGGTATAAGTAGACATCAGAAAAAAATTGAATATCGCAGAGATTATAAAATTTGGAAGGCTGTGACTTTGCCGTATTATTAAGCATAAAATGCGTCAGCTTTAATGAGACTGTCAAATTTAAATTGCGTTTATGCTCGGAGAAATCGGTCGGTTAATTAAGGAAACTTCGATCAGCGATAACTTGATTTTTTCAAATGGGAATGCCTAATTTTTTTTATACGATTAAACGTAGAATTTGATAACCTTTCAAATGATGTAAGGTTGTGAATATCAATCTCTGGTAGTTTTCATTTAATCTTAGATTTTCAAACAAATCGGTGTTTTTCAATTTTCCTACCTATAAGCAACGTAGCAGGCCATGAAATATAAACAAAAACGTGTTCAGATAGAAGAAAACAACTAACTTAGCTGAAAAATACACACGAACTAGACTAAAGGGACAAGATTATGAAAATTCCTTACAACAAATCAACTCTCCCAAAAACAACTGCGTTAACACCTCTATGGTCAAAGAAAAGCTGGAGTATGGCAGTAACAGTTATTTTTTACAGTCTACTGGCTACCGCAATTTACTAGAGGTTAAAAATTTCCAAGCAATTGAAAACCCTGATATGAAACAAAGACAACCAGCGACTTTTGCGCCAGCATGCAATTATCAATCATATGTAATGGTGTAAAAAAGTAGTAATTTGCGTCGAAGTCTATACCTCTGACTAGAGCCCTTCTATTTTTCAATATCTATTAGCAGTATTGCAAAAAAGGAATACTGACAAATCAGATTTAAATTTTCTGCCATTTAAGTTATGTTTTATAATTTGAACAATCAATATATTTATATTTATCTGTTGAGTATACAAATAAATATTAGTCATAGTTCGCAGAAAGCTGGCTTTGTGCGCGAATACAGACTAGTAGATACAGACTAAAATATTTCATAACCTTCCTTAGCGATCTTGCTAATAGGTACTGAAGAACTTTCAGTACTCCAGTCAGAGGTACTTTTGACTTGAGTTTTAACAGCATTGCATACTTTTTTATATCATTAAATGTGAAATTTTATTATGAAACTAATAAACTGCCTACAACATTGTCTAGTGGTTTTCGTTTCATTTCAAAATATTTGATGGTTTTGGAAATTGCCAGTCTCTAGTACATTGCAGTAGATAATAGGCCGTGAAAAAATCCATTTCTGCCATACTCCAGGATCTCTTTGACCAAAGATATGTTACCGCCGTTGTTTCTAGTTAGACTTTGTTTGTTGTGAGTGATTTTTATAATCTTGACCCTTTAGTCTAGTTTGTGTGTATTTTTCAGCTAAGATAGTTGTTTTCTTCTACCTGAACAGGTTTTTGTTTATATTTCATGGCCTGCTACCGAGCCTGCTACGTTACTTATAGGTAGGAAAATTGAAAAACACCGATTTGTTTGAAAATTTAAAATTAAATGAAAACTACCAGAGATTGATATTCGCAACCCTACATCATTTGAAAGTTTATCAAATTCTACGTTTAATCGAATAAAAAAAACTGGGCATTCCCATTTGAAAAAGTCAAGTTATCGCTGATCGAAGTTTCCTTAATTAACCGACCGATTTCTCCAAGCATGAACATAATTTAAATTTGACAGTCTCATCAAAGCTGACGCATTTTATGCTTAGTAATACGACAAAGTCACAGCCTTCCAAATTTTATAATCTCTGCGATATTCAATTTTTTCCTGATATCTACTTATACCAAAAATGGTGATTTACACTTAAACGGTTTGCTTTAAGCCCCATGTATGATACATAAAGTCACACTAGAATTCATCAAGGAATCTGAATTTGCAATAATATACGGGGTGTTCCATTTAAAAAAACATAACTTTGATACATTTCGTGTTTTTGGGACACCCTGTATAACATGAAAATATTTTTAAAATGTAGTCTTTATGGGTCTCTATCCATCCGAAATTATTATTTTCTTTTTTATCAAATACTTTAGCCATAATGCTCCGTGTCGAATAACGTGAATAACCCTGTATAAACATTATAAATAAAGCGGTAGGTAGAATCTAATTTAGGGTTCGTTGTTTAGTTTTAGGAAATGGTTGAGTGGAATAGTCACAATAGCTGAACTTCGCCTTTTGTATCTTTGATGCAATAAAGACTATTATTATTATATTAAACTAAAGTTGGTAACGATACGTTGATGATAAATATAATCTACTTCAATTTTCTTTTGAAAGCTCAAATGGAGCATCTAGCGGTCATTTTTCGCTAACGCTTGGATTTCTCAGAATAACGACTTGTAAATCGAACAATTTCTTTCCAAATCCTGGAATAAAATAAAAAGGAATTTATTTCTGGTTATACATACCAATTTTCTTTATATCTATTTTCGATATGAGTTGTTCTGGTCCACATTTAGAATGTTCTACTTCCCAAACCGATAGGTGAGGGAAGTTCTGTGATAGCGAAAATTTTCAATATTGCGATAATGTGCTTTTTGGGCGTTTCTGATATCTAAATAATGAAAATCCACGTCACTTATTTCCGACGATCAGTCTGCCTGTCTGTCGATCTGTCTGCTGACGTTCTTCTAGCCTCTCAATCTCAGTAACCGCTGCATGGATTGTGATGAAATCTGGACAGCGATATGCTGTGAGGTCGTAGTAATAATAATAAAAGCCTTTATTTAACCTGGCGGGAAATCAGCTCAGATGCTGCTTTACATTCCAACCAAGGCAACAACAAAATTACATGATACATGTTCGATAAAATTGAGCATCAATATAATGTGACCTGTTATAATTAGTCAAGTAGTTATAATAGGGTAAAAATTATAAATTTTATGTACCTATATAACAAACAGTAGTGTGCTACAACAAAAATAAAAAAGGAAACTATGCAGTCTTACTTTTTAAGAAAATTCACAAAACAAACACTGTGTCAAAGTTGATTATTTAAAAGTAAGTCTTTCACAGCCTTTTTTAAATGCACATTTGACAAGCCTTTGATAGAAAAGGGAATTGAATTATAAATCTTGGCTGCTATACATGTAAAAGACTTAGTAAATGCAGTTGTCCTATGCTTGGGAATATTCAAAGTATGTTCTACAAATCTGAGCCTAGCATCATGCAACTGATAACGTAGAGACAGCTTCTCGCTCAGATATGCAGGCAGGTTATGGCAGAGTACCGAGTGCACCAGGTTAGCGAAGTGAACAGTCCACCTTTGCTTCATATTCAACCATTTCAGCTTCCTAATATGTGGAGAGATATTTTGCCTGAATGGACGTAGCGTACGCAAGAATTCTGTACTTTTTGAATTCTATAGGCTCTCTGTGTTAAGCAAGGGCCGTACATATGGTCAGCATACTCTACTTTACTTAAATCAAAGTATTTGTGAAAATTTCCCTAGTGGTTGGTGATAAAATATTTTTGAAACTGTAAATACTCCCAAGCTTATTATGAGCGCTTTTAACTACTTTTGTGACGTGATCATGAAAAGTAAGTTTCTCGTCAAAAATTATTCCCAAATTGCGAATTTGAGTAGTAGGTAATGTTCGTATTATTTTGAAAATCGGTGTATGGGCGGCGAAGTATTTAGCAAAAACCAAAAAATTAAATATTCCTCACACTTCGTTTTCAGGCGTTTTAGGGGTCCCTGATCATTTTCTACTTTTTTTTTTTTGGTGGGGGTGAAATTTGGATGATTAGAGGTTAGGGCGTTGTAGAACTGCAAAATTTGTTGTATTTATAATCGGCTATCGATTGACCTTTCAAAGAAAAACCTAGTGTCATAATACACTTTTTTAGGTCCATGTGAATGTTGTCTTGCCTATTACAGAAACCTTCGAATATTAAAAGGTGGACAGAAACCAAGGGACTGATGTATACATACGAATATTGCTTTAGATGGTTCTGTATTGTGTAACGTGGAAACTATTATATTGATTTTAATGAAAATTTTACACAGTATTACTACTAAGGATGAAAAACGTTTATGGCTTTTAGAAGTCCTGTCAGTGGCGGCGCAGCAATAATAAAAAACTAAAAATATAAAAACAGCTCAAACTTAATTTTTATGCGTCCTGATCCTGATCATTTTCTATTTTTTTGGGTAGGGGTGAAATTGGGGTAGTTGAGAAGTGGGTCATAAAACTCAATTTTTTTTGTATTTATAGTAGGCTGTCCATTGACCTGTGAAAGAAAAACTTAGGTGCGTAACACACTTTTTTTGGTCGGGCGGGCGATAATTTGGTTGCAAGGGGATCTCAGTCTATAGCTTCATGCTATAGGTAAATAATATACTGGTAGCACCGTAATGTGTGAGAAATACTAAATCAATCAACTTGATTTCATTCTTTATTACGAAAATATTACGCCTTAAACAAATCCTTATTTTATTTGGTCATGCTTATGACTTTACGAAAAAAAAGGTTTGTGTATAAAATCAAGGGCACTACAAGGTTGTATGTGAAATAGTAACCTCATTTATATAGTAAAAGCTATGGGGTGCCATTTAGAAAAAAATTGGGCGCTGAAGTACAAAAAGACGTTTCTACTGTATAAAATCAACGGTAGTACAATATTTTAAATAAAATAGGGACTTAATTTATGTAGGAAAAAAGTTGGGGGTAAGTTTTGAGGGTTGAAGTACAAAAAAATATTTTGAAAGCATGGAATTCTTTTGTTACGAAAATATCACATGTCAAGGAAATCATGGGACATGCATTTAAGTTTCTCATCAAATTCTGCTTATTCAATCAGGCTTTAGCTGATGATTATATGACGGTATGATCCTGAGTGTAATATCCGTATCTGTCACACCCACATATCTGCGGACACTGTGGGAAAGGACAGTGGAATACCACTGAAATATGAAGAGATTGTTTTGCGACATATATCTATGACTCGATTTAGAAAGACAAATAACAAAAAGACCGCAGAAAAAAGCTGTCTCTGAAGATCACGTATGTACGTGACACTAATAGTAATGAAATTTTGCTCCCAGATAGTTAACTTCAGACAGTAGAAAATATACTAAGTGACATTGAAAATGCAACACCCAGAATAACTTGTTTTATTTTGATAAAAATAAGCATAATCGCTATCATGTATATTCACGCCGCGTCGACAAAAGATCTAAGATATTCCTATTTATTTTTTTTATAACTGAGCAGACCGCGTAGGCGGAGCCTAAATACCAATACCGCGACTGCTGTGAAAGGTTATGTTAGGGGAAGTTTATTAACGCGGAAGTTGAATGGGCGAATGGGCCAATACCCGCAGGCTCGATAAATACATCTCCTGGCAGTCCACTCCAAGCCTTGGACATCCTAGGAATGAATGTGCGGTTGTACCGCTCGGTTCGTGATGTATGAAGAACGACCGCCTTAGGATGAGATGCAGCGGTCGCCCGGGTGTATCTCATAGCAGCGGTGAGTGGCGGAACGATAGAGGATAGCTCAGAGGAGCAGATTCCGTTTTAATATCGGTAGAAGAGGGAGAAGTCACCAACAACATGCCGGTAAGAAAGTGGCTGGTGGTGGCGCGTTAAGGCCGGGTCGCCAATTAGTCGTGTTGCCCTTCTCTGGACAGCATCAAGTATAGACAAGGTAATAGGCGCAGCAGCTCCCCAGACATGAGAGCAATACTCCAGGCCAGGTCTTATCTGGGCTTTATATAGCGTGAGGAGGTTACATGGTGAGAAGTACTTTCTGGCTCTAAATAGGTACTCAAGCTTTTTACCAGCAGCTGTTGAAATTGACGCAACGTGTTCGTGCCAAATCAGATTTTCTGTAATGTTAACTCCTAACAGTTTGAATGAGTGACTCTTTGGCAGAGCCCGGTTGTTCATTAGAATCTGGTGTTGGCTTGGGTACTTCTTGTTTGATAGCGTGTAATACTGGGTCTTAGAAGAATTAAATGTTACTATTAGTTACGTTTTAGCATATCATGGCTTCAACGCCATAAATATGTATGTTTAAGAATGATTTTAGTTACTTTTCGGTATTATATCATCGGTATCGGTTCGTAGACGCGCAAATTTCACTCACTTTTCGAGTTTGATCGGGGTCGGATAGTCGGGTTACGTGAAGCCGGAATGTCGTTTAGGGAAATTGCTACCCGGGTAAATCAAAACGATGCCACTGTTATGAGATGTTGTCGAGCGTGGTTCCAAGAAGGCCGAACTGGACGTGCGAGAGGTACTGGACGACAAAAGCAGACCACAGAACGGCAACACCGCCGGTTAAGGCTCTCCTACCTCTCAGGGACCCCCCCCCCCAAAATGTGTTATGCCTCTAAGTCTTGCCTTCACAGGTACAGCCTATTATCATTACAACAAATTTTTCAGTTTCACAACCTCCCAAACCCCAACCGTCCCAGTTTCACCTCCCCCCCAAAAAAAATTGGAAAACGATCCGGGACCCCTAAAATGCCTAAAAACGAAGTTTGATGTGTTTTTATATTTTCAGTTTCTTTTTATTATTACAACGCCGCCACTAACATGATTTCTAAAAACCATACCTGCTTTCCCTTTTCGCCAAGGTAATAATACTGTGTCGAAATTTCTTAAAAATCAATTCTGTAATATCCAGGTTACACAATACAGAACGATCTAAAGCACTACTCGTATGTATGTACATAAGTCCCTTGATTTCTGTGATGGGCAACGAAACGTGAGGAAGGACCTAAAAAAGTGCGGCTAGGTCTTTCTTTTACAGGCAATGGACAGTCTATTAAATCTTATGCGTTTCCCATCCTCGTCATGGTAGTAATACTGTGGTCAAAATGGCATTAAAATCAATTCAATAGTTTTCTCATTATACAATACAGAGCGGCCTAAAGCAATACTCGAATGTTTACATAAGAAAAAATTCCCTTGGTTTCTGTAACAGGCAAGGCAATGTTCGGATGGACCTAAAAAAGTTACTTATGTCACTAGGTCTTCCTTCACAGGTCAGTGGACAGTCTATTATGAATGCAACAAAGTTTTCAATTTTACAACTCCCTATCCCCCAAGCACCCCAAATTTCACCTCTACCCAAAAAAAGTAGAAAATGGTCAAGAACACCTAATGTGTCTAAAAAGTTTGGGGAATATTTGAAATTTCTCGTTTTCTGCTAATTACTTCGCCGCCAGTGCACCGATCTTCAAAATTATAGCAGCTTTACCTACTATGACCCTACAGCATATTGCTGCCCGAAATTTCATCAAAATCCATGCAGCAGTTACCGAGATTACGACGTTAGAAAAACGCCAACACAATACATAATCACAATAATCCCCTCACCTATTGGTGGAAGTAGAATCATGAAGATTAATTAATAGGTTATCAGTAGAGTTTTTGTGCTACAGAACAATTTTAGTAGTAGTAGTAGTATAGACGTTTATTTAGCATACATTAGCGATTTACAGGAAAACAGTAAAATTAAAACGTAAAAAATAGACCTATGAGGACAACTCATGAGTTTCACTAAACCTGTGATTATACATATATGATCACTCATAAATAGTTCAAACCGTCTTTTTTTAAACACAATAACATTCGGAGAACATTTTATATATAGAGGGAGTTTATTATATTCTTTCATTCCATCATTAAATGCACTTCTTTTGGTTATTGTTAATTTGGTAGGTCTTATATCAACATGATGCATCTGTAGTGTGTTGTAGCTATGAACATTGCTTCGGTATTGTATATTCGCATATAAATAATCTGGACTTAGACCATTAACAATTTTATAAATAAATATAAGCGTCCGTACTTTAATATAATCCTCTACAGGCTTCCAATTTAATATTTGTTGCATATTGACTATATTAGTATTTTACGCAAATCAGATTTATTACACATAAATAATATTGATGAACAATAATCAAAGTGAGGTTTAATAATTGTATTGTAAACAATATGTTTTGCAAATCCTGACAGATGTTTGCTAATTCTGTACAAGAAACCAATTTTTTTGAAATTTTTTTAGATGTGTAGTCAACATGCTTACTAAATCGCAAATGTTCATCTATAACGACTCCCAAGTATTTAATTTCAGTTACTAGTTGTAATCTTTTACCACTAAGCGTAACACCAATATCAGACTGTATAACTGACCTATTTGAAATTAGCATGTATTTTGACTTGGTAGTATTAACTACTATCTTGTTATTATGAAACCTTTGCTTAGGTTTTCCACGGTTACATTTATTATTTTTAAGATTTGGTTCACGTCAGCATGTTACAAATAATATTTATATGGTTTGCATCTTATTCAAACTCCGCCTGCGACAGCTAATGGGTGGACTGAGTAGCTCAATAGCTGTCGTTGCCGGTCCCAAGCCCGGGTAAAGGAGGAGGGTTCCGTCGTTGTTGGTAGCCTCTCAACGCAGGCAAAAAGACTTTCGGCCGGAAAATGTTTCCATAACATGAAAGTGAGTTTGACAACGAAACTACCCCAGGTGAGTAGAGTTAATAACTCAGAATCTCACACTATTAACATAGTCTGTCCCACGGATTCTGGGGGGGACAAAAATTCACTACCAATCGACCGAGACAAATCTAACAAGACCCGTAATAACATAAAAAGGAAATTGAAAAAGAAAAGAACTATATCTATAGGAACCTGGAACATCCAAGGTCTCCGCACTAAACAAAAAGAAATTATACTGGAAATTGAAAAGTTGAAAATAGATATAGTAGTACTCACGGAGACGAAAAAGAAAGGGTCAGGAGAAGAAGTTATAGACAATTACTATCACATCTGGAGTGGAGTGCCAAAACATCAACAGGCCAAAAGTGGAGTGTCTTTTCTATTAAAAAAAAAGTGGAAGAAATATATTACCTCATTTCAACAAATTGACGAGAGAATAATCACGTTAGACATAAACTTATATGGACAACCAACCATAATTCTGGGAGTATATGCTATGAACGACAATGCTTCTAGACAAGAAAAAGATTCCTTTTATGATAGGATGCAGGACGTTGTAGAAACTGTTTCAGAGTCCAAAGAATTAATTATTATAGGTGATCTAAACAGCCGAGTTGGAAAAGAGGAAGATGGTGACGTAGTAGGAAAATTTGGTGAAGACAGTATAAATGACAATGGTAGACGTCTGGTAGACTTTTGCAGAGAACATGAATACGTCATTACAAATACCTTCTTTCAGCACAAGGACATTCATAGGTTTACTTGGATAAACCCAACGAGAAACCTAAAATCAATAATAGATCTGCTAATTGTGAGAAAGGTAAGGAAAGTACATTTAAAAGACGTAAGGGTATACCGACAAGCAGAATGTGCCAGTAATCACCATATGGTAGTAGCCCATATTATATATGGGCACATAAAAAACAGGAAAGATCCAGAAGATGAACTAGAAGAACTGGAAAACACAAGAGAGATTAATTTTAAAACCGACCTACTGAAACAATACAGCGTAAAAGTTCTATTCCAAAACAGAATAGAACAAAAATTAGACGAAGACAAGGATGGATCACCAGAAGAAATGTATGCTCATTTAAAGGAAGTAATAGTAGAAGCAGCAAAAGAAGCATTAGGAACTGAAAACAGAAAGCAAAGATATAATGAACAATTCTCAGAAGAACTAGAAGACCTGATTCAAGAAAAGAAAAAAACGTATATAAAATGGTTATCGGAGAAAACGCCGGAGTCAAGAGAAGAATATGTATATTTTAGAAGGCAAGTAAAAAGTAGGGTAAAAGATGAAAAGGATGAACACTGGATTAGACTATGTAGAGATATAGACAACACAATACCATACAATAGATCCACCATGGCATGGAAAACAATCAAAAATATCAGGAACAACAATAAGTCTAAAGGGCTTATAAATATAATATCACCTAAGCAATGGATAGCACATTACACAGATTTACTACAAGAACACAGAGAGGAATATCAGTGTGAGGAAGAAATTAGAGACGACTGGATATTACCGGAGATTACGGAAGAAAACGTACGTGAAGCCCTCAAGAAAGCAAAAAATAATAAAGTACCAGGACCAGGGAACATACGAATGGAGCTTTTCAAATACGGAGGGAATTCAGTAATAAAATTTATATCGAAAATATTTAATAAAATAGAAGAAGGACGTGATATTCCGTTAGAGTGGAATGAATCATATATAAGCTCGATTCATAAAAAGGGAGACAAAAAACTGTGTACAAATTACAGAGGGATAGCTGTTATACCATCCATAGCTAGATTGTTTTCTAGTGTCATAAAAAACAGGATAGAAGAAGAAGAAGTCAATTTTAGTGAAGAACAGAGTGGATTTCGAAAAGAAAGGTCATGCTTGGATAACATTCACTGTCTCAGGCAGATAATGGAGAAAAACAGAGAGAAATCAATAGATACACATGTTACTTTTATTGACCTAGAAAAAGCTTACGATAGCGTACCCAGGTGTAAAATATGGCAAGCAATGAGAAGATTGAATATAAGAGAAAAATGGATCAACTTAATAAAAAGGACATATGAAAATAATGAGGGTAAAATAAATATAGGAAATCAGATCACAAAACCGATAAAAGTAACGAAAGGTCTAAAACAAGGATGCAGTCTATCACCTTTGCTCTTCAATATCTATGTTGAACAAGCTCTAGAAATATGGTATCGTAAATGTTCAGGAATGGGTCTGCAAATAGGACATAATACAATGCATTCCCTGTTATATGCCGATGACCAAGTTTTACTTGCACAAGACGAAGAGGACATGGAATACATGCTCAGAAAGCTTAAAGAAAATTTCGAAAAGTGGGGGTTAAAAATTAACTTTCAAAAAACTGAATATATGTGCATTGGAAGAGCTGCAGAAAATATAAAAGTTGACGATCAGGAGATTAAAACCTGTAATTCTTTTAAATATCTTGGAACGACTATTAGTGCGTCCGGCACTTGTGAAAAAGACATATCTCAAAGAATAGGAATGGGAAAAATGGCAACAAGGACGTTGCATGGCCTTTTATGGAGTGAAAATCTCAGCCAAAGCACTAAAAAACGTCTCTTTCATAGCATAGTGGAAAATATTGTACTCTACGGAGCCGAAATGTGGCCACTAACAACAAATGTTAGGGACAAGATCAGAACCGTTGAGTTAGACTACATGAGAAGATGCTTACGAGTCACGAGAAGGGATAAAATAAAAACGCAGGATATTTGGAACAGGATGGGTATAACGCACTCCATAACAAAAACATTAGAAAATCGGGCACTTCAGTGGTACGGACATGTCAAACGAATGCCAGAGAATAGATGGCCCAAAAGAATTACGGAATGGTCTCCGAGGGGAAGAAGAAAAAGAGGTCGACCGGCTTTGAGCTGGGAAACTTATATAAAAAATGTCATGGCGGAAAAAGATCTCAGTGAAGGAGACTGGGATAATAGGGAGTTGTGGAAACAAAGGACGGTAAACCCAGGCGGGTAAAAAAACCGAAGAAGAAGAAGCATCTTATTCAATTCACGACTTTCCAATCTTCTTTAGTCTTATTTCCATCATCGCTTTGTACGCCACTATATAAACCATCATCCGCTCTCCGTAAAAAACGTCCAACACAAAAACTCTCGTAAATAGTTTGTTTCATCCCTCTCCATAGGAAGTAAGACGACACAGTTTTTATTTTGTTAATACTTTTACGACCTTTCTTATACAAATGCTACTTTTTTTTAATGATAGGGTGGGTCCAAATCAAACACAACTTTAGTTTAAACTTGCCAATGTTTCGAAAATTATATTTTTATCTTCAGGGTATCTTTAAAGCTGTGGTAGTCATCAGGTTCTTTAAAATATGTACATGCATGGACCCAAGATATTGGAATTTTGGTGTATTGTGTATTTGCACACTTTAACTACAGAGGAAGTCACTTCTCTTCACAAACATACAGTTATAATGTTTGTTAAATATAAATAATAGATATTTTACTCGAAATAACGTAATTATTTTCAAAAACGAAAATTCCTGCTGTTTTCTGAAAACACATCGTATATCAATGAAATTCAAATTTTCAAGTGGCTGTATTTGTCAAATCTGTCTATTATGTGCCTTAGCAAACCACTATAAGTGGCGGGTGTTCCGATTCCAAACGGTCGAGAGAGAACAATCGTCTGCTAAGATAGCAGACCGAGTTCATTCCTCATGGGGGGCTCCCGACTGTGGGAATGGGAACGGTCGGTTAGGCTTTACAGGGTAAGCTGCGGAAGGAGAGGATAGATTTGATTTAATGGAACAATTAAAGGTTTAGACAGTTTGAGGACCCGCAGAGCTGTTGCATAGATATATAGGGTGTTATATATCCTTGCCCTATTATAGCTAACTCCCGAAGGTACAGATACACATGCTCAGATCGAGCACATAATTATGCGACTAATGAGCAAGTGCTACTTCGTAGCATGTGTGTACGTGCCTTTCTCGAAATAAGCATGCTAATTTCGAGCATGCTCAAGATTCGATGGTAGTACGATTTTTGAGCAAGCTACCTGTAGCGCGGCTGAGAGGGGACGTCGGGGACGTGCTTTAAGCATGTCTGGACAGGTCTGCTTAGTGAGCTTGCTCATATCGATCAGTCAGTCGTTCGCTGCTGGTGAGTCACTGTTGCCAGGTCAAAATTCAAAAATTCACTAGATGACGGTTAAAAAAACATTATAATTTCACAGCCGCTGCTGTTGGGGGGTAAATTAAAATGGTCGAAATACATATTTTGTAACATCTTATGTAAAAATCAACTCAAACTATATAATATACAGGATAAGGATAATAAAGGTGGTAAGCTAATAAATTGACCATGTCCAACAAATCCTAATAGTTTCCAGTTTAAATTTGAATTTTAGAGATTTTCATTAAAATGCAGACCTCCAAACGAAAACTCTAATAAAACAAAAATGTATTGTCAAATTTTGGAATTTTTGGTACTACTTCTAGAAAAAGGTACTATTACGTCATTATCGACTAAAAGAAAGCGAGCATATGTCAAACACCTCGCGAGATAGTTAGTGTCAAAATCAGCACATGTTGAATAGGGAATTCAAGAAAAATCATTGGATCTAGTGAAATTTCACTAGACATGCTTAAAAAGCATGCCATTTATGAGCATGTGTATCTGTACTTTAAGCGATACAAGGTGGTTTAATTTCAAGACGAAACTACAGAGCATAATTTATTGATCTCCCTCTACAAATTAATATATTCACAGCAGTTTGGGTTAACGTGGGTACTTAAAAAATCTTTGTCCATATAAGCGGTAATGACTATAGTGAGCCAAAGGTGTAACGTGAGTAAAATGGAACCAATAGAAGCTGGAAGTGGAGAACTATGCTTAGGTCGGTTAGGTAGGTTATTTTGTTTGTTAAAGGGGTGATACACGTTCGAGCAAGTACGCGTACTTATGGCTCGATGACCTTTTTCGCCTGTGTGTCACCGTAAGTACGCGTACTTTAAAACCGCCGCGCAAATCGCCGGCGATCCAACTGGTTTGAAATCTTGCTCGTAGCTTGTCTCGGCTCGTACGTGTGGCAGCACTGCGAGCCGCAAGCCACCACTTTGTTTCGGTAGTCCATCGATGCCCAACGCTTGTTGTGTTTGGCGTTTGTTAGAAGTTTTGTTGATTTAGGAAAATTATCAAAATGAGTGATTTCAGCCCCAAGTGTATCACCGACCTCGAGCCGAGCAAGTTTGCAAACTTAAAAACCGCGTACTTAAAATTCGTACGTGTATCACCCACTTTAGTCCGCGGTGTGGCGTTAGCATTTTAGATCTCACTGAATCACTGAGGTCACTCAAGAGAGGTTATGCAGAGCCTCCGTCTGTCCGTCCGTCCGTCCGTCCTTCTGTCCGTATACAAAAGATAGTCAAAACCACAGGTGCTAGAGAAAAACTAAATACAGATTCGGAATCAGCATGCAAAAACTAGTCCGGGAAAAATCCGGTTTTGTCAATATCGCTATTTTTTATGGGTACAATTTGAAATCATGAATCATATTACAAAATGGTATTATGTGTCCCTGTATTAATATTATATTTTTGAGGAAATGAAATGTAAAGGCTCCGTGGTCTAATGATAAAGTTTCTGTTTTGTAATCCAGACAACTTTGTTTTCTTATTATATTGGTGATATCATTTGCACATATTTGTTTTAAGCTCTATAATGTTTAGAACAATAATTGTTGTTAACCCAAGACACTGTCAACTTTCAACAAATTCCACAGTGAGAGCGCCATTTGAATTTACTCAAGTGAATTCTTTCCTACTTTTTCCTTTTTACAAAATTTAACGTCTAACTTTCATTAAAGAACTAAAACGCATTCACAAAGGTTGCCATTGCAAACCATATTATTCTTTTTCTTTACTTCTATGTCATCGGCATCGACTGCTCTGGTCATTAGCCCCGTGTTCTGTGTAGGCTGTTTCCTGGCGCCAGTCTGCAGCACTGTTAATTAGAAGCCAACAGTAAAGGCTAATATTATTGTTTTTTACAATCTGAACTATTTTTCAGAATAACTCAAAGTCTCAAATTTTTACTTCCCACACCGATAGGTGAGGGGAGTATTGTGATCGCGAAAATTTTCGATTTTAAGATAATGTGCTCTTTGGGCGTTTTGTGATGTCTACATAACTAAAATCCACGTCACTCATTTCCGTCGGTCTGTCTGTCGATCTGTCTGTACGCGTTCTTCTATCCTCGTAATCTCAGTAACGGCTGGATGGATTGTTATGAAATTTGGGCAGCGATATGCTGTGGTGTCGTAGTAGGTAATGTCCTATAATTTTGAAAATCGGTGCATGAGCGGCGGAGTAACTAGCAAAAAACGAAAAATTTTAAATATGCCTCAAACTTCGTTTTTAGGCATTTTGGGGGTTCCTGATCATTTTCTACTTTTTTTTTGGTAGGGGTGAAATTGGGGAGGTAGGGGGGTTGTAAAATTGAAAAATTTGTTGCTTTCATAATAGACCGTCCACTGACCTGTGAAGGAAGACCCAGTAACATAAATAACTTTTTTAGGTCCATCCAAACATTGCCTTGCCTATTACAGAAACCAAAGGAATTTTTTCTGGTGTAAACATACGAGTATTGCTTTAGATTGTTCTATATTATGTAACGAATAAACTGTTAAATTGATTTTAATGAAATTTTGACACAATATTACTACCGTGTTGAGGATGGAAAATGCGTATGGTTTTTATAAATCGTGCCAGTGGCGGCGCAGAAATAATAAAAAACTACAAATATAAAATCAGCTCAAACTTCTTTTTTAAGTGTTTTAGAGGTTCATGATCATTTTCTGAGTTTTCACTTCCCACACCGATAGGTGAGGGCTAAAAAACGCCAACAGATAGACAGACAAACAGACAGACAGACAGACCGAAGGAAATAAGTGACGTGGATTTCGTTATGCAGATATCATGAAGCGAACATGTTTCAATACTTTTACTAATAAAACAAATTTTAAAGAGAATGTTGTAGAAATAGATTTTTATTGAATCATTCTCCTTTTTCTTGCAGAAGATACTTCGTAGCGTGTTGGTGGTAGCCATCACAGCATTTATGGCAAGTATACCGATAAGCAACCTGCGTTTTCTGAGCGATCTCGCTACCACAGTAGTAGATGCATCAGCAGGGATTGCAAACAGAATTTCTGAATATAAACAATATGACGGTAAGAAACAGTTACAATATATTCTTGGGACACTGTTACAAATTTTTCAGTTTTACAGCCCCCCATCCCCCAACCACCCCAATTTCACCTACATCAAAAAAAAAGTGGGAAAATGATCCGAGACCCTTAAAAAACGCCTAGAAAGGAAGTTTGATCTGTTTCTGTATTTTCAGCTTTTTGGTTATTGTAACGCCACCAGTGACATGATTTCCAAAAACCATACATTTTTCCATCCTCGCTAGGGTAATAATACTGTTTCGAAATTTCATTAAAATCAATTCGGTCATTTCCAAGTTACACAATACAGAACAATCTAAAGCGATACTCCAATACCCTGATCTTCTGATGATGTAGATACTGATGTATCTACATCACAAAATTCTAAGTCCCTTGGTTTCTGTAATAGGGAAGGAAACGCCACTGGCACGATTTATAAAAATCATACGCATTTTCATCCTCGCCACGCTAGTACTACTGTGTCAATATTTCATTAAAATCAATTCAATAGTTCCCACGTTACACAATACAGAACGATCTAAAGCAATACTCGTAAATATTTACATCAAAAAAAATTCTAAGTACATTGCTTTCTGTAATAGGCAAAGCAATGTCTAGATAGACCTAAAAAAGCTATTTATTTCGCTAGGTCTTTCTTTACAGGTCATTCCATTACGAATGCATCAAATTTTTCAATTTTAAAGCCCTCCACACTCCAACCACTCCAAATTTCACTGCAACCAAAAAAAAGTAGAAAATGATCAGGAACACCTAAAACGAAGTTTGGGAAATATTTGAATTCGAGTTTGAATTTTTTCGTTTTTTTGCTAATTACTCCGCCGCCCATACACCGATTTTCAAAATTATAGCTGCATTACCTACTATGACCCCACAGCATATTGGTGCCCAAATTTCGTCAAAATCCATGCAGCAGTTGCTGAGATTACGAGGTTAGAAAAACGCCAACAGACCGACAGACAAACCGAGAGACAGACAGACAGACAGACAAACAGGCAGACAGACCGACGGACATGAGTGATGTGGATTTTCATTATGTAGATATCATGGAAAGTCCAAAAAGCGTGTTATCTCAAAATCGAATCGAATATCGGTGCGGGAAGTAAAAGAGAAAAACCTAGATTTGGTATTATACCTCACCCTGTATATGAATTTGCGTCGTCGATTTTTTCAGAGCCGGAGTTAAAACTAAACGATATTCTTAGTCTTGTTATGTAAAAAAATAATGTTTGATTCATTACTTTTTGATATACAATACGTACATTTGACTACTACTATTAGTTATGACTCACCCTATATCAGTCCAATTATTTGAGCAAGAAACATATCCTTAGCTACACCTTTTATCAAATATTTTCGATATCTTTTACAGTATTGAAGTTATCGACCAATCCGGTACTAAAAACTCATACTGTATAATATGGTAGCTGAATGGCCCACCATTAAATATCCCTAAATATCAATATTATTAATAATAAATTTTTAAAGTACGTACATAAAAATGTCAATAATATTTTTTTTTCAAAATTCCAATTCCAGTATTTCCGCCCCATGAGTCACCCGAAGAATTCGACTTTGTGATAGTGGGCGCCAGTCCCAGTGGATCTGTGATAGCAAATCGCTTGTCAGAAATAAGCGAATGGAATGTGCTTCTCCTTGAAGCAGGAGATGTTCCTAGTGTCCTGACAGAGATTCCAGCAGTAGTGGCCGCACTTGATCGATCTGTATACAACTGGAAAACTGAGGCAGAGCGGCAAAAGGGTTTTTGCTCAGGCAAGTTTGATTTTTACACCACATTTCCGGTTTCCTGCTATTGCCCGTATGTCGGGCTCTCAAATCAAGGTGCTACCGGAAAATGCCGGAACAAGAACCGACTGCCAGCGGTGCTGGCTCCACCTGGTGGCGTTTGGAGTCAAACGCGGTCGGAGATCAATGTTGACCCAACAGATTTCCTTCGATGCACGATACGAGCCGCTCCGTACTTCCAGAAGATGGCGGAGGTAGAGCCGTCAGTGGGCGTAAAGAGAATTCGATGCTTCTTGGGATCACTTCCCCATCTGGGTTGCCATGACCGCCATGGCTCAGCTAAAACGAGCGCCGAACTAGAATTTCGGAGGCGCGGGTTCGAATCCCGCTGGCAGCTAGTTCTTTTTCTGGCATTTTCTGGTAGCACTTTAAGTTTGATTACCTCATAATATTTGTTTATTGACAATTTTGATTTGATTCTTGAGGCCCTACAGCTGTTCCCAAAAAATGTTGATATACAGGGTGTATCAACGATGTGTGAGCGGACAAAGGGTCTAAAGAACTTGAAGTGCTCTAGACAGAGGTATCGTTACGTTTGACTTGACGGAAATGACTTCTTTTTTTTACCATTAAATGTGAAATTCATTCTGAAGATACTAGATTATCAGCAACAATCAATGGTATTTTCCGTTTCATTTAAAAATTTTTAATAATTGTGGAAACTTCTAAATCTCTCATCATCATAGTCACAATGTCTTAACAGACATGTTGTGAACTCGTAAAATGCATTAAGTCGGAGCTAGAGTATTGCCGACACGACTATTATCAATAGTTTTGAGAACTGTAGCTCGCCATCGTTCGCGATTTACTGTCAGTTCAGTGGCCCTCTTGATACTCATATCTAGCAGCTGTTTCGTCGTATCCATCCAACGTATAGGGGAACGGCCACGGCGCCGCCCACTCGGGGCGTGACCCTGAACTACAATATTATCCATATTAACGCTTCTGTGAATATGTCCGAAGAATGTAAGCATTCTCGTCGACACAATGGAGGATAGTCTCTTCGGATTACCGGGCTCATCCAGTATGGAAATATTAGTTCGATGGGCGGTATAAGGAATGCTCAGCATTCTCCTCCACGTCCACATTTCAACAGCATCTATCCGAGCTCGATCTGCCTTTTTAACAGTCCAAGTTTCCGAGGCATACAAAAATATGGAGAACACAAGAGACTAAACCAGTGACATTTTGGTAGCTTTAGTGATGTTATGGTCACGCCATATTTTAGTAAGCTTTATCATGGCCACCCGTGCCTGTTGAATGCGCCGTCGAATATCACTCTCATAGCTACCTGAATTGTCGATCAAAGAACCGAGGTACACAAAACTTTGAACTACCTCACAACGGCCTATTGACTTTATTTCTCGATGATTGTCATGCTCTCTATCTACGATAATAACTTGGTCTTGTTGTAGTTAATACCAAGATCATATGCTGCACTGTGTTGTTCTAAAACGTTCAATAGAGGCAGATAGAGCTATTAGTTCTTCCTGAGAAGCAGCAATAAGGGTTGTATCGTCAGCAAATCTTAAGTTAGATATTTTGCTTTCGCCAATAGTTATACCGCCATTCCAGTTGTCCAATACCTGCCTCATCACAAATTCAGAGTAAATGTTAAATAACATCGGAGATAATACGCATCCCTGACGAACTCCTTTTCTGGTTGCTGTTTGACCGGACAGCTTACCATCAATTCTTACACGAGCTGAGCTAGACTCATAGAGTTGCTGTATGAGAAATACTAAGTGGTAAAGGGACTCCCATGGAGATAAGGATTTCCCACAGTTTAGGCCACTTTACGTTATCAAACGCCTTAGAATAGTCCACAAAGCAGATAAAAATGGGAAAATAATGCTCTCTGGCTTTTTTAATAATCTGTCTTAAGTTTAAGATCAGTTCACGCGTACCGCGTTCTTTTACGAAACCTGCCTGCGCCTGAGAAATTTGCCAGCAAATAAAACCCTCCAAACGAGACTGTAAAATATATAGTAGAACCTTGCTTGCATGAGAGATTAACGAAAGTAGGCGATAATTGTCTGGATTTGTTGGAGATCCTTTTTTATGAAGTGGAACAAACATGGATGTGCACCATTCATCTGGCCAAACACCGGAGGACCAGACCCTCTTACAAATATTATATAAAAGAGAGATGCCGTCTTCACCCAAGCATTTTAATGTTTCAGCAGAAATAGCATCAATGCCTGTAGCTCTATTAGTTTTTGAATTGTTGAGGGCATGTTCCACTTCAGACAAAAGAATATCAGGTTCATATTCAAAATCCAATGAGAGGGCCTGAGGGCCATCCTCATGATACAGGTTTTCGCAGTAATTTCGCCATAGGTACCTCAATAACCTCCTGCAAGTTGGTAATTAGCTGTCCCTCGGGATTTTTAACAGCCCAAGATTTGGGTTTAAGATCCCAACTGAGCCATTTGACCTTAAAAAACATCTCTTTCGGATGATTAATATTGGCATGCATCTCTGTTTCCTGGCACAATTGCTGTATATATCTAAGAGTTCTTATCTCTTCGGCATAATCTCTGAATCTCGCGTGAGAGCTGTCCATATGCGTTTTGCTTTGTATTTGAATCAAGACCTCAGATGTTAAGGCTTCTACCCTCTAAATCTCTAGTACATTTCAAAAGCTAGGCTGTGAAAAATAGTCATTTCTGTCATGCTCCAGTTGTCCATGGTCATTAGATATGCTGCCGCTGTTGTTTCTGGTTAAAGCGGATATGTTGTAAGATGTTTTTATAATCTTGTCTCATTAACTCTATTTCATTTGCATCCCATTCAGTTGTTTTCTTCCATCTGAACAAGCTGAACTGTACGTATTTTTTTACTCTATAGGAGTTTTGTAGGCTGCCTCCATAACAGAAGATTGAACTTTGGTCATGGAAAAGGCTTGGGAGGTGGCTCTATCATCAATTATATGATATGCACTAGAGGCAACAAGATGGATTATGATAACTGGAAAGCAATGGGCAACCCCGGCTGGTCCTACCAGGACTTGTTGCCATATTTCCTCAAAATGGAAGACGCGAATGTTGCTGTGAGCGACTCAGAATATCGTGCAAAAGGGGGACCTTTGGGTGTCAGTGATGTTTATTTCACAACCAAATTGGGAGATGTTTTCATGGAAGCTGCGCAACAAGCTGGATATCCATACGTGGACTACAATGGAAGACAACAGATGGGGGTGAGACCATTATTTTGTTTTAGTAATCTTCTTCCTAAGGTGCCATCTTCTTATTCAGGGTGAGTCAAGCTCAACGCCTCGGACTTTTGTGATCAAACGATACCACTTTTCGAAAAATCGACTTTACTAGTGTATGTAGGTCGAGTTGGGCTACATTTTAAAAATAATGACTTTTATACAGGGTGTCTAATAGAAGCGTGGCATATCAAAGTTGTGTTTTTTTTTTGATAGAACACCCTATATATTATTACATATTTAGATTCCTGGGTGCACTTTAGTGTGACTTTGTGTATCACACATGAGACTTTAAGCGAACCGTTTAGGTGCAAATCACAATTTTTGGTATAGGTAGATGTCAGAAAAAAATTGAATATCGCAGCTATTATAAATCTTGGTGGACTGTGACTTTGCCGTGTTACTAAGCATGAAATGTGTCAGCTTACGTTAGACGATCGCGTTCGAATTACATTTGTACTGGGAGCAATCGGTAGATCAATTAATTCAATCAAAGGTAACTTGATTTTTTCAAATGGGAATGCATAATTTCTTTTACACGATCAAATGTGCAATTTGATAGGCTTTCTAATTATATCAGATTGTGAATAGCAATCTATGGTAGTTTTTATTAAATTTCGAGATTTCAATCAAATCAGTGATTTTCAATTTCCCTACCTATAAACAAACTAGCAGGCCATGAAATATAAACAAAATCATATTCAGATGGAAGAAAACAACTAACTTAGCGAAAAGATCCAGCAGAACTAGAGTAAAAGAACAAGATTATAAAACTTCCCTACAACAAATCAACTCTAACCAGAAACAACGACGGTAACATGTCTAAGGCTAAAGAAAAGCTGGGGTACGACAGAAATGGATAATTTTTACAGCCTACTAGCGACCGCAATGTACTAGAGATTGAGCATTTCCAAAATCACAAAACACTTTGAAATGAAAGCAAAACTTTCAGCGACCGTTGCCGTCAGTCTAATATCTTCAGAACGCAATTTCACATTTAATGGTATAAAACAGTAGGCATTTCCGTCAAAGTCAAAAGTAATGATACCTCTTACTGTCGTCCTTTGAATTTTTCAGTGTCTATTAGCAAGATTGCAAAAAAAAGGAATACTGACAAATCGTATTTTAATTTTCTGCCAGGTAAATTATGTTTAATGTTTTGAGCAGATTTTTAATTTATTCTTTATCAATCTTGCTTATGAGTATTGAAGAATTTGCAGAACTCCAGTCAGAGGTATCGGTTACTATTTTTTTAAATCATTAAATGTGAAATTTTATGCTGAAGTTATTAAACTGCCAGCAACATTACGTGGTAGATTTCCTTTCATTTCAAAAGTCATAATGGTTTTGTGAATCGTCAATCTTTAGAATATTGTAGTAGCCGGTATGCTGTGAAAAATACCCATTTCTGTCGTACTTCAGCTGCTTTTTGACCTTATATGTGTTATGTCTGCTAACTCTGGTTAGAATTGATTTGTTGTAAGTCATTTTTATAACTGTGTCCCTTTACTCTAGTTCGTCCGTAATCATCTGCTAAGTTAGTTAGTTTGTTCCATCTGAACAGTTTTTTGTTTATATTTCATGGCCTGCTAAGTTGCTTATAGGTAGGAAAATTGAAAAACACCGGTTTTACTGAAAATTTGAAATTAAATCAAAACTACCAGAGATTGATAATTACAACCGCATATCATTAGAAAGCTTATCAAATTGCACATTTGATCGCATAAAAAAAGTTAAGGACTCCCATTTGAAAAAATCAGGTTACCTTTGATTGAAATTTCCTTAATTGATCTACCGATTTCTCCAAGTACAAATGTAATTGGAACTCGATCGTCCAACATAAGCTGACACATCTTGTGCTTAGTAACACGGCAAAGTCACAGCCCTCTAAGATTTATAATAGCTGCGATATTCAATTTTTTTCTGACATCTACTTATACCAAAAATTGTGATTTGCATCTAAACGGTTTGCTTAATGTGCCATGTGTGATACATAAAGTCACACTAAAATTCACCCGGGAACCTAAATATGCAATAATGTATAGGGTATTCCATTTAAAAAAACATAACTTTGATATGTCACGCTTTTATTAGACACCCTGTATAAAAGTCATTATTTTTAAAATGTAGTCCAACTCGACCTACATACATTCGCAAAGTCGATTTTTCGAAAAGTGGTATCGTTTGGTCACAAGTATCCGAGGCGTTGAGCTTGACTCACCCTGTAGAAGGTTGGCTACACCTTCAACAAATCATTCTCTGTCTTTCGCAAATCTGAGCAGAGTCTGTGTATTTACACCAGTCCAGTTTCTCACATCCGTCAGTCATGAACACTGGCTTTTACCCGGACCTCTTTTGCCCTTGACTTTGCCGTCTGTTATTAGTCTTAAGAACTCATATTTAGGACCCCTGTATATGTGTCCCGAATAGCTCGTCTATCTTTTTTTATGGTCAGCCTCCTGCAAAGGCTGAAAACCTGTGGCGCTGTAGGAGCGCTGCGAGAGGGCAAGTGTCGGTGTACTTTAGATTTGAAATGCTGCAGGTTGTAGCCACCGGGAAACAAATTCCCTGGCAGCTCATTCCATAGCTCCAAGAGAAGGAATGTTGCAGAAGACTGCAGGGAGTAGGGAGCTCGACCTGGCAAGGATAAGCTCGCAGAACCTCTCTAATGTTTCTGGTTCGGACGACGTATGGTGTTATTATCTAGGACAGCTCACTCGAACATCTTCCGTGATAGAATCTGTGAACAGGGATAGGTCAGCCACCCTTCTTCAATGTTCCAGGCTGTGGAGGTCCCCTGTGAGGCTAGGAGTACCAATTAATACAATTGCTCTCTTCTGGATATTGCCCAGAAGCTTTAAAGAGTGCTTTGGAGCGCATCCCCACACATGAGAGCAATACTCCAACGATGGTAGGATATATGCCTTGTAGAACAGCAGTAGTTGCTTAGGTGTATACAGCTTCCTACAACGGAACAAAACTTCTAAGCTTATGGGATTTTATTTTAGCAATACTGACGACGAGGTCATGCCAGGACATGTTATTGTTGATGTTGATCCCTGAAAACTTGACTATGGGGTGAGCCTCCATTTCCACATTTGGTAAGCCAACCTGAGTCTTCTTTGTAAGTGTTGTTGCCTGAGTTTTATGTATGTTGAACTGTACTTTATTTGCTAATCCCCATTCGACAATTGTTTTGATATCTACATTGATCTGTGAAGCATCCTGCTGTCGCCGACGTACCGTCTCCTGGGATGATAGTGGCTTGCCTGGTTCCATGCACGATATTAATGTGCTGTCGTTTACGAAGCTGTAGATTGGATTGGATGTTATTTTCAGTAGCTCGTTGATGTACAGCAAAAACAGTGTGTAGGGGATAGGACAGATCCCTGAGAAACGCCTCCATTTATTGAAAATACGTCTGATGAACAGCCTTCGACTACAACAAACATAGATGGGTCCATCGCGTTACAGAAAATTATTTTTTCGTGCCATTCTGTGTCATGTTAAACCATGTCAACTTCTCTCTCTCCGTTTTCTTCACTTCAGGTTTTAGGCACATTGCCTGCTACTATATCCGGGAGATGGTTTAGTTAGACTTGCAGATGGATCAATGTCCTTTAGCTTGTCTACCAGTCTACTCACCTCTTCAATGCCCCTTTTTATTGACGTCTTAGTGTTGGCGTAAACCTTGATGGCCGACTTCAGGTCATCAATTACAACTAAGAGTCTTTTTTAGGATTGGAGACATGACATTATCTCTCCCTTGAGAACCTTTTAGCCTTTTGCGTTTAGCGGGTTTATCCTCCACGCTTGCTGCACTTCCCAAGTCCCCCTCAGAAATGGACATTGATCGTCCTCCAGAGTATTGACAAAATCTGGCTCTGGCTGGAATCCTATTTTCGTGCATTTTTCTGTATCATACAAACCTCTTACGTCTTATTCTTGTACTGTTATTTTGTCCGATTTCTAACTGTATCATCATCATAGTCACAATGTCTTAACAGACATGTTGTGACCTCGTAAAATGCATTAAGTCGGAGCTAGAGTATTGCCGACACGAATATTATCAATAGTTTTGAACACTGTAGCCTGCCATCGTTCGCGATTTTCTGTCAGTTCGGTGGCGCTCTTGATACTCATATCCAGCAACTGTTTCGTCGCATCCAAACAGCGTGTAGGGGAACGGCCACGGCGCCGCCCACTCGGGGCATGACTCTGAACTACAAGTTTCTCCATATTATTACTTCTGTGAATATGTCCGAGGAATGTAAGCATTCTCGTCGTCACAATGGAGGATAGTCTCTTTGAACTACCGAGCTCATCCAGTATGGAAACATTAGTTCGATGGGCGGTATGCGGAATTCTCAGCATTCTCCTCCACGTCCACATTTCAAAAGCATCTATGCGAGCGCGATCTGCCTTTTTAACAGTCCAAGCTTCCGAGGCATACAAAAACATGGAGAACACACCAGTGATATTTAGGTAGCTTTAGTTATGTTATGGTCACGCCATATTTTAGTAAGCTTTGTCATGGCCACACGTGCCCGTTGAATGCGCCATCGAATCTCAAACTGTATAATGTCTATATAATTGCAGGTATCACGTATCCAAGGTACCTTGAGAGACGGACTGAGATCAGATGCAGAGAACTCCTACCTCCGTTCAGTTAGACATAGAAAGAATTTGAAGATACGAACCGAAGCCCACGTCACAAAAATACTGATAAGGCCAGATTCGAAGGAAGCGTATGGAGTCGAGTATAGGAAGGATGGTAGAATGTACACAGTTTTGGCGAAAAAAGAGGTTATTCTGTCTGCCGGGGGCTTAAACTCTCCACAAATTCTAATGCTGTCCGGCATTGGACCAAGAAGTCAGCTTCAAGAATTTGGTAAGGAGCTGATAGCACTTTATAATAACCATAAATACCTCAAACTCTCAAGTAGGGGTGCTCAGACTTGAACTGCTGGCGATCAACCTTATTTTGAAATTGTTTAATAATATACATTTTTTTAGCACCACTAACGAATAATGAACTGGTTATGCATATATCGAATTTAAAAAATAACTCATCTGGTCCTGATGGTCTAAGTGTAAAACTCATAAACCATTTTCATAGCTTAATTTTATCTCCCTTAGTTCATATCATTAATCTAAGTCTCGCAAGCAGTAAAATCCCTATGCAATGGAAAAAAACTGTTGTCACCCCAGTGTATAAAAGTGGTGACAAAGCAAATCTCACAAGTTATCGTCCCATCTCTGTTATTAACAATTTTGCAAAACTGTTTGAACATGTTGTCAAAAAAAAAGGCTGAATATTTTTTTAGAAAACCACAATACAATAGCAGACAACCAATTTGGATTTACAAAAAACTTAGACACTGAAGACGATTTTGAGATTCATAGAGCCTATAATTGATGCCTTGGATAGGTCAAATAGATGTGCAGCGGTGTTCTTGGATTTAGCCAAAGCCTTTGATTCCATATGTCATCAGAATTTACTAGCTAAGTTGCATAATTATGGCATTAGGGGTGTAGCTCTTAATCTACTACAAAACTACTTAACAGACAGGATACAAAGGGTAAAGGTAGGAGGTATATTCAGTTCAAAAACACCGGCAAAGTTGGAGTTCCTCAGGGTACAATTTTAGCTCCCATACTTTTCTTAATTTATATAAACAGTATTACAAAAATTAATCACTTCAAAGGAAACATAGTATGTTATGCTGATGATACGGCAATTGTTGTCACTGGATCAGATTGGGATGATGTGCGCAAGAATTTGGAAGTATGTTTAATGAAGGTGAAGCAGTGGTTAGATGCTAATCTACTTAAACTAAATGTCACCAAAACAAAGTATATGCTTTTTTCGTCACCTCTAGCAAATCAGCATAAAACTTCACGGCAAAAATTGTAATAGAAATGACTGCGATTGTGAAACTCTAGAGAAAGATTCAGTTGTTAAGTACTTGGGGGTCAAAATTGATCATCGCATTAGGTGGTTTGTGCATATAAATTATGTTAATAAACGTATAAGTGTTTTAATAAGCAAATTTTACAGTGTTAGAGATATTTTTTCCCGAAATATATTGCTCATAATGTAGAGCCCGTCTTGAAGTATTGCATTACAATCTGGGGTGGCGCGTTCTCAACCACTTTGAATTTTTTACAAAGGACTCAGAACATGCTGCTAAAAATCATACACTGCAAAAAAATTATTTTAAACAGAATTACTCTATCATGAGATGCAAATTTTCAGGATAAAACATATTTATGTCTATCAGTGTCTCCTGAAAATGTATTCCAAGCAAGAAAGTTTCAAAAAATTGTCCACTGCATCTAGAGCAACAACTAATTTCAATCTGGGTGTTCACTTTTTCAAGAAGACTCTGACACAAAGAACATTTCTTTACCACGGGCCCAATTTTTTCAATATACTTCCAGCAGATTTGAAATGTATAAAGAAATTTAACGAATATAAAAGCAAAATAAAAAACTTCATAATAAAAAATCAAGAAAAATTCAAATTTTAAAAAATCGACTAAGTTGCCACCTCCAGCCTTGCTTTTTTATATTTGTTCTTCCTTTTTTTACGTTTCTCTGTTTATTCTCTCTTTTTGAGCAATTTAATATGTACATCCTATTATTAATGTTACATTTTTACATTTATCTTCTACCTTAAGTAGTAGCTACAATTTGTATGTATATATGCATTTTCCTGCTGTCCAGCGGATTGTATTTGTTATGGTAAATAATTTTGATTTGATACAGGGTTGTTGATGAAGTCACGGCATACCAAAGTTGGGCTTTTCAAATGGAACAGCCTTTACATTATCCCGAATTTAAATAGTGCTAATTTTCCCTATTTCGCAAATATAGGGTTTTATCAGATTATACAGGGTATTTTCAGAGATATGGCCACTTTTATGTGAAAATCTTAAAGAAGTCGATCCCTGTCATCAATGACTGGAGGCTTGATTCTCTTTGCTAAAATAATTTCGTCTTTGTCTAGTTCTGTCCAAAACTATCAATTTTCTGCTATCCTTGATTTTGTATACAGGGTGAACCAACACTCACGACCATAATTTTCTTTGTTCTTTTGAATGGAGCACTCTGTATTTTATAGCATCGTCAGAAAGTTCTTAGAATATACTTCCACATTTATAAGCATTCGCTACGCCTAAATGTACCAGTTGTGGAGTTATTTCGATTTGAAGTAGTAAAACAATTTTTGCCAAATTCTGGTTTTGTTAGAGTTAGCCAAGGATGCCATGCTTGTTATATTTGTTGAATAATTGAAATTTATATTTAAGTTTTGATTCAGTTTCAATTGGCTACTACAGTTGGCAATTAACAGATTGAAAAGCACATGTCAATTACAAAAATTATATCTGAAAATAAAACTAAAAGATCTTTAACAAGGCTATATTAGTTATTACAAGAAGGTTTATGTGTGAACGTATCAAAAACGAGAAAATAGATGATAGTCTAACCATACATAAGTGATTGACTCTTGTCTTATAAACCTAAGATTGTTCTAGCGGAAGCTACAAATGTTTAATTAATTTCCTGTTACGACTTCCTATTATTTCTTTCATTCCTGTCCTTCTAGTTCCTAGCTCCATATTTGTTACATTAAGGTATAGGGAATGCTTAATGAAAGTGGAAGTATTTGGTAAGAAGTTTCTGACGATGCTATAAAATACAGGGTGTTCCATTTAAGCTAACAAAGAAGATTATGGTCGCTAGTTTTGGTTCACCCTGTAAATAAAGCCAAAGATAGCAGAAACTTGATAATTTTAGACAAATCCAGACAACGATGAAATTATTCTAAGGTTGAGAATCAGGCCTCCAGTTATCGATTTTTTAAGATACAGGGTAATGGATTAATTAAGATTGTCACATAAAAGTGGCCATATCTCTGAAAATACCCTGTATAATCTGACAAAATCCTATATTTGCGGAATAGGTAAAAGGTTCCATTCGAAAAAACACAACTTTGGTATGCCGCGACTTCATCAACAACCCTGTATATTATAAAATAGTTTTAAAATGTAGACCTGGATGTAGGTGTTCCATTTAAAATAACCAAGAAAATGATGGTCGTAAGCTTTGGTTCACCCTGTATACAAAACAAAGACAGTAGAAACTCGATAATTTTAAACTAAACGTTATAATCACGAAATTATTTTAGCATTGTGGGTCAAGCCTCCAGTTATTAATTTTTTAAGATACAGGTTGATGAATTCGTCAAGATTTTCACATAAAAATGGCCATATCTCTGAAAATACTTTGTATAATATGATAAAACCTTATATTTCCGGAATAGGGAAAATGGACGCAATTCAAATTCGGGATAATATATAGGGCGTTTTATTTGAAAAAACACAACTTTGGTATACCGTGACTTTATGAATACCTTTGTATACTATGCAATAATTTTAGAATATAAATCTTCGCTTTACCTATAACTTTTATTCGAAATTTTTTTGTATCTTCTATAATAACCGTATCTAAATATAAGTTCTAACAAGTATGAGTATTAAGAATTTAATTGAAATCTCACTTTTAGGTATACCAGTTATTCAAGATTTAGCAGTAGGTACAATCATGTACGATCACCTAACGTTTCTGGGTGCAGCATTCCTCATCAATCAACCTGTTGGTTTGCAAGTACTAGACTATGCGCTGGATCCTCAGACGTACGTTGATTTTATACTACATCGTAGAGGGCCGCTTGCTTCTTTTGGTATGTAGATCATCGCTTGGTAATATTATTTCACAACACTAGAGATACAGAGATAATCCTTGTTTTTTGGATGGCTTATTTAAGGCCTGGCGCTGACCTGCAATTTTCGATTGCGCAACTGTTTGGTCGCGATTGCATGCAAACCCCGCACACAGACGCAACTGAGTTGATTGTCTATTGAGACTGCGCACACGTACAACTGAACCGTTTAGTTTTAAAATTAACTTCAACTAGTAGTATGTGCACTTGAATTAAGAAGATGGAAAAGAAGTCAACAGAAAAAGAGATTCTGGCTGCATCCAATGACTGCCCAACGATCAAGCAAAGCGCAGTTTCAAACATTATATGACGACTTGCGAGTTCATCCGGAAATTTTTTTCAAATACTACCGGATGAGTGTGGCCAGTTTTGTTGCTGATACGGTTCAATATATTACTAGTTATTCAAGTACTGTGTGTTTCTTAAATTAACAAATTTCTTTTAAAAAATGAATTAATTTCACCTACCTCGCTGCTCTTGTGACGCCATCGTGCGATTTCATGGGAGTTGCGAGTACAAGTCAGCGGATTCGCATTGAATTTACTGTTACCAAAGTTTACGGAATACATATAAGTTGGATCACTACGCAAAAATATCAAAACGGCCTGCCCCTTGCTCCGTCTCCCCGGTACACCGGTAGCAGTGTACCGACGTCAGCCGGGAGATACGGGGCAGCGCAAAGTAGAGGTTGAACGTGTTTAACGCGAAGTCTATACAGTGTCTCAAAAATATCGGATTTTGTTATCTCGGATTTGTTTGCAGTAAATGGATAATCTTTTTTGAAGTTTGAGAGTAATCAATTTCGCGAGAAAAGATATTACCAATCAATTTAAATTTATTAACGGATGGAGAATGACAATCCTTATTTTGTGGTAAACCTTGAAATGTAAGGGGTATCCCACGACAATTAAGACAAGAAATCTGTCGGAACTGCGTAGTAGTAGAGAATTATAATTTTGGGCATGTAAATTAGAGCAGATGTTGTGTCTTTTTTTGTCATTGTGCTACCCAATGAGGTATTTGTTTTTGGTCACGTGACATTCGATTCTAAATTACTAATGGGACACCCTGTATATTTGTGTCTGTGTTCCTCCCGATAAAACAATTCCAACAAACTAGCACACTTGGGGTCTAAAGTGATTAGTTCAAGAGCTATAGGTACTAAAAGGATTGTATCTCGCTAAAAGCGTATAGTGAGACAAAATATTCATTCGGTGGTCTTACCATACCACCGAGGGACATTGTTAATTATATTTTAGAGCTCAAAAATATTTTGGTTGATAACTTTAACAATTTAGTTTCTACAGTAGCAATTGGAATGACAGTGAAAATCAAAATGCCAAAAATAATTTATTCACATCCATGTAAAGCATTTCCACATGATTATCTTTTAAAATTGTACAACATACGAGTTCTTATATACTATGCCATAAAATGTGTAAACTGTGATCTCAAAAATAAGCCAAATAAACAAAACATTAAGGGAAAAATACTACAGCACCTTTGAACCATCAGTTTTTACTTATCTACGGAATAGCTACAATATGTGAAATCATTTGAGATTCATTAGCAATAGTTATGTTTGTATTTGTATGTCTAAATCGGCCGTCAATACATAGTTTTTCAATGACCCTCGTATGTACGTAGAACCCAGGCGTTAGCAAGTTCCCGCTAAAAGACCCTCATACTTGAGCAAAAACCAACGCAAAAACTAACTGGCGCGTGCGGCCGCGGCATCGCTTTGATGTGAGTTCTTCAAAGTGCCGACGGAGAGTGATCCAACTTATATGTATTCCGTAAACTTTGCTGTTACACAGGACAGTTCCGCGCAACTGTGCGACTATATGATTTGAGCCCAAACACAAACTAAATAGTTGCACCTATTTTTAGCTGCAAATCAACGCGCTTCCGTTTAACTTTGTGGTAGTCACACATGCAACCAAACAGTTGCGCATTCGAAAATTGCAGGTCAGTGCCGAGCCTAAAACCCCTCTCCCTCTGGCAAGACGAATACTCTAAGGCCCGATTTTATCAACACGCGCATTTTAACAAAGGCTTTTACCAATCGGAGCAGCCCATTCAGGAACATGCATCTGTCAAAGTTCTCTGAAAATTATAGATTTCTCTCGAAGTTTTCCTCAAAAAGGTGAAAAATTACATGCTTTATATACAATCGACCATTATGACCCACCTAATATCATTTCCAGTCTGACTTTTTATCCTATATGGGTGAAAAATTGCATTTTCTGGTATAACAAAGAGTTTAGCAATTGCTAATCTGAACCAGATTCCACAAAAGTAGTACATTTGATCACTGGATTGTTGGTCTATCAAATGATGATGATGACAAGAAATTACTGCATTATTTTTATAAAACAATAATTTACTATCGATAATAATTAGAACCTGCCATATATCTTTGTATTATAGTAAAAACGGGTAAAAATAAGGGTTTGTTGCATTTCACAAAGCTAAACATGTTGGCTGGCCAATCTATGTCCCAACTGTCCATTACTGGTTGCCTATCCTTCTTAACAGCAAAGCGCGTATGCTGGCAAAAGTATAACCTTATATTTTGCAAACCAGAGACCTGTCGTATTGTCAGAAAGTGAATCAGTGAATCAGGTGCTTGATATACTTTTTATGGAAAAAGGGGGGAACTAGCAGGAGGGATTTTTGTTCATATGCATGCCTTAGAATATTTTCTCATAGTATTTGCGCTAGCGTGCCTATTACCTAGTGCCGCCCCGCTGCACCTTTACCATGCATCCAGTAGATGGAAGTTTCTTTATAAAAGTATGTATTTTGTCTATAATCAATGTGACTGACTGAGGTGCGATTATTTTTTTTTAATTTTTATTGTGCGGCATCAACTACGACGGTTATTAGCCGCTTCCCACCGTCCAGTTTAGGTCTCATTTTAAGGGAGAGGAGAACACTGGGACACCTTTCACGTCACAGCGGACTGTCTGTACGACTTTATTGATACGATGCACAAGGGGTCCACGGATAGTTTGAGGTAAAGGTTCATGATTAGCTTAAATTATTTCAGGAAAACCTATTCTGACTACGGAAATAGATGTAGAAGTAAATGTTACATTCGTGGGTATTGTTACTGTTATTGTTCAACTATGTATGCAGTTTCCACTACGTAGTTCTTCGTGATCCATGTCATGGTTTTACTTCATAGTTTGAAATATAACTTACTCACTTTAAGATAGGTCAGGAGCACTTTGATTGTGGCGCTGTTTGTCATACATTGCTCTAAGTTCGTGGGGAGGTTATGTCGTCTTCGAATATTTGCAAATAACCTACACTCAAAGAGTAGGTGGTCTAGCGTCAGATGTGCTTGGCACGTATCACAGAGAGACGGTGGTTGTCTTAACAAAAGGTAGGAGGAAGTAAGGTGAGTGTGGCCGATTCTTACGCGCGTCAGACAAACCTGTTCCCTTCTTTTGAGATCTTTGGGGTAAGGCCATTTATTAATTGTAGGTTTTATGCGCCTTAGCTTACCACTGCTGTAGTGCCATTCACGTTGCCATTGTTGATAGTGTTTGATTTTTTTGTATTGATTTAAGGTCGTCTGGGCACACTTTATCGTCACATAATCCATCCTGTATCGCCTTTCGAGCTGCAGAATCGGCTTGCTCATTGTCCCTAATGCCGGTATGTCCTGGGGACCATATGTATATAACCTCTTTGGACTCTGACTGGAGTCTCTGATGGTTCGTCAAGATCTCTCTTATCAGAGGTTGAGCATTGGACTGTTTGCGTAATAGTAATAGTGTGCTGAGTGAATCTGTACAAATGGCATATTTTCCTGGGGTTTGCTCTTTTATATAATTGGTAGCCTGTAGGATAGAAAATTGCTCGGCGGTGTAAATAGATGCTATGTCATTGAGTTTAAATTTATATATTTCTTTGCCGGTAACGAGAGCCGCTCCTACGCCCTAGTCAGTCTTGGATCCATCTGTATAGATGACTTCAGTTGGATTGGCCTGTTCAAGAGTGGCCATGAATATTTGTTTGTGCGTGGACGCACTACTACCCTTTTTAATGCCATGCTGCTGAATAATTATAGTGGGGGCAGGAATGATCCATGGAGGTACTTCGCTGTAACTCTTTCTATATGTATCATATAGAGTTATGTCGTTCTCCCTTAGTAGCTTAGCTGTTCTTGCTCCGATTGATTTGGTTATAGTCGGTCTCGAGTCATATATTTCGTTGCTTGTTTCGTCAAAAATCAGACTATTATTTGGGTGGTTCGGCTGAGCTGATATATTAGCATAGTTGCGTGTTAAGCGGCTAATATGGATATGTAATGGTGGGACGCCTGCTTCACAATATATCGAGGCTGAAGGGCTAGTGCGAAAGGCTCCTAGACAGAGGCGTAGGCCTTGGAGATGTATTGTCTCAAGTTTTTTCAGGTGCGTTGCTCTTGGAGAAGAGAAGGAAATTATTCCATACTCCACTTTTGATAATATAAGCGCCTTGTATATATTCACAAGCACATCCTTGCTAGCACCCCATTTAATATTAGCTAAGCATTTAATTATATTGAGGGCTTTCTTACACCTGAGGGCTAGATCTTCTATATGCTGCCTCCATAGTAGTTTACAGTCGAAGATGATACCAAGGATCCTATGGTGATCTTTCACCTGGATGACTGTACCTTGCAAGAGAACCATGGGGTCCCTATGGGGGGTTCAGAGACGACAAAAGTGCAACACAACGGTCTTTTCTTTAGAAAATCGCATTCCGTTTCTGTTTGCTACTTCCACCAGCTTATCAATAGTTGTTTGTAGCTTATTTTCTATAGATTCGATTTCTTCTCCGGATGTGAAAATTGTCAAATCGTCGACATATAGACATTTCCCAATCCTATCATCGATTGATTCAATGAGATCGTTAACAACTATTGTGAATAGCGTGACACTCAGCGTTGAGCCCTGTGGTATTCCATTTTGCTGACTAAATGTCTGTGAGAGTGTATTTCCTACTCGTACTTTGAATCGACGTTCTTTAAGGAAGCTTCTGATCAGTATTGGTAGTTGACCCCTGAATCCCCAATTGTGTAGTTTTTTACGATCGCGATTTTGGATACGGTGCGATTATTAATTTTTAATAAAGGTGGCTGTGTTTGATACTACTTTTATGTTTCTGCCACAAACTATCGCAGTTTGCAATTAGTAATTATTCAAAAATTATAAGATATGCATGAAAAATCTGGCATTAATTTGCAAAACAATCGCTTTGCTCTGATATCGTACTACGATTTTGATTAAAATATTTTTGACAAAAGAGTCATTCAGCTATGGCGTTTTGTTTCCGATATTGATGAAATACTATTGGATGAACTTATTAACATAGCGCTCTATACCCAATAGAAAGTTTTTGCTAAAAAACATCCAATAGAAAAGCTTCTATTAGAGTATACATGTTGATAAAATCAAGTTTAAGAGCCCACTAAGTTTTTCTACCTCGACCGACCGACACTTTTGAAATATCGCAATCGATTTATCATGAAAAGACGTTTTCAAAATGACAATAGTGCCAGTTTCAATCCTGGCGGGGGGGGGGGGTGCCGCTCGAGGGGTGAGGGGGTGGAAACTCTACTTCGCGACGATTTTCGAAAAATAGCGTCGTTTTCAGCGTTATGTTACATCTAAAAAAATATTTGTTGGCCAGTGTGATCTATAGTTATAATTATTTCTAGCACTGGAAGTCATAGCGTTTCTTAAGACAAACTTAACGGAACAGAATTATCCTGCATGGCCGGACATAGAACTGTTACTTGTACCAGGCCACTTGTCTACAGATTTTGGGATATTTTTCAAACAGATATTCAATATCGACGATGAGATTTACAATTCCTATTGGAAACCTATAGCTGCAAAGCCAGCTTTCACGGTAAGTAAAGTGAATCGAATCAAACTTCTTAAATCAATATGATGAAAGATTTGTACAAAAGTTGTTGTGACGAGACGCAGGGTGGCCCGTTATGCCTAAGTCAGTGTCAACTTTTTTATTTCAAATGGAACACCCTATACATTTTTTGATTTTCAGATTGCGGTATTAAATCCAGATATTTCTGCTGTGAAGTTTTTTTCAGATTCTGTTCAGTTTTGTTTAAATTGAAACTACATTTTTTTTTTCGAAAAATCAATGTTTCTAGAAATCACATTTTAGCCACCTTGTATGACACATGTCACTACTACTATCATCTAAAAATTCTACTAGGAAATGGAATTTAACGATTTTTGTATATTTGTTGAGAAGTCATTTACAGGGCGTTTGCTACAGTCATTTTTTCTGATGTAAATATACGGGTATTGCTTTAGATAGTTCTGTGTTGTGTAACGAGGAAACTATCAAATTGATTTTAATGAAATTTTGACACAATATTACCACAGTGGCGAGGATGGAAAATGCGTATGATTTTTATAAATCGTGTTAGTGGCGGCGCCGCAGAAATAATAAAAAACTAAAAATATGAAAATAGCCTCAAACTTCGTTTTTGGATGTTTTAGGGGTTCCTGATCATTTTCTACTTTTTCAGTAAGGGTGAAATTGGGGTGGTTGGGGGGTGGCGGGTTGAAAAACTGAAAAATTTATAATAGGCGTGACGAAAGACCTAGCGACATAAATCGCCTTTTTAGGTCCATCCGAACATTGCGATTGTCCTGCCTATTACCGAAGCTAAGGGACTTAGAATTTTCTAGTCGATGGAGTTGACCGTTACTTGATGGAGATCCATACTAATACACAAAGTATTTTCGATGAGTGATCATTACTTTTATTGAAAACTGTTACGATCGTTTGGACACACAGTGTCACAAGTTTTAAATAAAAGTGGTGATCATTCATCGGAAATACTTTGTGTATTAGAATTTTCTGCCTACATACGAGTATTTATTCCTTTAGATCGTTCTGTATTTTGTAACGTGGAAACTATTAAATTGATTCTGATGGAATTTTGACACAGTATTATTACCGTGGTGAGGAATGACGATGGAAAACGCATGTGGTTTTTAGAAATCGTGTCAATGGCAGCGCAGCAATAATTGAAAAACTAAAAATAAGAAATAGCTCAAACTTTGTTTTTAGATGTTTTAGGAGTTCCTGGTCATTTTATAACTTTTTTGGGTGAGGGTGAAATTGGGGTGATTGGGGGGAAACACTGAAAAATTTGTTATATTGATAGTAGGCTGTCCATTGACCTAGCGGCATAACACATTTTTTGTGGGAGGGGAGGGCTGCACCGTAATATGTATAGGAAGTAGAGAGTCAATCAACTTGACTTCACTTTTTTATTAGGTATTGCCTGTGTTGCTACACCCTCTCTCAAAAGGCAACGTGAGATTGAGGTCCAAAAATCCTTTTGACACGGGAAAATATACAGAAAACTACTTCAGCGATCCTGAAAATTTGGATATCAAGAGAATGATAGCAGGTATCAGGGAGATTCAGAGGATAGCCAGTCAACCTTCACTGAAGAAATTTGAGCCTAGGCTCGTGACCACACCATTTCCCGGTAAGAAAGAAAAAATTTTCAGTAGTTCGTATTCATAAAAATCAAAACAAAAAAAGCTTTTTTCAAAAAGCCTTTATTTAAATGCTATAAAAAGAAGAAAATAAAGTTCTCCTTTAAAATGCTAACTATCTACTTGCCTCGTTTTACTACTTCAAATCAAAATAGCTCCATAACTGTTACATCTAGGCATGGGGAATGATCAAAAAAAGTGAAAGTATTTTGTAAGAACTTTCTGACGATCTATAAAATTTAAAATATCAAAAAATATCATGGTGGTGCGTTTTGGTTCACCCTGTATACAAAATCAAAGATAGCAAAAACTTGATAACTTTAGACAAAAGTAGACAACAGGAAATGATTTTAGCATTGGGAATTACGCCTCCCGTTATTTATTGATTTTTTAAGATACATGGTGATCATTCATTAAGGGCCGGTTGTACAAAGACAGTTTAACTCGAGTTCAACTTGAGCCCAGTTCATCCCTAATTTGCTGTTGTACCAACAAAGTTCTAGCGTTGACTTCAAATTAACCTCGGATCAAGTTGAACGGCCACCGGGGAGCGTTTAACGGCGGTTCAAGGTTTAAAATGGCGATGTTTACGACCAGCTGATCAGCTTCTAACCTGAATATCCGACGTTAGTGACATAATCAAATGCGAGGGCGGTTCCAAATCATGGTTCTATCACCGTCCCAGAACTGTTTTCATCATTCGCCGCCCATTTTACAGTTCTAAAAACGGTGATTGGTTGGTCCGCCAACGTACCAACCAATCATCGATTCTAGAATCACAAAATGGGCGGGTCATGATGAAAACAGTTCTGGGACGGTGATAGAACCGTAATTTGGAACAGCCCTGATATTTTCACTTGAGTTACATGATGGAGTACTTTGACGAACCTTTGACCGAAGATGAGGATTTTCTAGAGTTAGTAGACCTAATACAACATCCAAAAGAGAACCTTAGAAATTCAGAAATGGAATGATAGCGAATTTGGGGACTATGAATGTACTGTTGCTCATCGGCAAATTTTTGTTTTGTCCTTTTCTTTTAAATTTTTGTATTTACTTTTCAGTACCTTTGCTTCACGAAATGTGTCTCCGCGCAAACTGTTGAATTCCTTGGACAAGTTCAGCCACGTCTCCGTTTCCATTCTATGAGTATTTGTATCGGTAACATTTTTTCAGCAATTCCATTAATACGACCTCTTCTTTCGCCGTAAAATTAGTCGCCCTTTTTTGGATTCCATTATAAAATTGCAAAATTCTTCTTGACTGACAACAGAATTTGATGAATGTCAGAATATGACATTCATAGACGTGACATTGGGTGTGTTCAACGAGACCTAGCACTAGCGTGGAAGCGCTTGCAGGCGCTAGGAGTGACTGTTCAACGACTTTCATTTTGACGTGATAAAACTGTCATATCCATTTCCATATTTTAATATTTATTATTAGTATTGTCAAAAACTTAGGCTATAAAATCACAAAACCTGATATTAAATTGACACTAAACAAAGGTAACTGCTTATCTCAGAACTACAAATAACTTTTTTCCACTTATGTGCTGCTTTGCTAACCAAACAGCGCTTTTTTAAAGCGCTTACCAAGCTGACTGACGCTTTTTTGACAGCCTGTCGTTCATCGGTTAGTTAGCGCAAAGCGCTCACAAGCGCTGACGTCCGCTAAGTCCCCATCATCTGCATAACTTTAAACATTAAAAATGAAAAGTAACTAGTTTCGCCACCAAATACCCTATATCCATTGCTACTAGTCCTCTTTTGATCCAGTTCGGCTGATCCTTCCCAGAACCGGGTTGTACAACGCGTCAACCGTTGAACCGTGTTCATTGCTGAACTTGAGTTTACATGATCGGAAGTTTACTGAGCGTTTGTACAACCGACCCTAAGATTTTCACAAAAAAGTGGCCATATCTCTGAAAATACCCTGTATAACCCAATAAAACCCTATATTTGCGGAATAGGGAAAATAAGCACAGTTCAATCGGAATAATATCAAGGGTGTTCCATTTGGAAAAGCACAACTTTGGTATGCCGTGACTTTATCAATAACCCTGTATATTGTAAAATAATTTCAAAATAGATTTAAGCTGTACCTCCAACTTTTATTGTAAGTTTTTTTGTATCTCTCATAATAACTGAGGTATCAAACTTCGGAATGAAGATGATCACCCTTTACCGTAGTAGATAATGATTATGTATTTGTAAGCATACTTTGAAATCAATACTAATATTATCCTGATTTTTTAAGTTTATCTCGCATGACTCCGGTAGCAACATATGTTGACGAGCTGTGCCAAGTCAACACCTGAACTATTACTGATCTGAATTTGGGAAGGATCGTACAATATTATAGGTCTTCAAGTTTACCGACTTTTGAAATCTTTTGTGTAACCTTCCGTCCAGACCTAACTGTTGTAGGTCTGGTGTAAAGGTGTTTGGTGTAAGGCCTCAAAATGACGTAATGAGGGGGACAATAGTAACCAACGACGTTCAGTAGGACGTCGTTGATAGTAACTGTGATTGCCTCCACACTCGTTTTATTTCTATCGCAAGGTCAGTGTATTTAGATATACAAAAAATAAAACTTAGATTTCTAACAAAAAGTCTACCACTGTTTTTCCGCTGCTTTATCTTTTTTTTAAATTCAGTTGCGTCCATGGCGAGGTCATCCTTCGCTATACCCTTTTTACGGCACTGACCACATGATAAGGTTCAGAAATTACATTAACTCATGGTCGATGTTTCCTCCAGGTTGCAATAGATTTGCTTTCGACTCTGACGCGTATTGGGAATGCGCGATCAGGGCCATACCAGCATCTATCTACCATCAGCAATCCACCTGCATAATGGGTCCTAAGACAAACAAAGAGGCTGTAGTGGACGCGAGACTGAGGGTGTACGGGATAAGAAATCTCAGAGTAGCCGATATCAGCATATTTCCGAGGCCCATATCTGGACATACGGTTTGTCCAGCATACGCCATCGGAGAGAAAGCAGCGGACTTGATTAAAGAAGACTGGAAATTGGCATCCACTGAAGATAATCTTGATGATCCAAATTGATCACCCTGCTCTGCTGAACATGCTTTTGGGGCTGATTCTCTCACTACAAGATCAGAATCAGAATTGACCTAAATTGATGAAAAGTGTTTTTTTTCAAATTTCACGATTAAACAAACATTTCATGATGAGGTTGCCTAATAAAATATGTTCTTGACTATCTTGATCGAGTATTTTTTTGAAATTCTTCATCCACCTGCTTACACAATTTTTTTCTTTTTAATTATGTTATTGGCTCTGATCGGAGAACAACTGGCCACACACATAAAAAGAAATTCTCAAGTCAAGAATTGTGATATTCTTGTAAATACATACTCACAACAAGAATATCTGTTCTCACTCTAAGAAAGAATATTTGATGAGAAAATTATAGAAAATTTGTTATCAAGAATAATATATTTTTGATTTATATATTTATTTTAAAGAAATATGCTCCGAAAGAAAATATAATTTTCTTTGCAAGCAAGACTATAATAATTTAATAACACGAATTTCATAATTTTACATCAAGACTATCATTTTTTCCAGCGGTGTCCCTTTTACTTCTATCAAGAATACAGACAGCTTGCAAATGCGATCCTTCATTTACAATATGATAATCTTGGTTTGAAAATGAACGCTGTTTCACAAGCACACACTATATTTGTATCAAGTAAATCATTTTTTGACGTCTGTTGCCCATCCGCGTCCGCCGCCATTATCGGTTTTCGGCTGTCGCATTCGCCACCGTCTTTAGCACCGTAGCGTAATACCTGCATCCTGGATCCTGCATAATAGCACATAATAGTATCTAATCAAACTGTTAAATAAATTGCCATTGCCACGTGATACCCGTGATACCACCGTCAACCATCGGTCAACGAATCTGCCGGTAGTTCTGGTCCACCGCCATTTGAGTCGCGTCCCAGTTCCCATCAGTTTCCTTATCACTAGATCTATTTGTTTTAATAGTCGGTGGATCTATCCAACCATGAATGAGCTATTAAAAAAATGACGATGCGAAGACCTGACTCAGGTGTTCCTAGGTAAGTACCAAGTATATTAAATTTGATTTAAGAAATTTTGCAGAACTATTTCTTCAGTGTACCCATCACTAAACAGGCACCGACTGATTTACAAATATTCGAAAGCTATGCACACATCTTCCAAGTCCAAAATTCAATTGGCTTCTACATGTGTGTGTCTTGCAGATAATGACATAGACGAGAAAAATGTCTACATGCTCATAGAAAAGTTCGAATGCTTGCTTCAAAACAATACATTTTTTAGAGTGAAACAACAGTGGCTTTGGTAACAGCTCATCAAAGTTATCAAACGCTCTAATCAATAATACTAAATTCCTTATCCAAGAATATCACAATTTTAGAATAAAGTTGAGCTACTTGCCTCAAGTTTATGAAATGCTCCAGTTAAGATTATGAAATGCTTCAGTCAAGATTACCATATGCTTGATTTAAGATTTTGGTATTGTTACTCTCAAGAATTTCCCAGCTTTGCATTAAAGATATTTTCTCAATCCAATCCTTATATGTATGGTCAAAGATATCGTATCCTCACTTTAAGATTAGCATAGCTTCGCGCGTAAAAGAAGTTATGGTATACTTGAATTAAAGCTCTATGCTCCATCTAAGAAATTATTTTTATGTATGCAGTTGTATTGTAGATGAACATCTGAACATGTATTTTTTTTTAATAACTATACTTGACGTAAACTCAAAAACATTAAATTTAATGTCAATACTTCATTTGTAGCAGCGTATTCGTGTATTTGTTGTATTTGTGAAAAAACGACGATGTGTAGAGAACCTATTTGGGTTATTTGCCTTATTTGCGCAAATAGGACAAACAATTCAAATAGGCAAATACGCATTTCCGTCCACTTGTAGATTCTACTTCCCACACCGACAGGTGAATGGAGTATTGTGATTGCGAAAATTTTCGATTTTGTGATAATAGGTCCTTTAGTTTTAACACCGGCTGTGAAAAATTGCAGAAACATACTTATATACAGAGTGAAGTAGAACGAAAAAACTAGATTTTCTGTTTTTTTAATGTAACCCGCCATATTTTATTATACCAAAAAATTGCTTTTAATATACTCTTACAATTTCGATTTCTCTGCAAATATCAAATATACTTCCTATTTGTGTGCTGAAATTTACTTATTTTGAGAAAGTACTATCCAATTTTATTTCTATTCAACGAACAACTAAGTTGTAAGGCCATAATAGTATTTGGTAAAGTCAAAACCCTGAATTACGGAGATAATATAAGTAAAGTATGCTGAGGAACAATTTTATACACGTCATCCATAATTATCAAGCAGATTTATCAGGCAGGCTTTGAAATATTGACAGTTTTCTTAACCTACTCAATAATTTCGCACTATGTGAAAACTGAGCTTTAAGAATGAACTTTTCCATTGGAGAATAAATAGAGGGTGTTTAAGAGAATCTTAAAAAAATTGCCTAACTGCCTCTAGAATATATCAACTTCAACAGCAATATCCAAAACGGAGGCACTCTAAAATTGATGCATTTGACTGGGTCAGTTGATATTTCATATCCTACCTGAGAGATCTGCTCGATAATTATGTATCACGTCAACAAAATTGTTTCTTTATTACACTTGACTCATATTATCTCGATAGTTCGGGGCTTTGACTTCATCAAATACAATTATGACCTTAAATTTTAATTGTTCGTTATATATAAATAAAAATCGATAGGACTTTCTCAAAATAAATAAATTTCAGTACACGAATAGAAGGTATACTTCAAATTTGCAGAAAAATCGGAACATCTCTAAAACTGATGAATTTTAAGTATATAAAATGCTACACAAATATAAAAGGGCATATCAAAAGCATTTTTTTGGTATAATAAAATATGGGGGTTACATTAAACATTACATTAACAACATAACAACATTACATTAAAAAAAATAGAAAACCTAGTTTTTGCATTCTACCTCACCCTGTAAATAAGTATGCGTCGGCGACTTTTTTTACAGCTTGTGTTAAAACTAGGGGATATCTTTTATATTACCATGTAAAGAAAATAACTTTTGATTGGTTGATTTTCAATATCAGTACATTCATTTGACAGCGATTTGGACATAAAAATGGTCATAACATTTGGAATACCCTGTATAAAGTTACAGTACCTCATATTTTAAGAACGTGAATTATTAGTAGAGTTTAAATATGGATCACTTCGTAGTTATGGATCACCCTGTATAAATTAAAATATTTCCTAAGCAAGGAGCATATCCTTGGCTATAATTTTTATATACAACTTCTTTCACTATCTTCTGCAGTAGTGGAGTTATTGACCGATCCGGTACTAAAAACTCACCCTGTATATACTATCCCTATCCCATCAGAAATGTTTGGGTTCAAATCCATCCAGCCCTCACAGTTTAGACGCTACTAACACTCTTGGTTGATAAGAAACAAAACTCTTACATAGCCTTTGTATTGTCTCATTTAATTATTTGGCAAGGGTTCAGCTAAGATTCTAAAATTCTACAGTTGTTTCAAATATTTATTTTCTTTAATGGTTTCCTGTACTTGTGCTAACTACGCCACACGTTTTGATGAATTGTTGCAGAGCCCTGTGTAATAGCGCCATTTTCAGCCTTATCTTTAGAAAATTGTTGGCTCTTAAGCTAAAAATTTTCCCATCCGTAAATTAGGAAAAAAGTCGATTGCTCAACGGTTGCAGTTTCCAAAAGTCCGGTAGTAAGGGTAATTTATGAGGAGAAGGGGCTCTTGGCTTTTGTCCGGTTTACAGAAAAACATTGGATGTTCTATGCAAAATCGTCTAATTCTTAAATAGTTAGGCTTGACTATATTAAAATGGAAAAGAGGATGCAGATATTATAAGTTGAAATATCATATAAAATTCGCGATTATTGTTAATTATTCAATTAGTCTTTATGATCTTTACTCTGAACATATACTAATACTTCAACCTATGGATATTCATGAACTAAAATAATAATGCATTTATTTTATTATATATTTAATCTTGCCTTGGTACTCTACACCTTTTCCCAAGCTTTAAGTGACAATTCAAAATGGTCAAATTAATTTTCCAACTCGTCAATTGTAAATTCAAACTGACAGGTATAAATTACACCTGACAGTTGATTACAAGTAACGAGTTGGGAAATTAACTTGACCGTTTTGAATTATCACTTGACACTTTAGAAACTAGAGCTGGAAGAGGTGCAGTTCGTTTAAATCTTTCTACTAGGTCGGTTGGTTTCTTCCATCTTAACGGGCTTCTGTTTATTTTTCATGGCCTGCTAGGTTGTTTACACGTAGGAAAATTGAAAAACACCGATTTGACCGAAAAACTGAAATAAAATGAAGATTAAAAAACAATGATATTGAGAATCCTATATCGTTCGAAAGATAATCAAATTTTACATTTGATTCTATAAAAAAAAGGCATTCCTATTTGAAAACATGGAGTCAAGTTGACCGACTCAGTACTTCCCACACATAACAGTGTTGATATCATTTTATTATTTTCCTTTGCACGAAGATGTAGTGTGAGAACACAAAAACTAGTAAATAGTTTCCTAAATCCCTCCAATCCATCCGTAAGAACTAAAACGACACAATTTTTATTCTGCGACCTTCAACTGGACGAAACGAAACAATCAGGAACTCCCAAATTGCTTAAAAGCGAAGTTTGAGCTGTTTTTATTACTTACTTATACAATTTTTCAAAAACCATAAGCATTTTTCATTCTCGCCACGGTAATAATACTGTGTCTACATTTCATTAAAAGCAATTCCATAATTTCCATGTTACTAAATTCAGAACGATCTAAAGCAATACTTGTATGTATACATCAGAAAATTCCCTTGATTTCTAAAGGGTATTATGCCGCTAGGTCCTTCTTTCACAGGCCAATGGGCAACCTATTATGAAGAGAACAAATTTTTGAGTTTTACAACCCCCCACCCCCTAACTAGCCCAATTTCACCCCCACCCGAAAAAAAGTAAAAAATGTTCAGGAATCCCTAAAACGCCTAAAAACGAAGTTTGACGGATATTTAATTTTTTCGTTTTTTTGCTAAATACTCCGCCGCCCCTGCACCGATTTCAAAACTTATACCAGCATTACCTACTAGGACCTCACAGCATATCGGTACCTAAATTTCATCATAATCCATGCAGCGGTTGCTGAGATTACGAGGGTAGAAAGACGCGAACAGACAGACCGACAGACTGACAGACCGACAGACACACTGACCGACGGAAATGAGTGACATGATTTTCCAAAAAACATATTATCTCAAAATCGAAAATTTTCGCGATCGCAATACTCCCCTCACCTATCGGTGTGGGATGTGGATGTGGGATGATTTCTCCAAGGTGACGCATTTCATGCTTAGTCATACCGCAAGGTCACGGCCTTCTAAATTTAATAATCGCTCCGTTTTTCAATTTTCTCTGATACCTACTTGTACCAAAAATGGTGATTTGCGCCTAAACGGTTCGTTTAAAGTTCCATGTATGATACATAAAGTCACACTAGAATTCACTAAATATGCAAAAATATATAGGGGTCCCATTCAGAAAAATGTAGGTTTATATGAATCACCCTGTATAAACATCAAAATTTAAGTGAAAATATTTTTACGTTAAAGCCCTCAGGAGTGTCTCACATGATCAAGTGACAGACTTTTGAAATATGTATTAGCTAGCCCACAGTCTTCCATCCACTCAGTATTGGCTCACCCTGTATTGCACTGTCTTTTAATTGAATGTCTCTGTTGGTCAATAAAGTACTATTTATTTATTTGTTTATCTAACTGGATCACACTGTATACAAGTACTTACCTGGACGAATACAAAACCCTGCCGTCCTGATACAACCGGACAAACTTGTTAGGTGTGGTGATGGTGTGTAAATAGGACTGTTTGCCGTTGTAGAAGTAGGTGTCCGGCTTCCAGATCCTTCCCAGCATCGAGATGCTCAAGGCCAACGTTTCCCTGGAGTCCCCGGAGAATGCGAGCCGTCTGTCCACCCAGGACTGGCGGAAGTAGCAGTCCATCGAGTAGGTCTGCGAAAAAGAGGCTAAATTAGATAATGGATTTGTTCTGTAAGGTGCCGGTTTATAGCTACGTGCCTTTTCGGAAAGGGAGGGCTGACAGAGGTTTGTCTGAATCAAACGTAGTGGGCAATATATGCAAGCAGTATAACAGTTAGACTCAGTTTCATAATAGGTAGTTAAGTAGAGGTTAATAAAAGAAAACTAGTGGTTAGCGAACACTTTGCGTATCATAATCGTCGGTTTACGTCAAAAGCTCTGATTATCCAGTAGTTAAGGTAACCCAAGGACAAAGTATGGGTTATCTCTGACATTTGTTGTAGTTAACCGATGACACGTAGCTTGATTTGGAGGCTAAAAAACATGCATATTGACATTGACGTCTAAGACGTCGATGGATTTTGATTATAAAGTGTGTTGTGACATAAGTCCAAAACTATGAATACAAAGGTTGGGTTTCCGTGCTGCTAACTTGAAGATAAATAAGCTTAACCATTTGTTTTCTTTCTGAAACAAAGAGATCTGATAACTGCTGGTTAACTTCTATGTGTCGGTTAAGTGACTGCTACGGGTTACTAATAATTGTGAAGCTGGGCGTTAGTAAATATTTCCTATCTCGGGCCGATATTTAGAAAAAGATAAACAAAACGTACAGTAATTTTCTTCAATTCCCTCCCTTTCATTTCTTGAACGAGTCAGCTCAAAAAACTGAAGCTTGGGATAATAAAATTGATGCATGAATGTTATACTATACTTTGGAGTAAAATTGACCGATGAAACCTCCAAGATGGCGGCTCGGTGCCATCTTGAAGAAAAGGTCAAATTAAAATTGTGATACATCTCTTAGAAGCTCCTGACGAATCCTTCACAATCCTAGAATATGAAGTCAATATCTTCATCTTCTACAAAATCAGAATGGAAAGTTTAAGTTGAGGATTCAATTTTTTTTATTTAGATAAAATATGTTTATGATTAATTATGTTTTTGTGACAATGTATTCAGGTAATTATTATGTTGATTCAATTTTATTTTAATTTAGATAATAAAAATGAGTTATGACGTTTTTGTAACAATGTATTCAGGCAATTATTAAATATTCCGCCATTTTGTAGTAGATGAAGTTATTGACGTTATATTCTGTGATTATGAAGAATTCGTCAGGAGCTTTGAAAAGATTTGTCACAATTTGTTTTTCTTCATTTGTCAATTTTACTTCAAAATATAGTATTTATGCTACGATTTCATCATTCCAAGTTTCAATTTTCAAGTTGACCCGTTCAAAAAATAAAGGGGGGGGGACATTGAAGAAAAGCATTTTACCGCCATTTTGTAGGAGATGAAGATATTGACTTGACATTATAAGGTTGTGAAGGATTCATCAGGACCTTCAAATGGATGTGCCACAAGATCTCCATTTCAATTTGATTTTTTTTTCAATATGATGCCGAGGCGCCATCTTGAAAGTTTCATCTGTCAATATTACAAAATGTAGCATTCATGCATCAATTTCATCATTTCAAGTTTCAATTTTCAGGGAGGAGTTCACTTTAGCAGTGATCTTCCACTCAACCTTTTTTAATAATAAAGAAAAAAAGTATAACTGGAAATTTTATAATTAAAAACTGAATCTACAAACTTGACACATCGATACTGTCTGTGAAAGGTCTAAAATCTACCAACTGCATTAGTACCTATTAAATATAGCAAAGATCGACTGCTTTGGTAAATTTCGTAGATTTGTTAAAGGATTGCTATGAGGAAAGACAATCGGCGCTTGTAGTTTTAGATTTTATCAAAGCTTTTGATTTAGTTGATCATCCAGTTGATCCAGTTTTTCCTCAGTTAATTACAACTCACAACTGGCGTTTTAGTCTGGTTCTACTCACAGTTAGCACAAGCACATACAAATAAAACCAGATCCAGGTTTTTGCTGAGTAATTGCAGAGTTCTAGGAAAACATAACCCATAAACATGGGAACGTGCTTTAAATGCAGCAAATCCTGTGTCTTTGTGGACGTCACAAAAGATAAGTCCATTAAAGACCTTTTTGGAGGGCCTTGCGACTTTTGCAGGAACATTTTTTGTAGAGAGTGTTCCAAACTTTCATCCAGTGAAATCAGGGCGCTGATGACCCAATCGCGTATAATAGTGTTCTATTGCCAAGAATGCTTACACAATATCAAGCAGTTATGTAAAGATTCGAGAGATCTGCAATGTAAAGTCGGCGATCTGAAGAAAGATATTTGCGACATGAAGGAAGATATCCATCATCTTCAGTCCCAGGTGGATTTGGCTCCTAAATCCTATGCTCAAGCCTTGACCAATACCACAAACACATTGAAGAAAGAAATAAATGATGTCAAAAGTTCAGGAGAGTTTATCTCTCAGTGCTTCGAGGATCAAAAAAAGGAGGTACTCAAAGTCACCAACACTTTGAAAATATATGAAAAGGAAAATAGCACCTTAAAACAAAACATTAAGAAACTTGAATACAAAGTACTGCAATCTGAACAAAAAGAAAAGGAGAACAAGATCATTATTTCGGGTCTTAAGGAAGTGAACACTGCCAATGTCTCTCAAACAGTAAAATCTATATTCAAGAGGCTAAATCTTGAATCAATACAAATCAAACAGTGTTACAAGCTAAAAGACAATGATAGTTCACCAATCTCTGTCGAGCTATGTAGCAGACAGGACAAAGCCTCTGTGTTCAAAAACCGAAAACAAATAGGCAAAATCACTGCAGAGTCCTGTGGACTGCGGGGTGAGGCAATTTATTTCAATGAGGACCTGACCACAGAAAATCAAAAACTATTTAAGCTTGCTCGTGATGCAAGGAAGCAGAGAATTGTTGAAATTGCCTTCACTTATCAAGGTGCTGTATATGTCAAGAAAAATACTAACTCACCTGCCATCAAAATCCTCAGTGAGGATACTTTTAACCAGCTGTGATATTTCTGCAGGGTAACAGGAACTTAACACATACTTTAATATGCAAAACCTATTAAATTACAATGGCTTCCTCATCCCTATCGATCAATGTACAGAACATCCAGGGTTGTCGAACTAAGCTGAGAGACCTTAAACTTTCATTCGATGGCAGCTCTTTTGATATCTGCTTCATAACGGAATCATGGCTGAATGACAATATATCAGACTATGAATTCGTAGACCTGAGCAGATACTCAATTTTTCGACGAGACAGAATAACAACATGCTCCAAAAAGGAAGACGGTGCAGGGGTCTTCATAGTGGTTAATAATAAACATAAACCAGTCACACTCCTGGAATTCCATAGTGATGCCGAAGATGTTTGGGTTCTCTTGACCATTGGTAACATCAAGGTGTATCTGTGTTGTGTCTATCTTCCACATAATGATGATGTCAATTATGCTTGTTTCTTATCAAGTTTAAGTAAAAACCTGAATGTGATAAAAGACTATCCTGTTCTCATATGTGGTGACTTCAATTACTCGACGGTTGATTGGATTGAAGACAGTAGCTATTATCAACCCTTCAATATACCACCCAAGTACAGTGAGCTATTGGAAATTCTCACTCACAATGGTCTGATGCAATTTAATAACATATGTAATGCAAATAATAGAGTTTTGGACTTAATCTTTTGTAACGAATTTTATATTAATAACTTGAGCCGATCTGACCATCCTCTGCTGCCTGAAAACATAAACCACCCCTCATTGGAGTTCCTTTTTGACTGTCCTAATTCCACATTAAAAGAAAAACATAAAAAGAAATACTTCAGAGGCTTCAAACAGGCAAACTATACAGAAATCAATAATGATCTCAGCTTGCAAGACTGGTCATCTCTACTTAACTCAAATAATTTAGAAACAAATATCACAAAATTCTATGATGTTCTAAATGTAGTTATACAAAATAAAGTACCTCTGAAAAGTATAAACAACAACTTTCCTCCCTATTTCTCTAAAGACACAATAAAATTGATAACAAAGAAAAATAAATTCCATAAAAAATGGAAAACCAACAAAAACATAAATGATTTTAACACTTTTAAAAAGCTCCGTTCACAATCAAAACGATGCATAAGCAATGACTACCAATCTTATATATGCAACATTGAAAATGAAATACCAAGCAATAGTAAAAAATTTTGGCATTTTGTGTCAAATAAGAAATCCAATAATGGAACTCCTAGTGTAATGAATTTTGATGGCAGGGTGGCAGAGGATAGTGCTGGGGTTTGTGAGTTATTTTCAGATTTCTTCCAAAGCGTGTACATTCCAAAACCTTCTCTTCCAAAAAAAATTAATAAAGAGCATCATGAAGAGAAAAATAGAACACTGTCTAAAATTGCTTTGAGTGAGTCAGAGGTTCAGAGAGCGTTACAAGGCTTAGATGAAAGGAAAGGTGCAGGTCCAGATGGTGTCCCTGCAATTTTTGCGAAAGAATGCTCTAATTCACTCTGTTTACCTTTAAAAATATTGTTTAATCAATCACTTTCATTGGGAATATTTCCAGACACCTGGAAGGTTTCTGCAATAACTCCATTGTATAAGAGTGGTCAGAAAAACAATGTCAAGAACTATAGGCCAATTAGTAAACTTTGTGTCTTCTCGAAGCTTTTTGAAAAATTAGTGTATCCATATATTTTCAATTTTGTAATAAATTATATTATACCGGAACAATATGGTTTTCTGCAAAAAAGTATTTGGAGTTGAACTTAATAGAATATTCACAATTTATATATGAATCGTTTGACAACTTCTGTCAAGTGGATGCCATATACACAGATTTCAGCAAAGCATTTGACAAAATTAGCCATGACATAATGATTCAAAGGTTGGCTGAGATGGGAATCTGTGGTGATCTTCTTAGATGGTTCGAATCATACCTTCTTAATAGATCAATGTTTGTTGCTCTCTTAGGATTCAGTTCTGTGAGATTCTCCCCATCATCAGGAGTCCCACAGGGTTCTCATCTTGGCCCCCTTCTATTTGTGATCTACATTAATAACATAAAGCTTTGCTTTAAACAGTGCCATTTTCTTTGTTATGCCGACGACCTCAAAATATTTCTTAGGATAAGTTCAACATCAGATTGTGAAACCCTTCAGATGTGTATTAATAACTTAACAGAATTCTGCAATGAAAACCAGTTGTTCTTAAACTTTGACAAATGTTCTGTTCTATCTTTCTCACGTGGATCTTCAACATTGAATTATGATTATAAACTGAAAAATATTTCTCTAAACAGAGCCTCGCATATCAAGGATCTAGGGGTCTTGTTTGACTCTAAAATGACATTCAATCTGCACATCGATAAACTAGTAAATGACTGTAATAGAATTCTTGGATTTATCAAAAGGCAGTGTGTTGACTTTCACCATCCTAAGGCATTGTTAACTCTTTATTATTCACATGTTTTCAGTAAAATGCAGTTTGCATCTGTCATTTGGAGCCCTAGGTATAAAAACTCAATTGATAGACTTGAGAAAATTCAAAATAAATTTTTAAGATTCCTTTGTTTTAAAACTCACTTTCAAATTGTAAATCGTAATTACTCAATGGCTAGGTCACACTTCAAAATACTTGAACTGGAAAAAAGGCGCATTATGTCTGATATTCTAACATTATTTAAAATCGGCATCTCAGATTCTCCAAATATTCTTCACAAAATTAAATTCAATGTTCCTACTCGAAGACTAAGAAATCATGACCTGTTCCTTGTTCCATACTGTAGAACCAACTATTACCAAAATGCACCTCTGGTCAGAATGGTTAAGGCTATTAATTCATATTGTATTGATAGTAGTTTAGACTTATTTGCCACAAATCTATTAACATTTAAAACCAGACTTAAACGAAAGTTTTTAGAAGTAATGTAAGTTAGTTTAGTTTAGTTTAGTTTAGCAAAGATTAGTTTTATAAAATATGGGTTATACCTCTTTGTGATACGAAATGTATGTGATTATTATTATTTTTCTTTACCTAAGCTAGATATTACGTCAGTAATATCGGGATACTATTTTTTGGAACAACTTGTTCTGTCTGTATCCTAAAAACCTTAATAAATAAATAAATAAATAACTTCATGTATGCTAAGTACCTAAAATTCTCATAACAATAAAAACTTATCTTTTTGGTAGAAATCAATAAGTTTTTATTGAAATGTTGATATACAAATGTAACACACTGTATATTATGGTATTCGTGTATTTGTATTAGTTGTCATTAGTTGTCATACATGATGTAAAGTCAAAGGGCTAGGTTAGATCTTTTGAAGTGTAAACGTCATCGAATCGTCTAGAGTTTTCGAGAATGACGGATGGATTCTAGAAATGTCATCGAATGCTCTAGATGGTTCGATGAGATATATATAAGGTGCTACGGGTAGCGTAGTAGTCAGTTGAGTTGAGATCTAGTTGAGATAAGGTTTAGAGATATTGTATTAAGTTCTGAAGTAAAACGGTGAAAGTTACGTCGAGTTTGATTCCCTGGGTGAAGAAAAAGAGGCCGTCGTGACAATTGGTGTCAGAAGTGTGGGATCATCCATCGAATCAAGCCAGGAAAAGGAAACAAGAAGTGAATACAGCGTTAGTCAGTGCCAGTAACCAGAGCTATGTCGTCGGAAATGAGTGCAGTGGTTAATCTGATACAAGAAATGAACGCAGAATGGAAAACCATGTTAGAAGAATTTGCAGCCAAAACGAGTGCAAGTATGCAAAAGACCTTGATGAGTTTTGGAGAGAAGTTGGAGCAACACCAAGACGAGCAGGCAACCGTTATGCAAGTGACCGTCGGGGACCCTATAAAAAAGGTAGAGCATCACCAAGGCGAGGCAATGTCAGCTTTCAAGAGTGATTTGAAGAGTGGACAGAAACTGGAGGAGCAAAGACATTCTGTAAGCCAAGCATTAGAGAATCGAGACCAGTATATTAGTGCAATTGGTACACCACAAGAGCACGTTCAGGAACAACTACAAGTGAAAGATCATGTCCAGACAATGGCCAGAGAGGAGTTGCAAATACATAGTGAAGGTAAGCGTGGTTTAGCAGCTGTAGCACCCGCTTTACTTGATAAACGCAGTTTGCTAGTAGCAGAGCCCTACCCATATGATGGCAAGATATCATGGGACGTTTATTTTATGCAATTTGAAAACATCGCACGAATGAATAACTGGTCGAATGAGGAAAAAGCTTGTGCCCTAACATCAATGCTCAAAGACTCTGCAGCAGGTATTTTGGAAAGTCTCTCCTCTTTAGAACTACGCGACTATGATAAAATGGTGTCAGCATTAAAGTTACGCTTTGAAGATGCACACTTGAACGAGTTGTTGTATAGCCAATTGCATAACCTAACACAAAAAGCCAAGGAGGACTTGACGACGTTTGCATACGAGGTCCAAAGCTTAGCCAAAGAATTATTCGTCAACAGTTCCATTGAGACACAGGAATACGTCGCTGCTCGCCAGTTTGTCGAAGGCATTGCGGACGCGGAAGTTCAGCGTATGGTAAAACTATCCAGCCCCATAAATTTACAAGATGCTGTGATCAAGGCTGTGCAAATTGAAGCTGACATAAAAGGCACGCGAATGACAAGGAGGGTGCGCTATGTCGAGCAAGATGCAGAAGCAGAAGTCAGGGCCACATCGTTCATTCCAGGAAGAAGAGGTGCTAGGTTCCAAAGAAACCGGATTAGCACTAGCCTAGAAAGAGCTGAGAAGTTTACGTGCTGGAGATGTGGGCAGAAGGGGCATCTTAGGGCATGCTGCCGCACCCAGGTTGATAAGATACAAGCGGATGTAGAAAAGGCAGATGAATATGCGAACAAAATGAAATCTATGCAAGACACGATAAACTCAATGAAGGTGCAGTTTGACAGAGACATAAAGAATTTGGTAAAGAAGAACGAAGGAAGTATTGCCAAGCTTCAACAACAACACGCAGTTGTCATGAGGGAACTTAGAGCAGACCGGGATAGGATGAAGCAGTTGCTTGCCTCTCAGGAATGGAGAAGTATGCATATTCAGAGCACGTTTGAAACGAATAGACAGAATCTGCTAAAGAAGGATGAACATCACGAAGTAGCCTTGAGGAAGCTCAATAAAGAAGTGTCTGCTTTGAAGGGCGAAATCAAGAGACTGAAAGCTTTGAATTATTCGAAGAAAGCAGAGAGGGAATGCGACCAAGTTAAAGATGAAATTGCAGCACTTAAACAGAAGATAAATCAGATGGAGGCTGAGTATGCATTCTGTAAAAAGAACTTGGACAGCGCGATTGATAAAGCCAAAAGGATCGGTATCAAGAAGGATGAGTCAAAGTTGAGAGAAAGGTTGGCGCAGCTTGAAGCAGGAAACAAGAAGCTGAAAACAGATTTAAGCGGCGAGGTTGATAATGCGAAAAAGCGAAAGGAAGATTTGTGTAATGCAAGAGAAGTTGATAGTGAAACTAAACAGCGACTGATGAATTTGGAAAATGAGAATGCTCGACTGAAAAAAGAGCTGGAAAACGCATTGACTGAGGTAAAATATGGTAGCTCCGGGATGAGGCATATGAAGAATGAAAACAGTAACGTGGAGCAGAAGACTACACAGCTGGAAATTGAGATCGATAAGAAGAAGAAGGGTGTCGCCGCAATATTAGTGAAGCCATTTTACAATGTACAGTTAGAACAGAGATTAGCGCAACTGGGGAAAGAAAACCCGAAGATAGGAGCAGAGTTAGGCGCTGCACTCAAGGACGCATCATGGGGTTTTGACCAGACCACGCAACTCAAAAGCGAGAATGTTAAGCAAAAGAACAGGATTGTGCAGGTGGAAGACGAACTCAGCAGGCTCATAGAGGAAGTGGAGAATAGCCTGAGTGATGGGAAGAAGGAAGTGTCGAGAGGTGACAGTCGTCAAGGCGAAAAGTTGAAACTAAAGGGGATGATAACAGAATTAGGAAAAGAGAACGCTGCTGGAGCTGAAAATGAGAATCAAGGGTTGAAACAAATGATATCGCAGTTACGAGGTGATCTGGTATGGTCTTGCAACACACGACAAAAGAAAGGGTAGATGTCCGAAGCTACAACGCTATGGAGAGGAACCTTACGTGGTGATGAAGCGCCTCAACGACGTAGTCTACAGGTTACGTACGGAAAGTGGAGAACCGAAGGTCGACTATGCTGATGTCTGTGGTGATACAAGAATCGAAGTTGTTCGTCGAGGACGCCGAACGCTAAGGGGGGAAGAATGTAACACACTGTATATTATGGTATTCGTGTATTTGTATTAGTTGTCATTAGTTGTCATACATGATGTAAAGTCAAAGGGCTAGGTTAGATCTTTTGAAGTGTAAACGTCATCGAATCGTCTAGAGTTTTCGAGAATGACGGATGGATTCTAGAAATGTCATCGAATGCTCTAGATGGTTCGATGAGATATATATACCCTGTTACCCGATACTTTAAACTGTCAGCCGTGTCAACAGCGAACAGCTGTTCGGCTAGTGATAATTCAAAATACCCCAGATTGAGCCTTGACGTATCAATTTTAAGCTTTGAAGGAATGCAGGGCTGTACTGAATGCAAGTACTACTAATAACGAGTAATTGACACTTGGTGACGTTTTCGTCTATCCTTTAAGGTCTATGCTTATTTTACATTCTCTCGGAAAATCCGGCGTGTCTTTCAGTATATCAGTATGGCTGGTCTGAATGATGATGATTAGGTACGCTTTGAATGATGTAAGACTGAAGATAAAAGCATTTTTAGCTTAAGCTTCAGTTGAACTATCTTACTATATTAATTTTACTCCACGTACTTACTTTATACTTTTCTCCAATTGTACCTTGTACGTTTCAACCGATAAATATCCCACTAGTGATGCAAGCTATTCATTGAATCGTCCTTATTGCTAAATATAGGAGTACTTTGATAGTCTCTAACGATATACAAATCAATAAAATATTATATTTCTTTTAACCATCCATTTCTGCTGCGAATTTCTGGATATTGAAGCAATTTGTTGTTTACAAAAATAGGCATTACTTTTTGGTAATGAGATATTCAATAAGAATATTTCTAATACGGTGCTGATCGCAGGATTGCCAATCAACACCACTAGTAAAAAATTAAATTTGAGATACACCTCTTCGTCAGCTGATACCTATCAAATAGATGTCAAACCAGTTTAAAGTATCAGGTAACAGAGTATATAAGGTGCTACGGGTAGCGTAGTAGTCAGTTGAGTTGAGATCTAGTTGAGATAAGGTTAAGAGATATTGTACTAAGTTCTGAAGTAAAACGGTGAAAGTTACGTCGAGTTTGATTCCCTGGGTGAAGAAAAAGAGGCCGTCGTGACAATATTATATATTTAGTAAAACAATCTTGGGATACGGTCAATTGTTATATTTCTAAAATATAATTTTTTTACGACGTTTCGACGCTTCTATTAGGCGTCATCTTCAGGTATTAAAAATTATACCATAACAGTCATATGTATTATGCCGGGTGGTGTTGGCAATTTGGTTTTCAGTGAGAGACAATATTATAAGTAAAGGAGTGCCACAAAGTTCTATTCTTGACCCATTGCTATTTATATATAAAGGGTGTATCAATGATGTGTCGGTGGATTATAACTGCTTTCCTATTTGAGATATGAAAAAATGTCTCAAATGAAAAATACAGAGGACAATAAAATCTATGTTTTAAATATATTTACCATTAAATGTGTGTAAATACAAGTCCCTGTATATTATTACATATTTGGGTCGATTATAGTGTGACTTTATGTATCACACATGATACTTAGAACGACCGTTTATGCGCAAGTTACCACTTTTTGATATAAATAGATGTCAAAAAAAAATTGAATATCGCAGCGTATATAAAACTAGGAAGGCTGTAACTTTGCGGTGTGACTGAACATGAAATATGTCGGCTTAGGTAGTACTGTCAAATTTGATTTTTTTTGTACTTGGTAATTAAGAAAATTGCGATCACAGGTAATTTTATTGTTTTAAAATGGGAATGATTAATTTTTTACACGGCTAAATCTAAAATTTGGTATCTCTTCTAACAATACAGTTATTTTCCTTATGTGTGTGTGCACACACTGTGATGGAGAGTATATTGGGCAAACAAAACAATATTTGAAAAACTGGATTTATAACCATAAGTGTACTGGTGATATCTGAATACAGCATCTTTACAGCCCTTATGTATAGTAGACTTTGCTAATGCGGGCCACACAATATTAATGGGGCAGTATCATATGCTTTCTTGAGGTCTATGAAGACCAAATTAATTTGCAGACTTCTGGCTATTACCTTCTTCAGTAAATGTTTTAAGGTAAAGATATTGTCTGAGCAAGAGCAGCCTGCCCGAAAGAAAACCATGGAGATACTGAAATAAAATGGCTTCTGAAACATCACTGTAATATGAGTGAACTGCATGCGCAATGGATCAAATTGACTGGCTTATTTGAGTATTAACCGACAATGAATCGCCACTCCCAATATTTGAAACTTTGCCAGCTGCAGATGCCATCCATTTCGCATAATTAACCAAAACCCTACATCCAGTGAAAAAGCATTTTTTGTTAAATGTCCGTCACCCATTTACCAAATCCATCATATAATTTGAGTACGTTCTCTCTGGTTCTCCCCTCAGTTCCTTCCACTTCGATAATGTTTCCTGCCGAATTGAGGGCATGGAAAATTAGCCCTATTTACAAATGTAGAGCCAGAATAACCTCCACGATATATTTCTCGCCCTCGTTGAGTTGTTTCAGTAGCATATAACAATATCAATTTAAATCTCAATGAGCATGAGGCTGAGTTGCGGTGATTTCAGAGGAGAAAATATAAGACAGAATCACCACTTCCTGGAACTAGTAGCTAAGGTTAATACAATGGAACATTAAGGGCCGGTTTATCAATGCTCAGTTAAAAGTTCCAGTTACCTACCTGACAGTTTGGCATAGCCAACAGTCAAAGTCCCTGTTAAGTGAATTACTCTTTATCGTGACTTTCTGTAACTGAAAGTTATGTAGCTAAGAGGTTGCGTTGAGTTGGTCACACTGCTAAAATATCCCTAAATCGTTGCTGAATCTTATTGACTAGAAGAAACTGTCAGTTATACAAAATTTTAATGGCAGATGAATACTGAATAGCAGTTCCTAAACGTCAATATCGGTGTGTATATTATAAATCGGATTAAAATGAGTTCAGCTCCAGAATCGCTAGCAAAGACTGACGTAAACCATAACAGACTCCCAAATTTCACTGAAAGTGAGAAGCAGCTGCTCATAAAAGTTGTCAATATGTATGATAAGGTAATTCAAAAAAACGCACATGGTGCAACATGGAGGATCTTAGGTTTTACCGTTACCAGTTGCCAGAGTAATAAAGCAATATAAAAAATCCCTACTCTAGATACAAAATATAATCCACACTCAAAATATTTATACAGCAGCAGCTTCAAAACCAAAACCAAAGGAAAACAACAAAAAAGTTAGGTTAAGGCTGCAATCACAAAACATAAAACTCTGGTGCAATTAAAATCTTACCTGCCAGTTAACCGCATAACTGACATTTTCAACTTCCAGCCACTTTAGCAGTTACTTTAGCTGTCAGTTAACGGTTAGCAGGAGAAAGATAAACACTACAACTACTGGTTAACAGATAACTGCCAGTTGTAACCGGCCCTAAGTCTTATTTAGGCCCACTTTCACAATAGTCAGTTAGTGGTTAAAAATTCGACTAGCAGTTTAGTTTGCTGTTTATCTCAACAGGTCTGGTTAACGAGTAGTTGAGTTACCCCAAAACCAAAGTACAAATATGTGCTATTTATCAGTTTAATGGATTTTGTTGTGATTAACCGATAACTATAAATGGCAGCGATACATCGGTGTATTAAAACATCGATAAAACAAAATTTATCTATCGATGTTTTGGCATCGCATGTTGATAATCCATGTATCTATATCGACGTAAAAACAGATTTAGCTTTTCTGGATACTCTGTTTACATTATAAAAGAAATTGAACAGTCTGAAAGTTTCCAAGGGAAGTGTCATGAAAATCACATGAAAATAACTAATCATGCGTATGTAATGATGCAATGATTTACGATATTCTATGAACTTTCTCCGTAACATCGATATATCGAAAACATCGATATTTTATCTGTATCCGAGGTAATGAAGGCGAGGTTTATTGATATCTGAATAACGATTTTGTTTTTAAAATTGCGATTTCCACCTTTGTGGTTATAAAAACACGAATTTTGGTTATGATATGATATAGACGCTTATGGTATAGTGGTATTGCAGATATACAGGGTGTTTTCAAAATTGGGAGTTTCCTTTTCAGAAGCAACTGCGTTTGAAATAACAAAGCGGTGAATCAGCAGCAGAAAAATAAAAAAATTGTTAGAAAACACCTACCATTCGTTCACTGCGAAGTTTTAAATGCGATCTTATCACGTGAGTTTTATATATAGAGTTCGAAATGAGCGCAAAACTGAAAAACACAAGAGTTTCTCCTTCAATTTGGAGCATTCGATGCTGTCTAGGTCTGCCAGCGTGTCCACCATGATGTGCATAAAAACATCCTGCAGCTCTTTGCATGAGACAGATAAATCGACAGGGTGCAGGGTAAATACTATCAGCAAAATGATCAACATACAATTACGAAGTCTGAGAGGCATTTTCACCGTATTCAGTCAATACCTTGATATCCCTAAACATTTCGTTTATATGCTACTGGGCAAAATCACTCCCTTTGACGAGTAGTATATGCCCTATACAGTAAAGTCCCAACTTAGTAAACACCCTGTATAGCACCGAGAAGAGATAGGGTAAATTATTTTTAAAAATACGATTACTAACTTTCCTGCAAGTTCAAACTTATGTCACTTGTTTGTTGTTCCCCAACACTACACCTTGTAGGTTCGTCGACCTCTGTTATTGAGGATGTATGTTGTCCTCTACTGTTTTTATTAGCTGCTTTTATTAGCCGCTCTATTATAGCCTGACGTATTTGCCACTTACCGAGTTATAAATATATGAAAATAAATGAGACATCTTTCGTCCATTTCTGGATATGTCTTGTTATGAAAGCACTTAAAATAACGATAAGAAGTAAAAGCTTACCATGTCGATCTCGGAAATAGGTCCCATACTTCTCACCATGATGTCAACTTCTACAATTGCCGGTGGACCTGAAATAGATATCATAATATTATATACTGTAATTGATAATTCAATACATTAATTGGGGGAGGTGATAGTAGAGTTGATAAGCTAATAAATTCTCCATATAATACCATGTCCAATTCCTAACAGTTTGGTAATAGGATTGTATTTAAGCTCTAAACGCATAATCACGTTATGGAACATCCTAAAGGTTTTGCGGTATCCAATACGAGTATACTTTATATCCGAACTAGCATGTCATCGAGAGTACCGTAACATAATTCACTTCTTATACTATACCACACTCTGCGTGTGCGTGAATGTGTGTGAATGCCTTTGTGTCTTTGTGACTATTCACGATTTGCTTAGGATTAACCAATGTCCAATGCCTGTGAGATAATCTACTACTATGATGGTCAGATGACCTTAAACTATGGTGGATGCACACATAGCTATGACGGTTATGTGACTTTAAAATATGGTGATGCGTACATGACTATGATGGCAGGCGACTTTAAAAATGGCGGATGCATACATGGTCCTATGATGGTTCATCATCATCATCATCATCATCATCATCATAGTCACAATATCTTAACAGACATGTTGTGAACTCGTAAAGTGCATTTACACATTTTACGAGTTTCTCTTGGGATATCTTTAAGATCTTTAATGCAGTAGTTTCCCATTTGCTTTCTGCATCCTCATGCCGTTGACCAGATGGTATCTACTGGTTCATCCGTCTTTAGGGGCACTTTCTCATCCCAAGGACAATAAGGTGTCCTGAAGCTTCTCAACTCATCCACCCAAAGCTGTTGGTTAAGAAGAGGTTACTGTTTATACTGACAGTAGTTCGGTTCCTTTTAGTCGCCTTTTACGACACGCAGGATATACGATGGGAGATATTCTAACCCGCCCCCACACTGGTTAACCGACTTTTTGATTTTATTGCAATTTTAAATATACAGAGTGGCCTGTTGTACCTGAATGAATGTGTCAACTTTTTTATTTCAAATGGAACCCCTATATTTTTTTGACCTTCAGATTACGCTCCTTAGTTCAAATATTTCTGCTGTAAAGTTTTCTTAAATTATGTGTAGTTTTTGTGCATATCGAAATTACACTTTTTTTTCTCGAAAAATCAATGTATCTAAAAATCACATTTTAGCCGCCCTGTAAGACACATGTCACCACTACTATGATCTAAAAGTACCACTAGGAAATGGAGTTTAACGATTTTTGTATATTTATTGAGAAATAATATACAGGATGTTTACTACAGTTTACTCCCTGTATATTTTAGTTTGGTCGAATTCGTTGCTTGATTTTCTATGTAAGTGTAATTTAGATTTACACCAAAAACTAAACGGAATTTGAAAAACTTATCTTAGACAACCACATTTATTACATCTGCAACTAATTGTAACCAATATTCAACTTTTTGAAAACATCCAAATTCTATTTATGGAAAAATATGAACGTGGGGCTATAGCAAGTAAATATAACATAGAAAACAAAACTTGCATCGAATACTTACCACCAAAGTCAGGCCTAATACTATTGTCGTAGCCACTAAGAAGACTATCTAAGAGAATAGAGATGTTTTGGTGGTTGTTCTTCTGAGCTACTCTAAGTGCTTGGTTCAACGAGATGCTGGCTGCCCATGCAAACTCATGCGAGAAAAAAATCACGCTGAGGAAGACATGCCCAAGCATCCCTCAACACTGAAAAGAAAAAAAATGGTATTATCTTTACGTATGGCGTATAAATAAAGAATCTGGAAAGATTTCAGTCAAAAAGCTTTGTCTGTAAGTGCTAAGGGTACAGTCATTTGACGCCATTTTTAACATGTAACATTTTTTTGGAGTTTCAAGGTTCTGAGAAAAGGAAACCAAGATTGAGAACTTATTTTTTGTAAAATGTAATAATAATAAGTCACCAACAAGAAGAAAAGAAGAAAAGAGAATAAACAATAAATCATAACACCTGAATGCAAAACTCTCGCCGGTACCTAATACACAGCCAGATATAACTCTGCAGCGAAAGTCATACACCAAGCGCTAGCCACTAGAAACAAACTAATAGAAAACACAGATCAATATTACAATTACACTTCGATATCAGTACTTGAAAACAATAAATACAAACTATACTGGGACGTTAAAATACATAAAGACAAGACTATTGAAGCCAATAGACCAGATATAGTTTTTCAGTCAAAAGTCGACAAAGTCACCTATTTGATAGATATTGCTGTTGCCAATGACGTGAATATCGAAAACCCTACGCCAGCAACATATCTAAGTATACGGACCTTGCCATGGAATTTAAACGGCTTTGGAAACAAAACAAACCTACTATTGTTCCCCTCATTATGTCGGTCTTAGGCCTTACACCAAACAGATTTACACAACACATACAACAGCTAGGCCTGGATGAAAAGTTACACATATAATAGTTCAGTAGTTGACTTGGCACAGCCCGTCAACATTTGTTGTTTTTTACGACAATCATACGAGATGAACTAATAAAGTGAGAATAATAATAATTTATTGGTGTTGATATATATAAAACATGTTTGCATATGTCAAGATAAAAGACCAACAAAGTAAAACACAATAAGATACATACGTATAAGAACAAAATACAACAAATAAAAGCACGAGGCTTTACTTAAAAGATCCTTCAAAATTGTTGGTACAGAACTCATTAATACTGCAAAATGCTTCATCTATGAGAAATTGTTTTACCGTTTTTTAAACACATTAGGTTCATTGATCTACAGTGCTCAGGTAACAAAATGAAGAACATTATGCCATAACCGTTAGTCCCGCATCTTGTTCTTAGCAGTCTGGTAAAGTAGGGATCAATTCTTGTTTCGTAGCTATCAGCGTTGGATTGTCTGTTATATTGGTCCGAGTATTATTCTTACGTACAACAACCACTCCAATATGTGACTGCTTGGGATACTCAGTATCCTATACTGAATAAAAGCTTGTTTGCAGCCGTCGCTCTGAATACTTCAGCCCAGAAATAATTCCCACACAACGTCGCTGAACTGCAAGTTTTTTTTTGGAAAGGCTTACAATGTGTGTCTGCCAAATCATGTTTGAGTCAATATAAAATCCCAAAGTTTTACTGATTCTATAAGATTACTATCTGAGGTTTGCATGTGTTGGTTGACAGTTTGTAATTTTAAAACATAGATACTGTTGTCTCTTTGAAAGATACGAACTAAATAGGGATATACTATCATGGCTTTAATTATAGTAAATTAATTTTTTCAGCAGAACGTCATGCTGTACACAATCAGAAGCCTTGGTAAGATTAGCTATATTCCATTTTCCAATGCATTATTTACAGTTTTTATTTTTTATACCCCAAAGCCTTAGTATAATCCTATCCAGCTGCAAATCACGTGTTTCATACATTAACTAATGATAACAAAGCCAACAAGAGATAAGTTTACCAAGTTCTATTATTCACATCATTTATTCGAGCAGAGTCACGTAATGAAGTCCTTTGAAGTTGTTAGATTGCTCCTCATATATAGATTTACTAATATCGACTTCGACATACACGCAGCTTAGTTTCCAGTTGAACTGGTACCTGGAAGTGGATTAATGAGACCACAAGCAAACTTCCTTACCTACTAGTTACAGCACACCGCTGCATCGATACCTAGTATACGTACATGACGCAAACAGGCTAAATTATCCTGACATGAACTTCGAAACTTAACAAGATATTTGATCATGGTATGGTTTGTTATCCGTAAAAAGCCGGCTAAACTGAATCAAAAAATATGCTGTTGATTACAAAATCCTTTGTAATAAACAGCCACGACTATGATGGCAGGCGACTTTAAAATATGGTGAATGCTTACATGGCGATGATGGCAGGCGGCTTTAAATTATGGTGGATGCGTACATGGTTATGATATCAGCTGTTTTTAAGATCTGGTGGATGCTTACATAGTTAGGATGGCAGGCGGCTTTAAGTTATGGTGGATGCGTACATGGTTATGATATCAGCCGTTTTTAAGATCTGGTGGATGCTTACATAGTTAGGATGGCAGGCGGCTTTAAATTATGGTGGATGCGTACATGGTTATGATATCAGCCGTTTTTAAGATCTGGTGGATGCTTACATAGTTAGGATGGCAGGCGGCTTTAAATTATGGTGGATGCGTACATGGTTATGATATCAGCCGTTTCTAAGGTCTGGTGGATGCTTACATAGTTAGGATGGCAGGCGGCTTTAAATTATGGTGGATGCGTATATGGTTATGATATCGGATGCTTTTAAGATCTGGTGGATGCTTAAATGGCTAGGATGGCAGGCGACTTTAAAATATGGTGGATGCGTACATGGTTATGATGTCAGATGCTTTTAAAATCTGGTGGATGCGTACATGACTAAGATGGCAGGCGGCTTTAAAATATGGTGGATGCGTACAAAGCTATGATGAGTGGCGACTTTAGAATATGGTGGATGCGTACATGGTTATGATGTTAGATGCTTTTAAAATCTGGTGGATGCTTACATGGCTAGGATGGCAGGCGGCTTAAAAATAAGGTGGATGCGTACATGGCTAGGATGGCAGGCGGCTTTAAAATATGGTGGATGCATACATGGCTAGGATGGCAGGCGGCTTTAAAATATGGTGGATGCGTACATGGTTATGATGTCACATGCTTTTAAAATCTGGTGGATGCGTACATGATTAGGATGGCAGGCCGCTTTAAAATATGGTAGATGCGTACATGGTTATGATGTCAGATGCTTTTAAAATCTGGTGGATGCTTACATGGCTAGGATTGCAGGCGACTTTAAAATATGGTGGATGCGTACATGGCTAGGATGGCAGGTGGCTTTAAAATATGGTGGATGCGTACATGGTTATGATGTCAGATGCTTTTAAAATCTGGTGGATGCGTACATGACTAAGATGGCAGGCGGCTTTAAAATATGGTGGATGCGTACAAAGCTATGATGAGTGGCGACTTTAGAATATGGTGGATGCGTACATGGTTATGATGTTAGATGCTTTTAAAATCTGGTGGATGCGTACATGGCTAGGATGGCAGGCGGCTTTAAAATATGGTGGATGCATACATGGCTAGGATGGCAGGCGGCTTTAAAATATGGTGGATGCGTACATGGTTATGATGTCACATGCTTTTAAAATCTGGTGGATGCGTACATGATTAGGATGGCAGGCCGCTTTAAAATATGGTAGATGCGTACATGGTTATGATGTCAGATGCTTTTAAAATCTGGTGGATGCTTACATGGCTAGGATTGCAGGCGACTTTAAAATATGGTGGATGCGTACATGGCTAGGATGGCAGGCGGCTTTAAAATATGGTGGATGCGTACATGGCTAGGATGGCAGGCGGCTTTAAAATATGGTGGATGCGTACATGGCTAGGATGGCAGGCGGCTTTAAAATATGGTGGATGCGTACATGGTTATGATGTCAGATGCTTTTAAAATCTGGTGGATGCTTACATGGCTAGGAGGGCAGGCGGCTTTAAAATATGGTGGATGCGTACAAGGCTATGATGAAAGGCAACTTTAAAATATGGTGGACGCGTACATGGCTAGGATGGCAGGCGGCTTTAAAATATGGTGGATGCGTACAAGGCTATAATGAGAGGAGACTTTAAAATATGGTGGATGCGAGCAGGATGAGGCACGTAAGATGACCTACTACCTTATCTCAGAAACTATATGAGATAAATCAAAAAGTTAAATACAAAAGTTGTTTGATGTTAGTTACACTTTGATTTTATTATAGTTTTGTATATACAGAGTGACCCGCTGTGCCTGAATCAATTTTACTTCAAATGGAACACCCTATATATTTTCCGATTTTCAGATTACGGCCTGGTTCGATCCCGAACATTGTAGGGTGCAAGGCTGCGTGCTTAGCCATCGAGCTAAGATCACGCCGAAAAAATTGTTTCAACAAAACACTTTATTAGGTATTACTATTACTGGAATTTGTGATTTAATTTCAAATATTCAAAAACATATTCATTCCGATCGTAGACTTCAAACTTCATTCATCGTCTATCGTGCAACAAATATACACTAATTACACTAGTAACTCTTTTTAGGATTATCTTGATGAAAACTAACATTTTTGGCATCACACGGGCTTGGTTTCATAAGGGATTCAAAGATCAATTTTTACTTTGATATAGCTTTAATTATTATGAAAAAAAAGAAAAAAGTTTTGTTATAAAACTTCTTTCCATTTATCACAAAACAAGTTAATTTTTTTCCAAAACCTGATTAACCATTACTCTTGGGAACATCCAAAAGGTTTTAAAGAAGAAGGAGAATATACGGAGGAACTACTATATCAACTACTTCGTGCATGTTTCTATAGCATATGGCAATATCGTTTTCCATTCGCTAAAATTTTGTTGCCCCATAGAATGGAGCTTTATTGTGGGATCCCTTTGTAACTCATCGCTAACACAAACATCTATTAATATTGCCTGTCAGATACGCTCCGAAAAAATTGGAGTTTATGCGTCTATTGCCCATCGACATGCATACAGGAAATGCTACAATTTTTGTCATGTAACGTTTTAACGTTGGTTATGGTATACCATTAAGGTTTAATTTCAAAAAATATCTGCAGGGGGTTTATCAGAGACAGTATGCTGTATACTCATATTAGTACTAGAGTATTGTTCAGGGCGCGGTAATAACTATAATAACTAAAGCAGTATTGACAACTTAAAACAGGTCTGTTTCGGACCTCATTGTTTATACAATTTTGAACACAAATCGGTTTGACTAATTCAGTATTAATGAAAGTCAAACCCGTCTTGAGGCGGGTTCTGACTGTTCAGTTTCACTGAATCAGTTTGACCGATTCAGTATTAATGAAAGCGGCGTTCGTTCTCACTGTTCAGTTTTCATGAATCATTTTTACGGATTCAGCATTCATGAAAACGACGTTTTTATGACCTTGAAATGCTAAAACTGATGACTCTCATGATGATGAAAAAGATTCTCGCATGTCAGTTTGACGTTTGTATTCATTTTTCAATACTGATTCAGTCAAAATGAATGAAAATCAGGACTGGCTTTCAGTTTGACAGAAAGCACAAACCCATTTATCAGTTTTACTGAAAACGTGTTTTCACGTTCATTACATGTTCAGTTTCACTGAATCAGTCAAACTGACTCAGCGAAACTGAATCGTGAGAACCCGTTTTAAGACGGGTTCTGACTGTTCAGTTTCACTGAATCAGGTTGACTGATTCAGCATTAATGAAAGTGACGTTTCTTCTCGCTGTTTGGTTTTAATGAATCATTTTAGCTGATTCAGCATTCATGAAAACGACGTTTTCATAACTTTGAAGTGCTAAAACTGATGACTCTCATGATGATGGAAAAGATTTTCGCACGTCAGTTTGACGTTTGTATTCATTTTTCAATACTGATTCAGTCAAAATGAATGAAAAGTAGGACTGGCTTTCACTTTGACTGAAAGTACAAACCCACTAATCAGTTTTAATAAAAAGGTGTTCTCACGTTCATTATCTGTTCAGTCGAACAGAGAGAGAACCCGCCTTTAGATAAATAAAAGTTCACGCTATTTATATGTAGTACGAGTATAACCTGTTCAGAAGTAGTTTGGTAATGGCCGATCAACTTAATAGCACAGATAATAGTTATTTATCATTGCTGGTTATATCAAACTTCATAAGCTAAATACGAAGTTTGAGCTGACTTATATATTTTAAGACTTTTTGATTTTTGCTGCGCCACCTCTGACACGATTTCTAAAAACTATATATACGTTTTCCATCTTCGCCACGGGAATAATACTGTGTCAAAATTCCATTGAAGTTAAATCAATAGTTTGTTCGGATGGACCTAAAAAAGTGTACTAATACCGCTAGGTGTTTCTTTTATGGGTCTGTGGACACATACTATTATGAATGCTACAAACTTTTCAGTCTGACAACCGTCCACTTCCGAATCACTCCAAATTTCACCCCTGCCCAAAAAGGTAGAAAATGATCAGAAACCCCCCAAAAATGCCTAAAAATGAGGTTTGAGTAATAATGAATTCTTTTGTTTTTTGCTAATTACTCTGCCTACCATGCACCGATTTACAAATTTGTAGCAGCATTGCCTACTACTCTCCCACACCATATCGCTGCCCAAATTTAATCGCAATCCATGCAGCGGTTACTGAGATTACGCGGCTATAAAAAAGCCAACAGACAAACAGATCGACGAAAATGAGAGACGTGGATTTTCGTTATGCAGGTATAATAAAACGCTCAAAATCGAAAACTCGCGCGATCCTAATACTCCCCGCACCTATCGGCGTGGAAAGTAAAATTGTTCAAGTTGATCACCTCTGCTCTCTCGCACAGCGATACCATTCGCAATTCGCTAAGATAGCCTTGCCCCTTAAAATGATACTATATTATCATAACAAGCATTCGGGTAAGATTATTACTAGAATTTCCATTAGTTGACTTATCAATATGTAAAAATTGGTATATTTCGTTTTTAATGAATATCCCAAAATTCTACAGTAAAGCTTATCCAGACAAGGTTATCAGGGGATAAGTATTTTTGTAGAATGATCTATTAGTAAGTTATTCTACGGTACTGCGTATCAATCCGCCTAAAATTGAATAATTTGTTGTATTCATAATAGTCTATTAGCTCAAACTTCATTTTTAGCCGTTTTAGGTTTCTAATTATTTTCTACTTCATTTGGTTGGAGGTGAATATGCCGTGGTTAAGGGTAGGGAAGTTGTAAAACTTCACAAAAATTGGTTGTATTCATAATCGGCCATCTGCTCAAACTTCTACTTTTTTGGGTGGGGTTGAAATTGGGGTGGTTGGGAGGAAAGGAGTTATTAAACCGAAAAATTGGTTATTCATAATAGGGTATCCATTGCCCTGTGAAAGAAAGACCTAGCGGCATAACCACAGAGTTAACATCTATAGAGGGAGTGTAAACAACAAAATGCACAGGTCGCTGACCAGCCAACATGTAACGGAAATTTTGACAGCTTAAGGGCATTACCAGTAGCGTGCGGCTTTATATTAAAATTGGATGTTCATTAATAGATTCAATTATTACTGTGACGTTACAAACTGATACCAATAAGTTGTATTAGTATTTAGCTATACTTAGAGAGTTACCCTTATTATAATTTCATTGTAACAGTTGATAATTTACTATTACCATGAAGTGTTTTTCAAAACATATCTAACAGTGTTCTGAAAGGCAGCCTGTTGGAATGGCTGCATCGTATTTTTACTTCAGCAATAAAATATAATAATTGCATTAGGTAATATCCAGTTCTATAAAATTCTTATAGATAGATTTTCTGTAAGTAAATGTGGCATACATTTTTGCATTTCACGTCCTCAAATAGTTTAAAAATGGAATTTGGAAAATTCATGTTGATTGACATGAATGTAATACGTGCATAAAACATACATTAAACAACTATTATTATTCCTCAAACTGGAGTGAAGTTACTTTTCTTCCCACTTATCCCCATATATTACGCTACTGAAAACTAATACAAAACCTATACTCACCTATGATAAGAAGTGTTCACCGATTCGTCGTTATTACAGCAAACTATGCACCTTTTATGTTATCTCATCATGCAATTATGACAATATTATTCATAAATAATTTAATTCACACCACAAATAGTCACAAAGTCAGTCAAATATACACTAAAATCACAAAAATCTCGACACACGCAATAACCGCAACTACAATGACAGCCACATGACAGCTTAAGGGCACGCCGATTGTAGGTTGCTAGATTTATGACATATTAGAAGTTATTGCGACATTCCGCTATGAAATTTACCATTTTTGAGATTTGATTAAATCAATACAAATTATCTTCACGTAAATCAGTTACATTGCAGGTATATTGGAATGTATAGTTAAATACCCAGTTAAATACCTTGTGTTCAAACTGCGGAAACTGCCAGATTTTGAAGAAACTGGAAGCGGACGAAGAAGAGTGGCAATAGCGCTATAGATATTGGCTGGCCAGTATTCAAATTAGGTTCCCTCTAGAGATGTTAACTCTGTGGGCATAACACACTTTTTGCAGGACCTATACAATTCGGTTGTCGACATTGACAATTTTGACATCTGAAACCTGACTTTAACAGTTAATAATTGTTCATAAGCTTGATCTTTATGAGTCATGACTATTTCTTGAATAGTAAATTGTGTAAATCCAATACAGATGATTTCTATTATCGGACATTCTTTATTTCTAATTCTTGTTCAAAAAAATTGTAGTCTAAAGCAGCCTTAATCGAGTGTAAGTTAGTAGGTAAAGGTTATAACAAGATAATTATTATAGGTGTAGATCGGATACACGTGAATAATTTTGAACTTCAAAGGACATCAGCTCATGTCTGTCCTCCCTCTAAGGAAATTGGCTGCCGTGTAATGTGCTTAGCATACGCCCTCGTTTATCTGCAGTGCCGGAATGAGGATGAGAAGCTTCGAGTATAGTTAGGAATGACTTCATATAGAACTCGAAGAAGGCTCTAACTCGTCAATATTTGCTAGATCTGTATTAACTTTGCTCCTATTTGCAATCTATCGGCCGATAAGTTTGTTAGGTCTGGTTCCTAGTTAACAGAAAAAGACAGGGAGAAGTAAGAGAGAACAGGAAAGGAAGGAACGCAAGAGAAGGGCAAAGAGAAGGAAGTTCGTCGTTAACAAAGCATACAAAGCAACTTCTGGGTGTTGTTATCAGGAATACTAAGCATTTCAGCTTAAATGCAATAATTACAATGCCTTAGTCAAGCAAAATCTTAAGTATGCACCAATAATATCACCACCAATAGCATGCATCAATAATATTATCCTATAGAGCAGAAATGAGTATCAATCTCCTTGAAAAGGTACAAAAGAAGTTTCTTAGATATACAGGGTGGCCAATCGGGTGACGATAATAATTTTTTTTTAGATAGCCCGTACCGAGACCTATCCAGAACACCCCCATGTATGTGTACCGATTATTGATAGTTTTCGAGTTATGATTTTTTTTTGAAAACTTATAAATTTTCCAGTTTTTCCAACAAATCGTCAAAAACAAAAACAAGAATGCTTTTTGGCTTTTATTTTTTTCTGCAATTATACTCAGTATTAAGCCTGTTTTAATATCCAATAAAGAGAACCTGTACATCCCAACAATAATTAAGTACATTTTGGGCCCAAAGTTTGAAATCTCTGTTTTTAGTCAGGAGACCAAAACATTCAAAATAAGATTAAAAATACTTTTGCCTGGTTCTGGAGCTACAAACTACTCTTAAAAACTTTGCAAGACATTGCACTTTCGAAATAATAATGAAAAAGTAGCACTTATGTGGACATTTTGCGCTGTACGTGAGTGTTAAAGGTAAAAAGGTGTTAATTCACGGATTTCCAAAATGATTAAAAAACTATTATTTTGCTTTATTATGACAAATTAAAGAAAAAAAACTCGTAACAACTAATAAACCCGATAATCATTGATGTTTTGATGACCTTTAATTAAAAAAACTAATACCCAAATTGTGATTTTTGAAGTGTTTTTGCTATGTACCATTGAACTTCTGCTAAATTAAGTTGTATGGAAAGTTAACAAAGGAAAGGTTTAATAAACAATAATCTGACTTCCAATTTCATGGCAGAATTGTCTGGGGAGCGATGTCGTAGCATACGCCATCCCTTTCTTTCAGAGTAGCTTTTTGCGGGCTCATGTCGGCGAAGCGCAGTTGTGTTAATTAATTTTCGGTAATAGGCAAGGCAATGTTCGGATGGACCTAAAAAGGTCCCAAAAAAACGCAGAAAATGATGAAGAACCTCTAAAACGCCTAAAAACGAAGTTTGAGGAATATTTAAAATTTTTGTTTGAATTACTCCGCCGCCCATGTACCGATTTCCAAAATTATAGCAGCATTACCTACTAAGACCCCACAGCATATTGCTGCCCAAATTTCATCACAGTCTATGCAGCGGTTACTGAAATTACGAGGCTAGAAAAACGCGTACAGACAGACAGACCGACAGACAGACCGACAGACAGACCGACAGACAGACCGACAGGCAGACCGACAGACAGAACGACGGAAATGAGTGACGCGAATTTTCGTTATGTAGATATTATAAATCGCCCAAAAAACCTATTATCTCAAAATCGAAAATGTTCACGATCACAATCCTCCCCTCACCTATCGGTGTGGGAAGTAATGCTACGATAACGCTTCCCAGGTAATTCCGCCATGGAATTAAAAGTCAGATTGGTGTTTTATTATTCTTTTCCTTTGTTAACTTTCCATACAACGTAATTTAGCAGAAGTTCAATAGTACACAGCAAAAAGCACAGTTATTAATTTTTTTTATTAAAAGTGATTAAAACATCAATGATTATCATGTTTATTAGTTGTTATGAGTCTTTTTTCTTTAATTTGTCATAATAAAGTAAAATAATAGTTTTTTAAATCATTTTGGAAATTCGTGAATTACCACCTTTTTACCTTTAACAGTCACGTACGGCGCAAAATGCCCCCATAAGTGCCATTTTTTCATTATTATTTCGAAAGTACAATGTTTTGCAGAGTTTTTAAGATTAGACTGGAGCTCCAGAACCAGGCATTAGTATTTTTAATTTTATTTTGAAGGTTTTGGTCTCCTGACTAAAAACTTCGGGCCCAAAATGTACTTAATTATTGTTCGGATGTACAGATTCTCTTTATTGGATATTAAAATAGGCTTAATGCTGAGTATAATTGGTGAAAAAAATAAAAGCCAAAAAGCATTCTTGTTTTTGTTTTTGACGATTTTTCGGAAAAACTGGAAAATCTCCAAGTTTTCAAAAAAAAATCATAACTCGAAAACTATCAATAATCAGTACACATACATGGGGGTGTTTTGGATAGGTCTCGGTACGGGCTATCTAAAAAAAAATTGTTATCGTCACCCGATTGGCCACCCTGTATTTGTATTTTAAAAGGTATAATTTATATCCTTCCTAATGTCAACCAATAACATGCTCAACACTTTTAATATACATTGTGTATCATTATTGTACAATGTTGTCAATAATATCAAGTTAAAAAAATCCAGTTTAATCAACTTTGCGAGGTTTTATGTATTAAAGATTATTTTAAGGGTGAACAGTTGTGGCCCATTACTTTATTCTAGTCCTTTCCAATGTAATATTTCACCATAGTAACTTCGACTTCTTCAACTCCTGTGTACGATATTCCATGAGGTTTTCTGCTTTTGTCTGTGATTTCAATAACTTTATTAGTAAGTTTGGCGTTTGGTTGCCTTTATTATTCACGCAGCACTGTACATCTCAGTCTCAGTTGGGTACCAGGCCACGACGCTATTGGTGGCCATGTGTCTATAGTTGAAAATACATAAACATTACTGCGTATTTGTTTTCTTACGTTAATAAAAAAATGTGTCGGTATTAATTTTCTGTTTATCTGATTGGAATTAAGACAACTTCGCAGTGAGATCAATTTATTTAAAAACTACTAAGGGTCATTTGCTAATTGCGAATCCACTCCAGCTTTCCAAATATTGTTCATTTTGAGACATTTGGGCTTTTTTGGACCACCAGAAACAACAAATTTCGTCGCTACTGTTATTTTGAGCAAGCGCAGTAATTATACATAGGCAAATGATCCAATAACGATAACGACGGTCGACCAATTTTACTTGCCTGCTCTCTCTCCTTGGAGAGTCACTATGGTAAAAGTGCCTTCGTGTGGGGGTGGGTTAGAATATCTCCCATCGTATATCCTGCGTGTCGTAAAAGGCGACTACTGTCGGTATAAACAGTAACCTCTTCTCAACCAACAGCTTTGGGTGGACGAGTTGAGAAGAGTCAGGACACCTTCTTGTCCTTGGGGTGAGAAATTGCCCCTAAAGGCGGATGAACCGGGAGATACCATCTGGTCAACGACATGAGGATGCAGAAAGCAAATGGGAAACTACTGCATTAAAGATCTTAAAGATATCCCAAGAGAAACTCGTAAAATGAGTAAATGCATTTTACGAGTTCACAACATGTCTGTTAAGACATTATAACTATGATGATGTAAAACAACTAGCAATATTGCCGCTATGCGGATAGCTCTTATTTTTGCGGGGAAAACCAATTAAATGGAAGTTAGAAAGAGCCAAATGTCGCCAACTCGCTGTGTGTTTTGCACTATCAAATATCGTCAACCGCCCAGGTAAACTTTTTCGTCGCTAACGTTCAAAGTGAAGTCGTCACTTTGAACGAAAATCGCCACACTTGACAACACTGTGGAACGCGTGGTCTAAAGAATGGAAGTAACGTACAAACAACACTGACAAGGAAATCTCACGTTGGCTTACCAACTGTGGAAATGAAAGCTCACCCAATACTCGAGTCACCGAAACCGGTCGAATCGCTCAAAAAGTATCGATGACAAAAAAACTCGATACAGTAACGTAAATTTTAAAGTAATATTTTCTTTGTCATTTTTTATGTAGTTATTCAAATAATATAGATAAGGAAATATACAGGGTGTCCCTGAATTTTCTTGACACATATGTTCGTAACAAAAAATTGTTCAAACGAAAACTGAGTGAAATGTTTGAAAGTACCATGTTTTCAAAACATTTTTTATGTATTTCAACCCTTAGATCTCACCACCAACTTTGTTTTTTCAAATAGCACCTGATAGTTTTTCCTACACAAAATAAGTTCTAATTTCATTTAAAATCTTGTGGTATCTTTTATTTTATATAAAAAGCTATTTTTTTCGTAAAGTTGTAAGCATAAAATAAATAAAATAAGGATTTGTTTGAGGCGTAATATTTTGGTAAGAAATCAGATAAAAAATAAAAATACGTGGGACTTTCAAAGGTACCGAATGACCTATTATACCATGCTTTCAAAACATTATTTTTTACTTCAACCCCTAAAACTTACCCCCTACTTTTTTTTCCAAATAGCACGCCACAGTTTTCCCTACATTAATGAGGTCATAATTTTATTTAATATCTTGTAGTGCCTTTGACTTCATACACGAACCAATTTTTTTCGTAGTCATTAACATACAGTAAACAAAATGAGCATTTGTTTGACGCGTAATATTTTCGTGATAAAAAAGCATAAAAAAGGTTTTCGAATGCATCAGTACCTAGTCATTCAGTACCCTTAAAAACCCAATCAGTTTTATTTTTACCCGTTTTCTGCGTCAAGCAAATTCTTATTTTATTTATGTTATGCTGATCATTTTACCCAAATAATAAGTTTTTGTACAAAATCATTCAAAGGTACTGCAAGATTTTAAATAATATAAGGACTTAGATCGGTGCTATTTGAAAAACAAAAGTTGAGAGTAAGTTTTAAGAGTTGAAGTACAATTTTTTTTTTAAAAGCATGGTATGATACACCCTATACTGCTATACCTGGGTAGATGTGACGTTAGTCAATTTATTTAATCGCAATCAAAATACAATTTTTCGTTTTAGATTCCAGATATACAGAGTGTACAGTGGAATTAGGAGCTTTCAGAGATATTAGAAACTACAGCACTTTCTATATATGTGTATCCAACAAACTTGTTGCCAAGTACAAAAGTCCAGAAGGCCTTAGTTTCAATGACGTAATTATAATTATGTGAGGTCACTATCTCTGTTATATGCAAAATATCCATTTTAGGACTTGGGAATATGTGATTATTCTAAAAACGTGAATTGTTGGCTACCTCCAAAGGTATTCAAGGCGAAACAGAACTTCATTCAAACCTTACCTCCAGGTCAGTCTACAAGCTCTGATTATCCTGATAGAAAAATATTGGTAGAAACTACATAGATTATATTTTTGTATATTTCAGAAAAAAGTAAATTTTATATTTGTGCGTTTTCTTAACAAGTTTATATTGATAAACTTGACGTTTTTAATATTGAATTACCGCGTCAATTTTTGTGTTGAGAAAAGTTGAAAACACTTAAATTGTAACATGCATACACACTTTTTTATATTACCATTGCCGACGTTTATACAGGGTCGCTCAAAGGAAACGTACCGCAACATTTACTTTAAAAAACAGAAATAAGTTAAATTTTTCTTTCAGGGGGACAACATTCGATCCAAAACCAATTATAAAGCCTTCAACCCTCCTCATAGGGTTGCCAACTCAAAAATCTCATTTGGCGAGATTTATGCATTAGGAAAGCGGGACAAAAAAGAAAAAGTGGGACACTTAACGAATAAATCAAAGAAATGTTTTTATTTTCAGCAACACAGAACATTCTTTCAGATATAAATTACATATTGAATAAAATAATAAAACCTAGCAATTTTCCTTCAAATCATGTTTTACGGTACATTTTCTACATGTCCATTAAAAAGCGGGACATTATGCGTCCCGGTTGAACTAGCGCTGGGACGCGAAAGAGAAAGTCCAAAAAACGGGACATCCCGCGAAAAGCGGGTGCGGGACGGTTGGCAACCAACAAGACAGTTCCGACCATCTTTGAAGTTTTGCTCCCATGTGTGGGGATGCGCTCCGAAGCACTAAATTTATGGGCACAATCCAGAGGAGAGCAATTATTAGATCAATCGATACGACTAACCTCACAGAGGACCTCCATAGTTCACAGCCTGAAACATTGAAAAAGGGGTGGCAGACCTGCGCCTATTTCACAGATCCTATCACGGCTACAACTTCCAGCGTTTGAAATCTCACGTGCACCGACACTTACCCTCTCGCAGCGCTTCTACAGCGCCATAGACTTTCAGCCTTTGTGCTCTCTTGTAGGCCCCACTTATCAGTCATGAATAGTGATATACTCTTGCTTGTAATAACCAATAAATAAATGAATCAGATTAACATAAATTCAAAACAACCCGCATTAGCTCATCTTAAAACGATGTACCTACGACCGGCACTGAAACGGGTTATCCTCTGACATCCTATGCTACCTAATGACGAAGTTTTTATGTGCATATCAATGTTATCAAGCATCACTTTGATGTCCTTTTTATGGCGTTTACTACAGGTAATTTCGTTCACATCGATTTTTATGTTACATGTATGCATCAATCTTTAAGTCCGGCCTTTCTTAGCTGATATATAGATAGATAGATTAGCATATTGGTTGTCTAAGAATTCCAAGATTCTTATTGACAAAGCTGTATAAACAGTAGAAAATGTGTGAATGAATATTGGCTTAAATTCGTCATAGAACTCATCTAGGCTGTAGTAAGGTTTTTGTAACAAAAAGTTTAATTCAAAGTGTAATAAATTAGATTAAAGTAAAATTAATTACATTGAAGTTAATTTAAAATAATTCTCTTGTCTTATATTATAATGTATATTCGTCCTCTCAATTTTCGTTTTATTTTTGGAAGATAAAATAAATAGTTCAATTACGGTCATAATTTTGTATTCTAAGACTAGTGGCTTGTATGTCTACTCCTGGCAATGCATCTAACTGCTCGCTTATGTAATACAAGCAACCTATTTAAGTAGGTATGGGAACGGATACCCCAGAGTAGAATGCGGTAACTCAAACTACTTTGGAACAAATCAAAGATGTTTTTGAATCTGCACTCCACGACTATTAGTAAATGTGCTCATTCTGAAAACATGTTTAACAATGAAGATAAGCATTTTAATACTCGTTGTAAACCTTGCATTTTATGATATGTTTATATAAATTACCAAAGTTTAGATCAATAGCCAACATACTACATGATAGGTCATTAAAAAACTTTGCCCTAATACAATCGCATTTGAATTATGGAGTTCTTGGACGGGGTGGAGTAGCGCCAGTGAAACACTTAAGAAGCAGTGCAAAAACGTATTTTAATCATCATGTTGAAAAAGAACAGAATCTATTCCTCTAAGCTTTTATTTATAATGTAGTATTCAGTTTTTTTTGTTCATTTGAGGTATCGACCAAATGATCATTAGCCATATACTGTTGTGAGCATTGTATACTGTGCGATTTGTAATATTAGGTAATGAGCTTATGTTCGTTGGTTCAGCTTATTGTATTTTTGTGTAACTATTAAATCTGAGATAGCAGTCTCACATTGGTTTCATCAGACAGGGTGTTAACAAGACAAGCAATGCTTTTAGTTTGGCACTGGAGTGCTCCTGATGGGATCAATGTGAGTATGTTTCTTTAGATGTTTTGTTTATAAGATTGTATATATTGAATGTATGGTATATTTATAGTGTATATGGGTTCAGTGGTGCTATACTAGTTCGTATCAGTATTTATACTTTTTCTTCTCTATTATTTTTCTGTCATAATCATGTTTTTTCCCACAAACAAGGGTTGTGACCCTTATGTGGCTGTCCAATGTATTTATATGCTTATACTGAATAAATTCATTTTTGTATTTTGTATTGTATTGTATTATATATATCTTCGATATAAGATAACAATGACAATAATGTGTTTACAACTTACTGGTATTCCAACATAAAAACGACATACAGTTGTTACAGCTACAACATAATTATAGTACCAGGCAAAGAACGTCACATCAAAACTTAGTCCCCATTCCCATAAAGACGATGTTTCAAGGTTCATAGGTTTACATTTACATAATAATGAACTACCGTTAAATATAAGACATTATAATGATGTACATTTATTCAAAAAAAAGTGAAAAAATGGATTTTAGATATACCCAGGGAACATAGCCATCAGTTTGTTGAAAGTATATATTCATACTTCCCTCCTAAATTTGACCCTTTTTATGAATATAATTTTTTTGACCATTGCCAATATCTATACATCCTATTTTTTCAATACCAATGTTTGTACATTTATACTGGGTTTTACCTTTTATGCTTAGTAAGGATTATCTATAACTTACTATAACTATAACTTTATTAAGAGAAAAACAAATGTCTATGCTCACCGCTGACTGTATATGTTGCGTTCATAAATAGGTTAATTTCAAGTAGATATAGCCACGTACAAGTTTTGTGGCTATATAATTTTCAGCCCTAACATATTCAATAACTCCTTTTCAAAATTTTATCTCATAGCAAATTAAGCAAATTGTATAGGGGTAGGGAATAAATTATTATTATTATTGAGTGGAGTAGCTTGAAGCTAGACTCCGCCACTGGTTTATTGATTGATATGTAAAATGCATTATAAATGGGTAATAAAGACGGTTTATTACTATTATGATAATTATTATTAGATCGCGCTCAATTTCCTGCAATAGAATGACGAAGTATTTTGAGGTGAAATTTTAATTTTTTTATGTAATTTTGAATCAACTTGCAAATAGTTGAAAATTGTAGAATACCATTGCGCTATTCATTCCTTAATATGGAACAGGTGATTAAGGACAATCTTAGCTTGTACTCACTCAACGACAAAAAAAAACATTGAATTGCTGGTCTTGTTGACGAAAGAGAACATACATTATAGGATGCAAACTCAAACTTAAAATAATAGAGCAAGGAGTAATTTATCAAGTAACACATATTTAAAGCACTTTAGAGGAAGTAGACTTTGGGTTAACTTTTGAATTTAATGCTGAACTAAACATGAAATCATCTACTCTCTTTATTTTTCGTATCAGGGTCTAGAGAGCTATTTGAATAATCTACTACTTTCATGTAAATGGTCAACCCCTACATTACCATAAGATACCCTAATTATGTCAAAATGTATGCTCTTGGTTTTCCAATAATTTTACACTTCATGATTACTTATAGAGAAAATCAGCCTTACCTGTAATATAGTACTAAGAAACTGTAACTATGCTATCTAGTTTTGTAACCCGGCTACAAGCGGTCTTTTGTTGTCCCTTCCAGCAGTGTATTTCAGGTAAGCATGTTCTACTCCTAGAATGTCACACTGTTTAATAGAGGGATAATTACGGCATAATTTGCACACCACCGTTTGTGGAACCTTCTTGGTAAAGAATTTAATTAGCCTCATTTTAAATGCACATATATTATACAGCTGTTAAAGCGTTAAATTTTGTGATATTACCTTTTTTGCCTTGTATGCAGGTGTCAGTGTCAATTCACAGTTGCTGACCCCAGTACTAGTGCAATCTACAAAATTGGAGTCAAGTTGATTGACTCAGTACTTCGCACACATCATGATTTCATTTTATTGTTTTCCCATTACTTGAAGCTAAAGTCTGAAATCCACTTACAACCAAATAATCGCCCACCCTCCCGCAAAAAAACGTATTGTACAACACAAAACTTTCGTAAATAGTTTCTTGCGTCTCCCTCCTTATATACTAGGACGCCACAGCTTTCATTCTGCATGCTTCAACTGAACGATGCAAAACGATCAGGAGCCTCTAAACCGTCTAAAAGCGAAGTATGAGCTGTTTTCCTATTTTTAGTTTTTTAATTACTGTTGCGCCGGCACTGACACGATTTTTCAGACACTGGCGCGTTTTCCACTCTCGCCGCGATAGCCAAATCTTTGTCGAAATTTAATTAAAATCAATTTAATAATTTTTGCTTTACCCAATATACATAGAACGAAAGTAAGCAATACCCGTATATAAATACTTCACAAAACTGTAAGTCCCTTGGTTTCTGTAATAGGCAAGGCAATATTCGGATGGGCCTAAAAAAGGGTATTATGCCGCTAGGTTTTTCATTCACAGGTCAATGAACAGCCCATTATGAGTACAACAAATTTTTCAGTTTTCCAAACCCCAACCACCCCAAATTCACCCCTACCCAAAAAAAGTAGAAAATTATCAGGAACCCCTAAAACGCCTAAAAACAAAGTATGAGGCGTTTTTCTTTTTTTTTATTTTTTTATTATTGCTGCGCCGCCACTGACATTGTTTCTCCAAAACATACAGGTTTTCCATCCACGCCTTGGTAGTAATACTGTGTCAAAATTTCGTTAAAATCAATTGAGTAATTTTCGCGTTATGCAGTATAGAACGGTCTGAAACAATTCTCGTGTATCTGTATCACGTCTGTATACATCACAAATTCTAAGTTCCTCGGTTTCTATATTGAGCAAGGCAATGTTCAAATTAACCTAAAAAAGTGTATGATGCCGCTAGGTTTTCCATTCGCAGGTTAATGGACAGCCCATTATGAATACAACAAATTTTGCAGTTTTCCAACCGAAAATTCAGGGCACGCACGAAGTACCTTTGTACCTTTGGAGATGAGAAAAAAAAGTGTACTTACCAGAACTCATTTTTTAATTTCAACATGACCTACGTAGTTAGCCAATAAACACCTTTTGGAAGTCAGAAAACTCTCTTTATCTAAATGTAATGAAAAGCACCTACCAGAAATCACTATATATCCATGTATGAGTTTTGAATAATCATTTTTGCGACATGTGATGCTTTTACTGGATAATCTCAAAGAGCGGCTAGTTTTATATAAATGCGTAGTATGTATGTCCAGAAAGCATGTTCTAACGTCAAACTATATAAAGTTACTGTACAAAAATGAGATTGAATAGTTGCGATTAATTACAATGACTAACAAAATGTTTTTACCACACCCCCCCCCCCCCCCTCTGAAATTTGGTGACGTCCAATAATTTCTTTGATTTTTATTGTTTCTTTAATGATGTTCCAAATCTTCAAAGAATAGATCTTAAAAATTAAGGCCAATTCACAGTAAAATAAGATGGTCAAAATTAGATAGACCACCATATAGCTCCGACCTAAATCTGACTGAACATATATAGAATTATCTTAAACGCCGCATACAAAGAAGAAATCATGTTCCAAGGGCAATTGAACAGCTCAGGATTGCTCAAGATTACATCCAAACCCTACCTGCCGTGAAGAAAGCAAAGTGTAATTAGGGCTCGAGGAGGGAGCACTCGTTACTATCTATGCTCTAATTTTAATCAAAATACTTATATTTGAAGTTTAATAAGCATTTAAGAACAATTTAAATATAATAATTAGTTTTCACAACTCTCAGCATCATTTTTATAAGATTTTGTTCTGTTAAAATTAAAGACTGGGCATTGAAATTTATTCATGACGAACTTGTTTTTGTAACGCACAGTATTTAAATGACTTGAATCACCACAGTTTATGTTTACAACTAAATGTTGTAAAAATCTAAAAATATTCGATCATTTTGTCACGAGTGTAAATTTTACCACATTTCAAATTTATATGGGAATGATTGAAGTAGCATTAGATACTTCTTGTGTGTCATATACATACTTGAATAAATCCATTATTATTAATATTAAACCAATACTTTACAAACCATATAATATTTGGACCCCTCTAACGCTGAATGCTGGGCAACACTTTTATGTTTGCTGTGATATTAACACCCAAATGCTATTAATTGCAGCCTATATCCATAATTCCCCCATGCATAACCTTCCATAGTTGGTATTCGCCACAATCCAGTTATACATTTTCACAGCTCTTCGAAAATTTACAAACGGCGTTATTCAACCGTGACGGATCTCTTCAGCGTAACAAATTTTCAGTTGAAGGTTTTTAAAATTCACGCGACGCATGGCGACTATCGATCAGCTCAATGTCCGCCTGATACAGTCACCATCAAAAAAAAAGCGTTTTGGTATCCCATCGCATCTTGTTGTGCTGGTTAGATGTATTGAGGCATCATCATCATAGTCACAATGTCGTAACAAACATTTTGCGAACTCGTAAAATGCATTTACCCATTTTACGAGTTTCTCTTGGGATATCTTTAAGATATTTAATGCAGTAGTTTCCCATTTGCTTTCTGCATCCTCATGCCGTTGCCCAGATGGTATCTACTGGTTCATCCGCCTTTAGGGGCAATTTCTCACCCCAAGGACAAGAAGGTGTCCTGGCTTTTCTCACCTCGTCCACCCAAAGCTGTTGGTTGAGAAGAGGTTACTGCTTACACCGACAGTATTTCGGTTCCTTTTAGTCGCCTTTTACGACACGCAGGACATACGATGGGAGATATTCTAACCCGCTCCCACACGGGCGTGAATTGACGCACGGTACGAGAAAACAAAGTTATTCAAAAAGCCTACGAATCCTCAAAAATGGTGGCCGCATAACACAGACTTCGAATTATAGTCGACGCAAATCAAACTCACTCGGCATAGTAACGCTGTAACCTCACCAGAACTCTGATCTTTTTTCCAAACAACTGCCGAGTGTGGATTAGTAAATAAGGTACAGTTTGACACACAGAAAATTCAGGCATCAAAACTGAGAAAGAAGTCTCACGTTTTCTTACCAGCTATGGAAATGGAGTGTCACCCAATAGTCAAGTCACCTTCCGCTCAAGCATCAACAATAACATGTGGCCGGCTATCGTTGGAGTATTGCTCCCATGTGTAGGGATGCGCTCCGAAGTACTCTCTAAAGCCTCTGGACACTATCCAGAAGAGAGCAGTTAGACTAACCGTTACGATCAACCTCACAAAGAATCTTCACAGTCTGGAACATCGAAGACGGGAGGCTGACCTGTCCCTGTTTTACATTCTACCACGGAAGATGTTCGAGTGAGCTCTCCCAGATAATAACACCAAAGGTCATCCGAACGAAGAACGCTTGAGGCCCTGCCAGCTCATTTTTGCCAGGTAGAGGTCCCTAGTCCCTGAGCCAGTCTCCTCCAGCGTTCCTTCTTTTGGAGAACTTTGACGCTGTGGAATGAGCTGACGAGGAATTTGCTTCCCGACGGCTACCACCTGCAGCGTTTCAAATCTGACGTGCACCGATATTTAACCTCTCGCAGCGCTTTTACACTGCCATAGGATTTCAGCCTTTGCGGGGGGCTGACCATACAGGGTGTCCCAAAAAATAGTGTCAAGCGGAAGTCCAGAGATAGAGCACACCTAGAAGTATCTGAATCACCCCCATATATGTTATGCAATATTTTGTAGTTTTCGAGTTATGAATTTTTTTATGAATTTTAGAGAATTCTCTACCTCGACAACTTAAAACTGTTCAAAAAAGAAAATTAAAAGACTTTTCCAAATTCTCTTTTTTGCTAACTAATCTTCAAGAGTTTGCTGTTCATACGTAAAGGAATCGGCTTAGTAAATCTGACAAAAGTCATGAAAATTATAGTGTAAAGTGAAAAATTTACATTCTGTTAATTATGGCTTAAATTTTCTAAAACCTTCTTCAGACTCTTAACTATCATAATCATTAAAAAAAAGTAATACTTAATGGGGCTACTTTGGCTCCAATCGGCCTCCAACGACAAGAGGCGGAGATTTCTTGAAATTAGCGATAGGACTTTAAATGAAACAATAACTAATTTTAGGGCGGTAATGGCAGAATGATTGTCAGTGCCGCAATAAAAAACATTCAGTGCGATCAGAAGATCCATAGATGACCACCGGTGTCACTTTGCTAAGATTTTTTTTTACATGTACGACTTCTTCTTTTTTGTAAGTGGGAAATTGTTAAATGAAGCGAAATTATCAGATTTCTTCACTAAGTTTATTAAATTTCACAAGAAATTTTCAAAATGTCTACCTTCTTGTTCGATGCATAATCTACATCTTCTGAAAAAATTGTTTTTTAAATTAACAAGAGCTCTTCGCTTGTTTGTTATTGTTTCTTCAGCCTGTGTCAATTTCTTGCGTAATTCGTTGATGTTTCGACACTCTTTAGCATAAGCTAGTTCTTTGTAGTAGCCCCAAACAAAAAACTCTATCGGATTTAAGCCAGGTGACCCTGGCGGCCATTCAGTGGATCCAGCACGACCTATCCATTTGTTGCATAGTCTCTTGCAGAAAACAGGATCGTTAAAGCCAGTTGTCGTGCGCCCAAGTTCCGTAGGAATAGCCAAGTAGACAACAGAAGCAACTCCAATCCAAACCGATAGCATTCAGAGTCCATAGGTCATGCCAAATTTCGAATCTCAAGGGTTCGTAAAAAAAGCCCAATTGTCAAAATGATTCACCAAACAAGAGCGTGTCATTTTAAAACCGCAAAGACAGACGACTGAATAAAGTTAACGAAAGCAACCTATGCAATGACACATTTTGAAAAGACATCACAACAATATCATAGCTATCTCTTTCTAACATCGTTTACTGCATTAGCGTTAGCTCTTTTTGTTGTCGCATCAGGTAAAAACCGGTTTTGAAGAATGCGCTCCTTGTGGTTTTTAGCAGAAAAAGGATCTTTTTTAACAAATGTTTAATTTATGGAACGCTTTGACCGTTTATTATTGCGGTACTGACAACCATTCTACTATTAGCGCGTTCACATAAGTTATTGATGAATTGAAAATCACATCGCCAATTTCAAGAAATCTTCGCCCCTTGTCTTTGAAGGTCGATTGGAGCGAAAGCAACCCCATTAAGTACTACTTTTTTTCAATGACTGTGATAGCTGAGAGTCTGAAGAAGTTTTTAAACCTACTTAGAAATCATGAAATCACCTCTTTAGATTTTTAATTGCGAGTCGAAGATTTATGTTATAATTATCAGATCGTAAATTTTTCACTTTACACTAAAATTTTGATGACTTTCCTCAAAGTTGCAAAGCCGATTATTTTATGTATAAACAGAAAACTTTTGGAGATTAATTAGCAAAAAAGAGAATTTGGAAAAGTCATTTAGTTTTCCTTTTTGAACAGTTTTAAGTTGTCGAGGTAGAGAATTCTCTAAAATTCAGAAAAAAATTCATAACTCGGAAACTACAAAAAATTGCATAACATATATGGGGGTGATTCAGATACTTCTAGGTATGCTCTATCTCTGGACTTCCGCTTGACACTCTTTTTTGGGACACCCTGTATAAAAAAGACATTAGAAGCAGGGTGAGTCCCATAGCTTCCTAGATCGGAATGCATCCAAAGTTTCAAGAAAACTCATATAGTTTAACTTTAAAATCTTTCGATTTTTGACAATGTTGCGGTTGGCGCTTGATGTCACAAACTTGGATAATGCATGCTGGGCCTTGCACAGTTTACGTTCGTAGTCCCCATAAAATCAGACCTACCATATATCTGACGCATCATAAAAAATGGTACTTCCCACACATAATGGTGTTACCATTTTATTGTTTTCCCATTGCATAAAGTTATAGTCTGAGATCCCCTTGCAACGAAATCATCTCCTACCCACCCGCAACAAAACATCTAACACAAAAACTCTCGTGAATAGTTTTTTGCCTTCTGTAGGAGCTAGGGCGAAACAGTTTTCATTCTGTAAGCTTCAACTGGACGAAGCAAAATCGCCTAAAAGGGAGTTCTGAGCTGTTTACATCTTTAGTTTTTGATTAGTGTTGCACCGCCACTGATATGATTTCCAAAAACCATACGCACTTTCCGTCCTCACCACGGTAATAATGCTGTGTCGAAATTTTATTAAAATCAGCTCGCGGTTACACAATACATTGAAAGCTATATCAGAAAGAGTCCTTTGGTTTCTGTAATAGGTAAGACAATGTTCGGATGGACCTAAAAAAGTATATTTTCCGCTAGGTATTTGTCTCACAAGTCAATGGACAGCCTATTATGAATACAAAAAAAAATCATTTTTGCAACCCCCCACCCTCCAGCCATCCCAATTTGGCCCACCCAAAAAAAATACTATAAGGTGATCAAGAACCCTTGAAACGCCTAAAAAGGGGGTCTGAGCTATTTTTATATTTTTAGTTTGTTGGTAATTACGTTACGATGGCGCCGCCAGTGACACGATTTTTAAAAGCCATACGTTTTCCATTCTCGCCACGGTAATGTCATCAAAATGTCATTAAAATCCATTCAATATTTTTCAAGATACACAATATCGAACGACCTAAAGCAATCGTATGATCTATACATATAATAAACTTTTCAGTTTTACAGCCCCTCACCCCCCAACCACCCCAATTTCGCTCCAACCCAAAAAAAGTTAGAAAATAATCAGGGACCCCTAAAACTATTAAAAACGAGGTTTGAGTAATATTTGATTTCCTTTTGTTTTTTTTTTCTAATTACTCCGTCGCTGATTTCCAAAATCATAGCAGCATTACCTACTATGACCCCACAGTATATTGCTGCCCAAATTTCGTCACAATCCATGTAGCGGTTACTGAGATTACGAGGCTAGAAAGATGCCAAGACACAGAAAGACAGACGGGCAGACAGACCGATGGAAACGAGTGACGTGGATTTCCGTTATGAAACGCCTAAAAAGCATATTATCTAAAAATCGAAAATTTTCGCGATTATAATACTCCCTTTACGTATCGGTGTGAGAAATTAAATGTGTGGTTGCTCAGGATAGATGGAAATCTAAACACGATACGTTGTAATTGATAATTGAAGCAAATGAATATTGAACAGATACTAGGTTCATTAATTACAATTGACTACTAGCAACTAAATTTAACAATTTAGAATATTTAACTGACTATGTGAGATTACATTTGACTGGAATATTCAACTATTTGAAGCTACAAACGATGAATCACAAAATTAATGACATTAACTTCGTAACTATAAGGGCCGATTTTATCAACATGCATATTTAACAAAGAATTTAACAAAGCTTTTCTATTGGATGTTATTTAGCAAAAGCTTTCTATTGGGTATTGAGGGCTATGTTAATAAGTATCATCCAATAGTATTTTATCAATATTGAAAACAACACGTCAAAGCTGGATGACACTTTTGTCAAAGATATTTTAGAAATTCGTGGATCAAAATCATAGCAGGATATCAGAACAAAACGATTGATTTGCAAATTAATGCCACATTTTCCATGTTTACATTATAATTATTGTATAATTACTAATTGCAAACTGAAATAATTTGTGATAAAAGTAGTAGGTACCTATATCAATCACAGCAACTACCTACCTTATTTAATAATTAAAAATCCCACGTCCGTCAGTCAAATGGATTATATGCAAATACATACTTTTATGAAGAATCAATCTTTCATTTACTGGATGCATGTTTGTTATAGATCTTCTTATAGAAGTATTCACAGGTGCATTGTACATCAAATAGGGGATAGGCAACCAGTAATGCACCTACGTGTGGGAAGTAGCTGTAACCTTTGAAATGTAACAAAATGCTACTTTTTACCTCTTTTTACTATAAAACAAAGATATATTGCAGGTATTCATAATTATTATCGATAATAAATTATTGTTTTATCCAAATAATGCAATGAGTGAATTTCTTGTCATCATAGCATTTAATACAGTATGAAACCAGCGATCAAATGGAAATGGAATCTGGAATCTGATTGGTTGAAATTAGCAATTGCTAAACTTTTGATTAAACAAGAAAATGCTATTTTTCACCGATTTGGGATGGAAAATCAGACTGGAAAAGATGCTATGATTCACAATGCTCGATTGTATATAAAGTATGTCATTTTTGAGCTTTTGAGGTCAACTTCAAGAGAAATCAATAATTTTCAGAGTACTTTGACAGATGCCTGTTCTTAAAAGGGCTGCTCTGATTGGTCAAAGTCTTTCTTAAAATCTGCATGTTAATAAAATCGGTCCTAAGAGAATCAGATAATACCATTAAAATACCTGGAGGCGCTGTGCATATACCTGCCCTTGTACAGTACATCCCTGTGGTCTGTATAGGTGTAGCAAAGGAATGCAAATCACGGTGGGAAATTCGGCGCCCATCAAATTACTTGACCTTTCATCCCGTAATCGCGCAACTTTTAATTAATATAGTTTAAAAGTTAAATAACCCTTTGTATGGGGTGTTTTTGGAAGCGTCAACCTATCTAACAGAACCCGTTTTTCTGAGAATCAGTTTATTCCCGGGGTATTCACGTGCTACCTAGTAGAAGGACATGAGAGTTGTACTAAAAAATCTCAAAGCAATACTTAAGAGGAGGTTATAGTACGTACATGAGAGATGTTTGCCATGGTTCAGCTGTAACTATTTTTGGACTATTAATTTTGAGACTTCTGGACTGAAAAAAATATGAGCATGGAGAAAAAGGACGGTTCTAGAGAAATGTCGACGTATTTTTTGAAATTTCCTAATAGACGATTAGTAAAAAATTGCCAAAATTAACGTTTTTTTGATTAAATTCACGGTCTCGTTAATCATCCTGTATAAAATCAGGTTTTTGTGTCAAAAATTATTAATATATAGGGTCAAAAATGGTTACAGCTAGAGCCTTGCATTGAACGATCGCTCGCCTATTGGGACACTGATAAAGGCGCCACCAATACAAAAGTATGTAAACTACAGTTTATGAATGAGCTGAAGTTCATTCGTTTCTGGAATGAGATAGATATTGTTTTGGGCATCAACCAAATTTGTAGTCAGTGGGTTTGGGTGGCTTATTGATATACACTGCAGGCCAAAAGTTAGGAACTACTAAAATTTAAACAAATCACGGTAATTGGTTTTGAGCAGTTATCATTTTCAGGATTACTGCGAAGTCTTACAATTTTCAACCAGATTTGTAAGTAATTAAAATTTAAATTGCTGGCAGGCCCAAGTCTAGAGTCTTGGGCTCACACTTTTTTGCGTCGCGAATAGAAATTACATTTTTTACTTTGTAAGATAAACTGATAAAAAAACCCTCGTATTTTCATTAATATTTATTCATTCCAGAAGTCATGTTCCTTTGCTAAGTTCTCCACTTCCACGATTTTTTGTGTTCAGACAGCAAAGTAGCAATAGTAACTTTTTGTGACATGGAACTTCCACTGAACTTGATAAAACCAATATCTGTGGTTTCTCCTTTTTTTTTCATCCAAAAAGTCATTTTTCTTCTCTGAATACCTTCTTCATCAGGTGTCATATACCAGGTAAAATAAGGACACCATCTTGGTGTGACAGCATTAGAGGTCATATAGGCATCTATTATAGTCCGCAATTAATACTCGCATTTTTTATTAATCGCTCAACATCAGAGAAAGCAAATTTTTCTTTTTCTTCAAAGTACATAATCGTATTGGCATAGGTGCATTGGCATATCTGTATTGGAGGTGTTATGGATTCCACAAAGTTGTTAAAATGCGTCCTCTTTTTGAATACTTCATCGAAGTACCGAGTTTGGCGGCTGTAATTCAGAATGCAGGTAGATATAGTTTGACTATGAAGGGATATATTTTTGGACGCCTACCGTTGGGAAGAGGGGGGCAGGCATAATTTGGTTTATTTTTCTGGAGTTTGTTGTGACTCCAACAATAATTTTGCTGGGGCCTTCTGGGGGTGCTATAGGCAAAAAGTGTGAGACATGATAGATTTTTTTAAAATTATAGTTCCAAGGGGGGGGAACACGTCCCCCCTATCCCCGTATTTACGCCAATTCTGTAATACGTTTACATCTTTCAGTTTTCCAACGGCATTGACATGTCCAAAGAACTGCTAAATGTAAAGTGAACTTCACTGAATTTAGCTGCTTTACAAATAATATATACAGCATAATATTGTCATTGGTACTTCTTGTTGATTTTTCATATTTTCACCTTATTTTCCATCTTACTTTCGCTCTTGTACATAGGATGAATTCATTTTTTATGTGACAAATCAGTTGCACTTATAAGCAACTCTTTATACTAATATTGTATTTATTATTATGTATATGCCTGAAATACACAGAAAAGGGATCAACTGTGATGCCAGGTATAAATTATACAATGTCTATTTCTCAACGACGCGACGGCGACGGACGATCTTTTTGCACGACAGGTCTAGGGTCAGCGCCGTCAGCGGAAGCCGGTTCGGCATCACCATCACAGACCCCTCGGTTTATAAATAAAACAGTGCGGCGCCTTCAAATACTTTTTATAACTTGGTGGTATACCCTTGTAGTAGGAATAGTAAATAGGCCACGCCCCCTCTTACTCGACTTCTTGCCTCTGCCCTTACCCCGCAAATGTATTATCCTCAAACAGTTTACTATAACCTCCACTTAATCTCAGAGTAAGTTTTTTTACATAATATTCATTAGTAATCAGACTAGCATTATAGTCTGGGCAGAGACAAGGAGCTCCTGATATTTGGTCCGCTCTTCTTCTTCCCTAGAGACTACGTTCACCTCGGCAGATGCCGAAATATCGGTAAAAGCCTTCTATTGGAAGTGGGAAGCACTATGTCGGGCCTGTTTGCTTGTAAAGGGTGTTTTTAGAGGTACAGAACTTTGAAGTAAAATAAAACACATAAATGTGACTAAGAGAGCATCGTATTTATTTTACTAGCATGCTTATTATACAGGGTGTCCAGTTAGTGTGTAATTCTTCGATATCTCGCAAGGTAAACCTGATAGAAGAAAATATCAAATACAAAAGTTATTTGATTACTTAAAACGCATATCCTAAAAATATTTTGAAAGATACAAGGTGTTGCGGAAAAGTAGGATAGTGATCAACATAATTTTTTTATATGGAACTATACCGTTTTTTTAATTCTTCTAGTTTCCATCATTGATCTCTATTTAAGCCTAGAATATTTTTTGATCGGTTGCAACGTTGCCAAGTTATAATACATTTTCTATTAATTTCCGGGTTTGCAAGGTCGCAAGTAATACGTCCAAATTGATATATTCCTTCAACTTTTCTCAATAATATTATACAGCGAGTAACTTGAATATTAAGTGGATATTATTTTGGATGTTACTAGCAATTTGTATCTACAGGGTGTTTTTGGCAGAACTCTAAATTACGGCAATTTGAAGGTTATTTTACTTTGTTTTTTCAAATGTAACACCCTGTATGTTTTATTTTTAATCGAAATATCTGCGAATACCCTATCTCGCCTTGTAATATTTTTTTTCGCAATTGCGGCGTTGCCAAATTATAAATTATTTTTCCAAAATCTTAAACAAATATACCCGATTTTAATTTACTTTAAATAGAACAATCTACTTATTTTTATTGGAATGAATTGCACATGTAGAACTTAGTAAGATCTCACAATTTCAAAATTTTGCTTCTGTTAATTTTTGAGATCTAATCAGTGTTGTCATAATTTTTTTCGGCAACTTATATGTATATTTTACACAACGACCTATCATTTCCAAACTTTATTAATACGGTTTATTGTTTGAAAATCGATACTATGGTAACGATTGAGTGTGATCATCATTAATGCATGGAGAGAGTAATACGGTATTTGTTTGCAGACTTAAATCCTGATACTCTGACACATAAAAGCACATGCTAAACAATCGCTCACTATTTCAAATAAACAAAAAAAAACATTTTATTGATTGGAACGCGGGTATTAGCAGAATATTCTCAATAAAGTCCGCCGTAGTTTAATTTTTACTGGAATGATTTTTAGTACCGCCACGGATGGAAAATCGAGAATGAAGCTCGGGTGATTGAGAGGCAGAAAATCTACCAACTAAATTGAACTCTGCCTAAAATAACTCCAAAACATGTACAACCGTAAAATAAATCATTGTTCTGAATAAGGCTCCTTTTTATAATTATTCTGATTGGTTTTCTCTCATTCCGATGGTTCGGTGTCGAAACAATGCCATCAGGCATGTTATGATAAGAATTTCAAAGGTTTCACGTTTTAGTACGTAGTAGTAGTATTAATTTGATCATTTTATACAAATAAATACATTTATCGCAAGCCAAAACTGAGCCTAAATATACAATGTGTTCCACCATCATGTCGACAAACTTAGAGGTATGAAAATACAATTAAAGTTATCGAGAGAAAATGCGAAAAAAGGGGGTCAACCTTTTAATTAACTTTTTATTACATTTTCAATTTCTGTATCACGACTCCATGGGTTCGCGCAGTTGTAGCGCCATAGCTTGATTATTTATCGACCGATTCACGCCATTTTGGACTAATTTTATAGGAAAATGACTGGGCATATCAACTAAGGCAAAGAAAGATAATACCTAACAATTTCTAAGGCTAAAAAAATCATCAAACTGAAAAAAAATCTTTTGAAATGGACTTATTTGGGTTACTTACAAATAATTTGAAAAAAACCGTATTAGTGCCTATTTATTAAGACATTTTGATGTTTAGCAGGATATTTCCTGTCTTACCACATGCAATTCGTGTATGTAGCACTAACGTTTTCGACAGAATAGGCCTTTTTGTATTATGACTTCTGTATCACAGCGCCATGTGTTCACGCAGTTGTAACGCCATATCTTGATTATTTATCGAGCGATTCACAAGTTTTTGGACCCATTTTATAGGGGAATGACTGGGCATATCAACTAAGGCAAACAAGTAATATTCGACAATTTCTATGGCTAAAAAAATCCTCCAAACTTAAAAAAAACTTGTAATGCACTTGTTTTGGTTACTTGCAAATAATTTGGAAAAAAGCGGGGAAAAAAGCCATATTATTGCCTATTTATAAACACAGTTTAATGTTTATACGGATGTTTCCTAACTAACGACACGCAATTTGTTTATATAGCACTAAAATCGTCGATGAAATAGGCCTTTTTATTACGACTAATTTTAAAATAAACGAGAATTTGGTATGCACATTGTCTTTATTGGACCTCGGTACAGATTATTACTTAAATGTAATTTACATGAATAAATGTGATTATTTAGTATTTAAATTAATCAACGAAATTTTCAAAATGTCCGCCATTTTCATTTAGGCACGCTTGACTTCCGAAACTAACGCTCTGGGTTACTCGACGCTAAGCTACGCTCCAGTCTGTTTTCTTTGATTTCCAAGTGATTCCAACATATCTCATTTCAATGAGTTGCCTTTCAGTCATTTGGCTGAATACTAAATGAATAATACTAAAAATAAAAATAATAAAATTTGTTCATGTAAATTGCATTTAAGTAATAATCTGTACCGAAGTCCAATAAAGACAATGTGCATACCAAATTCTCGTTTATTTCAAAATTAGTCGTAATAAAAAAGCCTATTTCGTCGATGATTTTAGTGCTACATAAACAAATTGCACGTCGTTAGACAGGAAACATCCTGATAAACATTAAACTGTGTTTATAAATAGGCACTAATATGGCTTTTTTCCAAATTATTTGCAAGTAACCAAAACAAGTGCATTACAATTTTTTTTTAAGTTTGGTGGGTTTTTTAGCCTTAGAAATTGTCGGATATCATGTTTTGCCTTAGTTGATATGCCCAGTCATTCCCCTATAAAATGCGTCCAAAAACTTGTGAGTCGCTCGATAAATAATCAAGATATGGCGTTACAACTGCGTGAACACATGGCGCTGTGATACAGAAGTCATAATACAAAAAGGCCTATACTGTCGAAAATGTTCGTGCTACATACACGAATTGCATGTGGTAAGACAGGAAACATCCTGTTAAACATTAAAATGTCTTAATAAATAGGCACTAATACGGCTTTTTTTAAATTATTTGTAAGTAACCCAAATTAGTGCATATCAAAAAAAAATTTTCAGTTTGGTGATTTTTTTTTTGCCTTAGAAATTAACAGGTATTATCTTTTTTTGCTTTAGTTGAGATGCCCAGTCAATTTCCTATAAAATGAGTCCAAAATGTTGTGAATCGGTCGATAAATAATCAAGCCATGGCGCTACAACAGCGCGAACCCATGGAGTCGTGATACAGAAATTGAAAATGTAATAAAAAGTTAATTAAAAGGTTGACCCCCTTTTTTCGCATTTTTTCTCGATTAATTGTATTTTCATACCTCTAAGTTTGTCGACATGATGGTGGAACACATTGTATGGAATACAAACATAGCTGTAGTTAAACTAACTTAGGTTTATAGTGAGTGAGGCGATTATAAGTACCTCTTTCCACTATGACTCTATTGTGTATATTGCGGCTCTGACACCCGTATGCACCGTAAGTCAATTGCGCGATTAGTTACGTAAACTTGGATTAGATTACTTATTTACTATGCACCGCAAACTGACAATTTTGACCTGTCACTGTCAAAACAATCTTGCGAACACAACCTTGCCGTATCTCCAAACTGGATTAGGTAATCTTTTGACGGTGCATGGCTAGATGTCAAAGATTAGCAAAACGCGTTTAGGAAACTAGGATTAGAATCGCCAAACGGTGCATACGGGTGTAAGTCAACAATTTAAGAATGAAAATGAAAATATTCCTCAATGAGAGCACTGCTCTTAGGGTTAGATATTCCAGTATGGAATAGTAGCAGTTGTCAAGTAGCAGTTATATGACTTTTTTCGTGAATGTATACAGGGTGGTTGGAAATTCGATACATTAGTTTGGGGAGGTGATAGTAGAGGTGGTAAGCTAGTAAAAATTGACCATATCATATCATCTCCAATTCCTAACAATTTCCGAGATAAATTAAATTTTCATTAAAATGCACACTTCCAACGGAAACCTTAATAAAACAAAATTTGGTCATGTCACTTTAAAATTTGGTGGATGCGACATGGCTATGACAGACGACTTTAAAATATGGTGGATGCATGCATGGCTATGATGACAGGCGACTTTAACACATTGTTGGACAGTCTGCTGGCCGGGAGGCTTCGTAATATGGCACCTCAAAACATTCCCATTTTTTCTGCGTTTGTAACATTATTTGCGTTATCAAAATATTTTAGGGGTATTTATTTTTGACTCTTTTTTCCATTTTTGAGGTTTTTGGCGACAATAAAAAAGACGGCTATATGCGTCGTGTCATATCACAGCTGACTTTATGTTCTAGAATGACAACCACGGCTATAGCCATCTGATCAGTGTAATCGTAAAACACATCTTTTGGGAAGAAAAGGACAATTTTCGAGACAAAAGCTAAAACAAAATCTACATTTTATTGTATCAAATTTATAAACAAAAACGCATCTCTCAGAATATAGACGGTATAAAAACAAAAAGTTAAATTTAATAGCAAACAGAGGTATCCCCGACCAAAACAGAATGTAGGCACAAATTTATGTTTGACGCCACTCTTCAAAGTAGTCTGGATACAAAGCAGGCTTATTGTCACAACCCTTGCATCTATAGCTAGTTTCTTTGCATTTTTCAGACTTGAAACGTTGTTTGCATCTAAGAAAATATGATTTTATTTTATGATCCTCTGGTAGGGGCAGCTTCTCTGGAAAATGTCTCACACGTGCTTCGAGTTTTGTATTGATATGAAACAATATATTCTATATGTAGGTGGAGAACGAATATCTGTTTAGTAGTAGTAGTAGCAATGGGGAGGCGAAGCCAGGCAAGTAGGCCCTTTTTGCCAACCCCACTGAACTAATCACTGGAAACACTAAAATTCTGCACCCTAGAAAGCTCCTTGTCGAACCTACCAGACCTCCTGACGAAAGTCAGTATGTCCGACCATTTCGCTGAATATAGTGGCTCCTCCCCAAACTCCGCCGTGCCGAATATCTGAACCCTAAGGTTGCGATAAACTGCACATCTGCCCAGGAAGTGGAACGCTGTCTCGTCCTCCTCCCAGCATCTAGAGCAAATGGGGTCCCCTACCACTCTCATAAGTGACAAATGTCTATTCAGCCGGCAATGGCCAGTAAGAACCCCCACCTTTATGCCTTTATTCAAAAACTATAGCGTTCGGCCCTTATCAGGGCCTCCTATGAATCTTTTAGCTTGCCTGCAGTCGTCTCTCTCTATCCAGGATTTCGCCAGTTCCTTGTAGCTAATCGGTTTGCTCTCTCGTTACCCGGTATACCAATGTGTCCGGAGACCCACAGCAGGGTCACCTTGTTATGGCTTGAATATCTGTTTAGGATGAAAATATCTGGTTACCTACCTCCCATCAGTACTGAAAACATGAAACTCAAACAAAAACACACTTGCAATATTGCAGCTATACACGTAGTCAATGCATCACATTGGAGGTTATGGACGGTTATAGCCGTCGTGCCGTTTTACCCATGCACCTTCAAACATGAATAGTTGGGATAGCGTATAGTGGGTTAAAATTTGGCAATTTCAGAAATGACGGCACTAACATTGCTTAACAAGGCAGGTATACCGACATTCTGACGGTCGTTGCCGTTCTGCCGTAACAAGCAGATAACTTTTTGACTGATATAGGTGTCGTGGCGTATCACGATCACTCCCCGCAGACGGCTATAGCCGTTGTATCCAACAACGTGTTAAAATATGGTGGATGCGCACATGTACAAGGTGTGGAACGTAAGATAGCCCACTACCATGTCTCAGAAACTGTATGAGATATGACAAAGAGTTAAAAGCAAAGGTGGTTCAAACGAGAACCCTAATAAAACCAGGTTATTTCTGTAATCATCAATGTGCAGTGACTAGTGTGCGTGAATGTCCAACCGAGAGAAAGCCTAACGGCCTTTCTACTAGGGATGACATGATGAAGTAGACCGTACCTGCAAGCTGATTTACAACAATACCAATTTTCTTGTCTGGATCTATCCTGATTCCATGCATATCTCTAAGCATCCTCGTCCCCTCTCCATCGCTCATTTATAACGTACTCTTTGGCAGCAGTCCAAAATACATTAAACAAAACACCTGTGCACAGTAGCAAAATTTTTTCATTTTCACATGTCATTGTTGAAGTCGGATATTTTCCAACCAGTCTTTTCGTTCAGAATACGCCACATACGAGGCTATAAATTAGAAATGATTGCCTCATTTTTATAGACCGGCAAATTCGGTATTGTAACCGAAGTCGTATTTTTCACTGTTGTATTTTCGGAGAAGTATAATTAAGAAGCACAGTTTAAAATGCATTTCAACCAAACCATAAAGATGCCCAGAAAGATGGTTTTTCAAGATTAATCATTCCCAGAAATCGCACTTAATTTGTTACAAAGAAATCAATATTAAAGCTTAAGAAGTTCTGGAAGCTGAGATCCAACATATGTTTGGATCCATTTTTTGCGTTTCTAAAAAAATGAAATCTGGGCAGTCAATCTGAAACGGATACATTCGTGAAGAGGGACTCGACATCAAAACTAACCAACATATCCTGATTTAAGTGATTGGTGTTATTTTTTTCACAAAATGGGCTGATTTGTCTGTCACATCATGCTTCAAAACCAGTGTAGGACTGCCATAATATCCTAAAGACCAACAAGGTAACATTATTTTGGGTTCCTGATCACATAGTACTGGATGGTAATGATAGGGCCGAAAGATAGTAGTAGCAGAAATTTATTTAAGATTTTTCCTAATACAAATAGTGATGGCATTTCAGTCCATAATTATAATAATCTAAGTAAAAAACTTAAGTATAATATTACCACTATGATTAAAAATCTAATATTTCTTCTTAACTACACATAAACAAAACTATACTATATACTATAGACAGTTAATTTTTATATAATTGATTAGCGTAGATTTGAAATACTTCACTGAACTAGCTTCTTTGATTTGCTGGGGCAATTTATTATATTCACTGAGTCCTTTGTACATCAGTGATTTCATTGTGCACTTCATATTAGTCTTAAGTAAAAATTAGAATTAGTTCTCGTATTATAGGAGTGGACCTCACTATTTGTTCTTAAATGATCAGCTAGATAACTTGGTGATATACCTTTTATCATTTTGAAAATAAAAACCATAGCTGTTAAATGAAGATATTGGTTAACAGAAAGCCATTGTAATGTGTTTAACGTATCGTTAATTCTTGTATATCTTGAACATTTCAGTATTATTCTCATTCCTCTGTTTTTCATTTTTTTAAACTCCCTAGTTTATTTTTGTTCAAAAGTACAATAAAGATGAGCAATACTCAAAATGAGGTTTTACTATTGTATTATAAATAGTGCTTCTTGCAAATATTGAAAGGTGTTTTGAAATTTTTGAGAAAAGGTATAATTTTTTTGAAATATTCTTGATAATATAATCAAATTAACTGTTAAAATTTATATTTTTATCTATCATAAATCTTAAATATTTCATTTCATCTACAATGTCCAGGACTACATTCTCGACTACAATTTTAATACTGCTTTTTATTACCGCCTTGCTTTTATGCTCTGTAGATATTATCGTGGCTTTAGTTTTTTGAGAAGGTACTTAGCTTTTTTTGAGTACTTAGTTTTAGTCTGTTAGATTTCTGATATCTTCAATGAGTGCTCCATTCATCGTACTAATCTCCTCTTCTACGTTTTTGCAAGATAAATAGAGCAATGTATCGTCTGCAAACATATTTAAGGAGCAGTTTTGCAGGACCAGTTCCATATCATTCAGATATATGATGAAAAACAAAGGGCCAAGGACACTACCCTGAAGGGCTCCACTATCAATAGAAATAGTGCCTGAAAATGAAAATCCAACCTTAGTCCTTTGCTGGGCGCAGAACTCCCTCTCATCGGGCCAGAACCAGCATATAGTATATTATACAGCACGGTATGGACAGCGCATTCAACAGGCACGGGTGACCATGACAAAGCTTACTAAAATATGGCGTGACCATAACATCACTAAAGCTACCAAAATGTCACTGGTTCAGTCTCTTGTGTTCTCCATATTTTTGTATGCCTCGGAAACTTGGACTGTTAAAAAGGCAGATCGAGCTCGCATGAAATGTGGACGTGGAGGAGAATGCTGAGAATTCCTTATACCGCCCATTGAACTAATGTTTCCACACTGGATGAGCTCGGTAATCCAAAGAGACTATCCTCCATTGTGTCGATGAGAATGCTTACATTCTTCGGACATATTCACAGAAGCGATAATATGGAGAAACTTGTAGTTCAGGGTCACGTCCCGAGTGGGCAGTGCCGTGGCCGTTCCCCTACACGCTGGGTGGATACGACGAAACAGTTGCTAAATATGAGTGTCAAGAGCGCCACTGAACTGACAGTAAATCGCGAACGATGGCGTGCTACAGTTCTCAAAACTATTGATAACATTCGTGTCGGCAATACTCTAGCTCCGACTTAATGCATTTTACGAGTTCACAACATATCTGTTAAGACTTTGTGACTATGATGATGATGGACAGTTGTCACCAGAAGGGTGTCAAATGGGCACCAGAAGCGCTGGGACAGAGTGGTATGGACTCCTCAGTCTAAGATGGCGATAAGGTGATCCTCGTGTTCTAATACCGCTGATGCTCTCAGACTGAGCAGGAAAGAACTACGAAAGGTGGTTGGTTGGATTCATAACTGGCCATTGGACGTTCAGTACATAGCTGCAAAAGCTGTGGATTGATGTAGCAAATCCATAATGCAGGAAGTACGGTAAGGTAGACGAAACAACCAAGCATGCTACCTCCGACTGTCCCACCCTGAGTGAAAGTAGGGACTCCTATGTAAATGAAGGCCAAGTGGTAAGACAGTCCAGTGCATGATCTGGAAGTAGTAAACTTATTTGTTGATCTCTGAAGTTTGAGTAGTTTTTCGTACAAGGACAGTTTTTACATGCTGAAGTTCGGTTTTTGACTGTTGGTGTCAGAAAGCCGAACGGCCCTATACGCACAAGTGAGCTTAGTATTGATTGTTTCTGACAGTCTGTATGTAGAAACAATTTTGAGATTACCATTGAAAATAAGTGTTTGCGGTTGCACATTTACCTTTAATAAAGACAGTTGCTTGTACAATAATTTGTTTTTTTATTATTTACATATTGATACTGATCGTCAAAATAGTTGTAATGTCACAACCAAATTCTAGGTATAAAATCATCGATAATACTGAAGGAGGCATGCTGCAGGTCGTGGTGAATATGCATACTAAATATCAAGAAGGATGAAAATGTGTACCAATGTTGGGAGAAAGATAACACTCTAGGTCGATGCAGCACTGCAGCAAGTTGGGTTAGCTTCGTGGAAGATTGGCTGCGTACAACCCATCCCGAAGAAAGGCAAAAAGACTGATCCCGCCAATTATAGACCTATGGCTCTTCTCAGCATCATGTCTAAGGTTATGGAGACTGTCATTAACACATAGCTCCTGAAACACCTGGACAACAATAACATCATAAATGATCGCCAGTATGGCTTCCGTAAGCACAGGTCTACAGGTGACCTCCTTGCCTACGTCACTCTCATGTGGAACAGAGCAATAGACAATCATGGCGAATCCCATGTTGTTGCACTTTATATATCGAAAGCTTTCGACAGAATATGGCATGACGTACTTCTGGTGAAGCTTGCTGCTTATGGACTACCACCTGGTCTACGCCAGTAAATAGCTTTTTGAACGACCGATCTCTGTTTGTTGTAGTCGAGGGCTGCTCATCAGACGTATTTTCAATAAACGCCGGTGTTCCTCAGGGATCTGTCCTATCCCCTACACTGTTTCTGCTGTACGTCAACGAGCTGCTGGAAATCACATCCAATCCAATCTACAGCTTCGCAGATGATAGTACATTAGTGTCGTGCATGGAACCAGGCAAGCCACTATCATCCCAGGAGACGGTACGTCGGCGACAGCAGCATGCCTCACAGATCAACGCAGATATCAAAACAATTGTCGAGTGGGGATTAGCAAATAAAGTACAGTCCAACGTACAAAAAACTCAGGCAACAACACTTACAAAGAAGTCTCACGATGGCTTACCAACCGTGGAAATGGAGGGCCGCCCCATAGTCGAATCACCTTCCGTCAAGCTTTTGGGAATCAACATCAACAATAACATGTCCTGGCATGACCACGTCGTCAGTATTGCTAAAGCGGCATCCCAGAAGCTTGGAATTTTGTTCCGCTGTAGGAAGTTGTATACACCAGAGCAACTGCTGCTGCTCTACAAGGCACAGATCCGACCAGCGCTGGAGTATTGCTCCCATGTGTGGGGATGCGCTCCGAAGCACGCTCTAAAGCTTCTGGACACTATCCAGAAAAGAGCGATTAGACTAATCGATACGCCTAACCTCACAAAGGACCTCCACAGCCTGCAACATCGAAGGAGGGTGGCTGACCTATCCCTGTTTTACAGATTCTATCACGGAAGATGTTCGAGTGAGCTCTCTCAGATAATAACACCACAGACCGTCCGAACTAGGAACACTAGAGAGACTCTGCGAGCTCATCCTTACAAGGTCGAGGTCCTTACTCCCCGAACTAGTCTCCTCCAGCATTCCTTCTTTTGGAGAACTTCGACGCTATGGAATCAGCTGCCAGGGGATTTGTTTCCCGACGGCTACAACTTACAGCATTTCAAATCTAACGTGAACCGATACTTATCCTCTCACAGCGCTTCTACAGCGCCATAGGCTTTCAGCCTTTGCGAGAGGCCGACCATAAAAAAAAATACCTAAATTGTCATGGATACATGCAACATGCCAATTATTGTAAAAGCCTCATACAAGGCGCGGCCTTCCGAGGTTGCGATATTTACGTAATACAGTATAGAATGTTTCCAGGTACTGAATCATATTTATAAATTTGTGAGCGACACCCTGTAGGTGACAAAGGCTGAACGTATGACACCTTTTGTGTGGCTGAGTTATCGTCAATTTATCATCGAGTTTAATTTCGCTGGTCTATTATGCACTAATCTTTGCTCACCTAAACAGCTGAAAGCGGACCGCGCCTTTTTTTCATGGACGGTTTGCGGTCAGCGTGGCCCATGATGTGCTGTCAGAATGCCTTAACGATCATTGTTTGCATTATAATGGACATACTTTAATTACTTCATTATATTTTCCGACGGGCGAAAACAACTCTGATCGATTGAAAAATTTTAATATGGGTATGCCCTAAATGTGAAGGCTTGGCCGTAAAATCGAGCTTAGGATATCGCTACAAGGTCAGGGAGAAATTCGTTGAGCTACAATGAATTACTCACAATTCCTTCCTTCATAGCACACCATAAATTTTATCAAAATCGGTACAGCGGTTACTGAAATCATGCAGGTAGAAGTATTATAGTAAACAGGCAGCGGTATACAGACATACCGACGGGGAAGAGCGATATACATAGATTTTCGTGATGTAGAGATCATAAAACATCCGGAAAGCGTCGTATTTTCAAAAAAAAATGTTGTGGTAAAATGCATTGAATGAATGAACAGAACTGAATATTCTAGCTTCATATATTAAGTCATCAGAACTGAGCTCCATATGTGGCTCATTTGGATGGTAATCCAGGTCATTAGTTCCAGAAGCGAATTTTAGCACAAAGTTGAACTCGGTTTGCTAAACGTGTAGGTCTATTAAGGACGCCCCAATTTCCAGCCAAAATGTCCGGGTTCTGATGACAACTTTAATCAGGAGGGCAATGTCCTCACCTCATCCTTTATGGAGAAATGCGGTTGCATATCTGCCTTTAATAAAGACAGTTGCTTGTACAATAATTCGTTTTTTTATTATTTGTATTACATGTTGATGCTGAACGTGAACTCAAAAGAAAAGAAATGTTTTGGTTGACAGTCAACTGAAAAAATCAATTAAATAATAAGTTGGAAATAATTAAAAGAAACAGACACGATTCTCCTCTTTTTGGTTCACAAATAACTTAGCTTTGAAAACTTATATTTGCTGTTATTCTGTTATTGTTTAGTTCAATAATCTGATCAAAATAATGAGTCGAAGTGTAGTAGCTCCTTAAAATATGCCATCCACTCGTGGTGGCGAAACTTCAAGTCTAAACGCTCAACGACGCCGGTGTCATTACCCAAGAACCACAAATTCTTCAGAAACATCATGATTATGGTTTAGTTGTCAAGTTCTTTCACCATTTCTCAAAAACCAAACAGATATCTAGCACATTCACCATTTTTTGAACTTTATCTGTGTACAAAGTCTATAAAGGTAGGTCAAAATCAAGCCCAAAGGAGTCGATTGCAAACATACAAACAAACATACAGGGTGAGTTTTTAGTACCGGCTCGGTCGATAACTCCACTACTGTAGAAGATAGCGAAAAAGTTGTATATAAAAGTTGTAACCATCACAGATATACTCCTTGCCCAGAAAATATTTAGATTTATACAGGGTGATTCATAACTACGTGGTGATGCAAACATGCATTTTTTTTAAAATGAGACACCCTATATATTATTCCTTATTCAAATTCTTCTAATGATTTCCGTTTTCCAATGTAGGGTATTGTTACACTACACAGGGTATTTTAAAAGTTATGACCATTTTTATACCCAAATCGCTGTCAAACGAACGTACTGTATAGCAAAAAGTAATGAATCAAAAAAAATTTTTTTTTTACATGGAATGATTAAAAATATCCTCTAGTTTTAAAGGCGGCTATAAAAAAAACGACGACGCATATTCGTATACATGGTGATGTAGAATGCAAAATCTAGATTTTCCCTTTTTTTTAAATGCAACTCCTAATATTTTATTATACCAAAGAATTGCTTTTATATGCTCTTCCTTCTTCATGTGAAAAAAATAATTTTTGATTCATTACTTTTTGATATACAGTACGTTCGTTTGACAGCGATTTGGGTATAAAAATTATCATAACTTTTGAAATAGCCTGTATAATGTAACAGTACCCTATACTGGAAGAACAGAAATCATTATTAGAATTTGAATAAGGATTAATATATAGGGTGTCTCATTTTTAAAAAATGCATGTTTGCATCACCACGTAGTTATGAATCACCCTGTATAAATCTAAATATTTTCTGAGCAAGGAGTATATCCGTGACTACAACTTTTATACCCAACAGTACAGGAGTGGAGTTATCGACCGATATGGTACTAAAAACTCACCCTGTATATAGGTTAAGTTAATAAAAGCGTCTTATAAAGAAGGATTAACCTACACTCGCCTCCAGAGACACACGAGGTGCACAAGGTGCATGTTTTCTTATGGAACAGTCAAAGAGACTCGATTTTCAAAAGTGAGAGTATTATAGCCCCACATCGCACCTTTGTACTTTCTCTACGGGAATGCAATACTGGAAAGAATTTATTGATTCTTCTTCTTCGGGAGCTGCAATTCACTTTATGTAAATAGTCGCTTACCTAACAGTTGATTTGAATTTATCCTACATTTTAAATTGTTTTTGAAAGCAATAGGATTTCCTTATACGTAATTGTAGTGATTAAGCGCTGTATTGCTATACTTGGAAAATGAGAGTGCAGGACCTTCAGGGTGTCCCAGAAGTCAACGTCAAGCCGCAACGGGGTGACAAGATTGGTTGTAACTATCATGAGAAAAATAAGAAAAAAAATCTATCCCATGCAGTTTGAAAATAATGGTCATTTAAAGAAACCTAGAAATTTGGTCAAATTATAACAATTTTTCTATTATTGTGGTTAACTTTTATTATTTTTATTTATTTAAGCACAGTCAAAAATAATGACACAATTGCCCCAAGTTTTCTAGAATGAAGACTATTAGATATTGGTTAAACTATGCATTTAAAATTTTTAAAGTTTCTCAACTTTGAAAGACCCTCCTTTAAAAAAAATGCACTAAAGTGTCTTGGCAAGTTCCATTAAAAGTTGGCACATTTAGCCAGGGTTTAAAATGATACAGTACTTGTTACTTTCATACTAAAAAGAAAACGAATAAAAAAACAAAAACCTCAAGTAACCTGATTTTTGCTAACTCATTTCACTCAGATCAGATGTTCTTTATTCGCACAAGCTTTGGGTAGATTCTTAATTTTACGGCAAAATAATCAGAGAGATGGATAATGAACATATTTGCTATGAGTGAGCGAGTCAGATAGTGACGCCACTATTAGCAAAGTCAACACAAATAAGTAAAATTAATAAAATAATGAAAAATTTTGACCTGGTCTAGTTTAGTTTTATCGGAGTAAAAGTTATGCATTAAGGGGAATTAAATCTGGGGAACGGGCTGGCCACGAGATAGTGCCTGAACGTCCACCTCCACCCCCCAGACATTTTTGGTCAAGGAAACCTCTTACTTGCACTGCGTAATGAGCTGGGCAGCCATCTCGTTGATACCTCATGTAGAGACGATCTGTTAAGCAGTCTACAGACGTTGATGCATGCTGAGATTCAGGTATCGACTTCTACGTTTCATAACACAAGTATCAGCGTGTGTGGTACTGAATCACGCATTTTGGTATCAGTTGCGGGTTGCAGCGATGCAGATTCTGGAATCCTATTATGGCCACTGAGCCATGTCGCCGAGCCGGTGACGCTGATGCAGTGATGCAGGTTTCAACGTGTATAGTATTGCGTCGATGCAAAGAAATAAGCCCACCCTAATTCTTGTGTTGCATGAAACGTGCATCAAATATCAAGTCGATCCAGGCATCGCAACAGGTTTCGATTTGATTAGGAACTTATGCAACTGATGCAAGTTTCATGAAACCTTGAGTCGATTGAGGAATCGCAGGTTACATCAATGTCTGTAGGCCGCTTTAGTGGTACGTCCTCTAACAAAGTTGGTAAATTTTATCGTAAAAAATGTAGGTAATTCGTGCCATTCAAATTCTCAGTCAGCTCAAAGGGCCCAACAATTTTGTCGTTTAAAATTCCGGTCCACAGGCTTACTTTAATGCGATACTGGGATCCGTCTTCTCACATTAAATGTGCCCGGCTAATAAGTAGATCTTTTTTAAGAAAATGTAGAGGGTGTATTGAGGCTGATTGTACACAATTTGAATTTTTATTGTAATAAAAAGTGTTATTTCCCTATGTGACTTCTAATCCAATAAACCTAAACTAAGCTAGGCCAAGATTTTTCATTATTTTATTAATTTTACTTATTTTTGTTGACTGCTAAAAGTGGCGGCACTATCTGTCTCGCTCACTCATGGCAAACATGTCCACTATCCATCTCTCTTATTATTTTGCCGTAAAATTATGAACCTACCAGAAGCTTGTGCGAATAAAGAACATCTGACCTGAGTGAAATGGGTTAGCAAAAATCGGGTTACTTGAGGTTTTTATTTTTTTACTCGGTTTTTTAGTATGAAACTAAGAAGTATTGTACCATATTACAATCCTAGTTAAATGCGCCAACTTTTAATGGCAGTTGCCAAGGCACCTTAGTACTTTTTTTTTGAAGGAAGGCCTTTCAAGGTTGGCACACTTTGAAAATTTTAGTTTAATAAATAGTCTTCATTCTAGAAAACTCGGGGCAATTTTGTCATCATTTTTGACTGTGCTTCTAGAAATGTTATTTAGGGTTACGGTTCCAAGGTTTAAATGAACAAAAATAATAAAAGTTACCCAAAATAACCGAAAAATTGTTATAATTTGACCAAATTTCTAGGTTTTTTTTAAATGCCCATAATTTTAATTTTCAAACTGCATGGGATATATTTTTTTCTGATTTTTCTCAAGATAGTTACAACCAATCCTGTCACCCCGTTGCGGCTTGATGTTGACTTTTGGGACACTCTGTATATAATAGTAGAGTGGTATCAAGCTTTAAACTGTTATGTATTATCAGTGGTAGACACTGATAAAAAGGTATACATAAGACGTAAGATGCAGAGTAGTAATGACGATAATAGCTCATCCAACTGATATTTGCAGCACGAGGCTTAGGCGCGTTGAATACTATACCTTATCTACAACAATAGCAATAAGTAATAAGATTTAAGTACATGATAATTACAAACTATTGACAGCTGTCAGTGAAATAAATTCTATACACTGTTCCAATTAGCATTTGACGTTCGACAGTCACCTCTGCAGTTATTATAGCATATAATTAAATGTAATTCCAAAAGAGTAATGACGGTAATAACTTGTGCAGTTGAAGTGAATCAACAAGTGAGTTATTACCATTACCGCGAGTATACTTTATCGACGATCGAAGTAATTAATGGTGCGACTTAAATACATAATAATGCCGAGCTGTTGACAACTTAACCTCACTTCTGTCACTAAAATAAATATTATATACAGTTCGAATTAGCGTTTGACATCTCACAACCACCTTTGCAGTTATTATAGCTTGCATCTACACATAAATGCATTTCCAAGAGATCAGTACTGGCATTGCGTTGAAAAAATAAATAACGCTGTTTGTTTATAGGTTATATTACCTGTTCAAATGTAATTTGGTACTTGCTGTATAACCTAATGGATAAAATATTTTTCTGTATGTCTCTATGTCTGTTTCAACGTTCGATTGTTACCACACAATACAATGGTAATTATTACGTTTACATGTTTGCCTTTAAATGGTTTACTATAAAACACTTAAGGTAACACCTATGTATAAGCGCTAGTTAAAACGGTTTAAGCCGTTGAAACGGTTCAACTAACAGCGTTTAAAAAATTAAGGTTTAACGTGGCTTCAATCGGTTTTACATGCCGTATATGCATAGAATATCCTTCAGATGCCAACGACCATATATACCCTGTTACCCGATACTTTAAATACAAATTCAAAATCCCTTTTGTGACATTCAAGTTTGATGTTTGTGACAGCTAACCTTACTACTACGGTCTAACCGTTTACAACGTCAGCTTTAATGGAAACAAACTTTCGCGCTTCTGAAATCGAGTTTTACAACACAAAGCAGGATAATGCCTTGCTAAAAAGTGAGGTTATTTTTTGAGAGTTATTTTCATTTTGACATTTTTGACCCAATAAGCTGTTGCTGGAGCTGATTTAAATTAGTTCGCAAAATTTACGTGTAAACCCTTAAGGGCCGATTTTATCAATAGGCGCATTTTAACAAAGGCTTTGACTAATCAGAGCAGCCCGTTCAAGAACATGCATCTGTCAAAGTACTCTGAAAATTATTGATTTCTCTTGAAGTTTATCTCAAAAAGGTTAAAAATGAGATGCTTCATATACAATCGACCATTATGAACCATCTAGTATCTTTTCCAGTCTGATTTTCCATCCTAAATGGGTGAAAAATTGCATTTTTTGTTTAACAAAAAGTTTAACAATTGTTAATTTCAACCAATCAGAATCCGCAAAAACTTTAGATTTGATCGCTGGTTTTTTCTTCTGCTAAATGATAATGACAAAAAATTGGGGTTTTTAATAATTTTTTTGATAAATGGAGAGATCAAATATAACTTTTACAACAAAACTGTTTTTGTTTTCTTTTTTTTCGCAATAATTCAAAAGTTATATCAAAATAAAAATGGGCTTTTGAATCCAGAACCGAAAACACACCGACAGCTCCCGAACCCGTGTGACGTACTTCGTGAAAATGCTTGTAACAGTTGTAACTAAAATGTATATTTGTTGCAACATAGGCGATGAATGAAGTTTGCAGCTCGAGACGAAGTCAACGATCGAAATAAATATCTTTTTAAATGTTTGAAATTAGATCACAGTTCCCAGTAATAATGTACCTAAACAAATATCTTCTAAGGCGATTTTTTCTCTAGCATGCTGGGTGGCCGCGTGGCATAGTGGCCGATATCGTATGATTTGGTATCGCTGGTGGTGTTGCTTCGAGACCCAGCCCGTGCAACTACCTTTTTTTATTTTTTTATCCAAAATATTCATTGGAATGTTTTTTACTCATGCTATATCATTTTTTTTGTACCATCAACATAAATGTGTTTTTGAATCAAATGTTATTAGATGTTTTACTAGTACAACAAAAATTACGAATAATTTTACTTTTTTGGAATAATTTCATTTTGATACCGCTATCAGAGCAATTGGCGATTGATATTGACGGATAAACTTCACTTCCACTGACTGAATTCTCCACCGCCTCCGGTACTTAGGTTTTGCAATATGTCAAGTAAAATGTCTAATAAAATTTGATTCAAAAACATTTTTATGTCGACGATACAAAAAATGATATAACATGAGTAAATAGCATTCCAATGAATATTTTGGATAAAAAAAATAAAAAAAAGTAGTTACACGGGCTGGGTCTCGAACCAACACCACCAGCGATACCAAGTCATACGATGTCGGCTACCATGCCAGTCGGCCACCCAGCATGCTGCAAAAAAAGTCGCCTCAGAACATATTTGTTTAGGTACTTTATTACTGGGATTTGTGATCTAATTTCAAACATTCAAAAAGATATTTATTTCGATCGTAGACTTCGTCTCGAGCTGCAAACTTCATTCATCGTCTATGTTGCAACAAGTATACACTTGTTACAACAATAGTTTTGTTATAAAGCTTATACGATATGATGAAAAGTGTCATCCAGCTTTGATGTTTTGTTTTCAATATTGATAAAATACTATTGAACGATATTTATTAACCTAGCCCACAATACCCAATAGAAAGCTTTTGCTAAATAACATCCAATAGAAAAGCTTTGTCAAATTCTTGGTTAAATATGCACGTTGATAAAATCGGCCCTGAGTAATGCGGTTTAAGGAACCGTGTAAACGTAGTTATTGACATCCAAGTGTTTGAATATACGATTTTTGTCATATTTGTGTACCTGTAGAAGACTAGCCTGGGAGCTTATGTAAAAATATAAATATAAAAAAACATATAAATTCACAGAATACCGTATGTACTCTGTCACCGTCCGCCGATCCACCGAAAATAAAAATGTATATGCTCCACCGGCTTGCCCATAACTTTGAGGCAGCCGGAAGGGTTTTTAAGAGCACGCGGTCGGATCCTATTTCGAACTTTGATTGTATTAGAATGTCCTTCCGCACAGCCCTTTTTTGCTTCGGGTGAACAAGCCGCTTCTTGAAACTTCAATCTTACCCTACTTTCTTTCATAAGATAAAACTTCCTGATTATCTTATTACGGATAGACCTAAATATCGAGGGTAACTTTTAAGCTAATAGCAAAAAGGGCACGTATCCAATTTAGTCTGCAACGAGGGTTAAGCCTTATTTAAAACCACTGAATTTGCTACCAGACACATGACAAAGACGGTGAGAAAACTGGGCAGCTAAAACCAAAAATATGACCTCCTCACCCCTCACTGCTTTAACTGTCATCTTAAAAGTCTTTAAGGTGTTTTATGTGGTGGATATATGCTTACATACAGGGTGAGTTTTTAGTACCGGCTCGGTCGATAATTACACTACCATAGAAGATAGCGGAAAATGTTGTACACAAAAGTTGTAGCCACGGATATGCTCCTTGATCAGAAAATATTTGTATTTATACAGGGTGATCCATACCTACGTGGTGATGCAAACATGCATTTTTTTAAATGAGACACCCTATATATTATTGCGCATTAAAATTCTACTAATGATTTCCGTTCTTCCAATATAGGGTTTTGTTACATTGTACAGGGTATTTCAAAAGTTATGTATTTTTGTATGGATATGAAAATGGCCATAACTTTTGAAATACCCTGTATAATGTAACAATACCCTATATTGGAATATCTTAAATTATTAGTAGAATTTGAATTTGGAATAATATATAGGGTGTCTCATTTAAAAAAATGTATGTTTGCATCATCACGTAGTTATGGATCACCCTGTATAAATCTCAATACTTTCTGAGTAAGTGGCATATCCGTGGCTACAACTTTTATATACAACTTTTTTCACTATCTTCTACAGTAGTGGAGTTATCGATCGGGACGGTACTAAAAATTCACCCTGTATATCACATAATATGTGTTGCCGTCGTCAAAAATCGGGCAATTATTGAAATAGTAAGCTTGAGAGAAAAGAACACAATAAATTACAAACGTTTGTGCGAAACGCATATATGAACAAACAAACATATACGTATTAAAAATTAGAGTCACAAACACGATGATAAATACTATGATGACTACCTATTTTGTGGAGAAAATACATATATCATGGCTTTTTACAACCAATGTTCGTTCCTCAATAAATTAGTAAACCTTCAGTATCACTCATAGTTAAGTGTTAGATGAAGTTACACGAATACTGACTTCAGTTAATGCATAACTTACACCTGCCCTTAGATTCTTGTTTTGAAATATGTAGAATGTATGTATTTTTAAAATTGTATAATCGGAGAATCTAATTTTATTCTAATATTTAACTGGGAAATCAATAAGTTAGGAGATAAAACATCATCGCGCAAATGCTTTTTTTTCTATGAGCCGTCTGACAAAACTATCCCCATTAGTAATGCAGCCTTAGGGCTTGGTGTATACTACGTGACAAAGGAAACAGGACAGTTAGGATTAATGAATTTGTCACAGACTTTTTTTACACATTTATCTTAGGGTTAGGTAAGTAATAATAATAATAATAATAATAATAATAATGTCTTTATTGTCCTATTACATACAGGTATAATAGTACAAACGGCGAAGTTTAGCCACAATGGCTACTCATACTCAACCGGTCAACCTAAACTACTTTAACCTTAAACCTAAAAACCATCCAACAAAAAGGCTAGTTGCGCAACGTGAAATAAAAAAAAAAGTGATACGCTAAATCCTTAAAAATGTTTTCTATAACATATACAGTACATAAAATTATAGTAGTTTCAAAGAAGAGCTGACCATAAATAGAGAGTATAAGAAACACAATAATACAAATAGCAAATAACAAACAAGGAGAGAAAAACAAGTTGTAAAGTTATTTCCGAGGCTATTTCATAACTGTTGTTGGAAGAGGAGGTATTCTTTAACACTGAACTTAAAACGCTTATTACTTAATATGTCTTGTCTTAACTTAAAGCTCAGAGCATTAAACTGCTTTGGTCCCTGATATGAAAAGGAACGTTGAAACATGGCTGTCCTATGTTTTGGAATGGTCAGAAATTTGTTGTCCCTTACATGCCTAATATGAGCATTAGTTCTGAACAATAGTTTTTTCCTCAGATATGGTGGTGAAGATGTGACCAGAATTTTTGCCAGAAAGTTTAAAAAGTGATAAGTATACAAATATTTGACTTTTAACCATTTCAACCTATTTATCGATGGAGTAATATGTTCATAGTTTCTTTGACCAGTAATTAATCTACAACAAGCATTCTGAATTCTCTGCAATCGATTTGCCGTTTCCTGATCCAAACAGGGGTAGTATATTATACATCCGTGCAACATACTTGATATAACTAGACTTTCACACAGCTGTTTTTTCATTTTTTCGGATAATATACTTCTATTGCCGTACAATAATTTCAATTTGAAATAGCACGATTTACTGATATTCAAAATATGTGTACGGAAGCGTAATTCCTCGTCTAGATACAAACCCAGGCATTTAATATTATCAGTAAACAGCAAATCTGAATTGTCAATGCTGATATGCATGGATGATTTGAGAAATTCCCGTATTTTCTTGGGCCCAAACAACATGATTTTTGATTTATTTGCATTCAAACACATGTTATGACTAGCTGTATATTCGGAAATGCGCCACAAGTCATTATTCAAATTTTCAGTAGCCTCTTGATGTCTATCATGTTGGAAATTAATTAAAATCTGAATGTCATCCGCATAGCTATTAGCTTTACAATTAACTAATTCCTTGGATAAGTCGAATGTATATATGAGGAACAATAGAGGGCCCAGTACAGATCCTTGTGGCACACCTGAGACAATATCTCGTAATTGTGAAACAGAACCATTTATGTTTACTAGCTGAGTCCTCCCTTTTAAATAAAAATCTAAAAACTGTACACTTAAACTATCAAATCCAATGAATCTACATTTAGCCAATAGCAAGTCATGACTGATTGTATCGAATGCTTTGCTCATGTCAAGTGACACAAGTACACATGATAATTGTTTATCAAGAGCGGAAAATATTTCATCTGACAAATTTGCAAGAGCTGATACAGTACTGTGGTCCTTTCTGAATGCAGACTGATTTTCAGGTAAAATTTTATTCGCTGACACGTAGTCCATTAGTTGTTTGTATATTACCTTTTCTAATATTTTTGAAAAAATCGGAAGTATGGTAATAGGTCTGAGATCGCTATATCCTTCTGGATTGTTGTTTTTTGGAGCAGGTCTGATTTGGGATATTTTCCACTGCTGTGGAAAATAACCAACTTCAATGCAGCAGTTTACAATATGGAGTAAATAAATTGCTATGGCAGGCAAACATAGTTTGACCATCTGCAGACTTACATCATCTACTCCCCTCGCGTTTGATTTTATAGAATTTATGATCTGCACAATCGTCTCAATATCAACCAATTTCATGCTAAAACTAATGTCACTATTAAATTTATTATTCTTATAGAAATTTATTTTTTCGGTACAGCAAGAGTCGTCTTGTTTGTAGACAGACGCAAAATAATTATTTACTGCATTTGCATCAGATAGTTTTTGAGGAATTTCTGTAGCACGTGAGTTTTGAATTTTTAATGATTTCAATGTTTTATAAAACTGCGAAGTGTTATTCCTATCAAATTGTGACTGTATGTAAGAAGATTTTTCTTTTCTCAACACCGATAAGGCTTCATTTCTTGCCACCTTGTACTCATTCCAATTTTCTGTTGTATTTGAACGTTTAAATTTAGTTAGTGCTTTATCACGTTTTTGAAACGACATTTTAACCTTGCTGTTTATCCAGGGGGCGCGAGGTTTAGTGACACGTACGGTTTTATATGGAGCGTGATAATTAAAAAGGGCTGTAATTTTCTCTGTGAGAAATGTAATTTTGTCTTCAATTCCATTTATATATACGATATCTAACCAACTAACATTAAATAAATCTGTATTAAAACTATCTTTATCAAATTTAGTAAAATCTCTAAAAGTAACAACTTTTTGCGGACATTTAGGATATTTGATCCTTATATTACAATAAACTGCTCTATGATCGCTTATGTGATCTGCATTTATTGTACCGGAACCGCAGTGGAGCTCTGGATTACTAAAGAATATAGTGTAACGGTTCACCCGTTTTCAAAATTATTTTTATATTATTTACTTGGCTACCATATACAAATAGTTTACAACTTCCATTTTTAGCTACTGCTTCCTCATTATACTAGTACATTTTTATAACTATTTTGCTTCTCACCCCTAACTTTTTCCCATCTCTACTTTCTTTCAAATGGAACGATATTTACATTACACCGCCTGCGCATATCTAATGAGTGGGGATATGCTCTTGCTCTCCACCAAGGTTACCTACCTTTTATGTCGAAACACATATCTCCTTCCTTTTGCGTTTTGAACTCAAACAGTTAACAGCTAACGTAATTATGTCTCTCTAAGACAATCTTTTGTGTCTGTGCCATTATGTCTTAATCAAGGAGAACCACCTTTTTTTTTTTGGCGGGGTGCCTCAATGAAGACCACTTTTCTTGGTCGGGGTGCCACCATGAAGACACCACACCTTTGGGGCACAACCTGAACTCCTGAAGAAAACTTTTCTTTGGGGACACCACACCTTTGGGGCACCACCTGAACTCCTCAAAAAGCCAGCCTTCTCTGGAGCACCACCTTCCTTTCGGAAGGGCACTACTACGAGGACTTCCTTCTGAAGCTAAGTTCTTTTTTAAAAAAAAATTAAATGTACTGCATTCGTATACATACTAAAATAAATCTTTATTAAACCATTGTTGTCCTAGTTTTCATTTCTTGGCGGCTAACGAGACTCACACATTCACGCACACACGCACGCACCTACATACCCTAGTCTTATGCAATCCTACTGAGCTACTGGTTGCTATGAGTAATAAAAGTGTTGGCTGGTCGTTCATGACCAAGCAACATTTTTATTGTTACAAATTGGCGCTGCCAACGTGTGGCCAGACATGGGTATGTCTGGTATTGTGCGTTGTGAGTCTTCCAGCTGTCTTGAAGTGAAAATTGGACAACTTTTTCAAAATTCCATTTCGGCTCGTTGACTCAAAATTCCATTTAATAATTTTTTTTTGGGTGCAGTACTTTCATTTGGCGTATATATTTTATTATTTAATTTTCTTTAACTATTATCAGCTTATATTTTTTTATAGTTTTCAGGGTAATTGTTGTACCAAATTTTCTATTTTCAAAATTTTTCTATTGAGGTATATTTGAAGTTATTTAAATTTTTCTATTGATTTTTGTCTATTAGTATATTTTATTTATGACTGAGATTTGATTTCCTAATGCATTATTTTTTGTACTGTCTTGAGACATTTCGCGTATGCGTTAATTTATAAATCTGAGCGTATGTTGTAAATGCTTCTCTAAGATATCTGGCGCTTGGATATTATTCACAGCTCATAAACATATACCTACAGTTTTTTGTACGGTTTGCTCTTTTTTTGTAGCTATATATTTTGTGTGGTGTTTGGACAACAATTCACTACATTTTTCCTTGGTAATTTGTCATTTAGGTACACTTATTTAGTAACTCATTTATAGTTCAACATTTTCATAAGCTGACTTTAGTTTTTTGCTATTTATAGAAGGGTGGTTATATATGTGCAATTATATACTTGCATATATATTTAATTTTCTTGGTTAACACATACATTGAGGCACACACACATAGACAATATATTGATATGTCGCAAATTTTTTTTTGATCTTTTATTAAGTAAATGCTTGTAGGTACCTTGTTTTTTTTTGTGTTACGATTGTTTTCATTCTGGAGTTTTATTGATGTGTAGTTGTTTTATCTGGCAAATATTTTTGATGTTAGAGCATTTGAGTCTCTGTTTTGTTTTGATTGAAAGACTGATAAGGGCAGTCGTATTTGTTGAGGCCAGATAAATAATTTTAATGTTTTGAGTATCACTCCAGAATACTAGTTTCTAATGTTTTCAAGTACATACATGCTCGAGTTTTTTTTATCTTTTGATGAAGTGTTTAATATTTTTTAGTATTGCACTTCTTGTTAGCTTTTGTCTCTCCATTTTCTAGTTGAGGTTTTTTTAAAGGTAACTATGCCTAAGCGAGTTCAGATTCAGATAGTGATCAGTACTTTTGTTTGTTTATAAGTCCCAACTACAAAATTTCAAACGCCCTGCTGTACTGGGCGCGGACGCTTAATGTTTGGAAGGAAAATGTACCACCATTCTCTCTTCAAGCATTGGTATCCAAAAGAATTAGCCAGCGCCCCTCAAAAATTCTAGGCAGCAGTAAGAGTCTGCTAATAGATCTCTTTAGGACACTCAAAATCGTTGTTTATCAACCTTATGTATATCACAGTCCCAAATATTCAAGCGCCCTGCTGTACTGGGCGAAGATGCGAGACGTCTGAAGGGAAAATGCACCGCCATTCTCACTTCAAGCGTCAGTGTCAAAGAAAGAATTAGCCAGCGCCCCTTGAAATCCTAGGCGGCAGTAAGAGTCTGCCAATAGACCACTTAGGACATTTAACATTGTCTTCAACCTTTTGAACCAATATAGTCCAAAATTTTGTATGCATACTATTGTGACAATTGTAATTTAACATCGATTTCCAAATTCTGATCAAATTTAAATTTAACCGTACTGAACATTTGTGAGCACATTCTTAAATTTTTACTGATATTTTTGATAGTTCTTAAAACTTTGATTAATCAATTTAATTTGTAGTATAAATTTATTGCATTCCGTAGTATACTGTAACATGTTTTCAGAAATATTATTTGTTATGGAATTTTTTTTTCCAAATTTTGTGTTATGGAGACTGATGTAAGTCCTATGACGTTTCTTGGATCGAAAGCGCTTTTCTTGTATGCATTTTCTGTTCACTTGTCTGTCGTAATATGCATACTTATAAATCTGGCGTATTTCGGGCAGCTCTTGAAACCTCTGGCGTAGAAGAAACACTTTTGATATGGTACATTGTAATGTACTTTGTTTGTTGGTAGATTTCTGAAATCCTATGTTCATTTATGCCATTTCATGTCATTTCAACTTTATGTAAATTTTTAAATTTTTACTTATGAATAAGATCATCCCTGATTGTTGCTGTCCTCTTTAGTTATCCTGGTATGCGTTTCTATAAATCTGCAGCGTACTTGAAATAGCTTTTGTAGGTTTGCGATTTTCATGTGTGATTTGTTTTCATGGTACTTGTTCAATGTTCATTATAGTAGATTTCTTATGACTTCAAAATCACTTTAAGATTTACGGCTTTAAAAAAAAAAATTTCACTTAGCTCTCATGAACGAAATTACCCCTGATTGTCTCTATCCTCTTTAGTTATCCTGGTATGCGTTTCTATAAATCTGCAGCGTACTTGGAATGACTTTTGTAGGCCTGAAATTTTCATGTTTAGTTTCTTTCATATGATCTGTTTATCACAGTTTAGTTTTTTAAATCACTTTGAATTTATAACTTTACAATTTTCACTTTGCACTCAAAACTTGATATGAGTTTGTTACAGTTTAAGTAATCTGATATTTGATGGATTAAAATCTTGGTAACATTTCTTGAAATTTTGCATTTAATCTTCGTTTGTTAGCTTACTTGAACTTTATAATTTTTAATCGACTAAGATCCTTGTGCTTACATGCTCACAAATAGTTCAAGCTTTTGATTATTGTTATTGTATTGGCTCATGCAATCTTTAAAAGATTTTTCTTGATTAGATCTTAAACTTACACTGATGTTTGAATTCTTTTTTGGAATCAATTTATTAATGAATATTAGATTTGTGCTACTTATTTCACTTAAATAATTTTGCTTATTTTTAATTGTCACATGATGTATGAATTTTTCCTTGGATGTACTTTTCTGAACTCAATATGATGTATAATTTTCCATAAATTTATTTTTGAATCCAATTTGAGGCATATACTCTCCCTGAAGTTTCTTTTCAAGTTTAATATGATGTGTAAATTTTCCCTGAATTGATTTTTGAATTTAATCTTGTTAATCCTTTGTAAATTTATTCTTTTGAATTTAATATGACACAGTGAGACCTCTTTGAACTTACTTCGTTGTTTATTATTTGAAAAATTTCATGTAGGTATTTGACTTTGAAATGATATCACTCAAGCACTTAAGATGTTTGATTATTTTATTTGTCTTTGTAGTCTTATTTTAGACTACTGGCGCCCAACTTTTTTTTGTTGATCACTGAATCATAATGCTCTTTATCGAATCAGAACATTACTGGATTATTGCAAGATCTTTTATCGAATCAGAACATCACTGGATTGCGATTTTTATTAAATCAGAACATTACTGAATTATAGTTAGTACTTAGAAATTATTTTGATCAAAATTTAAATTTTATTTTGGGTTTTCATAGAAGCACTTATGGTGTTACAATTTTTTTTATTTCGTATTTCATAAATAGAAATAGTTTGGTCTTATACTTATGCTTTAGAGATCTGAATTTTCTCTTAAGTCTGTTTAGTGGAATATTTTACAATCTTTCGTTGAGAATATTGAGGATATCTCAGTTTTGTTTGAAAATTACTTATGGTTATTTAGGGTATTTAGATTTTGTATAGGCATCGACCTTGTTATTTTAGTAAGTCTTGAAACTCTTTGTCTTTTGTCAAAGTTTTGACGAGTTTTTTATTAGGTCTTAAGTATATTAGGGTTTGATAGGTTGCGTACATTTGTTTTTTTTTACCTCACAATTTATTACCTTCATTGTGTAGTACATATTCAGTGCAGCTTCACTGCACTTTTAAGCGAGTTGGTGCTATAACCATCCCTCTTGTTTGGTAGACTTGAGGCTATCTCTTTTTCTTCCCATTTCTCTTCCAACATTTTTGTTTTCTACCTGCGTCTTCTTGCTCTTTCATGCACCTTGATAGACTTTGTAGGTTGTAGATTACTACAATTTCTTGAGATTTGCATGGGGAAGCACGAAAACTTAATCTGACATTGTTATCAGGACAAATGATTGATTTTGATCCCTCAGTGATAACTTTAACTTTACTCTCTTTTAAAAAAAAATTCTCGAATGCTTCTCAAATTTTTTTTTCGTTAAGTGGGGCCGAGTGTAACGGTTCACCCGTTTTCAAAATTATTTTTATATTATTTACTTGGCTACCATATACAAATAGTTTACAACTTCCATTTTTAGCTACTGCTTCCTCATTATACTAGTACATTTTTATAACTATTTTGCTTCTCACCCCTAACTTTTTCCCATCTCTACTTTCTTTCAAATGGAACGATATTTACATTACACCGCCTGCGCATATCTAATGAGTGGGGATATGCTCTTGCTCTCCACCAAGGTTACCTACCTTTTATGTCGAAACACATATCTCCTTCCTTTTGCGTTTTGAACTCAAACAGTTAACAGCTAACGTAATTATGTCTCTCTAAGACAATCTTTTGTGTCTGTGCCATTATGTCTTAATCAAGGAGAACCACCTTTTTTTTTTTTGGCGGGGTGCCTCAATGAAGACCACTTTTCTTGGTCGGGGTGCCACCATGAAGACACCACACCTTTGGGGCACAACCTGAACTCCTGAAGAAAACTTTTCTTTGGGGACACCACACCTTTGGGGCACCACCTGAACTCCTCAAAAAGCCAGCCTTCTCTGGAGCACCACCTTCCTTTCGGAAGGGCACTACTACGAGGACTTCCTTCTGAAGCTAAGTTCTTTTTTAAAAAAAAATTAAATGTACTGCATTCGTATACATACTAAAATAAATCTTTATTAAACCATTGTTGTCCTAGTTTTCATTTCTTGGCGGCTAACGAGACTCACACATTCACGCACACACGCACGCACCTACATACCCTAGTCTTATGCAATCCTACTGAGCTACTGGTTGCTATGAGTAATAAAAGTGTTGGCTGGTCGTTCATGACCAAGCAACATTTTTATTGTTACAATAGGATCCAGTAAAGTTGAAGTCTGATCCGTTATTCTGGTTGGCTCATCTATTAGCTGTTTCATATTGTACGATTCAATACAGTATGACATCCTATTCTTGTGTTCAAAAAAAATTAACATTGAGGTCGCCAAGAATCATTATGTTATCGTAAGATGTTACTAGATATGATAACGATTCATCAAGTATATCAACTGCATTGTTTAAGTTTCGCGATGGGGGTCGATAAATAACTCCAATAACAATAACAAACGATCCTATGCATACCTTACACCACATCATTTCAATATCAGCTGATACTTGTTGATCTAAAGAAAGTATTTCGCATGAAAAAGAGCTCCTTACAAAAACTCCCACACCACCTCCACGACCATCTCTGTCCTGCCTGTAAAAAGTGTAACCTGATATAGATATACTGCTCGACAAAACATCTGTAGTCAGCCATGTTTCAGATACTGCTACAACATCCAGTTTGTGATAGTAAACCATTTCAGAGAAATCAGCTAAAGATGGCAGCAGTGATCGCACATTCAAGTGGCAGAATTTTACTATATTATTATAATGTTTATCCATGAATAAATAAAGTTACCTTTTAGAAGCAAACAGATCTTGCCTGAGCTTATCCAGTGCTTCACTGTAGGCCAAGCATTTCTGTTTGTCCCAAACTGCATGGTTCACTGCGACGCTGCCATCTTTTTGACTGAGTTTTTTACAGTTACAGCATGTTTGTATTTTAGACTTACATTGTTTTATTTCGTGGTTTTCGGAACATACTGGACAGACTACAGATTTTTTACATTTTCGCGATGAATGGTCGTACTCGTTGCAATTGAAACAGCGATAAACATCTAGGGCATCAAATACACTGCAACTGTCCAACGCAACAAACAAATTTCCATTTTTCAATATCCGGCCATAACTCTCCTTATCAACCTGAACTATTGCTTGAAATACATCCGCATTTTTCTTGGTTGGGTAAATCTTGAGTACTTTACATTCTGATGTAGATGTAAACATATGTGAGTTGCCGCTCAAAATTGACTTCTGCAAATCTTCAGTGGAATACTTTTCAGACATGCCGACTACACGTATACGTGGGTACACACCAGCAACATCACGGACCTCATAGTTACCCGCCATTTTCTCTTGGATCATCCTCTTCAGTTTTAGCGTGTCCTCCTTCGTCCTGCATCCGATTATTAAACCGCCATCCCGTGCACTCTTTACTTTTGCAAGTTGTACATCCGCCTGGTTGGGTTGAACGTGTTTCAAGATATCTGACTTAGTTTGTTTAACCTGCTGATTTATATCTTTCGGCTGGATAATTAGCGCCGGTTCTGCCTTGCTTTTCACAATATCTGCATACCGCATAGTTGGTTTATCAGACTCCTGCTTGTCAATAAATTTCATCAGCTTCGACGAAAATTCAGATGACATAGCCGAAATCTGCTCCTTGATTGCTGCAATTGCATTTTCGACTTTTTCTTCTATTAGCTGCTTGATTTCGTCTTTATTCATGATGATGCAACATTTGCAATCGTCACATCTCCAAAACAGACCGGGTATAGCATTTATGCTGAGCAGTATATCCTCTTTGGAGATACATGCCACATGAACAGACTTTTTACATGATTCACAGAAAACAGCTGGTCTGGAACGTGTTATAAGATTCTGACAAATTTCGCAATTTACCATTGTTTAGTGCATATTAGTTGCAAACATGCACTTACGTTTCTCACTTCATCCTAAGATTTCAATCACCAGCCGGTTGTAGCAAAATTCAGCAGCAGGAAAAAATGGAAGAATATCCATTCACTAATTACCACCGAAATATGAAAATAAATAGAGAGCTATTTATTTTACGTCTTCACTGTACGAATGTCGAACGGTATATTAAGTAATCGGTCAAAAGTTTTTTATGGTCAGCCTCCTGCAAAGGCTGATGAAAGGCTATCGCGTTGTAGAAGCGCTGCGTGAGGATAAGTGTTTGTGCATGTTACATTTGAGATGCTGCAGGTTGAAAACAAATTCCTTGGCAGCTCATTTCGATGAGAGAATCTGTAAAGCAGGGCCAGGTCGTCCATCCTTCTTTGATGTTCTAGGCTATGGAGGTCCTTTTTGAGGTTAGGCGTATCGATTAGTCTAATTGCTCTCTTCTGTATAGTATAAAGAAGCTTTAGAGAGTGCTTCGGGGCGCATCCCTACACATGGGAGCAATACTCCAACAATGCTTTGATCTGTGTCTTGCAGATCAGCAGCAGTTTCTGGAATGCCGTTTTAGCAGTGCTGACGACGTGGTCGTGCCTGAACATGCTATTTTTGATGTTGATTCCTAAGAGCTTGACGGAAAGTGACTCGACTATTGGGTGTCCCTCCAGTTCCACAGTTGATAAGCCAACGTGAGACTTCTTTGTCAGTGTTGTTGCCTGAGTTTTTTGTATATTAAACTGTACTTTATCTACTAATCCCCACTCGACAATTGTTTTGATATCTACGTTGATCTATGACGCATGTTGCTGTCGCCGACGTACCATCTGGAATGATAGTGGCTTGCTTGGTTCCATGCACGACATTAACGTACTGTCGTCTGCGAAGCTATAGATTGCATTGGATGTTATTTCCAGCAGCTCGTTGATGTACAGCAGAAACAGTGTATGGGTTATGACAGAGCCCTGAAGAACACCGGCGTTTATTGAAAATATGCCTGATGAACAGCCTTCGATTACAACAAACAGAGATCGGTCGTCACCTAATTTGATACTTAGCTAAGTTTTTGTTAAGCGGTGACGGTGCAAACAAAACTAATTGAAAGTAAACCTCCATTTTAAGCTTCATTTCCATCCTTAGAATGTATTTCAAAATATTCTTTATATTTTTGTTTTAAGTGATCACATGGTAGGTATTTCCGTTTGGAATCATATGTGTGAAATATATTTAAGAAATATAAATAGCAACACTAATTTCACAGAGATCCGAAAATTGTTATGACGACTGCAACTCTTGCATCTATTTTGGTTCATAGTGTGCCAGTCCGGCCCAGGACAGCCGAGTATATCTACGTGAAGTCTAGAAAAGTTCCTTTTCGATTCGTGCTGTTATGATAGCGAGCTGTCGCGAACGTTCCAGAGATGGCGCGCCGCATAATATAAGGCGCCATCGCACGAGAGACGGAGAAGTAAGAGTCAGTGCAGTGCAGCAGTCAGTGTTAATACGTGGTAGTAATACGCGACGTTCCAGTGACGCGCGCGAAATAAATGAACTGTGACATAAATTAGTGAAGTGTAGGACCAATATAAATTAGTGTAGTGACTGTAGATAAATTAGACTGTTAAGTATTAGGCTAGGCGTAGTGTACATAGTTAGTGAAAATAAATAGTGAAATCCGTACCAAGTGTTTCCTTGCCCAATCGGACTAAAGACTTGTAACAATAGTTATTCTCTGGTAACCCTGCGTCCTTAAGGAAGACAACCTGTTTGGAAGAGGCATTTTTCAAATCCAATAATTGCAGAATTATGTCACCAAACAGTTTTTATCTGGCCCATCCTATTTACTATTTCATCTTCCTCCTGCTGTTCCCCATCGTCTGTAAGGTCCAACTTGTTCATGTGGTTGCATTATCTTCAATAAGCAGTGTATAGTGCTCCTAGTGCTTCAACGTTTTTCATTTTAGTTTATCAGTATACCTGTTACCTTCACTTAGGGATGGGACATAGAAAGAAAACATCGATGATGGACATTTATATCGACATCGACGGTCTGTCATCGATAACTACGATATATCGTATTCAAAACATCGATGTTTAAACATCGCAAAAACATCGATATTCGGGTATTGATGTTCTTCAATTTTAATGTTAGAAATAAATAATGATATATGTATTTTACTATCATTTCAAATTTCAAAAAACAGCATAGTAAACATGAAACAATAAGTTCAGAAACTAGCTAACTAACAAATTTATTAATTTAAACAAAGATTTAAAAAAAATAGAATCAACAACATACTTTCTACTAATAAAGAACAAATGCACACAACATAAAAACTTAATGTGGACATTTGTGCGAATCTGTCCCTAACATCTATCGTGTTAGTCTCCAACTATGCTGATTGTACCTGTTGTATTATTAGTTATTCAATGCTCCTAATCAGACTATAATCGCAAGCTTCAAAATTTGACCGATCGATGGAGCTAACTTGTTTTCAGTTCGGTTTTGATTGTCTATTTCCTTTATCAAATTGTTTTGCACCTTTAGCGAATTTGAATTTCATCCAAAATCAATCAATGTCAAATGTCCATATCAAATCAACTTAAAATAGGACAAACAAAAAACAATTCACATAGAAAACGAGTTAACTCCATTGTGAGGACGTGAGCCGTGGCTTTTATCATAGCTTTATCAATCGGCCAAATCTAGTAGCCTGTGATTAACCCCCCTCCCATTAATTCCTATTGACGTCAATCGGTCACCATTGCATCGCTGTTGTTTTCGTACAGAATAGTAGTTCGTTTATGAACTAGTTCACTCTGAAAGGTAGTAGAATGCACATTTCTACAAAGGAACCCAAAGCGCGTTCGATTGATATTCTAAATCATGCGGCAAAACCGAAAATCAGAAAATTTTAGTGTCACCAAGTTTACTTTTTTGTATATTTTCAAATTGTAATTGAAATTTTTAGCAAAACATCGATGCAAATTTCTTAAAACATCGATATTTTCACCGATGGGTCAAGTTAACAACATCGATGGTAGAAACATCGATCATCGAACGTGAAATATCGATGTTTTCCAAACTTCGATAATTATCGCTCACCCCTACCTTCACTATCCGTATGAATGCAAACTGCAATCAAAACTATAAGAAGATTCCCATATCTGAGTGCAGCTATAACGAGATAACACACAGCAGAATGCTACCAGGAATCCCGAGCTGTCATACCGCAAACCGAGGGGCAAATCCGGGCAGTAACAAAGGGCTCTCTATTCCGCGTATCCGTACAGTCCATAAATCAATTCGAAGCCCTGAGCCGCGTCTAAACGTCGTCGGTACGTCGAAGGGATATCCGCAGAATCGACTTATTGCTTTTAATACAAACACTAATTAACATCTGAATGCCTACCATATGCTACGCATGCCATGCCGCCGCTGCACCTCCTGCCAGATAACGGTAGCTGATGCTGACGTCAGATTGAACTTAAGGGTCTAGGGTATAGCGCGCGAAATTGAGAATCCAAGAAAATACGTATTCCCGCGTTAGCGAGGAAGCGTGGCCGTCTGTTCCATTTGTCCGGTATGTGTGTCTAAGATGAGGGGAGATAAGTCCAAAAATCAAAAGGTAAGGTCCAACCATAAAAATTTCGCATTTCCAAGCTCCCGACGTTACGTTTAAGCTTACAATAATGATTCAAAAAGCAAATTAAAGAAAAAAGGTTGCGCTTTGTCACTGTGGTGGCCTTGTTTTGATATCGTGTTTGGTTGTTAATCTACAGACATTTGAAGACTGTATGATTTAGCATTGCGAGTTTTTTTGCATACTAAAAAACTTGTCATTGTCATTGAGGTCATTCACTACGGTCTTAGTTATCACCTTCTGAAATACTGTGTTTGTAGTTTGAAAAACAAGTGAGTTCCGTTCGAAATGGTAATCCGTGTTTTACGTGGGAAATACATACCTACAGGGTGAGTTTTTAGTACCGGCTCGGTCGATAACTACACTACTGTAGAAGATAGCGAAAACAGTTGTATATTATAAAAGTTGTAGCCAAGGATATGCTCCTTGCTCAGAAAATATTTAGATTTATACAGGGTGATTCATAACTACGTGGTGATGCAAACATGCATTTTTTTAAATGAGATGCTCTATATATTATTCCACATTCAACTACTACCAATGATTTCCATTCTTCCAATATAGGGTATTGTTACATTATACAGGATTTTTCAAAAGTTATGACCATTTTTATATCCAAATCGCGGTCAAATGAACGTACTGTATATCAAAAAGTAATGAATCAAAAATTATTTTTTTACAAGGAAAGATTAAAAATATCCTCTAGTTTTAAAATCGGCTATCAAAAAAGCCCGCGACGCATATTCATATGCAGGGTGATGTAAAATGCAAAATCCAGATTTTCTCTTTTTTTTAAATGTAACCCCCAATATTTTATTATACCAAATAGTTGCTTTTAATATGCTTTTTCATCTTTGTATTGCACTTGTTGTATCTACTTCCATCAGTTTCCTAGATATTTCGATTTTTTGGTACATTTAAAATACAGCTTCTATTTATGTACTGAAATTTATTTATTTTGAGAGAGTACTATCTAATTTGTTTTTTATTTAACGGAAAACTAAATTATAAGGCCATGATACTCTTTGATGAAGCCAAAACCTTAAATCATCAAGATAATAAAGTCAGGTATGCTGAGTAAACAATTGTGTAGGCGTGATGCATAATTATCAAGCAGATGTATCAGGTAGGCTTTAAAAAATTGACAGTTTACATCACCTGCTCAATACTTCCGTACTGTGTGAAAAACCAGCTTTAAAAATAATTGTCTACTTGCCTCTTCGAATATATCAACTATGAACAGTAATATCCAGAACGGAGGCACTCTAGAAGAAGAAAGATTGAAGAATCGTTTATATTTCACGGCCTACCTGATAGGTCTACTTGATAATTATTATTATTTATTATTATTATTATCAGAAAAGACAGTAGGCGGCAAAAGCCGGTAAACTGCCATCACATAATAGTCACAAAATTTCGCATCACACTATATAAAATTGATTAAAAACTATCTCTGCTGCACAGAAAAGCATCCAGTTTATTTTTAAAAACATTAACTGAAGGAGCAGTCACCACTTCCTCTGGTAGTCTATTCCACTCGGAAACTATGTGATTGGTGATAAAATTCTTCCTGCCAAGTCGGTGGCATAATTCAGACGATAACTTGAGTGAGTGTCCTCGCAGATGTAGGTTGTTACTTCGGTGGAAGAAGTTAATATCACAGGAATAATGTCCATGGATGATTTTATAAGTTTCAATCAACTGGCCTCTCGTCCTACGTTCCTCCAAAGTGGTCAAGTTAAGGATTCTCAGTCGATCTGAATACGAACGGTTTTTCAGTACTCGCGGAATTTTAGTCGCTTTCCTTTGGACACGTTCAAGAAGGTCGATGTCTTTCCGAAGATATGGACACCACGCCACAACAGCATGCTCTAAGATTGGCCGTACATATGTCTTATACACCTTGAGGAAGTTTTTTGGTGTGATGTCTTTGAAACAACGCCTTATCAAGTAAATCGTAGAATTAGCCCTTTTGACAATAGCATTCACATGTCCCTCCCACTTAAGATCACTTGAGATACACACACCCAGGTCCATTTGCTCATTCACTTGTGTCAGCTCACTGTCCTTAATGTGATAATTGAGCCTTGGGTTGTTATGCCCCACATGAAGTACTGCACACTTGGCGACATTGAGACGAAGCAGCCATTTCTCAGTCCAGCTCTCTAAATGACTAAGATCTTCAATCAGGTCCCCATGTTGGGTTGAGGGATCACCAAAGATCTTGGTGTCATCTGCATACATACTGGTTCTACATGACATGTTATCAGCTAGATCTGAGACATATATGATAAACAGAAGTGGGCCCAAAACAGATCCTTGAGGAACACCACTAACTGCCTGATATTTATTTGAAAGTACACCACTAATCCTCACCTGAAAACTCCTGTCAGACAAATAGGCCCTGATCCATTTAAGTAATTGTCCCCTGATGCCAAAATGATCAAGTTTGTATAAGAGCCTCTCTATTGGGACAGTGTCAAAAGCCTTCTCAAAATCTAGGTATATTACATCAATTGGATAGTGATTGTCCAGCGCCTGTGTCCATAACTCAAGGTTAGCCAGAAGATTAGTTGTGACTGAGCGCCCTTGGAGAAAACCGTGTTGATTATGGAGTTGGGCCTTATGTTGGGTCATGAAGAAATCTGTAATGTCTGCAGCTATTATCTTTTCCATGCACTTACACGGAATCGCTGTCAGACTGATGGGTCTGTAGTTCTCTGCAAGGTGCTTGTCTCCCTTCTTGTATATTGGAATGATCACTGCATTCCTCCAGGTATCCGGAAGTATGCTGTTGGAAAATGATTCGGACATAACCTTACAGAGCATGCCACTCAGTGCAGATGCACAGTTCTTGAGCAGTATGGGTGAGACATTGTCTGGTCCAGGACTAGCAGATAGTTTAAGCCCATTTAGCACCCTTTCAACTTTCTCTGGAGTGAAGTGAATATTCTCAATTGTAGGGACTGAGCGACTCCCAGCTGGCAGATCAGGAAGTCTAGCTATATTTTCATGCACAAATACCTTATTAAATTGATTGGCAAAAATTTCTGCCACCTGGAATGGATCTGACTGTAACTCATCACTAGAATCTTTAAGCACAAAGCCCTGTAATCTTGAGTTTAGAGAACTATTGATATACTGGTAAAATCTTTTGGGGCCCTGATCCAACAATTTGTCTTCATATTCTGTTCTAGCCTGTCTTAAAATACCTGTGACATGGTTTTTGTATGCATTATAACATATAAAATCGCAGGGTTTATTCGTTCTTCGATATTTATGCCATAAGATTCTCTTATGGTTTATTTGCTTCATGTGTGCCCTTGTGATCCATGGCTTAAGATATGATTTTCTTTCCACTCGCATCGGAACATGTCTGTCAGAAATTTCAGTGATTGCTGCGGAGAAGTCTTCATAGTACGCGGTATTTACATTGGGATTCCGATCTTGAAGAAAAAGTTTTATAGAAGCATAATCTGCTCTCCAATAGTTCTTGTGGGCTGTTTGACATTTAGTTATGGGTGAGAATACCAGCTGAATTGTCACTTCTATAACAATATGATCACTTTTTCCGACTTGTGGCGAAGTATGAATATTTGTTACTAACCTCTCATCTGACACTAGACAAAGATCAAGCAACGATGGTCGGTCTCCCTCTCTGTATCTAGTGTTGAAATCAATGATCTGGTGTAAGCTGGATACCAGGTAAGTGTCTAAAAATTCCTCTGCCATTTGATCATGTGTTGACAATCGACTCATAGACCAGTCAATTTCGGGAAAATTAAAGTCACCAAACACTATAGTCGGATGTAGTTCATCACTCAACCCATGCAATATATCCAAGAGCCTCCTGCTATCTTCCACAGAACATTTTGGAGGTCGATAAATGCACCCCAGAAGCAGCTCAACAGTATCCACTTTTATATTTACCCATAAGGAATCGATCCCGATGTCGATGGTGTTATCTGCACTTTCATTTTTCACTCTAGATTTTACATGATGACCCTGTATAGTGTTTTTAATGTAGATGCAAACTCCACCTCCCCTCTGCACTTGACCATCGTCTTTCCTGGCAGAACGATCTTTTCTGTATATGGTATAGTTAGGAATGTTTATCAACGCATCTGGCGTGTTCGGTGTTAGCCAAGTTTCGGTAATAAACATAACATCAGGATTTTTGTTGGCTATATCTAGGGCAAATTCATCAAATTTAGCAATCAGTGAGCTTAGGTTTGTGTAATACAGAGATATGGAATTGTAAGTACTTAGTTTTTTGGTTCCTGTACAGTTAAGTTAGTAGTGGGTATCTTCATCTTTACTATTCTGGGTATTCCAGATTGATATCTAATTCGTAGATTAGCTTCTCCCGCATCCTTTCTGCGTTGCATCTCAGTAAGCAGGTTTTTGAGCTGCAGTCTTTGCATTTGTGTCTGGTCATACTTGATGTAGATGGAGCCCTCTTTGGGTAGCTTGTTTTTTTGTCTTAAGACTTTTAGAGCATCTTCTCTAGAAGGAAAAACAATCTTAATTGGTCTGTGCTTATCTGGGTTATATTTTCCTAGTCTGTAAATCTTTATGTTCTTGACTTCTGCTTCCTCACAAACCGTTTTGATTGTATTTGCAACTATATTCATATCATGAGCTATACGTTCATCACTACTGTTACTTTTATGCTCCTCTGCACCAAAAATTAAGACATTACAGGCCCTAAGCTCTCTATCTTGGATCTCAGTTAATGTAAGTTCAACACTTCCAGATTGATCTTGCATAGGTGGACGTGGACTGGATTGGTTAAACCTAGTTTCCATTTCTTGAATATTGTTTTTCAGAGCCTTAGTTTCATTGTTTAAGTTAGATACCACATCAGCGTAGCTTATAGTATCAGAAGACGTTTTTTTGAGACCTTCAATATCTGCCTTTAACACAGCAACATCTTTCTTCAGTTCATCAAGCTCACTAACTGTTGTTGATGCTGATTTTTTAAGATCGCCAATGTCTACTTCTGCTTGGGCCAAGTTGGTCTTCATTAAAGGTAGAGTCTTGATCGCTTCGTTGCAAGAATCACAGAAAAAGTATGTGACTCTGTTGGTTAGCAAGACGGCACGAACTTCAGTTGCAGTCATTTTTGAGCACTCTTTGCAAATCACTTTCCGGCAACAATCACATGGACACCCAAAAACCTGGTTATCAGGACATTTTTCCTTGAATAGGCAAAGCCTATCACATTTTGAACATTTAACAGGCATTCTTGAGATTTGAAATGATAGGTTATGAAACTGTAGGTTGGGAATCCAATGTTATTTCCGCAATCACTAAGGTTTTCACTGCTTTTTATATTTGATAGTGGCAACTGATTATGCACAAACACTTTGTACATAATATTTTCAATTAAATTATTATATTAGCAACTGTGCAGAATTTTGAAAATTTTGTGACGTATAACCATATAACCTCAATATTATTATGCATGACGTCTATAAAATTGTTTCCTCAGCACACTTGACCTATAATGTCTCGTTAATTCAGTGTTTTAACTTGATCAAGTACTATTATGGCCTTATATTATAGTTGTTTGTTAAGCAGAAATAAAATTTGATAGTATTTTCTGAAAATAAATAAATTTTAGTAGACAAATATAAGGTATATTTAAAATTTGTAGAAAAATCGAAATATCTCAGAAACTAATGAATGCAGCCATAACAAGTGTTATGCAAAGATGAAAGAGCATATCAAAGGCAATTCGTTGGTATAATAAAATATTGGGGGTTACATTTAAAAAAAGAGAGGAAATCTAGATTTTGCATTCTACATCACCCTGTATACGTATATGCGTCACGGGCTTCTTTTATAGCCGATTCTATTCTGGAGAATATTTTTAATCTTTTCATGAAACAAATAATTTCTGATTCATTACTTTTTGATATACCGTACGTTCATTTGACCGCGATTTGGATATAAAAATGGTCATAACTTTTGAAATATCCTGCATAAGGTAACAATACCCTATATTGGAAGAACGGAAATCATTAGTAGAATTTGAATGTGGAATAGTATATAGAGTGTCCCATTTAAAAAGAATGCATGTTTGCATCACCACGTAGTTATGGGTCACCCTGTATAAATCTAAATATTTTTTGAGCAAGGAGCAAGGAGCATGTCATGTATATGTATAACTGTGTGTACCCAGGCCCCTTATGTGGTACGCTTCAGATGCGTATATAAACCTTTACCTTAGGTTGAGTGGTTGTACTCTAGGCTTCATTATTGTATTATTCGGCGTATGATTATAGTACACTTGAAAAAATGAAATCAAGTTTATTGACTCAGTATTCCCACACATTACGGTGATACCAGCTTATTATTTCGCCATAGCATGAAGCTATAATCTGAGATTCCCTTGCAAACAAATCATTGCCAGCTCTCCCCCCCCCCCTAAAATGTGTTATGCTGCTAGGCTTTTCCTTCACAGAACAATCGACAGCCTATCATGCATACAACAAATTTTTCACTTCTACAACCCCCCACCTCCCAACCACCCCAATTTCATCCCAGCCAAAAAAAGGTAGAAAATGACCAGTAACTCCTAAAATACCTAAAAACGAAGTTTGAGCTGTTTTTAGATTTTTAGTTTTTTGATTATTGCTGCGCTGCCACTGACACAATTTCTAAAAACCATACGCGTTTTCCATCCTCATCACGGTAAATAAAACTGTGTCAAAATTTCATTAGATTCAATTTAATAGTTTCCACGTTAAAGAATACACAACAATCAAAAGCAATAAATACTCGTTGTACACAGAAAATTTTAAGTTTCATAGTATCGGTAATAGGCAAGGTCATGTACGGATGGACCTAAAAAGGTGATTTATGTCGCCAAGTCTTCCTTCACACAGGTCGGTGTACAGCATATTATGAATACAACAAAATTTTCAGTTTTTCAACCCTCCACCCCCTAACCACCCCAATTTCACCCTCACCCAAAAAAAAGTATAAAATGATTAGGAACCTTTAAAGCGGTTAAAAACAAAATTTGGGCTGTTTTTATATTTTTTGTATTTTTATTTTTTCTGCGTCGCCATACGCGTTTTCCATCCCCGCCACGGTAGTAATACTCTGTCCAAATTTCATTAAAAAAAATTCAATAGTTTCCTCGTTACACAATACAGAACGATCTAAAGCAGTACTCGTATGTTTACATCAGTAAAAAGTCCTTTGGTTTCTGTAATAGGCAAGGCAATGTTCGGATGGACCTAAAAAGAAATATTTATGTCGCTAGGTCTTCCTTCACAGGTCAGTGTACTATTATGAATACAACACATTTTTCAATTTTGTAACATAACTTTGATGTCACGCTTTTGTTAGGCTGCCTGTATAAAAGTCATAATTTTTTGGAATGTAGTTCAATTCGACATATATACTCTCACATAGTTATATTTCTAAAAAGATACATCATTTGCTCACAATAGTTCGAGGCGCTGAGCTTGACTCACCCTGTATATTATTGTAAGCGTTCCATCACCGAAGGTATTATAAAGACTAGTCAATGTAAGCATAATTATGAAATAATTTAAATAAAGCCTAATACACAACTTCACCATAATTATTTAGTGGACGTAAAATACTTCTACACTGTAAAGTTGTTCAAATATTTCATAATTTCGGACCTATATTATTTTATTAATGGAACGAGATAATTACTCTCTAGTTGGTAGTGAATAATTTTTTGTTTATATCTGCGTGCCGCAAAACCAGAAGAAATTATATGTTAAATTGACTTTTAATTAAACCTAAATTAATCCAAGCGCAAAAATCTGCAAAACAAACTCCATCTATTCGTCGTGCTCGTATTTTCAATAAAATATAATTGAACCAACATTCATGTGATGAAAGTTACTTCTGCAGTTTTTTCAAGGTGAGTACAAAATTCTGAATAATTGAGTTCTGAAATTTAATCGGCGCCTGGATTAATTTTTGCATATACTTACCTCGAAGGTATTTCCAAGGCATCAGTATCGTTTTTTGTTTATTAAATCATTGTATTGCATTACAGAGGGAGGGATAATAATGCGTGGACCAAAGAGAGTGGTCTTACTAAAGCATATTCCAGAGTACCTTGAAGGATACAACTTTAAAACTTTCTCACTCAAATTTTGGTGTTAATACAGGGTGATTTGTATTAGATATACATGTTTTACACAGAACTTACACTCACTTGAATATTATTTTTTTCTGTTTTTTTTTTCGGTCGCATTCTGTTATTTCCTGTTATATTCTGCCGTTTCTTGTTGTTTTCTTTTGTTTCCTGTTGTTTCCTGCTGGTCTCTTTTGTTTACTGTTGTCTTCTGTTGTCCTCTGTTGTTATCTCTGTTATTCTCTGTAGTTTTATGTCGTTTGCTATTGTTTTCTGTTGTTTGCTATTATTTTTTGTTGTTTTCTGTTATTTTCTGGTGTTTTCTGTTGTTATCTGTCGTTTTCTGTTGTTTTCTGTTGTCTTTTATTGTTTTATGTTATTTCTTATTGTTGCCTGTTGTTTTCTGTTGCTTTCTGTTGTTTTCAGTTGTTTTCTGTTGTTGTCATTGTTTTCTGTGATTCTCTGTTATTCTCTGTTGTTTTCTATTGTTTTTTTGTTGTTTTTGTGATTTTCTGTTGTTTTATGTTGTTTTCTGTTGTTTTTTGTCGTATTATGTTGTTTCCTGTTGTATTCTAACATTTTCTGTTGTTTTCAGTTGTGTTCTGCTGTTTTTTGTCGTTTCATGTTGTTTTCAGTTGTTTCTGTTGTTTTATGTTGTATTCTTTTGTTTTCTGTTATTTTCTGTTGTTCCTCGTTATTTTCTGTTGTTTTCTGCTGTTTTATGTTGCTGTTATTTCTAACGATATACCATTGCCAATATCAAACTCTGGTAGTTTCTTTTTTTCACAACTCCCAATAGGGGCCCCTGGCGTATTACGGACTACATACTTTGCCATGTGCTTTACCCCAGCCGAATACGCATGTCTAAAAACTACCAACCTGGACCACCTCTACATGTTAGCGGAAATAGCATAACTTTTGAAATGCCCTGTATAGTGTTATAATATCTTATATTGTGAGAAGAGAAATCATTAGTAGAATCTGAAAATGGGATAATATATAGGGCGTCTCATATATGTTTGCATCACCGTGTAGTTATGGATCACCCTGCATAAATCAAAATATTTTCTGAGCAAGGAGCATATCCGTGGCTACAACTTTTATATACAACTTTTTTCGCTATCTTCTACAGTAGTGGAGTTATCGACCGCGCCGGTACTAAAAACCCACCCTGTATATAAAAAGACTAAAATATATTAGAACATAAAATCAAATGAAACAAATTATATAAAACTAATCCATTCAATCCCAAAAGTTTTGTCCGATTGTGTATCACAATAGCTCATCGACAACAGGCCTTGCGTAGAAGTATTCGATTCGCGTCTTAGAAATAAAATGCATTTTATACGGAGCACAACAATGCCCTAGTTCTGTTGTGAGATAATTTAGCTTTTGTTTTTTAATGAAATGTAATTTGAACAACAGTTAACACGGGAGATGGCAGAACTGCCTATAAAATCCCCGTAATGAATTAAATTCTAGGAAATCTCGGTAGCCAAAGTTAACGACGTGTACTCGGTTATTAAATTACGATAGATGCCGAAGTGCGGACTTGTCCTGTAATTTTAGTTTTAGTTACAGTTTAGCAGAAAGAAATAGGTACATTTTTCACTAGGAACTACAGCTTCCTATTTGGCAGCTATTTATACGCCGGAAGCCAAGGATCTTTGTTTTTATAACACTGGTGCTAATACCATAAAAACCAAAATCTTCCTCGATTTTATTTATTGTTGGAAAAATATGTTGCTTATGTTTCTATGCTCTGTAATTTCGATTGGTTTCCACTATGCAACACTTTACAGCTTACTAAGTTAACTGTTTGATAAAAGGAAGTTTTGCATAATTATTTCGTTGCAACAGAAATACTAGGTTTAGAGGTAGCAACATGGGTGTTTTTTGCAGGTCTGCACTGAACCTCCAAGCTACAAATCCAACCACTTTTCGTATATAGTTCCTTCCTGCTCAGTCTGAGAGCATTTGGGGTATTAGGACACGAGGGCCCCATCATCATCCTTTTAGACTGAACATTCCCCACTCCTCTGTCCAGTGGCGCTTCTAGAAAGTTTGTCTGGGGGGGGGTAGTTACTTTAAGGATAATGTAGTGGGCGCCGCCAAGGAGAGGGGGGGGAGGGTACAATAAACATCTTGTCAAATGAAGATATAATACGGTAAGAAATGAATATTTATGAAATTAAAATTTTTTAGCAGCAAAGATCAAATTGAACATTACACAGGTATTTTTCATTTTTTATTATAAGAAAAATTAACAAAACAAAACACATATAACAAAACCAGACTTATTATAAATATTGTAAACAGGAAAATATATTTGAAGTAATAAAAGCAAAGGAGCAAATAAAATCTTATTGCATCTTATTTTTAATTAATCAGTTTTGTTCCGTATTCTGGGTGGGTAATTACCCCCTCTACCCCCTCCATTGGGAGCGCCTTGCCTCTGTCCCGGTGCTCCTGGTGCTTACTTGACACATATCTAGTGACAGCTGTCCGTACCATGTTGTTCGATATACCACATGGTAGTTCTGGCGCGATGAGAGGGAGTTCTGCACCTTCCTGGGCACACCTATCGACCACTCACTCCTATGTGACTAGTACCCAAGATAATGTTACCTTGTATGGTCTTTGTCAGTAATTTTAAGCCTTGTACACACTAGTACACATGTTGCGCGATTTTGGTCTCAGAGACGAGTCTAAGGTTGTCTACGTAGTGTGACGTGCTAGAAGAGCACCTCGGGTCCGTGAATCCAAGGGATTAAATGAGAAATAAAACGTGTCATATATTTGTTTCACCTTTTAATAAATTGGTTCAAAACTAAATATGTACACATAAATGAAGTAGAAAAATCAACAAAATATATATATATTTCTTCACCTTTTAATAAATGACTTAAATTTTAAATATATATGAATATGGAAATAAAGTATAAAAACAGCAGGAAATACACCACACGAATGCATAAACTATCTGTAGCATTAACATACAAGTTATATAGACGTTTATTCCAAAATTAGAAAACCACTAACAGCTAAATGAGAACGATAACTTAACTTTTGGAAAAAAATCAGATGAATGCGGCAGCCTCCCTGGCTACAGTAGCTACCGCCCCCGTGGGATTGTGGACACAGCAGCGCCTCTGCGTCAGCTGCCTCCTTGCAGAGAGTTGATACAGCAGCCCCTTGCTACTATCCCCGTAGGATTTCGAACAGCGTCTCAGCGACAGCTGTCTCTTGCGTTTATTACAGTAGCCCCTTTTGCTACTGCCCCCGTAGGATCGTTATCTAGTCGCCAGAACGGGAAGGTGGACCTCGGCGGTCAAGATGGCCGACTGTTGCGTGGCGTCGTGAGTAGTAAAACCCCAAAAACGAGACACCAGGCTGCAAGCATTATAGCTCATTTAATATCGCCCGATTCAGAGCAAAGCCCCAACCCCTTTGTTTGACTACCCCAAGAAAGGAAAAGTTACCTAGGTTCAGCAACTGCTATATGTTAAGCCAGGTCCCAGGGATGGTCACTAGTCACTACTAGGCAGCCAGCTCGGTGGTGGATGGTCGGTTGGTCAATCGGAAACTGATTCCAGCTCCGGTTACGTGAACAAAAGAAGACCACCGAAAACCGTTGGATTCAAAGCGTCCAATCGACGCTCGCCAACGCGTGATTTATAGACCAGTCGATGTGGTCTTCCAGCGTTGGGAAAAACCAGCCGCTGCTAGACAAATTATAGGCTTGGGGACAAGTCTGCCGTTGCAGTAGACATATCTATAGACCAATCCCCATCTACGGGCCTGTTGCGAGACCAAAATCGTAGGTCTATGGTCTCCCGACAGGAATGGGAGACTTCATGCAACGTTAGACATGTCAGTGTGGACGTCAATTGTCTAGAGACGAGACGTCCTATTCTGTCTCCAGCTACCGAGTGACGTGGTTCGACTGTTTTTGTGTTCGGCTCTTGGTGTGGCTCTGTATTTTTTGTTTTTATACAGTGATTGAAATTTCCAAGCATCTCAGTGTTTGTGCTATGTTACAAATCCCGACTACAAAAACCGGGTAAAAAGAAAACTGGTCCTGGAATCTGGCTGCAAAGCACAAAGTGGCAGTGGCGGAAATTGAAAAGAAAATTGATGATAAACTTTTTGTCTCGATCTGCATATTGTAGTGTAGACGCTAGTCGAGAGAAAAAGTGGTGCCTCTGGATGGTCCATACACCGTGCCTCTAGACTGTCTATAGACGGTCTATAGACAAATCGCGTAATATGGTCTAGTAGTGTATACAAAGCTTTAGGGTTTTATGGCATCTAAGTGTTAATAATCAAGGCGTTATTGCATTATTGAAATTGATATTGAAATTGTTGAGCAAATAGGTGGAGTCTGAGTTAAAAAGGATATCTTCTGGGATAGCCGTTGTTAACAGATAATGGAAGGGGGTGTTGGGTCAGTAGATAGAGCCGAGGGCTCGTGACCAGAAGGTCCAGGGTTCGATTCCCGTCAGAAGTGGAAATGAATTTTCTGTTTTTTTTTGAATCAGAAATCAGTTTCCACAAATGAAGCTTTGCGACAATCCTTACCTGATCAGTCACTATTGTTTTCTAATTAACCGTGCTGTTCCTAGAGTGGCGCCGGGAGGAAGTAACAAAACCTACACAGCACACGAGGCTAATGGCCATAGCAGTCGATGCCGTTGACACCAAACTAAATAATAAAAAAGAACAAATAGTGTGCACAACGTATGTAAGTTTGGAATGTCAGCAGCTTTCTCATTTATTTTATTAGTTTTAGCTTTATACTAGTTCTATGGTATACCTTGAAATTAAGGAATCCAAAAGGTCCTACACCAGTCAATCAACAGAACGTTGTTCATGGAGCGTATAAACCTGATTTTCAGAAAAGGGACAGATTAATTATTATAGTCCTCTTCCTCTACCGTATATTGGATATTAAGGGTCATAGCTGTTAAAAAATGGCATCAATATGTTTGTTAATGAAGTCCAAATTTAAGGGCAACACTTAGATAGCCTTATCCAGTAGGCCTACTATCACTATTCTGCCAGAATAGGAGAGACATTAGCGCCCATCCGGGCACCCTTTTTCTGACCATATCAGGACAGTTTGTTGTTTGCTTTCTACTTTTTGTCAAATTTTGTACTTTGATGAAGGCCACTGCGGTGCCGAAAACTCAGTAATATACAGGGTGAGTTTTTAGTACCGGCTCGGTCGATAGCTCCACTACTGTAGAAGATAGCGAAAAAAGTTGTATATAAAAGTTGTATCCACGTATCCACGGGTATGCTCCTTGCTCAGAAAATATTTAGATGGGTGATCCATAACTACGTGGTGATGCAAACATGCATTTTTTAAATGAGACACCCTATATATTATTCCATATTCAAATTCTACTAATGATTTCCGTTCTGCCAATATAGGGTATTGTTACATTATACGGGGCATTTCAAAAGTTATGACCATTTTTATATCCAAATCGCGGTCAAATGAACGTATTGTATATCAAAAAGTAATGAATCAAAAATTATTTTTTTTACATGAGAAGATTAAAAGTATCCTCTAGTTTTAAAATCGGCTATAAAAAAAGCCCCTGATGCATATTCGTATACAGGGTGATGTAGAATGCAAAAGCTAGATTTTCTCTCTTTTTTTAAATGTAACCCCCAATATTTTATTATACCAAAGAATTGCTTTTAATATGCTCTTTCATCTTTGTATAGCACCTGTTGTGGCTGCATTTATTAGTTTCTGAGATATTTCGATTTTTCTACAAATTTTAAATATACCTTCTATTTGTTTACTAAAATTTATTTATTTTGAGAAAATACTATCAAATTTTATTTGCGAGGAGCATATCCGTGGCTACAACTTTTATATAACTTTTTTCGCTATCGTCTACAGTAATGGAGTTATCGACCGAGCTGGTACTAAAAACCCACCCTGTATATCTTCAGGTATATGTGGTTTTTATATGTGGTTTTTATCGATGTGGAAGTGAAAAACAATGGAATAAAATTATTCGGTCAAAAATATGTTTTTTCTATTTATGGCTAAACACCTTCCAAATAGCCAGGCACACGTTACAGATTGAAACAAACCTTCAGATAGTCTTATCAATCAACCAAGCCTGCAGAAGTTGAAAAACTGCTGCTCTTTCTCAAAAATATCAAAATACATTTGAAAATGTGATTAAATCAGGGCAGTCAATGACCTTAGCCTTCAACTCTGCCTAAACAAAAAAAGATGTATTTAAATTGGCGCTTATATGAGTGTATGTATGACCTACTTGAAAGTATACTCATATTCTTCGTCTGGATATTGATTTTTGTATGCGAAAAGTTATGTAAAACATAACAAAAGTAGAAATCTTCCTTTCGTACGCCACAAAGCTTTCCTTTTCATTAGATTCCATATATAAGCCTGTTGTCAAGTTTTTCTAAGATTTTTGAACTCAATATGAAAAAACAACTGGTAGGTTTTTGTAGTAAAAATGAAGTTATCTCTTGTAATCAACATGGATTTGTTAAAGGCAAAAGCACAGAAACCGCTTTATACAGTTTTATAGATTACATTGTAAATGCACTTGACAAAAAACAACATATTTGTGGCCTTTTTATAGATTTTTCACGCGCATTTGATTATGTTGATCATGAGCTGCTACTGTTCAAGCTATACAGATATGGAATCCGTGGCCTGCCATTGCAACTTTTCCAGTCGTATCTTCATGAGAGAAAGCAATTCGTCAATGTGAATGGAGAAAAAAGTGAAACAACAAAATTGAGTTTAGGTGTGCCACAGGAATCAATCTTGGGACCTTTCCTGTTTTTGATATATGCAAATGATTTAAATAAATTTTTGTCTAATTCCACTTTAGAGTGTAAAATTGTGTCCGATGCTGATGATACCAATATTTTGGTGACCGGTTCTAGTATCACAGATCTCTCTCTTAAAACTGAAGTAATATATAACAAGGCAATAAAATGGTCGGCAAAGAACGGCCTCATATTAAATACCGAAAAACACAGATAGTGAAATTCTCACTGAGAGAAGAGCTACAAAACTTTAGTATTTCGCTTAATAAAGATCTAACCATTCAATTTTCTCATTCTATTAAAATGTTGGGTATAACCATTGATCGTCAACTGACTTGGGAGCCTCATATAGAATCACTCTGTAATAGATTACGTAAAAGTTGTTATGGACTAAAATTTTTGTCAAATCATTGTAGCAAACATATTTTAATAACTCTGTATCATTCTAGCTTTAGTTGTCATGTGCGATATGGTATTTTGAGCTGGTGATGTAGCTCATCTATTGATAGAGTGTTTTTACTGCAAAAATATGCTATAAGGATAATTGAAAACCTTCATTGGCGTCAGTCTTGTAGAAATTATTTCAAGGCTCTGAATATTTTAACAGTACCTAGTATTTACATATATGAGTTGGCAGTCTATGTATATAAACACAAATCCAATTTTCTCAGTCTTAAAGATGATCACGCTTATTCCACTAGATCTAAAGAGTTGCTTGTTCCTCCGAAACATCGTACTGCTGCATACCAAAAATCTTATATTTATATGGGCTGTAAAATTTTCAACAAACTTGATGACAGCATCCAAACAGCACATACTGTTGCTACTTTCAAGCAAAAACTGAAAGATTTTCTTATAGAAAAAAGTATTTACAGCCTGGAAGAATTCTTTACTTAATGTCTGTTTTTAGTATCTACACGTTATTTTAATTTTTCATCTTGTTTACCCATTTTATTGACGTTAAGTTTGTTATGGAATAATTTGTATATGCCATTTAACAAATAATAAATGAATTATTATTATTTTATTTTATCGTTGCCTAGCTGAAGAACGTCTGAGTTAGAAATGTCCGCATTGTGTACGTTCATTAAAGTACAATTAGAAGCTTTATGAATGCTTTTAAATTTGACACTTTTATGTTTAGTTTGAGAAGGAAAACTCCACTCTAAAAGGATCGATCGAACTGCAGTGCAAACAAAGTGACTAGACATTTGCATTTGCATTTCCCATTTAATATTAATGGCCGGAAACAATTTGCAGTGGTGATACCGTTCTGGGTGCTTATGGCTTCTTGTGCCTTCTGGTTAGGAAATTGGAGATTTAGTTTGATATTTAGATATACAAGGTAACTCAAAAGTTGTAGTCAAGAAATCAATGGTTGTCAAAGGGGTTCTTGGATAGGGATGTCAATTTTTCAAAAATATCATCATAGAATATCATGTAAATAAAATGAATTTGCAAAACTGCACCTTTTCCAGCTGTCAAGTGATCATTCAAAACGATCAAGTTAATTTTCCAACTCGTCAATTGTAAATTCAAACTGACAGGTATAAATTACACCCGCCTCACCAAACCAAACCAAATAGATGAGTTTGCCCCACACATGTGTGGAGCAAGGCAGTAGACATCCAGTAGATCTGTGAAGTCAGAATCCTTAATATCTGTCGTTGATTGAGTAATGTAGCTCAAGATATTTCATGAGCTCTTGGTTAACGCAATTCTCCATCACTTTCTGATCACAGAGAGCAGAGCTATACCTGAAGTGAAGTGACGTACAAACTACCAGACAAAGTTATAGGTAACGTAAATGTAAGGTTACTTACATTTTATTTTATTTATAGCTATGATTATGTTACAGTGATAGAATTGCACAGACATGGTTAAACATTTTATTTCTTAATTAGTTTTTTATTGTTCTATGAACATGTAAAATAAGGAAATGAGTGTTGGGACGCGTTTCCAAAATTACATTTTCACTAGTTTCGTGCGGAAAACATGTGTTAATTTAATTTTTTTGAATAATAACGGGTTTAGATAAAATTAATCAAACTTGTTATTTGATAATCATTATAATCCAATTATTTCAAGGCTTTGTTGAGAAAAATGGTGTTAGAATCAAAACTGCCACCTTGGCGATTTTGACCCAATAGTGTTGATAAGGTACGATCCCTCTTTTGAAGAAGTCAATAGTTTGAAACAACCCCACAAAAGAAGTTCTGCAGAATTATGTTAACAGTCATCATCATAGTCACAATGTCTTAACAGACATGTTGTGAACTCGTAAAATGCATTAAGTCGGAGCTAGAGTATTGCCGACACGAATATTATCAATAGTTTTGAAAACTGTGGCTCGCCGTAGTTCGCGATTTACTGTCAGTTCAGTGGCGCTCTTGATACTCATATCCAGCAACTGTTTCGTCTTATCCACCCAGCGTGTAGGGAAACGGCCACGGTGCCGCCCACTCGGGGCATGACCCTAAACTACAAGTTTCTCCATATTATCGCTTCTGTGAATATGTCCGAAGAATGTAAGCATTCTCGTCGACACAATGGAGGATAGTCTCTTTGGATTACCAAGCTCATCAAGTATGGAAATGTTGGTTCGATGGGCAGTATAAGGCACTCCCAGCATTCTCCTCCACGCGCACATTTCAAAAGCATGTATGCGAGCTCGAGCTGCCTTTTTAACGGTCCAAGTTTCCGAGGCATACAAAAATATAGAGAATAGAAGAGACCGAACCAGCGACATTTTGGTAGCTTTAGTGATGCCATGATCACGCCATATTTTAATAAGCTTTGTCATGGGCACACGTGCCTGTTGAATGCGCCATCGAATCTCATTTTCACAGCTACACGAGTTGTCGACCAAACAACCGAGGTATACAAAACCTTGAACTACTTCACAACGGCCTACTGACTTTATTTCTCGATGATTATCGTGCTATCTATGATCATAACGTGGGTCTTGTTGTATTTAATACCAAGGCCATATGCTGCACTGTGTTGTTCTAAGATTTTCAATAGAGCTACCAGTTCCTCCTAAGATGCGGCAATAAGGGTTTATCGTCAGCAAATCTTAAGTTGGATATTTTGCTTCCGCCAATAGTTATACCGCCATTCCAGTTGTCCAATACCTGTCTCATCACAAGTTCAGGTAAACGTTAAGTGCTAAATAACATCTGAGATACATTACTCAATAAAAAATTCGTATGAATAAATTCCATCCAGCTTCTGCTTATAAATATATAGGCTATCAAAATAATATTGTGCCAGGGCAGCAATGTTCACCTTGCGCAAATAAATATACGGCCATGGTCATTAAGTTGAGCACAACAGACCATTAACACTATCGCTGCACTCAAATCATCTGTTAATTGCTGAATAATTGGAGCCCCGCTGAACATGGAATTATTGAGGCGTTCCAAAACAATTCAATAAACTGCAAGTTTTAAGTGACGAGGTTTATGTAAGCACAATTAATGGGTAGGAGAGGCCCATTCTTGAACTCTACTAACAAAAGAGGAATATGCACATGAATGGGTGAATAGGGAGCAACGGTCTACAGGATTCAAGGGAATTCTAAATGATTTTCTAATGGGATATTTTCCAACTAGCTAATATTGACTGGTTAATGGCTGAAATGGATTATTTGCATCTAATTTGTAATAATAGCGCTGTTCAAGTTTTGCCTGCCCACGTGGAGTAAAAATAGAGTTTGAAAATCATCCCTTTGAAGGGACCTCCTTTAAATAACTTGAACCCCTTGAACTCCCACCTAAGAAGTAAACCAATCAAAAGTTATTTTTATACCGGGTTTAGATATGACTAAGTTAATTTGCATTAAGGGTAGAATCAAGGTTATCACGTTGTTGAAATGTTGCCTAGTTTTATCTCTCACTTATTTTTTTTATTTATCGTATGGCTCAAAAACATGACATGATAGTAAATATAGATTAAAAGAAAAACTATTATAACCTATACTAAAATAAAATATATACAGCTACAAACTAAGATACATAGTCTTTGGTATTTACAGGTTGATGTCAAGTTCTTTCAACCACTTCAGCGCCAACGGTGTGGCTGTGAAGAACTCTTCTCGCGATCCCTGAAACGCACGCAGTTCACATTCGCTCGTAATATGGTTTACAGTTTGGCGGGGCGCGCCACAGTCACATAAGGGAGATTGCACATAGCCCCACTTGTAAAGGGAGTCGGCACATCTGCCGTGGCCTGTTCGGACTCTATTAAGTTTTACCCACTCTTTCCGGGGTAGTTCTGATCCTGGAAGTAAGGCTGCCCCCATAAATGCGCATCGCGAGTGGTGTTCCACAAAACCTTCCCACTGGGAGCGCCATTGGTTTAAGGAGTCGAAGTTATTGGTTTTAAGCCCTTCTGCATCCCTTATTGGTGGTTGTCGGGATTTAAGTCTGTTTATCTGCAACGGGGGTATTGCTCGGTGGATGGGCAGTTTGTTGTTGGCCGTAATCTTGTTATACTCCCTTAGAAGGGCGTCAGTCCTTCGCAACTGCGGTGGGGCTATTCCAGAGAGTACAGGCAGCCATTGAGTTGGGGTTGTCTTAACTGCGCCTGTAATAAGTCTCATAGTGTGATTTAGTTGGACGTCAATTAGTCTGGTATGATGGCTGTTAATCCAGACAGGCGCACAGTACTCAGCACACGAATAGACAAGAGCTAGTGCACTGGTTCGTAGAGTTGGAGCAGTGGCACCCCACGTCGTTCCACACAGCTTTTGGATAATGTTGTTGCGTGTTCTGAGTTTTCCTGCAGTGTTTGCGAGATGCTTCTTATAGCAGAGGGTGCGATCTAACGTTACTCCAAGATATTTTGGGAAATGGTTATGCTTCAGGGGTTCGCCTGCAAAAAGTACCTGCAGTTCATATTTAGCTAGTTTGTTATTCAGGTGGAAGCAGGAAACTTCAGTTTTGTTGGGGCTCGGTACTAGTCTCCATTTCTTGAAGTATATCTCTCACTGACTCACTGAAGTCACTGAATAGAGTTTATGCAGAGCCTCTATCTGTCCGTCCGTCCGTCCGTCCTTGAGTCCGTCTGTCCGTGTACAAAAGATTGCCAAAACTACAGAAAAAAAACTAAATACAGATGCGGAATCAGCATGAAAAAAGTAGTCCGGGAAAAATCCGGTTTTTTTCAATAAAAATTGAATTAAATTACGACAGGTAACTGACGACGTCCTTGGTCAACAACTTTTTTTTCTTTTTTTTAACCTCGGCTCATTTTAGCCACTTCGAAAAATTATCAAAGAGCCCAAAGACATAGTTTGAACGGCTTTTACATTGTACTGTTTCTTCTTTAATTTAGTTTCTCTGCCACTAACACAATTTTCAAAAGCCATAGACTTAATCGATCTCTACCATGGCCGACGATAAGGCTTAGAAATGTCATTGCTATTGTGTTAGTCCGGCCCTGTCTCTTACGAAGACAGGTAATTTAGAATTCGGTCTTCTAGAAGGGTCGCGGACGACGAGCACGCCTAGAACTTATCTCGGCGCTCGTCAGGCCTCTATATAAGCGGTGCCGTCAGAGTTCCGAACGGAGTCAATAGAGTGCAGTGCAAGCGAGGAGTAATCCGCGATATACCGGTGGCGCGCGAAAATAAATGAACTGTGACATAAATTAGTGAAGTGTAGGACCAATATAGATTAGTGTAGTGACTCAGTGACTGTAGATAAATTAGACTGTTAAAGGGCCTGGATACACACATTTATACATACGTATGTGCCATGTAAAATACGGACTCACAATTTCTCGCATAACACACTCTATTTTCAAACTACATATATAATATTGCAGATGGCGATAGTTAGGACCTTATTGAATGACAATTATTTTCGATTTTCTCAAAAAAGTTTTTTAATGTGCAAAAAAACTCGCAATGCAGAATCATACATTCTATGAATGCCTGTAATTCAACAACCAAACACGATATCAAAAAAAGGCTAAATACAAGCGCAAGCTTTCTTCTTCAATTTGCTCTTTGAGTCATTACTGTAAGTTTAAAGGTAACTTCAGGAGCTTGGAAATGCGAAATTCACTTTTATAGTGACCTTTGGACCTTACCTTTGGACCTTTTGACCTTACCTTTGGATTTTTGGACTTATCTGCCCTCATTTTAGACCACATACTGGAGAAGGAGAACAGGTGGCCACGCCTCCTCGCTAACACGGGAATACGTCTTTTCTTGGATTCTCAATTTCGCGCGCTATACCCTAGACCCTTAAGTATTAGGCTGCGCGTAGTGTATATAGTTAGTGGAAATAAATAGCTAAATCCGTACCAAGTATTTTCTTGCCCAATCGGACTAAAGACTTGTAACACTATCAATTCACACACATTACAGAGTTATCTACAACAATTTCAATGTTTTTGTCTGAGATAGGGCAGCGTTAGGATATAGCTGAAAAGTATGTTATGTCATTCCATCAAAGGGCCACTACAACAAGTTTTTCAACTACACAATCCCTCCCCCCCCCCCGCTCAAACTATCCCAATATTACCCCCTATAAAGAAATGTGGGAAACTATCAAGAATCCCTAAATTACCTAAAAACTAACTTTCAATTGTTGCTATATTTTTAGCTTTTTTGTTATTGCTGCGCAGTCACTGCAGCGATTTCTAAAATCCATACGTGTCTTCCATCCTCGCCATAGTAGTAAGACTGTGTCAAAATCTCATTAAAACACAGTCTGTATACATCAGCAAATTCTTATTTTTTTAGGTTTTTCTTTTACAGGCAATGGAGAGCCCATTATGAATACAACAAATTTTCAGTTTTACATCCCCACCCCCCAACCACTTCAAATTCGTCCCCACCAAAAGAAAAAAAGTAGAAGATCATCAAGAACCCCTAAAACGCCTCAACACGAAGTTTCGGGAATATTCGAATTTTTTGTTTTTTTTATAGTTCTAAAATTATAGCAGCATTGCCTACTACGATCCCGCAGCATACCGCTAAATTTCATCACAATCCATGCAGCGGTTACTAAGATTACGAACTTAGAAGACGCCAACAGACAGACCTACAGACAGACAGTCCGAGAGATACGCAAACAGACAGATAAATAGACAGACGGGCAGGCAGGACTACAGACAGACTAACAGAAATGACTGATGTGGATTTTCGTGATGTCGCAGGCGCGGTACTCTGGTATTTAGGCTTTGCCTACGCGGTAAATTATAAATACTATAAAACAGCCAAATAGCGTATTATCTCAAAATCGACAATTTTCGCGATCACAATACTCCCCTCACCTATCGGTGTGGGATGTGGGAAGTAAAACAATTCATCATTGTAACAAATATATATTTTTAGTCTTCGAATAAAAAACCAATTGCCATTGATTTTAACAAATTTATCTGTTTAATCAATTACAGTTTAGCTTGAATTGTGCACAATATTTGTTATTATTTTGACACATGTATTACGCTTAATTTGAGTCCAGATGATTTAATGCAATTGCCAAAGGGCTATAAAGGAATTCTCTGATTGAAAAAAATGGTTTTTCAGTTGAAAGTAATTCTTATCCCAGTTTTTTTAGTTGAAAAGGTTTCTTCAGATTTCGGGATAAATTAATGCAAGAATTTTTAATTTAACTTAAAGAGCCGACGTTTCGGCGTTTATTTTACGCCTTCTTCAGGGATATCGGGCACACTCTTATAGTAACAAAGAATCACATTTTCCAAAATCCGAAGAAGCCTTTTCTACTAATGGTTTTGAACAACTCTTGAACCTCACTGCGAAATCAGAAGGCACGCCTCTGTTGGCATGCATAAGTACAGGTGCAACCTAGATATCGCGTTATGGTTCTTATAACGGACGGTTAACAAAGAATATAAAACGGAAAGCCTCCTAAATCGTCGACGCTTCATTGTCCCTGTTCCACCTCTTTGTTGGATCGAACCTTGAAGCGTCCTCATCGGAACGTGGCGGCGTAGATGCACTCGAAGGTACTTAAGCCCTCCAACAAATTCAGCAAGGTCGCTTCTTTTATGAGAGGCTTTTTACTTTTTAATTCGGCGAAGAAATGTTTGCACAGGACCAATTCAGCGGAGGGCCTGCAAATTAATTGTAAAGCAAACATTCCCGTACTGTTTCAATATTTCTGGCTTTGATACAATTCAATTCTTGAATATGGGTGCTGTTCTAAGTTCACAGATAGGGTGAGTATTACGAGGATGGGTGTCCATATAGTGTGTGTGATTCTTCAATATTTCGCAAGGTATACCTGATAGAAGAAAATCTCAAATACAAAAGTTATTTAGTTACTTAAGACGCATATTGTAAAAAATTTTTGAAATATACAAGGTGTTGCGGAAAGTGAGCAACTTGATTTTTTCATATGGAACTATAACTTTTTTTTAAATTCTTCTAGTTTCCATCATTGATCTCTATTTAATCCTAAAATATTTTTTAAATCGGTTGTAACATTGCCAAGTTATAATTTATTTTCTATTAATTTCCTGATTTGCAAGGTCGCAAGGAATACGTCCAAATTGATATATTCCTTTAACTTTTCTCAATAATATTATACAGCGGGTTACTTGGATATTAAGTGAATATTATCTTGGATGTTACGAGTAATGTGCATCTACAGTATATTTTTGACAGAAATTTAAATTACGGCAAACTGAAGGTCATTTTCCTTTGTTTTTTTGAATGTAACACCCTGTATGTTTTATTTTAAATCGAAATATATACTAATACCCTATCTCGCCTTGTAAGATTTTTTTGCGTTTGCGACGGTGCCAAGTTATAAATTATTTTTCGAAATTTTCAAACAAATATCCCCGATTTTAATTAACAGAACACACTGTATATTTTATTTAACATAGAAGTACTCCCGAGTAATGGTTTACGGCATGAACAAGTTTTAACTGGTGTTCCTAAAATAATAAAACCGTTTTCCTTGCTCATAGTACCTATTTCGAGTACCAGGTCAGTAAAAGGTACAGAAACGCTTAAATATCTTCAAAACTTGCACAGCTGGAACGTTAAAATCAATACCTGCAGGTTTATTTCCGATCCCAAAAATATTTTAGGGTTAAATGGAGATCAATGATGGAAACTGGAAGAATTAAAAAAATTATAATTCCATATAAAAAAATCAAGTTGGTCACTATCCTACTTTGCCGCAACATCCTGTATATTTCAAAGTATTCTTGAATATGCGCCTTAAAGAGCCAAATAACTTTTGTATTTGACATTTTCTTCTATCAGGTATACCTTGCGAGATATCGAATAATTACACACTAAATGGACACCCTGCATAAAAAAGCTGGTGCTGTGACTTTGTTCTTCGGTATACTTTTATAAAACATACTTAAGACATTGTCCCATTAGCCAGCTCCAATTTAAAAAACTATATTACACAATTAAAAAATGTATTATTAAATTATTAAAAAATTATATTAAACAGTTAAAACGGTAAGTTACAGCACATCTAAGCCGGATGACCTAAAGTAAATTAGGTGACACAAGCGAAACCAGTGACCATTCCATGTGAAGCGTCCCTCCAAACAAGCCAGCGTTGGAGAGATGCAGTTACTTCTAAAAACCAACATTACAAAGAATGTAGGAAAAATCCAAATGCCGAGAACCACCGCAGTTCTGTCAATGCCAGAAATCACTGCAAGGAGGAACACAGCCAAAAAATTAAGAACAAGCTCTTCTCATGTCCCAGTTCGTCCAGAACATTCTGGTCTATACCTAAGGCTGTTAATCAGATCTTTTCCTATTCGTCAATTCTACCCTTGACCAAGGAGGACAAGTCCATTGCTTCTACTTCTAAAGAAAAGGTAGAGATCTTAGAGAGGCTTTTCACAGCCAATTCTACTACAGACTTTCAAGGAAGTACTCCGATCACCACCATAAACGTGAGCTCGAGAATGGCATACCTCAAATTTCAACATCCAGAAGTAAAAAGCATCCACCAATAACTAAACACAAAGAAAGCTACTGGTCCTGACCAAATTCTAGCCATTGCCCTCAAACGCTGCGCCGCTGGGCTTGCAACTATTCTTTGAAAGCTCTTCAAACTATCGTATCAGCGAGGCGTGTTTCCCTCTGCATGGAAGATTGGCTGTGAACACCCCATTCCTAATAAAGGCAAAAAACTGTTACCATCAACTATAGACCTGTGGCTCTTCTCGACATCATGTCTAAGTTTATAGAGACTGTCATTAACACACAGCTCCTGAAATACCTGGAGAACAATAAAATCATAAAAGATCGCCAGTACGGCTTTCGTAAGCCTAGGTCTGCGGTTGACTTCCTGGCCTACATAACTCAATTGTGGAACAAAGCACTTGAAAATCTTGGCGAATCCCGTGTTGTTGGACTTGACATATCAAAAGCCTTCGATAGAGAGAGTTTGACGTAAAGAAATACCCGGGTAACATCACTGACGAAGAAGTCTCAGGTTAGCCAAACTATGACGGAAATGGAGGGTCACCCAATAGTCGAGTCACCTCCCTTCAAGCTTTTGGGGATCAACAATAACATGTCCTAGCGCGACCACGTCGTCAGCTGCTGTATACTGTATACGCCAGAGCAGCTACTGCTTCTCTACAAGGTACAGATCCGACCATCGTTGGAGTAGTGCTCCCATGTGTGGAGATGCGCTCCGAAACACTCTCTGAGGTTTCTGGACACTAGCCAGAAGAGAACAATTAGACTTATCGGTACGCCTAACCTCACAAAGGAGCTCCACAGCCTGGAACATCGAAGAAGGGTCGCCAGGCTACCCCTGTTTCACAGATTCTTTCACGGAGATTTTAGAGTGAGCTCTCCCAGATAATAACACCAAAAGCCATCCGAACGAGGAACACTAGAGAGATTCTGCGAGGTTATCCTTACCAGGTCGAGGTCCCTACTCCCTGAACCAGTCTCCTCCAGCATTCCTAGTTTTGGAGAACTTCGATGCTGTGGAATGAGCTGCCAGAGAATTTGTTTCCTGACGGCTATAACCAGCAGCGTTTCAAATTTAACGTGCACCGATACTTATCGTCTCACAGCGCTTCTACAGCGCCACAGGCTTTCAGCCTTTACGGGAGGTAGATAATAAAAAAATTATCAGCATTAAAAAAGACATTTGCAACGTTTTTCACAGTTTTTTAAAATGTGGTTACATGAGACGAAAGTAGATTTTATCAAAAAGGTGGCAACCCTACATGTCCACATAAAAAATACTTCCAATCAGCAAAACTAATTAGTGACTGAAAAAAACATTTTCCAGGATTCCTACGGTATGGAGCTTGAACAGATACTCCATAGGTTTACAACTAACAACCATGTCGGATGTCGCCATTTTTCATTTTACTACCAGATATCTATATCACGCTTGCCTGATGTTGGTATTTTCTTTGAGTGTCGTTCCATATAGAATTCGTAGCAGAATGTCGTACTTTTCAGTGCCTTTTCGGTCTGAATTGCATATTTCAGATTTGAAGCAAAGATTTGCAGATTCAGAAGTACTTTTATTAAAACGACTTCAAGCTGGCTGGATCTTCAAATTATTATTAGATTCCAGCGAGTATTAAAGTTCTGTGTTTCGAAACCGTGGCAGTTGCAGGAAACATTTAATCATTCTTCTTTGATGCTGCGTTCGTATTTCCATCGTATTCTCATATTTTAACAGGCTCGGACCATGAAATAAAGGGTGTAGAATGTATCGCAATACAGAAGGTACCTTGAAAACAGTGGCGTGCCGAAAGGGCCCGCAGGGCCCGTGGTGCGGGGGGGGGCGGGCAACTGGGGGCCCCCGCCCAGCCTCGACCTCGACTACTTCGAGCAAGCTTTGTACATAGTAATAACTATACCTAATACATAATTACACTTAACTTTATAGCGATGGTATCATATTTTTCCAAAATCAAATTAAATATATATTTTGCAATATTTTGCCTTTTGCCTTTTCAGGACTTATTTTATGGCAAAATTTGATAACACGACAATGTAGTCGAACGTAGAATCCAGAAAGGCAAGATTTAAGGTGTTTTGTTTATTTTTGTTACATTCTTGTGTGTTATAAAATGTTTTATTTGTTTTTCATTTTATTATAGTTTTGTGTTGTGTGTTAGTAATGTTTGTTAAATGAAATTATACCTCAAATTCTGTAGTTTTCTAAACATAAAACTCATGATGGAGTTTGTTACATTTACGTGAGTAATCGATGTATAATTATATTGTACTTAAGGTCTATGATTTCTTGGTCTTCAAAAACACGAAAGAAAAAATAAAAATATAAAGTTGAGGTCACACCAATTTTTTTTTATCTATAAACAGATTTTAAATATTATTTTTATATAGAGGGGGGGCCCCGTGAATAAAAATTGCGGGGGGCCCCCGAAGACCTCGGCACGCTACTGCTTGAAAACTTGTCCTTGTTTTGATCTGCTAGTTATAAAATTGATGTATAAGCAATGTCATAGGTTCTAATTAGGAATAAAATCAATATATTTTGGGTGATCAATCGTTATCCGAAATCTACGGGAGGTTTGCGTGTACCGATTTTTATAAAATGAAAAAAAAGTCGCAACGAAACTGTTCAAAACTTGATGGAAAATTGTTTGTTTTTTTTTTGAAGTAACACAGAAAATACGATCATCAGTTTGCGTTGCACAATTTACCAAAGATTTGAGCTAGAGTTCGATTTTTCACGACATTTTCGTTAAAAAATTTGTTGATATTGTGTAAAACGGATGACGTTTTTATACATGTTTTTTTTCTATTGTGTTGAACCGCATTTTTTAACCCCTACACGGGGCTACATTATTGAACGCCTTCCGTATCCTTCCAGAAGCCGTTCAATAGTGTCACCCCCTACAGGGATTGAAAAATGGGGTTAAACATAATAAAACGGATGACACTGATACATGTCATAGATGGACCTCCCAGGAACATGTGCAAAAACGTCATCCATCTTAAACGATATAATTAATTTTTTAGCGATTTCTAATGAAAATGACGTGAAAAATTTAACTTTAAGCTCAAATTTCTCATAAACTGCCAAGGAACGAATGACAGTATTTTTTGTTACCTACAAAAAGAACAAAGAATTTTCCCTCAAGTTCTGACGGGTTTCGTCGTGATTTTTTTATTTTCATTTCAAAAAAATCGGTACGCGCAAACCGCCCGTAGATTTCGGATGACGATTTTTTGAAACATCAGCTGGTAGGTGTATCAAAAGGCTACCGCATTACTTAACGATTTTTTTATATTTCAACACCCCCCCCCCCTATCTCCGATCCCTCCCATTTTGAGGTTGCAATGACAAAAAAGTTTCCAAACTGACACTAGAACTCAGAGATTCACGACTTGACTTGATTTTCAAGCTACTTGATATCAAGTCAAGATCAAGTATTTGTTTTCGAAATTCAAGTCATCAAGTAGTTACACATCAAGCAACTTGAAAATCAAGTTTTTCAAGCTGACTGCTTGATTTTTTTTGAAAAAATAGTTCTTTCTTGATATTGACCTGATTAACTGCCAAAACGCAATAAGAATAAAAATCTATGTATATAAAGATATAATCTTTTATTTAAAAAAAATCCAAAAACGGAAACTCCAACAAACTTAGTTAAATAATGAGAGTAATAATATGAAACAAAAATATGAAATAATTGCAATAATACATAGATAAACAACAAACTCAAATGGGGGTGGGTTGGTTCAGTTAGAGTCGAGGGCTCGTGACCGGAAGGTCCCGGGTTCGATTCTCGTTAGAGGCGGAAATTTATTTCTGGTTTTTTCAATCAAAAACAAATATATATCCATAGAAAAAAGCTCAGCGAAGAATCCCTTCACTGTTGGCTTCTAATTAACAGTGCTGTTCCTAAAGTGGCGCCGGGAAGCAGAACAGAACACGAGGCTAATGATCAGAGCAGTCGAAGCCGATGACACAGAAGTAAAAAAAAAAATAGTATCGCCATCCATGATTTGAGTCACATAAGACTTCTAACGGAGTTATCACCTAATCGATTTCTTGTTTTGGTAAGAGTTAAGACAGCTGTAGAAAACTGCCTTTCAACTGGAGCTGAAGAAGCTGGCATTGCCAAAAAGTCTTTGACCATTGCGGCAAGGTTCGAAAAAATACATTCCTGTCTTTTCCACCATTCTAAAATAACTTCAGTACTGTCCCTTGCCGCTTGAATATTAGTTATAATCTATTCATCGTTTTCATTTCGATCAGGTTCATTGTCAAGCTCCTTAGCCCACGAATCTAGTCCATCAAGCTGCATATTATTGAAAAAATGATAGAAATACTCTTAAAAACATTAGGTACTGGTTAATTCGTTTAATTAACAACCATTCTGTGTCGGTTGACTTAAAAGTTTTAAAGTCATTGGGTGCCTGCTTGCTGTCGTAACCTCGGTGATTCCCCTATTTTAATGCTTCGATTCGCATTTTAGCGATCAATATCAAATAATATCAAGTAGTTTGATTTTACTTGATATCAAGTCAAGTAGTTCAGATTGAAAATCAAGCCAAGTCAAATATCAAATTTTCAAAAGCTTGAGCTTTCAAGTCAAGTATTTAAGGAAAAATTCAAGCTACTTGGCTTGATGAATCCCTACCAGATCTCTAAGGGGCCCCACAGACATCGTTCCTTTTCATCAGGTTTGCACCACGTGCCAACCGATGTCGGTTAAACCGATGGAACGATACCTCCACACACTGTTCGGTTTTCTTCCAGTTTCTCGCAAATTTTTGGTCCGTTAAACGTGGATAATACTTTAGCATTGGCGGCGGCTTTAGCTATTAAAGTGAAATACAGCAAGAAAAAACGTTCTAAATGGGTGAAACAGTGGCTTTTAAAAACAGGCCAATTCTCCCATATAAATCTATTAGAAGAATTCCGTCTGGAACCAGGGGATTGGTACAACTATTTGAGGATGGATGAAGAAACATACCTAGAATTACTTAATTCAGTAGCACCTCTAATTAAAAAACAGGATACTTGGATGAGACAAAGTATTTCCCCTCATGAACGTCTGACAGCTACATTGAGATTCCTTGCTACGGGTAGAAGCTACGAGGATTTGAAATTCTCAGTTGCGATATCCCCCCAAGCTTTACAAATTATACCTGAAACCAGAACGACACTGCAAAATCCCGTCGTGATTGCACGATGAAAGGCCGCATGTTTACCGAGTTGCACAATGGCGTTTGAAACCAACAGGAAAAATCAAGCTCGGACAGATTTTTTGGAACGACGACGGTCAACACGACGGTTTTTCGGCACACACGGACCGAAATGAGTGTGATCGGTTGGCACGTCGTGCAAACCTGATGAAAAATAACGATGTCTGTGGGGACCTTAATACCAGGCGTCATTACCCGGTTTCTTTCTCAGTAAAATTACACGTCATGGCCTTAACTAAAATGCACTTTTGTCGACAGTAGATCTTGATAAATAGCAGTAAATGGGGTTTGCAGCCCCAATAATTCACACAGAACCCTCTGTTTATCTAATTTGAATTAACGCAGTGCGCGTCTATTTGACAGCGTTAGTACATTGATGGGCGGTTCATTCAAAATGCTCATTTGCTCATCCAGACTATTCGTACACACCAACGACGATGGTACACACGTAGGTAATAATTGATAAACACCATTTCAGTATCAAATTATAATCAGAATCCCAATCAGTGTAAATTGGATATTTAATTGGAGCTGTTTACATTTTCTTTGAGGTCAGCACGAAATTCTGCACAACGCAGGGGGATTTCACTACGCACAATCGTTGCAAGCTGGATTACTGGTCCTCTTGTTGCTTTCTGCTGTGTTTAGGCCATTACACAAGAACAACCATTCATCACCGCGCAATCATAATCGGTGTGTAGTTATAGTTAAATAAAAAATGAATATAGTTTAAAAAAACTAAAAAACAGGCTTTTAAAGAATGTCGGTCTAAAAAGTTAAGAATGATTTTTAAAATAAGCTTAAAACAATACTGAGCAAAAATTGCTAGCTTACTAGAATAATATGGTACAAAGCGCCCACGCTTTTTTTGCAATTATTTTCGTATCTTTTGTTAATTATTGTTTTAACCTTATTTAAAATAAACATATTTTTTTTATCCGATGTTCTTTGAAGCGTATTTTTTTTAAACTATATTAACTGACCAGCGGATCTGAAGCTACAAAAAGAATGCGGACAAAAATGGTCGATGGTGCCAAGTTTATTTATGAAAAAATCAAAATTAACGGTAACAGCAATTTAAGATTTTTTTTATCTACTTTAAAATAGTTGTTAATGCATTTTTATTTAATAATTTATATCTTTATATATTTGTTATTGTATTTATATTTAATAACCGATATTTCTTAATCTGCCTGTTATAAAATGTACATATTTTCTGAAGATATCATCAACTTCAGGTGAATCGGCATCAAATCACGAATCCTGTCATCCAACGTCTTGTCAGGGAATCTTATTGGTTGAGTATCTGCTACCATGCCGTTGCCATGGAGATTAAATCTTGCTATTGGCCGCCCTGCTACAAACTTTATGTTCATGTCTCTCTCTGCCTGGAAATATCGAAACACCAGTGGCGTTTTGTATGTCGTGTTTATATCTTCCTACAGATTGTCCCGAACTATTTGAATACCTGTTTTGTCGAGTTTATTCTCTTGTCGTCTTGTTAGGTACACTGTTTTTCGTCGTTATTATTGTTATTATCTTATTTAAAAATGAACATGTATACAACAGGTAAGACACTTCATAGCCCTAAAGTATTCACGTAAAATCCGTACGCCCATGGCTGGTTTATGAATGAAATGGGCCATGTTTTTTTACAACTATACCCCTCTTACCGATATCCCGTAGCTTCAGAACCGTTGGCCAGATAGTACCTACTTAATTTTTAGTTTTTTAGTTTTTTAAACTGTATTTATTAATCTCTGTGTAATGAGGATGAACAATAATTCTTTTTGATCAATATTCGTAGGATAATTACTACCATTACTGCATAAGCGAGAGCCTCTCGGAACATGCCGAACAGGTGACATCAGCTTCTGTGGATGCCGACCCCTCGTGTTGGCGAAACGTCAAGCAGCGAAGCGCGCCGACGCCAAGGCGGCGGAGCGGATCGACGCCGGTCGAACAGCCCAAAAGCCAACAGTTCACTAATTACTCTATTTGTCACAAAAAGGTAATGATCATTCGATTGATCGATTCTTCATTGCTTCTCAGAGTGGCCCGGTGAAACTTTGCTCTTTGTTAGTCGTGTCGGTCGATCTTTTTGGTTACTCAGAGACTAGATAAAGTCAGGGTAAGTAAATGGAAATTATATAAATATCCGTGGAATGTATTATTTTTCATTAAAAATCGTATGGGTAGGTTAATTTTAATTTCATGATTCTATTTTTGCAAAAATTTATTTCTGGTGTGGGGCACTGTAGCCCTATAGCCCTTACAGACAAGCCGTCATTGCCTCTAAATATATCAACTTTCAACAGTGATATCCAGAACGAAGGCACCTTAAAATTGATGCAGTTGAAAGATTGAAGAATCGTTTTATTTAGTTTTTATTTATTTTTGTTTTAGTTTTTAGTTTTTAGTTTTATTTATGCATTAGAACGAAAGCACCTTAAAATTGACCGGTTGAAAGATTGAAGAATCGTTTTATTTGTACTGGGTCAGTTAATATTTCATAGCCTACCTGATAATTATGCATCACGTCTATAAAATTGTTTCCTTAGCATACTTGACTTCTATTATCTCGATAGTTCAAGGTTTTGAGTTCGTCAAATACTATTGTGGCCTCATATGTTAGTTGTTCGTTCGGGCTGAAAACTAAAAGGTATTTTTCACCTTGCTCTGTAAACAAAGTAGTTTTTGATGTACTACTTTTTTTACAGGATGGCAAATCATGTAACGTTATTAATTTTTCTTTAGATAGCCCGTACCGAAACCTATTCAAAACAACCCCATGTATGTGTTGCGATTATTGATAGTTTTCGAGTTATGATTTATTTTTGGAAAATTTAAAGAATTTCCAGTTTTTCCAAGAAATCGTCAAAAACAAAAGCAAAAATGCTTTTTGGCTCTTATTTTTTCTGTAACTTTACGCAGTATTAAGCCTTTTTTAATATCCAGTAAAGAACACCTAACTAATAATTAAGTACATTTTGGGCCCAAAGTTTGAAATCACTGTTTTTAGTCAGGAGACCAAAACTTTCGAGATAAAATTAAAAATACGCATACCTAGTTCTGGAGCTCCAAACTAATCTTAAAAACTGTGCAAGGCACTATACTTTCGAAGTAGTAATGAAAAAATAGCACTTATGGGGGCATTTTGCGCCGTACGTGACTGTTAAAGGTAAAAAATTCACGGATTTCCAAAATGATTTAGAAAACTATTATTTTACTGTATTATGACAAATTAAAGAATAAAACTCGTAACAACTAATAAAGCCGATAATCATTGATGTTTTAATGAGTTTTAATAAAAACAAAAACGAATACACAAATTGTGATTTTTTACGTGTTTTTGCTATGTACTATTGAACTTCTGCTAAATTAAGTTGTATGGAATGTTAACAAAGGAAATAAATAATAAAACAATAACCTGACTTTCAATTCCATGGCAGAACTACCTGGGGAGCGGTGTCGCATTATACGCCGTCCCTTTATTTCAGAGTAGCTTTTTGCGAGCTCATGTTACGAAGGATTCGAGAAGATCCCGATTTCTTTAACAAAATCTTGTGGACCGATGAATCCCGGTTTGCGAGGACAGGACTGTTTAGTATTCACAATTACCATTATTGAGCAACGGAAAATCCTCGCATTGCACGACAATCGAACTTTCAGAACAGATTTAGTGTCAACTTGTGGACGTGAGTAGTGAATGTATCACTAGTAGGCCCCGTCGAAATGCCATCTAGGCTAGATGGAGCGACCTATTTAGATTTCCTGCAAAATAACTTGTCCCCCGCATTAGAAGACGTAAGCCTTTAAATCCCAAACAAGATGGCGCTTCATGCCAGTTGGACACAACCTTCCCAAACCGGTGAATTGGTCGTGCTAGGCCGATTAGTTGGCCCCCTCGTAGTCCAGATCTAAATTCCATTGATTTCTTCATGTGGGGCTATTACAAGGAAATCGTCTACACTCGTAACAGTAACACCGTGGAAGAGCTCAGATGAAAATTAGAAGAATGTAAAAGGAAAATCAATGAAAACACAACGTGCGTTTCGCCGACATGAGCCGGCAAAAATCTAATCGAAAGAAAGGGATGGCGCATGCTACGACACCGCTTTCCAGGTAATTCTGCCATAGAATTGAAAGTCAGATTATTGTTTTATTGTTCTTTTCCTTTGTTAATTTTCCATACTACTTAATTTGGCATAAGTTCAAGAGTGCATAGCAAAAACACGTCAATAAGTTCTCTTTTATTAAAAGTCATTAAAGCATCAATGATTATCGGGTTTATAAGTTGTTACGATTTTTTTCTTTAATATGTCATAATAAAGTAAAATAATAGTTTTTTAAATCATTTTGGAAATTCGTGAACTATCACCTTTTTACTTTTAACAGTCACGTACGGCGCAAAATCCCCCATAAGTGCTATTTTTTCATTATTATTTCGAAAGTGTAATATCCTACAAAGTTTTTAAGGCTATAGTTTGGAGCTCCATAACTAGCCATGAATATTTTTAATTTAATTTTAAAAGTTCTGGTCTCCTGTCTAAAAGCAAGGATTTCAAACTTTGGGCCCAAAATGTACTTAATTATTGGATGTACAGGTATTCATTACTGAATATTAAAATAGGCTTAATACTGAGTATCATTACAGAAACAATGAAAGCCAAAAAGCATTTTTGTTGAAAATCTCTAAATTTTCCAAAAATAAATCATAACTCGAAAACTATCAATAATCGCTACACATACATAGGGCATGGGGATGTTTTAGATAGGTCTCAGTATCTATCGAAAAAAAATTAATAACGTCACCAGATTTGCTACCCTGTATAATTATAATTTACTTATCTAAGAGACTGGCTGCATGGACATTGCTCAGTCCCAAAACCACAAAAAAAATTGAAAAGAGTAAAAGATAGTTGTAAAAAATTGACTAAATCCAGTTTAAGCAATACTAGATACTCGGTTCTCCAATTTTACAACATTTTCTGCATGCATTACTTCTAAGTTTCGACTCTCCACAACCATAACCACCTTGTATATTGAACCATAACATTTACAAACAGAATGACGCGCGACGTTGGATATTTCGAAATAGATACCCCTTTCAAAGCATCAAATATGTCGCCAGCAGAAATCAATGCAGGAAGAGAATCACTTACAAAAAGACAGCTGTAGGAAATTTAATATTGGGAAGCCGGGTATATAATGAGCAGCTTTTAGCAACTTTGGTTTGTATTTATACTGACTACACGTTATACTTCGTAGGAGTGAATGAAATGTTTGGTATATTTCTGCTTGGTATTGACCACCATTTAGTGGTCACAGAAATGGGGTTAAATGAGGATAATAAAAATAAACCGTCTTTTATACAATTTCTTACAGATACAGATATCTATATCTATGGTGTGCAACTTAAATTATCCAAAACATGAGGCTTCATCTTAATAGAAAGCCAAATAAGGATTTTCCATTTTTTTAGGTAAACCTGAAGATCTGGAAAATCTTATATTTTTTATTTGCGTTAACCGATCAAATTATCTAAAATACGAGGTTTCATCTTGATAGATGACGATTTTTTAGGTATATCTGAAAAATTTGAAAGATCTGAAATTTTTTATTTTCGTCAAATAATACTGAAACTCAAAACGGCGATCGCATTTGTAATCAGCATCCCCAAATTATCCAAAACGCAAAGCTTTATCTTAATTGTCAAATAAGTATTTTCAATTTTTTAGGTAAAGCTGAAGATCTGAAAGGTCTGAAGTTTTTTATTTTCATTAAAAGACACTGATACTCAAAACTGAGACCGACTTTGTGATCGGCACCATCGCATTATCCAAAATACGAGGTTTTATCCGAACTGATAGCCAAATAAAGAGTTTTTATTTTTTAGTCAAACCTGGAGATCTGAAAGATCAGAATTTTTTTCATCACATGAGACTGAAACTCAAAAGGGCGATAAGATTTGCAATCAGCGCCCTCAAGTTATCCAAAACACGAAGCTGCATGTCAATAGAAAGCCAAATAAAGATTTTTGACTTTTTAGAGTGGAGAAATTTACCTATCTGGGAAGCACATTGGCAGAAACTTGGGCCCACTCTGTTGAAATAAAATCCGCATAGAAAAAGTCCGTAGCCCATTTATTACATGAAAATGCTTCTAACAAGCAAAGACCTCAGTTTAAGTGTCAAAAAGCGAATAATCAACAGCTATGTGTATTCGGTGCTTTTGTTCAAGGTGAAGAGTTGAACAATATCAGAGGCCATGAAAAGACGTATTCAAGCGTTCGAAGTGTGGATTTATAGAAGAATCCTCAAAATACCTTGGACCGAGCATATTACAAATAACGAAGTGCTTAACGGAATGAACTGCCAACCACAACTTATGCTGATAATTAAAGAACGAAAGCTGGTGTACCTTGGCCACATTATGAGAAATGAACATAAATACCGTATCTTGCAGAACATCGTCCAGGGTAAAGTGGAAGGTAGGAGAGGCCCAGGTAGAAGAAGAATTTCCTGGCTGGCGAATCTTCGTGGATGGTATGGTGTCACGTCTGCCAAGCTGTTTAGATGTGCTGCCAACAAGATCAGAATCGCCATGATGATCGCTAACGTCCGGAACGGATAAAGCAATAGAAGAAGAAGATAAATCTGAAGAATTTAGAAGATCTGAAATTTGAAAAATGCACGTGCATTTTTTCCACCTGTACGTGCATTTTTTCTACCTACACGGCCACTTTTTCCACCGGCACGTGCATTTTTTCTACCTACACGGCCACTTTTTCCTTCTGCACGTGCATTTTTTTCCACCTGCACGTGCATTTTTTTCACCTGCACGTACATTTTTCCACCCGCACCTGCATTTTTCCCACCTGCACGTGCATTTTTCCACCCGAACGTGCATTTTTTCCACCTGCACGTGCATTTTTCCCACCTGCACGTGCATTTTTCCACCCGCACGTGCATTTTTTTCCACCTGCACGTGCATTTTTCCATCCGCACGTGCATTTTTTTCACCTGCACGTGCATTTTTTTCACCTGCACGTACATTTTTCCACCCGCACGTGCATTTTTCCCACCTGCACGTGCATTTTTCCACCCGCACGTGCATTTTTTCCACCTGCACGTGCATTTTTTCCACCTGCACGTGCATTTTTTCCACCTGCACGTGCATTTTTCCACCCGCACGTGCATTTTTTCCACCTGCACGTGCATTTTTCCCACCTGCACGTGCATTTTTCCACCCGCACGTGCATTTTTTTCACCTGCACGTACATTTTTCCACCCGCACCTGCATTTTTCCCACCTCACGTGCATTTTTCCACCCGCACGTGCATTTTTCCCACCTGCACGTGCATTTTTCCACCCGCACGTGCATTTTTTCCACCTGCACGTGCATTTTTCCACCCGCACGTGCATTTTTTCCACCTGCACGTGCATTTTTCCCACCTGCACGTGCATTTTTCCACCCGCACGTGCATTTTTTTCACCTGCACGTACATTTTTCCACCCGCACCTGCATTTTTCCACCCGCACGTGCATTTTTCCCACCTGCACGTGCATTTTTCCACCCGCACGTGCATTTTTTCCACCTGCACGTGCATTTTTCCACCCGCACGTGCATTTTTTCCACCTGCACGTGCATTTTTCCCACCTGCACGTACATTTTTCCACCCGCACCTGCATTTTTCCCACCTGCACGTGCATTTTTCCACCCGCACGTGCATTTTTCCCACCTGCACGTGCATTTTTCCACCTGCACGTGCATTTTTCCACCCGCACGTGCATTTTTCCCACCTGCACGAGCATTTTTCCACCCGCACCTGCATTTTTCCCACCTGCACGTGCATTTTTCCACCCGCACGTGCATTTTTTCCACCTGCACGTGCATTTTTCCCACCTGCACGTGCATTTTTCCACCCGCACGTGCATTTTTTTCACCTGCACGTACATTTTTCCACCCGCACCTGCATTTTTCCCACCTGCACGTGCATTTTTCCACCCGCACGTGCATTTTTTCCACCTGCACGTGCATTTTTCCCACCTGCACGTGCATTTTTCCACCCGCACGTGCATTTTTTCCACCTGCACGTGCATTTTTTCATCCGCACGTGCATTTTTTTCACCTGCACGTGCATTTTTTTCACCTGCACGTACATTTTTCCACCCGCACGTGCATTTTTCCCACCTGCAAGTGCATTTTTCCACCCGCACGTGCATTTTTTCCACCTGCACGTGCATTTTTTCCACCTGCACGTGCATTTTTTCCACCTGCACGTGCATTTTTCCACCCGCACGTGCATTTTTTCTACCTGCACGTTCATTTTTTCCACCTGCACGGCCATTTTTTCCACCTGCACGTGCATTTTTCTCACCTGCATGTGAATTTTTTTACCCGCACGGGCATTTTTTCTACTCGCACCTGCATTTTTTCCACCGGCACATTCATTTTTTCCACCTGCACGGGCATTTTTTTCACCTGCACGTGCATTTTTCCACCTGCACGTGCATTTTTTCCACCTGCACGTGCATTTTTTCCACCTGCACGTGCATAATTCCACCCGCACGTGCATTTTTTCCACCTGCACGTTCATTTTTTCCACCTGCACGGCCATTTTTTCCACCTGCACGTGCATTTTTCTCACCTGCATGTGAATTTTTTTACCCGCACGGGCATTTTTTCTACTCGCACCTGCATTTTTTCCACCGGCACATTCATTTTTTCCACCTGCACGGGCATTTTTTTCACCTGCACGTGCATTTTTCCACCTGCACGTGCATTTTTTCCACCTGCACGTGCATTTTTTCCACCTGCACGTGCATAATTCCACCCGCACGTGCATTTTTTCCACCTGCGCGTTCATTTTTTCCACCTGCACGGCCATTTTTTCCACCTGCACGTGCATTTTTTTCACCTACATGTGAATTTTTTTACCTGCACGGGCATTTTTTCTACTCGCACCTGCATTTTTTCCACCGGCACATTCATTTTTTCCACCTGCACGGGCATTTTTTCCACCCGCCTATGCATTTTTCTATCTGCACCGGCATTTTTTCCACCGGCACATTCATTTTTTCCACCTGCACGTGCATTTTTTCCACCTGCACGTGCATTTTTCCACCCGCACGTGCATTTTTTCCACCGGCACATTCATTTTTTCCACCTGCACGGGCATTTTTTTCACCTGCACGTGCATTTTTCCACCCGCACGTGCATTTTTTCCACCTGCACGTGCATTTTTTCCACCTGCACGTGCATTTTTCCACCCGCACGTGCATTTTTTTCCACCGGCACATTCATTTTTTCCACCTGCACGGGCATTTTTTCCACCCGCCTATGCATTTTTCTATCTGCACCGGCATTTTTTCCACCGGCACATTCATTTTTTCCACCTGCACGTGCATTTTTCCACCTGCACGTGGATTTTTTCCACCTCAATGTTTTCCCTTTGCCTCTGTACGTGTTGCGAGGTTGCAGCTTTTACAGCAACCAGTATAAATACAGTTTAGAACGAGAAGTAGACACGCCCATCTCCCCCTTTACAAATTTACTTCAATTACACCCGGAAAATGCTAAATCACGTTCGGTTCGCCAGCCAGAGCCACCAAATAACCAAGGAACTGAGTTTACACTTTTAAGTAACCCGACAGCTCAGGTTCTTCTCGCCTTTTAAAATAAACCTATTTAGGGGCATAAAATATTGCCCTGACCGTTAACGTTAGGGTGGATTTATAGCTGCAGTTACTTCGAGTTAACCGTTAGGCTATAGAATATCCAGAGTAATAGGTTGTTTTATGTACAACCCATCAACCCATTTCGTGAAAGGATGCATCCGAATAGAGTGGACGTGAATAACCGAGACGATTTCCTGTTTGTCTTTTTAATTTTTATTCACACGAGTCTCACTGTGGAAATGATGTTGCAGTTGAAAGAGTTTGACTGGATATCCACCACGCATTTTCAAGTTATACACCGTGTCCCAGGACGAATCCTGAAAACTTTAAGGGATAATTTCTGGCACCGACTTATGATATAATATGATTAAATTATATGTTTATTCTTAATAGCAAAATGGTTGAAATATACAGGGTGTCCCAGGACGATTAAGACAAGCAATGTATCGGAACTGGGCAGTAGTAGCGAATTATAATTTTGGGGGTGTAAATTAGAGCAAATGTAGTATCTTTCCTTATTAATGCGTCACCCAATGAGGTATTTGTTTTTGATCACGTGACGTCCGATTCCAAATTTTTAATGGGACACCCTGTATATTTGTGACCTTTTGTGTTCTTCCCGATAAAACAATTCCAACAAACTAGCACACTTGGGATCTAAAGTTATTTATTCAAAAGCTGTAGGTACTTAAAGGATGGTACCACTACCATTGATTATAACATGTACCCCTACAGTTAAATTACTGTGGTAGTGTTTCATAATGGTAGTGGTACAGTCCTTTAAGTATCTGTAGCTCTTGAACTAATCACTTTAGACTCCAAGTGTGCAGTTTGCTGTAATTGTTTTATCGAGAGAAACACAAAAAGGCAAAAATATACAGGGTGTCCTATTAAAATTTTTGAATCGGACGTCACGTGACTAAAAACAAATGCCTCATTGGGTGATACAATAATAAGAAAAGATACTACATTTGCTCTAATTTACACCCCTAAAATTATAATTCGCCACTACTGTCCAGTTCCGATATATTGCTTGTCTTAATCGTCTTGGGACATCCTGTATAAGAAAGTAAATCCTATCCCAGCTTTTTCACTATTTAGTAGAAATGGTTCTTCGAATTTTGGGATAATAAAGTACTACGAGGTTTCTTTACTCAAAAAGCCGACGTTTCGGCGTCTGTTTTACGTCTTCTTCAGGTCTCAAGCAACAAAAAACATTCCGAAAGATGTTTAAAAAGAATAATAAATGCCATTTGTCAACAGATCTGAATTGTGACGTCAATTCGTTTAGCACGTGATTAAAGAAGATTTCTCTTCTTTATAAGTATTGCCGTGCATTTAACGCTAAGCACGTGAAAAACACCCACCATTTGGTTACTGTTTTACCACGTGACTCGTATGCCAAACCTAAAACTGAGATTCTAACCTATAAAGCAGAAGATTTTATCTTGTGTACCATGGCCCTTCCATATATAGGTAGTTAGGAGGGATATTGATTATGAAATTTCAAGATAACGTTTCGCCCAAGAAGATCTATTCGACCATGGCCGACTCTACACTAGGCCGGAGCCTTAGATGTGGCAACGTGGCTTAGCTGTCAAGTAGTGGCCCTATAGTTTCAGATTAATTATTACATTTTATAAGTATTAGAGTTCATCTCGTTTAATAAATTAAGAAAAATACTTTTTAGAACTACTACTACTAATACCACTTACATCTGATGTCTGTTTCATCACAGTCAGACACTACAAAATAAAAATAAACGCAACCTGTTTCCTGCCGCCACTTCCATTTCCACTAAAATGAACACTCAATTTACTCTGTAAATTATCACTTGAGCTAGAAAAATTCACTATTAGGTCACTGTAAAGCCATTCTTGCTAGTCTTGATTTCCCTTTCACTATCAAATGCTTTCGTAGGTATACCCCAGGCCATGCCCAGATGAGTTCTATTAACTGTATTTTTCTGTGATATTTGGGAGGTCCAGAAAACATTATAGGTACCACATTGTGCTTTAAAATAGGTCTTATCCTTTGAAATGTTTGTCAATTATTGTCTTTATCCTTATAAATATAACCAGCCCTTCCGAGGAATACCTTTCACCCACTTCTGTTTATGTCCCTTATCGGACGCACAATTGCTAGTGCAACCTGGTACTACACACCTTGCAGGCATCTTTTCATCTTTATAGTTTCATTTGTGCAGGTAAATAAGTAGAAACCCATTAACCCATTCAAAATCACCTTGCAACGTTCTTTTTAATCTGGAATAAGGTTATGTTGGGCCATGGTTTGGTAGTCCTCTACTCATGCCTCTACTGGGCTGCAACCTGGTACTACACGCTTTGCAGGCATCTTTTTATCTTTATAGTTTCATTTGTGCAGGTAAATAAGTAGAAACCCATTCAAAATCACCTTGCAACGTTATTCTTAATCTGGAATAAGGTGATGTTGGGCCACGGTTTGGTAGTCCTCTACTGTGCTGCAACCTGGTACTACACGCTTTGCAGGCATCTTGTTATCTTTATAGTGTCGTTTGTGCAGGTAAATAATTAGAAACAAATTAATAATCACCTTCCAGCTATATTTTCTGCACCTGGAAGAATACACATGACATAACAACAAATGAAAACACGGCCTGATCTCCAACGTTGCCATATTTCAATGCTCCGGCCTAGTGAGTAGAGACGGCCATGATTCGACACTTCAAAGAAGCATAAAACAGCACACACCGCTACACAAAATCATAAACACATAAATTTGATGACACGAAACGCAAAACTTAAAGCACCGTGTTGCCAAAATGTGTCACAAGTATTGGATAAAATCATAATTGTGCGTCCACACTTGAGCATTTACCTCGAACGAGCAGAACAAGAAAAGATCAGGCAGATCCTTCCTGTCGCCTACTCTCACATGCTTTACATGTCTGATAGACATGAAAATTCTGGTGCTCTCTATCTCCGTCAGTCGACCTATGGCGCACTGATGATCGCTAATAAGCGTGAAACAGCCGTCTGCGTACGGGTGGATTGACGTAGATATAGAGCAACCCTCGTATATCGACTCCCATATGCAGTTGGCATAGAAGAGCGCTCTTCTGGTCAGGCCAAGCGAGCGCGCCTTTGCGTTCCACCAAGAAGTTTGCTGCTGTTTAACAGCGACTTTCTTTGGTTTGCCGTTACCTTCGGGTACCAGATGGCGCAGGAAGATCTTTTTTGCCGCCTAGTCTCATCACAGACCATGTTAGTGAAACTTTTTCTGATCCTATATCTCGTAGCTTTACAAGTTTCATTGAATTCAGCAATTTCAGTCAAATCAACAATGTTTACAATGATTCTGGTAGAGTATATACGCCTTTGTTATTTGAAATCTATTTGTTGACCTTCAACACGCGTTACTGGAATCGGGGGCTGGGATCGGCCATCTTTGCTAATTAATGAATGAAATATAATCGACGCTGTTTGTTTGGTAATCGCTGTATAACCTAATGGGAGTAAATGAAAAAATGAAGTCAAGTAGATTGACTCAGTACTTCCCACACATTACTGTGATACCAGTTTATTACTTCCCATAGTATGAAGCTTTAGTCCGAGATCCCCTTGCATCCCAATCATCGGCAGCCCCCCCCCCTTAAATTGTCTTATGCCTTGTATCTTTCCTTCACACGTCAATGGACAGCCTATTATCAATACTACAGACTTTTCATTTCTACAACCCCCCACCCCCCAAGCACCCCAAATTCATCGCCACCCAAAAAAGATAAAAAATGATCAGGAACCCCTAGAACATCTAAAAAAGAAGTTTGAGCTGTTTTCATATTTTTAGTTTTTTGATTATTGCTACACTGCCACTGACAAGATTTTTAACAACCATACGTGTTTTCCATCCTCACAACGGTAGTAATACTTTGTCAAAATTTCATTAGAATCAATTTGATAGTTTCCACGTTACAAAATACAAAACGATCTAACGCAATAAATACTCGTATGTATACAGAAAATTCTCTTAGCTTCGGTAAAAGGCTAGGCAATGTTCGGATGGACCTAAAAAGGTGATTTATGTCGCTAGGTCGTCCTTTACAGGTTACTGTACAGCCTATTATCAATACAACAAATTTTTCAGTTTTTCAACCCCCCACCCCCCAATCACCCCAATTTCACCCCCACTCAAAAAAACGCAGAAAATGACCAGGAACCTCTAAAATGCTTAAAAATGAGGTTTGAGCTGTTTCTATATTTTTAGTTTTTTTTATTATTTCTGCGCCGCCACTGGCACGATTTATAAAAATCATATGCATTTTCCATCCTCACCACGGTGGTAATACTGTGTCAAAATTCCATTAAAATCAATTCAACAGTTTTCTCGTCACACAATATAGAACGATCTATGATCGTATGTTCCAAGTCCCTTGGTTTCTGTAATAGGCAAAGCAATGTACGAATGGACCTAAAAAAGTTACTTATGTCACTAGGTCTTCCTTCACAGGTCAGTGGACAGTCTCTCATGAAAGCAACAAATTTTTCAGTTTTACAACCCCTCACCCCCCAACCACCCCCACCCAAAAAAAAAGTAGAAAATGATCAGGATCCCCTAAAACGCCTAAAAACGAAGTTTGAGCAATATTTAATTTTTTTCGTTTTTTGTTAATTACTCCGCCGCCCATGCACCGATTTTCAAAGTTATAGGAACATTACCTACTACGATCCCACAGCATATCGCTGCCCAAATTTCATCACAATCCATGCAGCGGTTACTGAGATTACGAGGATAGAAAAACGTCAACAGACAGACAGACAGACCCACAGACCGACAGACCGACAGACCGACAGACCGACAGACCGACAGACCGACAGACCGACAGACCGACAGACCGACAGACCGACAGACCGACAGACCGACAGACCGACAGACCGACAGACCGACAGACCGACAGACCGACAGACCGACAGACCGACACACCGACAGACCGACAGACCGACACACCGACAGACCGACAGACCGACAGACCGACAGACCGACAGACCGACAGACCGACAGACCGACAGACCGACAGACCGACAGACCGACAGACCGACAGACCGACATACCGACAGACCGACAGACCGACAGACCGACAGACCGACAGACCGACAGACCGACAGACCGACAGACCGACAGACCGACAGACCGACAGACCGACAGACCGACAGACCGACAGACCGACAGACCGACAGACCGACAGACCGACAGACCGACAGACCGACAGACCGACAGACCGACAGACCGACAGACCGACAGACCGACAGACCGACAGACCGACAGACCGACAGACCGACAGACCGACAGACCGACAGACCGACAGACCGACAGACCGACAGACCGACAGACCGACAGACCGACAGACCGACAGACCGACAGACCGACAGACCGACAGACCGACAGACCGACAGACCGACAGACCGACAGACCGACAGACCGACAGACCGACAGACCGACAGACCGACAGACCGACAGACCGACAGACCGACAGACCGACAGACCGACAGACCGACAGACCGACAGACCGACAGACCGACAGACCGACAGACCGACAGACCGACAGACCGACAGACCGACAGACCGACAGACCGACAGACCGACAGACCGACAGACCGACAGACCGACAGACCGACAGACCGACAGACCGACAGACCGACAGGCCGACAGGCCGACAGGCCGACAGGCCGACAGACCGACAGACCGACAGACCGACAGACCGACAGACCGACAGACCGACAGACCGACAGACCGACAGACCGACAGACCGACAGACCGACAGACCGACAGACCGACAGACCGACAGACCGACAGACCGACAGACCGACAGACCGACAGACCGACAGACCGACAGACCGACAGACCGACAGACCGACAGACCGACAGACCGACAGACCGACAGACCGACAGACCGACAGACCGACAGACCGACAGACCGACAGACCGACAGACCGACAGACCGACAGACCGACAGACCGACAGACCGACAGACCGACAGACCGACAGACCGACAGACCGACAGACCGACAGACCGACAGACCGACAGACCGACAGACCGACAGACCGACAGACCGACAGACCGACAGACCGACAGACCGACAGACCGACAGACCGACAGACCGACAGACCGACAGACCGACAGACCGACAGACCGACAGACCGACAGACCGACAGACCGACAGACCGACAGACCGACAGACCGACAGACCGACAGACCGACAGACCGACAGACCGACAGACCGACAGACCGACAGACCGACAGACCGACAGACCGACAGACCGACAGACCGACAGACCGACAAACCGACAGACAGACAGACCGACGGAAATGAGTGACGTGGATTTTCGTTATGTAGACATCATAAAACGTACAAAAAGCTTATTATCTCAAAATCGAAAACTTTCGCGATCACAATACTCCCCTCACCCATCGGTGTGGGAAGTAAAAAACTTCACATTAACTGGCATTACTCTTGTCGTTCACTTACTACTTGAACGGTTTTTTGCGAGGTTTTTTGCATTCATCATCTTCATGATGGAAATGCGGGTTACAAGCTGTGTACGCGACTGTATCGAGCTTTTCTCAAGACCCTCATGTTCAGAGGTGTTAAAAGTGTTTTATTTGCATGTTTTGTGCTAGACAATCGAAAAAGGTGGGTAAATAGAAGCCAGTATTTGTACGAGCACAGGGGGCGAACAATAAATAAGTGGAGCGAATTCTTTGCTCGTGATACAGACGAAAAAAAAAACGGTTGGGATACTACAAATTCTATACTCGTTCGTCCTGAAAAAGTTACTCTAGAGAAACAGAAAAAGGCGAAGTAGAAAACAGTGGCGTAGGTTTGAAACAAGGAAAAAGTGAAAGTGTTTTGTATTTTCGCGAGCATGGTTCGATGAACTGATGGTTCTTGGACTGTTTGGCCGAATTCGACCTGCGCCAACACGAGTGGTTAGAGGTAACAACTTCTGAGGATGCTAACCACTCATGAATGAATCAAGTACGAATACAGATTTACAAAGTACAACCCTTTTTTGTTTAGTTTTCTACTAAGATGAAACCTCGTGTTTTGGATAAGTTGAGGCTGCTGATTACAAATTCGATCACAGTTTTAAGTTTCGGTCTCGCTTGACGAAAATAAAAAAAATCAGATCCCTCAGATCTTCAGGTTTGCTTGAAAATTCGAAAATCTTTATTTGGCTTTCTAATACGATGAAGCCTCGTGTTTTAGATAAGTTGCGGTTTCTGATTACAAATTTGGTCGCACTTTTGAGTTTGAGTCTCGTTTGACGAAAATCAAAAAATTTCGGATCTCAGATCTTCAGGCTTGCTTGAAAAATCTAAAATCTTTATTTAGCTTTCTATTATGGTTAAACCTCGTGGTATGGATAAGTTGAGGTTGCTGATTACAAATCAGGTCGCAGTTTTGAGTTTCAATGTCGTTTGACGAAAGTCAAAAATTTCAGATCTCTCAGATCTTCAGGTTTGCTTGAAAAATCGAAAATCTCTATTTGGCTTTCTATTATGATGAAACCTCGTGTTTTGAATAAGCTGAGGTTGCTGATTACAAATTCGGTCGCACTTTTGAGTTTGAGACTCGTTTGATGAAAATCAAAAATTTCAGATCTCTCAGATCTTCAGGTTTGCTTGAAAAATCGAAAATCTTTATTTGGCTTTTTATTGAGATGAAACCTCGTGTTTTATATAAGTTGAGGTTGCTGATTACAAATTTGGTCGCACTTTTGAGTTTGAGACTCGTTTGATGAAAATCAAAAATTTCAGATCTCTCAGATCCTTCAGGTCTGCTTGATAAATCAAAAATCTTTATTTGGATCTCTATCATGATGAAACCTCGTGTTTTAAATAAGCTGAGGTTGCTGATTAGAGATTACAAATCCGGTCACAGTTTTAAGTTTCGGTCTCGTTTGACGAAAATAAAAAAATTCAGATCTCGCAGATCTTCAGGTTTGCTTGAAAAAGTCGAAAATCCTTATTTGGCTTTCTATTATGATGAAACCTCGTGTTTTAGATAAGTTGCGGTTTCTGATTACAAATTTGGTCGCACTTTTGAGTTTGAGTCTCGTTTGACGAAAATCAAAAAATTTCGGATCTCTCAGATCTTGAGGTATGCTTGAAAAATCTAAAATCTTTATTTAGCTTTCTGTTATGGTTAAACCTCGTGGTGTGGATAAGTTGAGGTTGCTGATTACAAATCCGGTCGCAGTTTTGAGTTTCAGTGTCGTTTGACGAAAGTCAAAAATTTCAGATCTCTCAGATCCTTCAGGTTTGCTTGAAAAATCAAAAATCTTTATTTGGATCTCTATTCTGATGAAACCTCGTGTTTTGAATAAGCTGAGGTTGCTGATTAGTGACTACAAATCCGGTCATAGTTTTAAGTTTCGGTCTCGTTTGACGAAAATAAAAAAATTCAGATCTCGCAGATCTTCAGGTTTGCTTGAAAAATCGAAAATCTTTATTTGGCTTTCTATTATGATTAAACCTCGTGGTATGGATAAGTTGAGGTTGCTGATTACAAATCCGGTCGCAGTTTTGAGTTTCAGTGTCGTTTGACGAAAGTCAAAAATTTCAGATCTCTCAGATCCTTTAGGTTTGCTTGATAAATCAAAAATCTTTATTTGGATCTCCATCATGATGAAACCTCGTGTTTTAAATAAGCTGAGGTTGCTGATTAGTGATTACAAATCCGGTCACAGTTCTAAGTTTCGGTCTCGTTTGACGAAAATAAAAAAAATCAGATCTCTCAGATCTTCAGGTTTGCTTGAAAAATCGAAAATCTCTATTTGGCTTTCTATTATGATGAAACCTCGTGTTTTGGATAAGTTGCGGTTGCTGATTACAAATCCGGTCGCACTTTTGAGTTTGAGACTCGTTTGAGGAAAATCAAAAATTTCAGATCTCTGAGATCTTCAGGTTTGCTTGAAAAATCGAAAATCTTTATTTGGCTTTCTATTATGATTAAACATCGTGTTTTATATAAGTTGAGGTTGCTGATTATAAATTCGGTCGCACTTTTGAGTTTGAGACTCATTTGATGAAAATCAAAAATTTCAGATCTCTCAGATCTTCAGGTTTGCTTGAAAAATCGAAAATCTTTATTTGGATTTGTATTATGATGAAACCTCGTGCTTTGGATAAGCTGAGGTTGCTGATTACAAATTCGGTCGCACTTTTGAGCTTGAGACTCGTTTGATGAAAATCAAAAATTTCAGATCTCTCAGATCCTTCAGGTTTGCTTGATAAGTCAAAAATCTTTATTTGGATCTCTATCATGATGAAACCTCGTGTTTTAAATAAGCTGAGGTTGCTGATTAGTGATTACAAATCCGGTCACAGTTTTAAGTTTCGGTCTCGTTTGACGAAAATAAAAAAGATCAGATCTCTCAGATCTTCAGGTTTGCTTGAAAAATCGGAAATCTCTATTTGGCTTTCTATTATGATGAAACCTCGTGTTTTGGATAAGTTGCGGTTGCTGATTACAAATCCGGTCGCGCTTCTGAGTTTGAGACTCGCTTGATGAAAATCAAAAATTTCAGATCTCTCAGATCTTGAAGTTTGGTTGAAAAATCGAAAATCTTTATTTGGCTTTCTATTATGATTAAACCTCTTGTTTTGTATAAGTTGAGCGTGCTGATTACAAATCCGGATGCAGTTTTGAGTTTCAGTCTCGTTTGACGAAAAACAAAGATTTCAGATCTCTCAGATCTTCAGGTTTGCTTGAAAAATTAAAAATCTTTATTTGGGTTTCTATTATGATGAAACCCCGTGTTTTGGATAAGTTGAGCGTGCTCATTACAAATTCGGTGGTAGTTTTGAGTGTCACTCTCGTTTGAGGAAAATAAAAAATTTCAGATCTTTCAGATCTTCGGTTTGCATGAGAACCCGAAAATCTTTATTTGGCTTTCTGTTGAGATGAAACCTAGTATTTTTGGATAAGTTGAGGCTGCTGATTATAAATCCGGTCGCAGTTTTGAGTTTCAGTGTCTTTTGCCGAAAATAAAAGGTTTCAGATCCTCAGGTAAATTTCACATTGTGTCGAAATTTCATCAAAATCAATAATCAATAGTTTCCATGTTACACAATACAGAACGCTAAAGCAATACTCGTACATGGATCAGAAAATTCCTAGTCTCTTGGTTTCTGTAATAGGCAAGGCAATGTTCGGAAGGGCCTAAAAAAGTGTATTATGCCTCTAGGTCTTTCTTTCAATAGGTCGATCGACAGCTTATTATGAATACAACAAATTTTTCAGTTTTACAACTCCCCATCCCCCAATCACCCCAATTTCACCCCCACCCGAACCCCTAAAACCAAAATTTCATCGCAATCCATGCAGCAGTCACCGAGATTACGATGCTAGAAAAACGCCAACATACCGACAGACAGAAAGAAATGAGCGTCGTGGATTTTCGTTATTTGGACATCATACAGCGCCCAAAAAGCGTATTATCTCAAAATCGAAAATTTTCGCTGTTACAATACTACCCTCACCTGCTGGTCTGGGAACTAAAAATGATTGGGATACAAATTCGAGACTCGTTCGCCCCTAAAAGGTTATTCTAAGATGAACAGATAACCGTGGCGTGCAAAATGTGAAAGAAATACTCTATATGACAGAAAAGGCGAAAATTGATGTTTGAACTTAAAAACTAAAATCCAAATAATCGATAGATAGCTGTAGGGGTATTTTTCAGTTTCTAAAAGCATATGAAGGGTTAAGTGTTTTTATCATTTTTACTTGACCTTGATGACCTTTAATTTTTAGTTAGTGAATTGATTAAGGTTTATTGTTCACAAAAAACAAAACAATCTTTTCTGTCATCTCAGTAAATTATCAACTCGTCAATGCTTGTCAGAGCACTCCCAAGGACCTTTGCTTAATTAATGTTTCTTGTTAACAAAAATGCAATGGCGTAGCGTGGCATATATATACAAAGAGATGTTAAGCAACTGCGATTAAGATTTTACCAACACTATAAGTTTTTCTTTTTGTTAATGTATTTAATTTTGGAGTTACAAAAATGTAACAGGTGACAAAATAATCAAACCAATTTAAAAAAGTACTAAGCCTAGGTTAAAAAACAAAGCTGTGAAGGAATCTGTTAAATCTTAAATTTTAAAATTAAGATCAATTCTAGTCTAGTCACACTCAGAGTCGTTCATCGCGACCCACAACGATATTTTACCTTATACCGCGAGTGAGATGCGTTTAGGAAACCGCAGCACCCGCTGATATGAAACAGCGGACTAGAGCCAGTCGCATCATTAAGCTATTTCTATAAAGCTCGACGATTACACACATTCAACAATTGAAATTGAGTTTGATTGTTTGAATTTTATTTTATACCTTATACTAGGTGTACCTCAAATGGTGGGTTTTGTTTGTAGTAGATTGTACGAATAGATAATTAAAAAAATAATAATTATAAGGGATCTTAGTAACTTTTTACTTTCCCACACCGATAAGTGAGGAAGTATTGTGATCGCGAAAATTTTCGATTTTGAAATAATACACTATTTGGGCGTTTCATGATATCTACATAACGAAAATCCGCATCATTCATTTCCGTCGGTCTGTCTGTCTGTCCGGCGGTCTGTCTGTTGGCGTCCTTCTAACGTCGTAATCTCAGTAACCGCTGCATGGATTATGACCAAATTTGGGTAGCTATATGTTGTGGGATCGTAGTAGGTAATGTTCCCATAATTTTGGAAATCGTTTTACGGGAGGCGGAGTAATTAGCAAAAAAACTAAAAATTTCAAATATTCCTCAAACTTCGTTTTTAGGCGTTTTAGGAAAATTTGTTGTATTCATAATGGGCTGTCCATTGACCTGTAAATGAAAAACCTAGCGGCATAATACACTTTTTTAGGTCCATCCGAACATTGCCTTGCTTAGTATAGAAACCAAAGGACTTTGGGGGAATTTGTGATATATGTATACATACGAGTATTGTTCTAGATCGTTCTGTATTGCGTAACGCGAAAATGATTGAATTGATTTTAACGAAATTTTGACGTAGTATTACTATCGTAACGAGGATGGAAAGCGCGTGTGCTTTGGAAAAATCGTATCAGTGGCGGCGCAGCAATAATAAAAAAACTAAAAATATAAAAGAGCTCAAACTTGATTTTTTGACGGTTTGGAGGCTACTGATCGTTTAGCATCGTCCAGTTGAAGCATACAGAAAAAACTGTGGCGTCCTACCTTCTAAGAAGGGAGACGCAAGAAACTATTTACGAGAGTTTTTGCGTTGGATGCTTTTTTGCGGGCGGGTGGGCTTTGATTTGGTTGCAAGGGGATTTCAGGCTAGAGCTCCATGCAATGAGAAAATAATAAAATGATATCATCATTATGTGTGGGAAGTACTGATTCAATCAGCGTGACTCCATTTTTTAAGTAAATATGTATTACAATATTTGGAAGGGATGCGACGCATCACCCGCAAGCTTAGCCGCTACAAAAATGACACCTGAAGTTTTTCTCGTTTATTTTGAAACAAAATGACCTATTCTTCTTGATAAAAAGAATAAACATTGACTCACCGAATGTCTGCAAACGGATGTTGAAGCGTAGCCGCGTATCACACACCACCCACGAGCTGCGGGACGCGGGAGGGAGATTTAGATTTGTTAGGATGGGGGATTTGGAGGTATACTGGCCGTCTAGCGTTCGCGACGAACGCACGAGGGAAAACTGTGTGCCATGTGGTTGGGGGAGCGCGCGCACACTCCACCACGTGGTCGCTTCTTTGGCGGCCACCATACGTCATACAGAAATCGTAATTTTTTTAAGCTGCATCAACAATTCAAGTTATTAGCCGCTTGAATAGTGACAGAAATCGTAATTATTTGCGAAATCACTTCTGTTGTAGAAGGAAACGTCACGTACTTTCCAAACGTATTCATTTCCATGATCTTATCCATACACGGAGTCAGTGGCGGCTGGTAAGGTAGTGCCAGAGTGCCATGGCACTACCTTAATTTTCGACAAAAACATATTTATCTATCTCTTAAACTTTTCTTATTCTATGTTAGTTTCCAACGATTTTTCTGTTTTATATGAAATGGCAATAGCGCCTCAGGGCATAAATGCTTGCATAAGGCAACACGTGGCATCGTGGCAACTCACACGATGAGAGCTGACGACGCGGCGCGACGGCGAGATGACAACAGCCTACGGAGCCGTTTCTTATAAGGCACAAACAGAGTGAGAGAAATCTTATCACAAACGCTTATGAGTGACAGAGATAACGCTATGTTGGACGTTTGGATTTTGGATTTTAAATACGAAAATCCGTAGATCGTGCCAGGCACATTACCCATATTTCCATTCATGGTTCACTATTTTTGTTTTGTTTCAGCAGTTTCGATTTGTTTATGTTTGATGCTGATGTCGGCTTTTCTCGTTAAAGGTTTGAAATTATCTTATTAGTTTGAGTCAGTTGTGCGCTGTTTTCGGATCGGTATTCTTTTGTGTTTAGTTAAAATATATCATTGGAGCGAAAATGAATAAAATTGGCGCATTAATGAACTGACTTAGTTATATTCCGCTGGAAGAAGTATTGAAATACTTATTGGTAGTGGACAGAAATCGCGTTGTCGTAAATTTACGAGTAATAAAACTATTTATGATAAAAACAACTGGATAAGTGACTGTGAAGAAGCTAACAAACTGTTTTGTTTTGTGTGTGTTCTATTTGGAGGCGATGACACTTGGGCGAAAAAAGGCACGGATGATCTTATTCATATACCGGGTGTCCCAGAATTTCCTTGACACGTGATATTTTCGTAACAAAAAACGGTTCAAGCAAGAACTGAGTGGTACTTTTGAAGGTACTATAGGGTCTATCATACCATGCATTCAAAACATTTTTTTTGTACGTCAACCCCTAAAACTCACCCCCAACTTTTTTTTCAAATATCACCCCATAGGTTTTCCTACATAAATGATATCCCCATTTTATTTAAAATCTTGTGGTACCTTTAATTTTATATGCAAACTTATTTTTTCCGTAAAATCATAAGCATAAGGCAAATGAAATGATAATATGTTTGATCCCTGATATTTTTATAACAAAAACGGATAAAAAAGGAAAGTAAGTGGTTTTTTCAAGGGCAGTAAATGACCTATCATTCCTTGCTTATGAACCATTTATTTCTTACTTAAACCCCTAGAATCCACCCCTAGCTTGTTCTTTCAAATTTCAATCCACAATTTTGCCCAGAAAAATGAATTCTTTACTTGAATTTAATTATCGTAGTGCCTTACTTTTTATGCCCCCACTGCAATTTATCGTTAATTTTTTTCGTTTAATCCATGAAATCGGAAGCATAAATTAATTAGAACACATGTATGGAAAATATTTTTTTATATCATGAATCAACTAATAAAAAACATGTGACAACAAAACTAAGTGCAAAAACGTGAAAAAGTTTTATGGTTACATCGGGCCACGCCAAGGGTGTGCCCCGCACACGGGCGCCAAAATTAACGATAAATTGCAGTAAGGGCATAAAAAGTAAGGCACTACGATAATTAAATGCAAGTAAAGAATTTGTTTTTCCAGGCAAAATTGTGGATTGAAATTTGAAAGAACTAGCTAGGGGTGGATTCCAGGGGCTTAAGTAAGAAAAAAATTATTCATAAGCAAGGAATGATAGGTCATTCACTACCCTTGAAAAACCTACTTACTTTTCTTTTTTATCCGTTTTTGTTACAAAAATATCAGGCGTCAAACAAATTATCATTTCATTTGTCTTGTGCTTATGATTTTACGGAAAAAATAAGTTTGCATATAAAATTAAATGTACCACAAGATTTTAAATAAAATGAGGATATCATTTATGTAGGAAAACCTATGGGGTCCTATTTGAAAAAAAAAAGTTGGGGGTGAGTTTTAGGGGTTGACGTACAAAAAAATGTTTTGAATGCATGGTATGATAGACCCTATAGTACCTTCAAAAGTACCACTCAGTTCTTGCTTGAACCGTTTTTCGTTACGGAAATATCACGTGTCAAGGAAATTCTGGGACACCCGGTCCTATAGGAGAAAATGAAGACCCATGAAAAATCTAGAGTGCATATGAATAATGTTTTCAGTTTATCGATGCTTGGTAAGTCGAACGTAAAGATTCAGCTAAATTCCGCTTATCGGCTAATTATACGTATTTTTTCAATTTTATGTCGGTTTGAAGCTTTGGCTGTTATTATGGCACTACCTCTCTAAGTTGGCACGAGCCGCCACTGCACGGAGTATAAAGACTAATCGGTCTCCCAAAATAAACGTAAACATATCTATCGCGCGCTTGTCTATAGCGCGTCTTAAGAGGCCTATACGACGTTGATACATGCTGAGATTCCTGAATCGACACAAGGTTTCATGAAATCATCTCATAAGGTCCTACTCAAATCGAAACCTGTTGCGATGTCTACTTCGACTTGATATTTTAAGCGGCCTACAAACATTGATGCATGCTGCGATGCACGCATCGACTTCACGTTTCATGATGCAAATGAATCACGTATGAATCACGTATTTGGCATCAGTTGGCATCAGTTGCGTCTTGCAGCGATGCACAGTCTGGAGTCCCATTTTGGTCGGTGAGCCATGACGCCGAGTCGGTGACGGTGATGCAGGTTTCAAGTGTTTCAACGTATATAGTATTGCATCGATGCAAAGAAATATCTCCACCCTACTATTCTTGTGTTGCATGAAACGTGCATAAAATATCAAGTCGATTCAGGCTCCGCAACATGTTTCGATTTGAGTAGGAACTTTATGCAACTGATGCAAGTTTCATGAAACCTTGAGTCAAGAATCGCAGCATGCATCAACGTCTGCAGGCCGCTTTATGCACGTTTCATGCAACACAAGAATAGTAAGGTGGAGTTATTTTTAAAACTAGTGCGTTGATATTTTCGTGAGTTTTAAGCAAGATAAGAATACATAAAGATTTTTCTAAGTTTCTCGAAAACATGTCGACCGATTTTAAAAAATCAAACGTAAAAATTAAGGACCGTTGAAACAAGCTATTATTCGATACCCCTTGTCATTTACAATTTTTAAGGGGATGACCCTGGAGAGCAGATGTACAAGGGAGGGAGGTAGTTTTTGGTTAAAAAGTTGTCCCCCTTGACAAATTTTTGGCATGTTTCGGCGTGTTTTCTTTTCATCAGTAGTTTTCGATAAATCTGTATCTATATAGTAATAATTAAATGAAATTTATTTATTAATTCACTAAGATACAATAGATTATTTTTTTGGTACCAACGATATTAGTACTGTTTTCAAAAGTAGAGCTGAAAAACACCGCTAAGGTGACACTCCACCTGTTCGTTTTGTCATTTATATTATTTGCATTTTATAGTTACTTGAATGGAACAGTTTACAAAGTTATTTAAAAAAAATATATATCTGCTGATTTATTTAAACCGCTGTGAGGCTCATACGAAAAGCTACGGTATACCAGAATACAGAAAAATAAAATGTTGGAAGTATTTCACTGAAGTTTTGTAAGCACCTGATGAAACAGTGTTCAAAAAAGTTTTATGTGTACCTCGGTCAAAATATCTTTTCTGACCTTGGTAGAATAATAGTTATAAAGGGTTAAGGGAGATCGATTTATGCGACAAGACAACATAAAACAAGCCATCAGTTTGGAGGTCAACTCTCGTATTTCTCTAGGATTCCTTAGGTAAATTTAGTTAGAAGAATATGATGAATGCGCTAGTAAAACTACTAACACAAACGTTAAAAGTGCAAAGCATATTAAACAGCAATATGCCACTCTAGTTTTAAAGATATTACGCTAATGTTTAATATACATTCTCGCCAAAATACCAAAAAATGGTCTAGGGGATAATTATTATTAATTGATCACATATGATAAGTTTAAGAAAATATATAATTTGGTGGATGTGCAGAGTCAACGTATACAGTGTGTCCCAGCTAAAATTTGCCACCGACTTTATCTCTGAAATGGTTAAATGAGTCCTCCATACTTGTAATACACCATTTTAAAGGGAATTCATTGACAAATACGACTGTGTGATCAGATTGAAGATTGATTCACTATTATGGAAGTTAAAAAATATGGTGATTATCAAAATGAAGTATTATTTCCATTACCTGAAATGATATCGTAAGAAAGATTCCAAATGCGAGCCATTTCATTCCATACTCATGTACAGGTCGTATTCAACATGCCTTCGACTGTTTTTATGGGGACACTTGAAATCAAATGATTATATTACGCAGCCCGGTCCTGTAGACGATCTCCACAGTGACTCTTGAGATATTGAGAAATGTGCGAAGATATTTTGAATATCGCTTGTACGTCTGTATGAAACAAAATCACTCACATTTGGAACCTTTCTTACGATAGTATTTCAGGTAATGAAAATAATACACAGCTGGATTTGTCAATGAATTCCGTTCAAAATGCTGTATCACAAATATGGTGGTCTCATTTGAGATTTCGAGGTAGGGTTGCTGGGGGGGGGGGGTGATCAGAATAATGACGTCCTTCCTCGAAGTAAAAATTAGCGTGTCACGGCGATTTTTATTTGTTGTTTTCATTTAAGAGATAAGGTGGGTGGAAAATTTTAGCTGGGACACAGAGTAGGTGAAAATATTTTACACCGGTCCTGTACAGAGTGTCCCATTTTGGGCACTTTTACGGGGTATCTCGGTTATTTTTCAAGATAGAGAGTTGCGGTTTTCGCTACATTATGCTACTTTTTTGTGAAACTAAAGATGCCGTCAACAAAATTATCATGGCCCTCTTGGTTTTTGAAATACAGGGTGAAATCGAAAACTATCGATTTTGGGACCACCCTCGTATCTCGATTGTCTTTTATTTTATTGAAAAGTTTACAAAAGGATCTTATAGAATTTTTTCTGTAGAATCCAGTGGTGTACTTTGATTTTTTTTACTCTAGCCATTTTTCAGTTATGAAGCAAACATATATTTTTTTAAATGGAACACCCTGTATATAATTCAGGCTTTTCAAAAATATATATCAGTATTAAGTTATTTTGAAAATTACGCTCAAAATTTGATTTTTCCAATTTTTACTTTATTTGTAGCAGTAGGCCATGGTTAATCAACTATAAATAATAAGCATCAAAGCAGTTATTATTCTACAAGAGACTTCCTACTCAAATTCGAAAAAACAGAAACAAAATACATTTTTCTAAATAATAGTGTCTCATTAAAATGATGAATATTGTGTTATTATAATATTGAGTATATAGTGGGCTATGACTCATATATTAAAAACAAAAAAGCAAATCTTTAAAAAACTTGCGAGACTGTCAGCTTTTAATTATATTTTTATTAAACATAGCTTTTTTGTTTCTGTGTTTTCATTTTAATCATTGTCAATTTTCTATAAAAATGGCAGCTTAGATACCCTGAGAGGCAGCAACCGTTTTCAGATATATTTGCTCGCCTAAAAATAAATATGGCTAGGTACGGATCCTTTATTCAACCCCGTCCTAAAACTTATTTTAAGGAGAATAGGGAGCAAAGGGAAACAAACGTATTAGGTTACATAGAAGCAACGCATTCATCATCTTGTAAGCACAAAGAAGAAGCTGCAGGGGTACAAAAATCAACTAATTCTAAAAAAATACAATTACCATCCATACAAGTTTAAGACACCACTGGATTCTACAAAAAAATTCTATAAGACACTTTTTTAAACTTTTCAATAAGATAAAAGACAACCGAGACGAGGGTGGTCCCAAAATCGATAATTTTCGTTTTCACCCTGTATCTCAAAAACCAAGAAGGCCATGATAATTTTGTTGACGGCATCTTTAGTTTCACAAAAAGTAGCACACCGTCGCGAAAACCGCAACTCTCTATCTTCAAAAATAATCGAGATACCCCGTAAAAGTGCCCAAAATGGGACACCCTGTACAATGAATGTCTATTCTGAAGAAATTCTGGTTATACAATTATACTGTATTAACGTTTGTGGGACTGCTTGGGTGACCAAACAAAAATTTTGACAATTTAAATTCGTTTCAAGCAAACTGCAAAAAAGTAATAAATAGCGCCGTTACATGCAGCCAGCATTATGTCGTGCCTTTTTAAAGGGTATCGTGGCATAAAACACTCAGTTTCTAATATCGTGATACGTCATAATCCAAAAATAAACATTAAATTTAAAACAAACTCCTTGGAATACATGTTTCTCCGTTTCCTTACACCTTTCAATCCATAAAATGCAGTTAGATACGTCATTAAGCACACGCTACGTACCAAGAATGTAAGTATCTTCTACAGCGATGCATAAGCACCAAGGACCATAAAAGATGCCAGAAATTAGATTCCGGTATAAGATGGAGTGTGAAACGTGCAAGCAAATGAGATTGGTCCTCCGTACATACAGGGTTTCTGATCGTGGAAGTTCGACCAGAGTTGAAAGCTGATACTTAAAAGCCTTAGCACGACATCAGTATAACGGTGTTAGGATAAAATGATGTTATTGTTCCCACACAGCCTGTATCCAAAGAAGTTATACAACTCAGTTTGAATGAATGAATGAAAAGAGAGGCTTTCTAGTCATAAGAAACACTAGTCCATGTTTAGTGAAGTGAATGTGTGAACACACCCTATATTATGTCAGATGTCCGGTCAGCCCGATGGAACTGGCAGAAGACATGTTCGCGCCTTTCCAGACTAGACCTAACCAATGTAACCAATGTTACATGTGCTGAGTAAAAGTATAAAATAAAAGTAATGTGTATTCAATCACATAATAATATTTACGTAAAATGGCGCAGCCAATAGGATACACCTACAGACAGACCCTTCTGCAACTCTCCTTCACTAGTTCCCAAGTTCAGCCCTCATCGCGAAAGTGAGGATGGCCTTGGGTTCTGTGCGGCTCATATCTTCAGATTCTAGAATCCTTGAATATTTATAGCCTGCCTGTGATACCCAAGGGCGTCACAGCGGCATAGAATGTGTGCCGATGAGGGTTCCTTCTCCTCACCACAGCATGCACGCGTCCGGTCTCTTACCACTCCTATAAAACACAAGTGACGTCTAAAGGTGTTATCTCAAATAGTAGTAACCTTAGCCGGATTCTGTCCAATGAGAGGTAGAACCGCCCCACCTTGGCCAAGGTCCTAGAATAAGTTATAAATATGCATTGGTTCATCTCAAGAAAGGACGAAGTGGACATAGCGGAGATGAGAGCATCTTGTGACACCTGCATGAGGAGATACTTATTCCTACCTTGCAGTGGCGCAGCGTCAAGTCCAGGAGAAAATCTCTATGACGAACATCGTCTTCTGTTGGTGGACGCGGAGGACTCTGTCGGGCTTGTTTACCTGTACAAGCTCGAACGTAGGGAACAAGTAGGTCCAGAAATCCGCCATCTATCTTTCTGTACAACGGAGGGTGTGGTATCTCATCGATACCGTAAGAGTGCCTAAAATGATAGTAATAACAGCAATAGACGTAAGCTGTCCGAGCGTACGTCTTACTCACCGACAAGAGATGTATTTGCGTCACTGGCGCCTGTAGGCAGGTTGTACAACGGGTGTTGGATAGATCTACACCCATAACCTTATTTATGGTATACCAAAGTTGAAGACACTGACTTGGCAAGCCATTACAGAAACCTCAGTCTCCGATCTAACCCTTTAGACCTTAGAAAAGAGAAGGTGAATTGCTCAGACAAGCCATGCTCTTCTAGCTGTTTGTAGAAGATTCCATCCATTGGCTTGTACTTATGAAGCCTTAAAAGCCTTAAGAGGAAGTCGACGTAGGCAGCTTCAATGTAGGATTTTAATTGTGTGGGAGCAAGTTCCATAATGGATTGCTGACACATCCGCATGAAATCGAGTATGAGGTTGTGCCCCTCAGCTGCTCGTTTTGCTTTGCTAAAGAGGAAGGTTCCTTTACCCACCTTCTTATGCTCTCGCACAAAGCGGATCATCAGGGGATCGGTGCTCCTCGTCACATCGCAGGCAGTGGCCAATACTACATACTACGCTGTTGTGTAGACGCTCCAAACTCAATAGTCCACGCCCTCCCAGGTGTCGCGGGAGGTGTATTCGCGGGACAGAGGATTTAGGATGCAGACTTCTCTGAATCTTCATCCTTTTGTGGGTCTTCGTGTCGATTTCTCCCAGCTCGTTCACTGATCAGTGGATGTCACCAAAGGTGCATAATAACAATGGACTGCAAGCATATTTGTAGCAGCGACTATGTTCTCACGGGACAGTTGTTGTGATGACCATATCTGCTAGAGATTCATCAAGCGAAGTAGCTTGAGTTTTTTCTTAAATACTTGAATTGACTTGAAAGCTCAAGCTTTTGAAAATTTGATATTTGACTTGACTTGATTTTCGATCTGAACTACTTGAGTTGATATCAAGTAAAATCAAACTACTTGATATTACTTGATATCGATCTGTAAAATGCGAATCGAAGCGTTAAAATAGGGGAATCACCGAGGTTACAACAGCAAGCAGACACCCGATGACTTTAAAACTTTAAAGCCAACCGACACAGAATGGTCGTTAATTAAACAAATTTACCAGTACTTTAATATTTCTAAGAGTATTCCCACCATTCTTGCATTAATATGCAGCTCGATAGACTAGATTTGTGGGCTATGGAGCTTGAAAATGGACCTGATCGAGATGAAACTAATGAACAGATTATAAATAGTATTCAAGCGGCAAGGGACAGTACTCAAGATATTTTAGAATGGTGGAAAAGACAGGAATGTATTTTTTCGAACCTTGCCGCAATGGCCAAAGACTTTTTGGCAACGCCAGCTTCTTCAGCTCCAGTTGAAAGCAGTTTCCTAGAGCTGTCTTAACTCTTACCAAAACAAGAAATCGATTAGGTGATAACTCCGTTAGAAGTCTTATGTGTCTCAAGTCATGGATGCTAAATGAAGATATTATTTATTTTTACTTCTGTGTCATCGGCATCGACTGCTCTGGTCATAAGCCTCGTGTTCTGTTCTGTTTCCCGGCGCCACTCTAGGTACAGCACTGTTAAATAGAAGCCAACAGTGAAGGCTCAGGTCAGGCAGGTATTTAGGGGGGGGGATCAAGGAGGTCCGGACCCCCCCCCCCCCCCGAAACATTATAAAATGTCCTCTAAATCATGGAATCCACAAATTTACAAGCCCCCCCCCTCCCCCGCAAATTTCAACCAAGTTACACTCATAATCTGGACCCTCCCCAAAACCAAATCCTGGATACGTGCCTGGCTCAGGTGGGGATTCTTCACTGAGCTTTTTTTATGGATATTTTCTTTTGATTGAAGAAACCAGAAATTAATTTCCGCCTCTAACGAGAATCGACCCCGGAACCTTCCGGTCACCAGCCCTCGACTCTAACCACTGAACCAGCCCACCCCCATTTGGGTTTGTTGTTTATCTATATGATGTATTATTATCATTATTTCGTATTTTTATTTCATATTACTACATTCATTATTTAACTAAGTTTGTTGGAGTTTTCGTTTTTGGATTTTTTAAATAAAAGATTACATCTTTATATACATAGATTTTTATTGTTATTGCGTGTTGGCAGTTAATCAGATTGATATCAAAAAAGAACTATTTTTTCAAGAAAAATCAAGTAGTTAGCCTGAAAAACTTGATTTTCAAGTTGCTTGATGTGTAACTACTTGATATGACTTGAATTTGGAAAACAAATACTTGACTTGATCTTGACTTGATATCAAGTCAAGTTGACTTGACTTGACTTGATCTTTAACTTGATATCAAGTCAAGTCAAGTCAAGTAGCTTGAAAATCAAGTCAAGTCGTGAATCTATAATATCTGCCTGCAAAGTGTTGACCAGATCCTGGTAGTACGGAGCGGCTCGTATCTGTGACATCGAAGGAGACACAGCATAATAAACAACCAGCATAATATCTCTGAGGATATTTCCTATATAAAAATGGTTCCCGCAAAACTTGACCTTGGGATGATTTATGGATTATTTTACAGCTGTCAAGTTTGGGTAGAGATGCGAAAATGAAAATATCAATACCGGTACTAACTCGATATTTTTTATCCAAATAGGCGCGTTTGGTTCGTAGAGAGCATTTTGTGCAACTGATTACACCCCTCAATAATTATATAATTATTTTCTATACCGATACAAAATTATCGATACCAGCTTGGAATGCCTCAAAAAGTATCGATGACAAAAAAACTCGATATTAGTGGAGAAGTATCGAAGTACCGTTACCATCCCTACAAAAAACCCATCCAAAAGTGGGGATGCGCGTGTAATTTCCGCCAACTTGAGTTATTGTGCTGGTTGTTTATTATGCTGCGGAAGGAGATCTGTTGGGTCAGTAACAATCTCCGACCGCGTTCGACTCCCGAAGTTCCGGAGGCCGGGGATTCAAATCCCGCTGGCAGTCGGTTCATTTTCCGGCATTTTCTGGTGGCATCTTGAACTGTAAGCCCGACATGCGGCAGTAGCATGCAAAAATGTCTGTGATAGCCGAAAAATGTTTAAGATCCAGCTTTGTGCCTCACCCGGTATACCGTACAACGGACTACTACGGTAAACATCTTGAGCGGATGGCATAGGAAGTAATAAACCGAGAGAGTCTCTCGCAATATCGATTTCCGTTGAGAAGTCGCAGCCGAGGCGTGTGTGTTGTGCGCGCAAAGCACGAAATGTGCTGATTTTCGATCTAGGGTGGTTTGGTTACTTTCTGTTTGTTGCTGGCAAATATAGCGGTTGGCTTTCAACAACAACGGACGTCGCCTAATTGAGACCGAACTACCGAAGGTACCTTGAGCCAATTCTGTTTCTACCGGTTCAATCATCATAGTCACAATGTCTTAACAGACATGTTGTGAACTCGTAAAATGCATTAAGTCGGAGCTAGAGTATTGCCGACACGAATATTATCAATAGTTTTGAGAGCTGTAGCTCGCCATCGTTCGGGATTTACTGTCAGTTCAGCGCTCTTGATACTCATATCCAGCAACTGTTTCGTCGTATCCACCCAGCATGTAGAGGAACGGCCGCGGCACCTCCCACTCGGTGCATGACCCTGAACTACAAGTTTCTCCATATTGCTTCTGTGAATATGTCCAAAGAATGTAAGCATTCTCGTCGACACAATGGAGGATATAGTCTCCTTGGATTACCGAGCTCATCCAGTATGGAAACGTTAAGTCCACATTTCAAAAGCATCTATGCGAGCCCGATCTGCCTTTTTAACAGTCCAGGTTTCCGAGGCATACAAAAATATGGAGAAGACAAGAGACTGAACCAGCGACATTTTGGTATCTGATCTATCCATAATAGTTATTAGAGGTTATAGATTAGATTGAGTTGCTTGGAGCGAATTCTGGTCCTCGCACGTCTGAACAGACCGAAGCTTATTATGTGCACACTACCTTTTAGTCAAGTAAGCTAAGCTAAGCTGATACTTTAGTTCTGTCACCATGTCACCAAATAAAGCCCTTCTCGAAAAATGATAGGTCGAACAAAGTCTTGAGACTGATGGCAAAGTCTGTACCAAAGAATGCCATGCTCATGCCTCTTCTAGCAAGCTCGTCTGCAGACTCATTGTCACCAATACCTGCGTGGGCAGGTATCCAACCGAGATGTACAGAGTCGCGTGAAGCTAGAAAGGTGAAAGTGTTGAGGCAGTCCTATGCCAGTTTTGATCTAATTTCTTCTGAATCTAAGGTCTTTAAAGCAGCCTAGAAGTCTGAACGGATTACAGTAGACTTTGTGTGTGAACAAACCACGAATGTGACGATTTTCGATCTAGGCTGGCTTGGTTAGTTTCTGTTTGTTGCTGGCAAACAGAGCAGTTGGCTTTCAACAACAACGGACGTCACCTAATTGAGACCGAACTACCAAAGGTACCTTGAGCCAATTATGTGTATACAGTTTCAATAAAATAAGTTATCTAACTAGTCAAACTTAATCCTTGAGGTTCCTTCCATAGTTAGATGTTAGAGATTAATTTGAATCGTTTAGGGTGGATCCTACTTCTCAGACGTCAACTAAAGCTTATTATGTGCCTTGTTCCTATTAGTCAGAACAGCCATTTCCTGTGCTTTTGGTCAGATCCAGGAGCTTTTCCCAATACCATAATCAGCTTCGTCATCTGGCTGCATCACACCAAACCGAGCCATTCTCCTCGCTCCGAGTGTCTCGCAGTCCAAAATGAGATTTCGAGCGATATCTTGAGGTTAATGGCAAAGTCTGCACTAATTGGTGATTCCAAGAGGCTCAGCAGCTTACGTAGTGCGTGTCCAGAAAAAAATCCCACACGTAACAGTGAAATAGTTTTTTATTTCCCATTGCTTAAAGTTATACAGTGTGGAACAGCCAAATGGAATAAATTCGTTAATAAATAAATGAGGGCGTGTTGGGAAAAATGCTCGGACACGTCGATTTGTATTTTTAGTTGCGCATTTGTTTCAAAAATAAAAATTATACAGGGTGTATCATGTGACTGTGGCCAACACCAACTTTCTTATTTTAAATACAACACCCTGTATATTATTTATTTTTTGGATCCCTCAGAAAATTCTAGACATATTTCATGTACAATTTCCTATACCTATCTTCAACTGTTTCGGAAATATTAAGTGTTTTCAGATTCATTACAAACATTCACATTAAAAAAAGAAAAGTATTTTATTTCACAAATTCGCTACATTACACTAAAAAACTAATAAGTAATACTAATTATTTCATAATATTGGAAAATAACTTTAATGTCAATGTAGGAGGTCTTCTAATGTTACTCAACATCTCAGGCGTGACTGATCTAATTGCAAGCGTGATTCGTTCTCTTAAGTCAGCTAGGTTGAGGGGTTTAGTTTTGTAAACAATACTTTTGACATATCCCCACAAAAAGAAGTCTAAGGGCGTCAGATCAGGAGATCGTGCTGGCCATTCCATCGATCCGCGCCTCCCTATCCACCGATTTGGAAAAATTTGGTTCAGGTACTGCCGGACATTGATTTGGTAATGAGGAGGTGCTCCATTTTGCTGAAACCATATTGTATTAGCAGGAACTTGTGGGTTTGCTGGATCAGGATGTAAGTTTGCCAAAGTTGGCACGACATCATTTTGGAGCAGTTCTAAATATTTATCTCCATTCAAGTTACCATCTATGAAAAAGGGGCCTACGATGTGATTACCAACAATTCCTGCCCAAACGTTCACTTTTTGAGGATATTGTGTATGTTCCTCTCTCGTCCAGTGAGGATTCTCATCAATCCAATAGTGGCAATTTTGTCGATTAATGTGACCGTGAAGTGTAAATGTGCTCTCATCTGAAAACAAAACATCTTCTAATTGGATCACATTGTTATCTAACATTGCCATCATTTGTTCGCAAAAATACGTTCTCCTCTCAAAATCGTCATCAAATAGCTCCTGAGTTGGTATCATTTTGTAAGGATGCATTTTATTTTCCTTTAATATTCGAAAAATTGATGTATGGCTAACGTTGAACAGTGATGGTGCTTTTCGACCAGAAGTATGTGGGTTTTCTTGAAACTCAAGCATAACATCCAATTTCGTATCATTATTTACTACATGACCACTACCCTTTTTTATCTGTCTTACATGACCTAGCTCGCGAAACTGCTTCTCTATTTTGCTTATTGTTCCTTGGGATACAGCCGGCAAATTGGGAAATTTTTCGTGAAATAAGCGAGCAACTTCCTTTTGTGTTCGTGTGTTATCTCCATAACCAATCATTTGTAGAATTATTATTTTGTGCATTTCTGTTAAATAAACAATTTTTCTGATGTTATAACGTAAAGCTAAAGAAATTCAAACGAGAATAGCACTGACACTGATTGCTACTGTCATGCAGACAACTAAACTAAAACCCAATTGGACTGATAACAATAGCGAGAATCCGTAACAGGTGCGTGCACAGTGCGAAAATAAACAAAACGTTTTTTGTTTCTTTTTTAATTATATCAGTAAAAATGAACGCTGGAATAGTTTTTTCTTACTTTGTCATTATCAACAGCTAAATGGGAAATAAGTATTGACCGAATTTGTGAAATAAAATACCTACTTTTTTTTAATGTGAATGTTTGTAATAAATCTGAAAACTCTTAATATTTCCGAAACAGTTGAAGATAGGTATAGGAAATTGTACATGAAATATGTCTAGAATTTTCTGAGGGATCCAAAAAATAAATAATATACAGGGTGTTGTATTTAAAACAAGAAAGTTGGTGTTGGCCACAGTCACATGATACACCCTGTATAATTTTTTATTTTTGAAAAAATGCGCAACTAAAAATACAAATCGACGTGTCCGAGCATTTTTCCCAACACGCCCTCATTTATTTATTAACGAATTTATTCCATTTGGCTGTTCCACACTGTATAGTCTGAGATCCCCTTGCAACCAAATCATCGCCTGTTCTCCGTAAAAAACATCCAAGACAAGAACTCTCGTGAATAGTTTCTTTTATCTCTCTCCATAGGAAGTAAGACGACACAGTTAACAATTTTTATTCTGCAAGCTTCAACTTCAATCGAAGCGATCAGGAACCAGGAACCTCCAAATCGACTAAAACTGAGGTTTGAGCAGTTTTTATATTCTTAATTTTTTTATTATTGCTGCACTGCCACGGACCCAATTTCTAAAAACCATACGCAGCTTCCATCCTCGCAACGGTAATAATACAGTGTCCAAATTTTATTAAAATCAATTCCAGGTTACACTATACAGAATAGTTAAAATCACTACTCGCATAATGTATACATTAGAAAATTCTAAGTCTATTTGTTTGCAAAATAAGCAGGTAACGTTCGGATGGACCTAAACAAGTAAATTATGCCCCAACGTCTTTCTTTCACAGTTCAATCGACAGCCTAGTACGAATACAACAAATTTTTCAGTTTCACAACCCCCCACCTCCCAACCACCCCAATTTCACCCCCCCCCCCTCCCAAACAGAATAAGATGATCAGGAACCCCTAAAACGCCTAAAACAAAGTTTGAGCTGTTTTTATATTTTTATTATTAGTGCGCCACCACTGACACGATTTCTAAAAGCCACAAACGTTTTCGATCCTCGCCATGGTAGTAATACTATGTAAAATTTCATTAAAATCAATCTGATATATTCCACGCTACACGATACAGAATGATCAGAAGCAATAAACGTATGCATAGGTACATCAGAAAACTCCCCTTGGTTTCTGTAATAGGCAGGGCAATGCCTGGATGGACCTAAAAAAGTGTTTATGCCGCTAGAACTTTCTTTTACAGGTCAATAGACAGCCTATGGTGAATACAAAATTTTTCAGTTTCACAACCCCCACCCCACAATAACCACCCCAAATTTTACCCCCACCCAAAAAAGTAAAAAATGATCAGGAACCCCTAAAACGCTTAAACACAAAGTTTGAAATTTTTTTGAAATTTTTAGTTTTTTGCTAATTACTTCGCCACCCATGCATCGATTTCCAAAATTTTAGAAGCCTTACCTACTACGACCGCACAGCATATCGCTACACAAATTTTATCACAATCCATGCAGCGGTTACTGAGATTACGAGGCTAGAAGAACGCCGACAGAGAGACCGACAGACAGACCGATAGATAGATAGACAGACAGACAGACCGACAAACAGGCAGACCGACAGTCAGACAGACCGACTGAAATAAGTGACGTGAATTTTCGTTATATAGATATCATAAAACGCCCAAAAAAGCGCGTTATCTCAAAGTCGAAAATTTTTGCGATCACAGTACTACCCTCACCTATCGGTATGGGAAGTTTATTGTTTATTATTGTTTATTGTTTATTGATAACGATAAAAAGATACATTATTAGCTAGATACATAATAAATAATATACAGGTATTGTGTTTACTCCTGGCCAGCCAAATCTCAGGTTCACGGACTGACCCTGAGTACGACTATCTACATACGATATTGCAATCTGTAGATAAGTTACTTATAAGTTAAAAAAAATACCCTACCAAACAGCAGCTGACGCTAGGCCACGAGGCCTGTCTTGTCAGCCGCAGTTCCAGCAGAGCATTTAACTGATATAACAAGAAACCTATTGGTGTAATAAGTAATTCTGGATGGAAGTAGGCAAGCAGTTCGAGCATGTCTATGAGCCAATATGATCTCGGTTTTATAATTATGTAGAAACAAAATAAATAAAACATAAAAAAATCGGTTTAATTAGAAAAGCACTTCGAATAGAATAGTTAGAATTGATTTGGATGATCTTTTATATATTGTTTAACTTCCTTTTTGAAGTTGTTGTAGTTCGAAATTTCCTTCAATCTTTTTGGAATACTATTTGGGGCCATAAAAAAGAAAAGAATTTTGAGTGGTAGATTTACTAAAAAAGTCAACTTTAACGTTCATATTTTCATTGGCCCTTGTTCTTACGGTGTGTACTTGCGAAAAATAAATAAATTATAAAATATTAAGTCAGTCTTTTGCTGCCACTGCACAGTGATGCGACTGGTTCTTCTGCCATAATGGACTAATCAATCAGCCTCTATAAAAAGTGACACTGTTTTAAAAAAGTTCAGGACACGTCTCGTAATACATATTTTGTTTCCTCTCCAGCAGAGACGCTAGGATATAACAATGAATCATTCATAAAGTTTTCACTGGCTTTTTGCGATGAATATGCAACCGAAATTAATTTCGGTTGTCGTCTCTGGAATAAACTGAATTTGCATTTAAAGGGTGTATGTATACGTCTCAGACACTTGTACATCACTTCTATAATCTAGATTAGGCTTTAGGCGCCGCTTCCGAATTGTAATGAGTTTTTCACTGGAATAAATCAATATAACCACGAATGGATGAAGCTAGCTGCCAGATTTCGCACGCTCTGCAAGCATTCAGAATGTTTGCATAAGCTAAATTTGAAATGGTGTTGAAACGTATGCTAATATAACTGACGAGTGGTTAAGATAGAATGAGTTATTTGTTTCTGTTCTAAATCAGCTTTCAAAAGACAGACGCCTGCTTGAACGTTATACAATTTGAAAAATGGTGGATGTGCTTGTCTAATAGCGGTAGTCGCCGCATCCACCATTTTTCTAAAAGCGCAAAATGGTCCAGCGGCGTAGCGTCCATTGATGCCAGTGATGCGTCGCATCCCTTCAAAGGAATGTATTTATTTAGAAGAGTCACTAAGATCTCCTATAATAAATCAACCATTCTGAAAATATTTATTCAAATATATATATTAAATTCAATTCCGCCTCTTTCGGATGTCTTACGATTCCGGCATTTTCCCAAAGGACTGGAAAACAGCTTGCATCCAGCCGGTGCCAAAAAAGGGCTCCAAAGCTGATCCGACCAACTACAGACCTATAGCTCTGCTTTCTGTAATCAGTAAAGTGATGGAGAGATGCGTCAACCAAGAGCTCATTAAATACCTAGAGCTCCATCACTTAATCGACGACAGACAATATGGATTCCGATACCAAAGATCAACTGCAGATCTCCTGGCTTACATCACACATGTGTGGAGCAAACTCATCCAGTCATTTGGCGAGGCTAACGTCGTTGCTCTCGATATTTCAAAGACATTCGATCAACTGTGGCATGCAGCTCTCCTAAACAAGCTCCCGTCTTATGGGATCCCTGTTAAGCTCTGCGGTTGGCTCGCAAACTTTCTCTCAGGTCGGAAAATCTCTGTCGTGGTAGACGGTATTGACTCCGACATTGTTTCTGCTTCATATCGATGATCTACTCTCTAGCACTACAAACCCAATCCACAGTTTTGCGGATGACAGTACGCTGCATGCAGGCATCATGAGCAATAGACCGATCTCTGTGGTCGAGCTGGAACGCAGAAGACTGGCAGTGACAGCTTCACTTTCAAAGGATCTCGATACCATTACCGATTGGGGGCTTAAAAATATGGTTAAATTTAATGCCTCCAAGACCCAGTATTGTACTCTATCAAACAAGAAGTGCCCAAGCCAACACCAGATTCTAATGAACAACCAGGCTCTGCCAAGGAGTCACTCATTCAAGCTGTTAGGAGTCAACATTACAGAAAATCTGATCTGGCACGAACACGTCGGCGTCGCGTCAATTGCAAAAGCTGCTGGTAAAAAGCTTGGGCACCTATTTAGAGCCAGAAAGTATTTCGCACCATGTAACCTCCTCACGCTATATAAAGCCCAGATAAGACCTTGCCTGGAGTATTGCTCTCATGTCTGGGGAGCTGCTGCCCCTACTACCCTGTCTATACTAGATGCCGTCCAGAGAAGGGCAATTCGACTAATTGGCGATCCGGCTTTAACGCGCCACCTTCAGTCACTTTCTCACCGGCGTGTTGTTGGTGACCTCTCACTCTTCTACCAATATTCCAACGGAATCTGCTCCTCTGAGCTATCCTCTATCGTTCCGCCGCTCACTGCTCCTATCAGACGTACCCGTGCGACCGCTGCATCTCATCCTAAGACGGTCGTTCTTCATACATCAAGATCTGAGCGGTACAACCGCACATTTATTCCCAGGGTGTCCAAGACTTGAAATGGGCTGCCAGAAGATGTACTTATTGGGCCTGCGGGTATTGGCCCATTCAAATCTCGCGTTAACAAACTTCCCCTAACATAACCCTTTCGGCTTTCACAGCAGTTGCGGTACTCTGGTATTTAGGCTCTGCCTGCACGGTCTGCTCAGTTATAAAAAAAATTGAATGTATGTCTTGGTCGAGCTTGATAGATAACGCTAACGCCTATGCTAAACGCTGAAAATAAAAATATCTCGACCTTGCGATGATGGGAGTGATGCGACCACCGACTATAAACCTAGGTAGACACATCTATTTACAAAAATCCTTGGTCGGAACATTCGAGCGCTGTTGCCCGCATGCAATCTAGGAAAGCTAAATTTACGAAATGCATGTCCATTGTTTTCAGTATCATTTCAGCCAATACTCTACACAAGGCATAGCCTTCAGAGTGGCATTATTTGTATAGACCAATACGAATAAAGTAATAATAATAATAATAATTAGACCTGTAGAAGATAGAACCTGGAATAAAAGTTAGAAATAATATATTACATAAATATAATGCTTGAGCAATGAGCAATGTCTATAGATTCTAATTCCTGAAGAGTTAAAAACTGAAATATAAGAATGTGGTACATACGACGGAGCTATACTGTTGACTTGGCAATGCCGCTACACCATTCACTACAGGCATTTACGACACTTGACGTATGCTTGACGTTGTCATTCAAATTTGCGATTGTTGTAATTAGGTCAACCTGAGCTGCATTTTTGGTGTGTTTCTATTGTTTGCTGCATTTTATAGCAAATTTCCTGCTGATAATGGTGCGTTATTGTTTTGTGTGCAAAGTGTATTCTCGCCAGCCTGAATCGCAAGGATAACCTTCCATCGGTAAGTAAAATAAAGCTTAACTAGAATTTGAGGTTATAAACATACATCATTGGCGTCGCATTATCGTGTCTTCACTAGTTTATTTCATTCGAAATGTGTAGTTCCATTCTAATAGCCAACATTTCTACTATAAATTTATCAAAGACGTGAAATAATGTTTGCTGCTTGCACACTTGAGATGCCCACGTGTTCAGGGGTGTATTTGTCGAAATAGGGCCTGTTTGTCTCCTTTTTTCATTACTTGTAATCGCTATGTGAAATTGAAAATGCTTTTTCTCGTCAATTTTAGGTTTCCTAATAATCCTTCAAGAAGAGCTATTTGGATGTCTCTTTTGGGATTTGAAAAAGATCATTCATATGTTGATGTCTGTTCGAAATACTTCCAGGAGAGTGATATCATGTACTTGGCTGATGGACGTAGGCATCTTAAAATGGGTGCTGTTCCAACTCCTGTCCATTTTGCCTTCGACTCTGCCGTAAATAGTAGGTATCAGCTTTTTTTAACAATTCTTTATTAACAAAACAAACAGTTTGTTACAGATTTATCTAAGCATTGTTTGCAACATTAGCCTCGAGAAAATAAAACTAAATAAAAAATATGTATTTGCTCTCACAGCGCTCCTACAACGCCATAGGCTTTCAAACTTTGTAGGCGGTTAACAAAATATAAAACTAAAGAAAATGTTTTTTCAGTTTGTAACAAAGTAACTGAATTTTTTTTATATTCTTTATATCCCTTAGTAGATTATAAAGTTTTTGATGAATTTATTGCAGTATTGTAAACAGTTCTTGTATTTATCTGACAAATGTTGTTTATGATTCTCGTCTCATAATTTTGAACTTGATTAGATAATATTAAGACTGTATTTGACTTTTGTTACTTATTAAAGATTTCGAATATCAATTACATTGTTCAATCTGCAACTGAGCACTTAAAAAGAAAGGAAGTTCTTGATATAATTTATTTGCACAGAAATGGAAATTCCAAAATAGGATTTTATATGTTCCTAACTTTTTCTATCTTTTGATGAAAAACGTTGTAACCGATTATTTTATATTTTAGTTCAGAGTCAATGAGCAATGACTCTATCAGCAGCCCAGACAAGGATCGCAGTTTCGTCAAGCTCACAGCAACATTCTGAAGTTGACATTCTGTCTCTACAAGTTAGCTCTGTTAAAATAAAGTAAGTACATCTTCTATTCAGGAATTTGTATGAAATACCCTCTGTTAACTCTTGAAATGTCAAGTTCATAAATTGGTTATAGTAATATATCTGACAGATTGTGCTACATGTATTGGTCACTAGCAATTTCAGCTGATAAGCCACCAAAGTGAGAGTACAACAAAAAAAACATTTAGCTAGTACAAATTAGAAATTGCAGTGAAATACAGGGATTGAATGTATAAAATGAAAATTTAGTTGGTAGCTTGTTTGGCTGTCTGACCAAGTTAGTTCAATCATTGAACAACAAATTAATTTAAGAGCCAGTTTCAACTAAATATATAAAATGATGATCATTATAATTATTTTATTATAATTTTATGGTTGCGTCAATAAGGTCAAAATAATTAAAAATATACAAAAATGTGTTTTTTATAATAAAGGTCACCATATGATGAAGCTCTCAATTTTCCTGGACCCTCAAGTAGCTTACGATCATTGCCCATGGTTGCTGATGAAAATTCATCTACAGCTACTGCATCAGAAGTAGATGAAAAACTCATCTTTGTTGAGAGAATTATCCATCCTCAAGTAGACCAGAGACAAAAGAAGAGGCAAGGGAAGAAAAGGTAACACACACTCACACACATGGATATATATATATTATAGTATAATATTAAAATTAATTTATAATGTCAAAACCTTCTGGTAAAAATCTATACGTGACTATTATGGTATAATGTATCCTTTCTGTGTATTTTATTTTTTCATTTTAACTCAAGTATATTCCTTTTTAAAATTTTAAGGAAGTCAGTCTGCCATTACTCCATTTAATGTAGTTGTAGACTGCTCACAGTTGGATTGTTCAGATTCAGAATCTTTTTTAGATTTTAGTGGACACAAAATTGAGATTCATAAAGCACATAAACATGCTGTCCAAACAGATATAACAAACACTCAAGACTTTTCATGGAAATCACTATATGCTAAATTTTTAACATTCTATAATTTTAACTAGAAGCTATGGAATAATTGTTTACTATCCATCCCAGTTGACCAAAGGCAGACTACAAATAATTTGTGAGTTAATAAAATATGACCACCTTCCAAATAATTTTGCATTACTCAAGTTACTCAAGATTAATAATATAGTATCACTACCAGTTTTTTTATGTAAATTTACTAAAATTTTTGATACAGTGTATCGCAGAGAAACATATATCACTCGTCATGTTCATAAACAAATTATACATTTGTAATATCGAATACCTTAGCATTCTACTTCTTTTTTTAAATGTGGTTTCTCCTGCAATGCAGTTTTTTTATAACTCCAATAACAAATAGTTTCAAGGGTCATCTTTAAAATCATTCGAACTTAAACTTAAAGGATTTTTTGTTGCTCAACAACATTGAATAATTTGCTACTTAATAACTATTATTTAACATTCTTATTGTCACCTGTGCTATGTTATTTTTTTTATATTAATCTATAAAGTTTTGATTATCTATTTCTTTTTGCTTATTCTGCGATTTTGACTATTTTGTCGGACCCCCACGGATTCTGAGATAAGATATGTTATTAGCTAACACAGTCTTCTCCATTGACCAAATATTTCACAATTAATCCATTCCTAGATGTATTATATAGTTTTATTGTTTTATGTAACTTTTAGGAAAAGTCAGTATGTTGGAGACATGACCAGTGACGACTTTTGCTTACCAGTAAGAGCGAAAAAAAATTTAAAATTATGAAAAACGTGATAACTGTTACGAGGAAGAAAATCGATTGGCTTCAAAGAACAGTTAGAACACTAAGACGAAGAGTGAGGACATTAAACGATTTAACTTCAACTGCTGAAGAAGAAATCGTACATAAGTGACTCATCTGAGAATATCTTAAAGGTACTTATATCCGCACTTCTTATAGATACAAAATCTAAAGTGATATATCTGTTTCAGGCATCACTGTCTGGCTCGTCGCTCAAATTATTCGAGAGATTGTTGAAGGGACCATCTAAACAAAAATATGGCTCGTTATTAAGATCATTTGCACTAACTTTATCTTTTTACTCCCCTAGAGCGTATAATTTTGTAAGAAGCACATTCAACAAATTTGATCATTACCACATCTGAATACAATTAGTAAATGGTACCAATCAGTTGATGGTTCCACAGGCTTTACCTATGAAGAAGACAGTAAACATTTCAGAAAGCTTAAAATATGAACAAGTAGTATGTATTTTTACTGACTTGAATTTTCCACCTATTATACTCTACCGACGACCTTAAGATTTCGTCCTCTGAAAGATATGTATGTCACTCTTGAGATAAAAATTATTCTTTATTATTATTGGAAGCTCCAAATTATTCTTAAGCAATTCAAAAGCATTTCTACATATCCAAACATTGATAACATTATTTATACAAATCTTTTTGAGCTTGTAAAACCATTATTGTCAGCATTGCAATACGGTTTCGCACCTAATAAGTCCACAGTTACAAATCTCTGTATTTTCTCAGACATGCATGTGAGACAATTACTAGTAAATGTGCTGATTTTCAATTGGATTCAGGTTCTGTAGTAAATTGGTCTGCAATTCACAAATTGACTCTTAATATTGATAAATGCTTTTGGGTTACTTTTACTTGAAAGCATAACTGGACAGTACGTGATTATATCAAACGCGCATCTTTAGTAAAGAGTAATAAAGTTAAAGACCTTTGAGTTCATTTTGAAACTCCGTTCAGATTTTAGGATCATCTTGTGAATATTGTGAATAGAGCTTATAAAGTTTTAGGCTTTGTAATTACTAATAGTAAGAACTGCAATATTGCAACAATAATAAAACTATATAACGCCTTTGTGAGACCAAAATTGAAGTATGCATCGAATATATGGTCACCAACAACTGCAGTCAGATTGAGAAAGTACAGAAAAGGCTGCTGAGATGTCTTTATGCTAAAAAAATGTATTTACCTCATGTAGATCAATGTGGGAGAGTTTTAACTCAGAAAAACTGTTATATTAAGTTCTAGGACTGTTTTTGATAACCTTTAAAATATAGAAGTCTAGATTAAGAAGTGGAAATAAGGAAATATTTCACATCTAATAATTTGCCTCCAATCAACAATATGTTGGAATTGTGCAATTACTTTGTAAAACAGCATAAAATTATGGACTTTTTCAGTGCCTTTTCATAAACAGCTTATAAAATTGTGACCTACACTGCTAATAAGTGTTTTTATTGTGTTTTTCTTTTTCTCTTCCTTTACCTGTAGTCACCCCAGGAGAGATGTTTGTTGTAAAGTGTATTAAATAAATGAAAAACTGTGACCTACACCGTTACCTATGTATTTTTATTCTATTTGTCTTCTCCTTTTCTCTTCTTTTGCCTGTAATTTGACTCATATTCTATATGATGTATGTATCACTTCTTAAACCACCCTTCAAAAGATACAGCACACATGTTTAAATATATGAAATTTATTCAAAGTATTCAAAATCGGCAAAAAAGTTAAAATCTCAAAACGAATACATGTGAGACGTGCAGAGTCAATCTACTTGATCAGCAGAAATGTGTTAGAAATACAGAGTCAATCTACTTGATTTTTTTGTAGTTAAAATCCATCATCGTTATTCCACCGAGCATTATTGAAAGTGCCTTATTATACCTTTTGTGATACGCCACTGGTCGGAATCTGTGTCGTGGTTGTCAAAACCTAGACGGCGGCCATTTTTGCTTCCCCCCTGCCCGCTGGCCTATACTTAATGTTCCGACGTTACAAATGTAGATTTATGAATGGGATGAGGGGTCTAAGGTTTATAGTCGGTGGATGCGACTGTCCTGGTCACATCTTGAACGTTGCCAAACGCGATCAGAGGTCCACGAATTATAGGCCCGTGATGTCGTCTCCACAATGTCTAGGTCGATGTTTTACGTCGGTGGGTGATGCGGTTTCCTAAACGCATCTCGTTCGCGATACAAAACAAGATATCGTTGTCTTGTATTTTGATTATTTTTTTAATCTGTTACATTGTTACATTGTTTGTATATTTTATTCTTGAGACTTCAAAATTAAAGACTTCAATTAAAAAAAGAAAAAATGTTTACTGTCTTGGTAAAATGTTAAGTGAAGTCACTTGTTACATCCCCTTTTGTATTGATGCCACGCTAGGCCGTTGCAAAATACAATAAATTTTATTACTGATGCAATTCACCTTTTGCTACACAGCATCATGGTTTAGCAACTACTACTTATTATCTAGGCACGTTGGACCTCCTGTCATTACCCACATCGTATAACGATATTCAGGTGGTATGGAGGATTTCAAATGAGAAATGTCACCCTGGACGATACTGAGAGCCCGGGAAGACCACAACTGTGAATTACGGAAAACAACGTTACTGCTGTAAGAAAAATGCTTGGCGAAGACAGGCGAGGTACCTACCAACGGACAGATGGTACAGGAGGCCTAAATGTACCAGCAATTTGTTCAATTCTGCATTTACACTTCATCGTTTACACGTGAAAAGAAACTTTGTCTTCTCTGGGCGCCGCACCAACTGACTGAAGAGCAGATGACACAACGTGTGACTAAGTAAGTTTAATAAGAGACTCAGAGTAACAACTGAACATAGAGGTAGTAAACAAACCACTGGCGTGCTCAAAGCCATCATCTGTTGACACTTCAGTCTCCAAACATTGCCAACTAACCTGAAAATTCTTCCAATGCAACCCATGTTACAAACACTACTCTGCACTGTCCCATCTCGAAAAACTGTTAAACTACACTCGAATATAGCACACCAAGTCCGTAAAGCTTCACTACAGTTACCAACAAATAGCGAATTCGATTTTACTTACCAAGCATAAATGACGCACAAACAAAACAAACGTTTGACAGTCGGGGTTTACCGTAAATAAATCGCAGGAAAGCTATATAGGCGTTGCCAGCTCCTCAAAATTTATGTAAGACTTCAGAATTTGCGTTTATGATGAAGAAACATGCAGTAACGCAGTAGATGTCAACATATCTATTAATTTTGCTGTAATCATTCCTGAACCATCAAAATACTGTCTTTTTTAACGCAGAATGGAATATTTCTGGATACTATACAATTAGACGATAGTAAACAATTATGATTGCCGTATCTGGTGGTCAATATGACAACGTAAAAAAAGATGTTTGCCTATTAGAATTAGTTGTTTACTACCTCTATGTTCAGTTGTTACTCTGAGATAAGGGACGATCTCTGTCTATGAACAACATCGTGACAGATGATAAGGCTAGCGGTACCATTAGGATGTGCCGACCAAGGCTCAAGACAAAGTTTGTATGATATAAATGTGGATAAGAATACACCCGCCGTAACTGTCAGAAAATCGTGATCTGTAAAGAAAAAGAAATGCAGTCATAGGCGTAGTTAGGTGGGGGCTTGGGGGGCTTAGCCCCCCAAGAATCCAAAAATAATTCGTTCTGTTAAGCTTATTGTATCTACAGTATAATTATTCAATCCTAAGATAGACTTCAAATAAACAGTCGCATGCATCATTCGCGTGGTTACTGTCCGCTAACGTCTGCGAAAGCGCCAGCTATAGTCCAGTGCAATTATGAAATTTTATATGACTATTTAAAGGAGTTGCCCTATGAGCCCATTGCAACTCAAAAGTAGCCAGTTTGAAATGATCATTAGGCAATGAACACTTGACATTGTATATTTGGATCTACTTTCCAGTCAACCTTGGAGATTTTGACTTGCCAGATTATAACACACAATTTACACATAATGTACTGGACTATTAGGGACCCCACCGACACGAGCCGATCACGCACGCGGGCTTGTTTTCATTTGGTCTAGCTTGGCTGTGAATACAGTATAGGGCAGGGACTTAAGCCCCCCAAATTCAGGGGCTTAACTACGCCTATGTATGCAGTTCTCAAATAGAGTTATCATTTCGGACACACAGAAGATAGCAGCAACTAAAAATGTATACTGAACAATGCCTGCCTAAAGTAATTGAATCTATGAAGAACCTGCAGCCAAAAACATCAGGAATGGGAACTTGGTTCCTCCATCACATAATGCTCCAGCTCACCCCGCCAAACTCTGCACCGAATATTTGACCACGACAGGACTGAAAGACTGAAACTTCTCGCGCACCCTCCCTCCAGTCCAGACCTTGCACCTAGGCACGTATTCACGTATTTACGGGAGGGGTCCGGACCCCCCCCCCCCCCCCCCCCGACGATAAAAAATTGAAAAGGTGGCAAACCATAATCACCCCCCCCCCCCCCCCCCGCCAGATACGTGCCTGCTTGCTCCTTGCGACTGTGCCAGTGGCGTACACAGCTTAATCTGTAGGTGGGCAGTAATGTACAATGTAATAATGTTATAAATGTATATTCATTCTTCGTCCATTGATTAGACTGTTCTAAACCAGCTTCTGGAGCAACTGGAATAGCACAATGGATATTTAAGAACGCCAAATCACTGAGGATATGAAGTTTCGATAGATATAAATATAGTTTCAGCTAATATTCCAAGCCCATGTGGGGGGGGGTTCGAACCCTGACAACCCTCTCGTGTGTACGCCACTGGACTGTGCACTGTTGTTTCCGTATGTAAAAATGAAGCTAAAAATGTGTCGGTTTGAAGAGTGGTTCGAGAAGAAGGAGAGGTTTATTGAATGTAGAGGAAATTACTTTGAGATTAGTTATCCAGAACCAAGGAGTAGGTGATATGTTTCTAAATTTTTTATGGTTTGTTCTTGGATCACAAATGAGAAGCAGTTTTGTCTAATTGGGTAGGAGTTGCAATGTTGTCAGTCACATTATGCGCTCACAAAACAAGCAACATTGTGATCATAAGGCGACAAATCATTTTTTTCATTTTGGATTATTGAAACCCTTTGTTTTCCAAGATCTCAGAATGAACGGCTTAGTGTGCACTTGAGGGTACCTCATGCCACACTATTTAAGCGTTTCTTTATGGATCTCACGATCTCACTCATGTTTCGTACTCAACAAATTACGATAGGGAGACCTATGCCAAATATAAGTAAATTTTATCGGTCAATTTGTTATGATTATGCCTAAACATTTTGATATTTTCTGTTACCTGTTTTGTTTTGAGCCATTTTTTTGCCGAATTATCAACATTTTTCTTGATGTGACAGAAACAATCAGAGCTGACAAAACGATACCTTATCAAAATTTACCTACCAAATCGACTTGAGTGAAAAGAAATGTCATGGTGACATTTCGTTATTTGAGTGCCCCTCAAGTAAGTGAGCTATCAGGCTTCCTTACACTTGATTGACCCTCAGGTCGCTTTCGAACGAAGGTGAAACACAAAAAAGTATTCAAGGAACCCTTAAATAGATCTACGCCTTCGCAATGTGCGACATATTTGAACGTAACCCATTCCTTAAGGGTCTAGGGGATAGCACGCGAACTGAAGAATCCAAGAAAATACGTATTCTCGTGTCAGCGAGGAGGCGTGGCCGCCTGTTGCCTTCCTCCAGTATGTGTGTCTAAAATGAGGGGGAGGTAAGTCCAAAAATCCAAAGGTAAGGTCAAAAGGTAGCTATAAAAATGATTTTCGCATTTCGAAGCTCCTGACATTACCTTTAAACTTGCAGTAATGATTTAAAAAGCAAATTGAAGAAGAAAGCTTGTGCTATGTCACCTAATAGGCCTTGTTTTCATATCGTGTTTGTTAAATTATAGACATTTGTAGAATATATGCTGTTGCATTGAAAGTTTTTTTGCACACTAAACACTTTTTGGGAATATTAATCAAAGTTGTCATTCGTTACGGTCTTAGCTATCACATTCTGAAATATTATGTATGTAGTTTGAAAAAAAGTGAGTTCCGTATTTCCGTATTTTACATGGCAAATACATATGTATAAATGTGTGTACCCAGGCCCCTTAAATGTATTCTAAAGGTACTTTGAAGTAAAAGCTACCACGGGGTATGTCAAAAGTTATCTACAGACAAAAAATGAGTTTCCAGATTTGTACTGCATTTACTACAGAGTAGTAATTTAATTAATGTATTTATGTCAGACATCTTGCAACATTATATTGAAATTGGCGCCAAACAAGTGATCATCGAAATTTCAACTTTCTGGATCCTTATTGACAAAAGCACTTTTATAAATGGCAAATCTTATTATTGAAACAAATGTATGGTATTTCTAAATCGATTTATTAAAACACAACAATGGCCTTATAGCTACCACTTCCAATATAAAATAAATAAATGATACCTTTCACATCATACAATATACAGTTACAAAAAAAAAATCCATGGCAATTAATTTCTGTATCACAGCACCAAACATTATGTAGAAACTTCAACCCCCAAAGCCTTTGGTAATGTTGTTCCACATTTTCCTGGAAAGTGGAATGCAAAAGAATGCTCTGCAGGCTCATCTGTTATATTGAATTCGGCTACAGGCATGCCTCTTTGAGCAACTAATGGAGCAAACATAGCTGCAGGATATACCACTGAGGATGTTCCTACCACTAGGCATAGATCACAAGTTTCCACTAACTCTCCTAAAAATTAGAAACTCTTCAAGCTTCATACCTTACATACATCTAATAAGGAGATCAAAAGAAATAATTAATTTAAAATTGAAATGAATGGCAGAATCAGTATAAAGAGTTTTTCAGAGGAGTGTTACTGAATGTAGAGCAACATACTATAAAGAAATTAGTAGTAGTAGTGATGGGGAGGCGAAGCCAGGCAAGTAGGCCACTTTTGGCCCTTTTTGCCAACCCCACTGAAAACACTAAAATTCTACACCCTAGAAAGCTCCTTGTCAAATCTTGCAGACCTCCTGACGAAAGTCAGTATGTCCGACCATCTCGCTGAATATAGGGACTCCCCCCCGAACTCCGTCGTGCCGAATATCTGAACCCTAAGGTTGCGATAAACTGCACATCTGCCCAGGAGTGGAAGGCTGTCTCGTCCTCCTCCCAGCATCTGGAGCAAATGGGGTCCCCTACTACTCTCATGAGTGACAAATGTCTATTCAGCCGACAATGGCCAGTAAGAACCTCCACCAGAAGGTTGAGCGTCTCTCTGCCTTTATTCAGAAGCCATAGCATTCGGCCCTCATCAGGGCCTGCTATGAATCTTTTTGGCTTGCCTTCAGTCGTCTCTCTCTAACCAGGCTTTCGCCAGTTCCTTGTAGGCCCAGTTGTCCAGGGCCCCGTTCACTTGGCGTCTGCTAATTCCTAGCATGGGTTCATCTGGGCCGATGCAGGGGCTGCCGGCCCCTATCCTAGCTAATCGGTCCGCTCTCTCGTTACCCGGTATACTGATGTGTCCAGGGACCCACAGTAGGGTATAGAAGAAATTAAATACACCTTGCAATACGAGATAAGGGTGCTATAGTTACTAGGAAATACATACTATTTCCTCACCACTATAGATGCATAAGGTGATATTTCAATAATGCTTGGCAATGAATAAGTAAAAATAATATAAACTATACCATTATAATTATTAGATTAGTCTCAAAGTAGTTTAAGCATACATACGTGATTTTCTCAAGACTTCATGGTCAAGATTTTCACCAAACCAGACAATGTAAGGCCTGACCAGAGAATTACACTTTTTACATTTGGGAAGATCTTCCTTCATAACAACTGGTGAGTTATCAGCTTGTACATTTATATCTCTGAAAAATAGAAAATTATTATAAAAATATACCATAGAATGTTTGAAGATGTACAGAAATCAAAAAAACTTGATATAAAACACCATCCAATAGTTTAGTGTAGATATTGATTTCACTTGCTTCACCAGAGAATACTATGCTCAGTACCAGCGTGTCTTTATTTTTACAGGGAGGTTCACTTCAAAAAATGAATCGTTTTTTCTTTTAAATATGTCTGAAGTTTGTTTCACACTATAACAAATCATCTAGATATAGATAACAAGGCACAAAAAAACAGAACACATCTGTCCTTTTGCCAAACCCATTTAATAAAATCGTACATATGCTTTCAAAACTTACAATACTTTATTATTTTTATCACTTTTGCTCCATTCCATTTGTACCTCATGTAACTCAAAATTCATTTCGTTTAAACATCCAATCTTGTTAGATCTTCGCAAAACGACATTATTTTAAATACTTTTACCATCTATACTAATATCAATGGTGATACATACCCTCTACCATTAAATGCCTCACAAATTGGATCATCATAATTTTCATCAATAAATCTACATTTTCGGTTTGTACAGATAGTTTTATGTAGTGCTCCATGCAGCTCTATGATATTTTCTGATCCAGCCCGTTTATGTAATCCATCCACATTTTGAGTAATAATTGTCAGTTTTCGTCCTTCTTGTTTGCATTTCTTCTCAAATTCGGCCAAAGCTTTATGTGCCTGTAATAGGTGAAGAACCATATACTGTAAAGCAGGGTTTTCCTAGCAATGCACATTTTGCGCAGCAAAGAATGTAATTTGGTCGGCATAAAATGCTGAGGACATAGCTAACGAAAACCAATGGAGGCGTTTTCCTAGACGCGCAAAAACGTCATGCGCCAGCGTAATACGGTCAACGCAACGGAACGACTGCTCGGAGTTGTATGTGGCATGTTGCGAAGGGTGCTATTTGAAAATGAGTTCACAAATCCGGTTTAGTGCTGCTGAGGATGAGCAATTAGTAAAATAGTTAGTGGTTACCCCATTCTTGAGGATATGAAACTGAAGGAGTTTAAAAATGTAGCGAAAAAGGACAGACTCAGGAATGAAATGGACAAAATGTTGTAATTTTTGTTGTAGTTACAAGACTTGTTTGTATGTATGTATGTGATGGAAAGTATATGAGGCATTGTTTGTAAATCCAGCTCTCCAAGTCAAAAATTCGTCTAATCCTAACTTGCCTGAGACAAGTGGCAAGACATATACAGATTTAAGTAATGATCAGAATGATTATTAACAAGTTTTGTGTAAAATGGGTTTGAAAAATATAGGTTTGATTAGTAGGAAAAAATGTATTATAGTTATTTACTTCAATGTTACGCCAAGTTTTTTAGGAGGCGAAATAAGATGTCGCACATGATTACATGGTTCCACATTTAAATCTCCTTTCACAAGATTGAGGAGAAATGAGAATTGCCGCCTTGTAACTCTTAAATATACTTTAAATTTTACCTCGTCATCAAGCAGATGTCTATGGAGAAATAATTTAAATGCTCCTTCACTGCTTGTTTTTTGAAACAATTGACCAGCAGAATTCCTAGTGCTATTATGAATTGTGGTTATACAGGGTGTCCCAGAAGTCAACGTCAAGCCGCTACAGGGTGACAGGATTGGTTGTAACTATCATGGGAAAAATCAGAAAAAAATCTATCCCATACAATTTAAAAATTATGGGCATTTAAAAAAACCTAGAAATTTTCTCAAACTATAACAATTTTTCGGTTATTGTGGTTAAGTTTTATTATTTTTGATCATTTAAGCTTTGGAACCGTAACCCTAAATAACATTTCTAGAAGCACAGTCAAAAATAATGACACAATTGCCCCAAGTTTTCTAGAATGAAGACTATTTATTAAACTATGAATTTAAAGTTTTCAAAGTTTGCCGACTTTGAAAGACCCTCCTTTAAAAAAAATGTACTTAAGTACCTTGGCAAGTGCCATTAAAAGTTGGCGCATTGAACCAGGATTGTAAAATGGTACAATACTTGTTAGTTTCATACTAAAAAAACGAGGAAAAAAAGGAGGACCTCAAGTAACCCGATTTTTGCTAACCCATTTCACTCAGGTCAGATGTTCTTTATTCGCACAAGCTTCTGGTAGGTGTTTAATTTTACGGCAAAATGATGAGAGAGGTGGATAGTGGACATGTTTACCATGAGTGAGCAAGACAGATAGTGACGCCACTTTCAGCAAAGTCAACAAAAATAAGTAAAATTAAAAGTGGCGTCACTATCTGTCTCGCTCACTCATAGCAAATACGTTCATTATCCATATCTCTCATCATTTTGGCGTAAAATTAAGAATCTACCAAAAGCTTGTGCGAATAAAGGACATGTGATCAGAGTGAAATGGGTTAGCAAAAATCGGGTTACTTGAGGTTTTTATTTTCTTACTCGTTTTTTTTTAGTACGAAACTAACAAGTATTGTACCATTTCACAATCCTCGTTAAATGCGCCAACTTTTAATGCACCAAGGTACTTTAATACATTCTTTTTAAAGGAGGGTCTTTCAAAGTTGGCAAACTTTGAAAATCTTAAATTCATAGTTTAATAAATAGTCTCCATTCTAGAAAACTTGGGGCAATTGTGTCATTATTTCTGACTGTGCTTCTAGAAATGTTATTTAGGGTTACGGTTCCAAAGTTTAAATGAACAAAAATAATAAAAGTTAACCACAATAACAGAAAAATTGTTATAATTTGAGAAAATTTCTAGGTTTTCTTTAAATGCCCATAATTTTCAAACTGCATGGGATAGATTTTTTTTTCTGATTTTTCTCATGATAGTTACAACCAATCCTGTCACCGTAGCGGCTTGACGTTGACTTCTGGGACACCCTGTATTATGTCAATTTCTTCTTGCAAAATTTAATCTTGCAATATTAAAAGTGCCAGAGCTAATTTCTTTCTTTTACTCATCCTGATAGTCAGGACGCAACTGACTATCTCAGGAAATACTTTATATGCAGCGCATTGGATGTTACGTTGTGTCGGACGTATTACGTTCTACGCCGCGTAAAATGTGCGTTGCTAGGAAAACCGACAGTTTGGAATAAGCAAAGAATAACATCTCCAGAAGTATGTAGTCAAATCACATAGAATGTTGAGTAACTTTGACAAATACAGAGGAATGTAATTCTTTATTTACAGAAAATGAGTTATTAAATGTTATTGGTGAGCATGCGAATTACAAAAAATGTTACTTGCATTGTTTGGCTGAGCATTGAATGCGACATGCCTCCTATAGTTGTAAAATTCCCAAACTAGGGCCGGGTTACTTTGAAATGCTTGTGGTGTAGCTAGATCTGCAGATCTATAATTTTTCCACCAACCGCCTTCACCTCTAAATGTGGGAATACCCGATTCGGCAGATACTCCAGCTCCTGTGAGGACGGTAATGTTTTTAGCACCATTTAATACTTTCTGGAAGCCTTCAAAGTCACTGATTTTTCTTTTCGCCATCTCGTGTAGAAATGGTACAAAGGCCTGCTTAACTTTTATGCTTAAACTATGCATTAAAATTTAAATAACGAATTTTTAACAGGAAAATAGTACAATTAACAAGGTCGTAACATCACAAAACAGGTACGGTTAAGAAGGCACAATTCCGTGTTATTTGACTGGAAACACGAATGACTTATGCCAATGTCAGCGGCCATTATTTTGGGTTGCAACATGGCCGCCGCAGGGTTGCCAGATGTATCAAGAATTCGAAGCGATGTTGCCACATCATTGCGCAAATCTGTAGATGCTCTACCTTTTTATGTCAAAAATATCATAATTTTTGATGTTAGCCAATCATTGACTGATTGATTGATGTTTGATTTCAATCAATCAATCAGTGATTGGCTTAAAAATTTAAAAATTGGAGAAAAACAATGATTTTCATTGTTCATTTATTCGCAAGAAAATATTAAATATGATTAATATGATTATTGTATGTGTAATTTATAAATAATATAATACAAATTGTCTTAAAATACATTCAAGTAATACAATAATAATAATAATAATATCTTTATTGAAGTTCCATCAAGCATATGGTTTATGTTTTCATTCCTCACCTCGTCTCAGTTTGACCTACAGTGAATAAAGTAACCACATGAAACGGTAAAAAATATTAGCAAGAAATGCAATATGCTACTAGAGTATTCAGGGTCCATGCTTTTTAATCTTGCACCTGATTACCCTAGTATATAAAAATTTCCACACCACCTCGGAGGTATTGTTCTGGCACATTACTCTTTATTTTAAGTGGTGGTATGCCAAGTAAAAAAAAATTAATATGAAACTAAGAATCAATAAATAAATGAAAATCTCAGCTATCTCTTCCACTTTATAAAAATTAACATAAGTATTTATGAATACCAACCAAGATAAGTCAAAATAAATACTTTTTATTGATCATGAAAACTATAGTATATACCTAATAGTTGTCACAGATAGAAGATTAGAATTAATTGAAATGTAATCAATATCCACAATTTCACAGCCTAGCAAACCTGCAGCGTAACCTATTGAACCATATGGAGCCTTAGCATTTAACTTTGTCAAAACTATAGGATTAAAACAGGAACACATGATATAATTTTGTGTTATTTATGATTTCAAATTGTACAATCAATAAATAAATAAATAAATGAAAACCCCACCCATATCTGCCACTTTTTAAAAAGGAACATCTGCATTTATGAATAACAATCAAAATAAATCAAAATAAATACTTTTTATTGATCATAAAAACAATAGTAATAGTTGTCACAGATAGAAGATTAGAATTAATTGAAATGTAATCAATATCCATAATTTCATATCCTAGTCAAATCACAGAAATGCTTATGAGGAAAACTTTGAAATGCAAATTTTGAGAGTATAAATATGAAATACAGCAAATAGGTTCGAGACATAACAAAGGTGAATTAGTTATAAAAATTTAAACTTTTAATTGTACATGGCCCTTGGACAGTCAAGTCTTTAGGCTGATCAACTGTATAACATCACTGGCTTTTTCTTGAAGTAAATAGGATGTACTTACTTAGCTTTGCTGTAGAATACTTCAAGCGCCCTAGCCTCTGCAAGTATTATTTTCTATTTTCATCTGTGTTGAGCATCTTATTGCCAATCTGTCAAATCCATAACTGAGAAGGCACTGCTTAACATTGGTTTCTCCATCTTTGTTGGTCACTTGTATGTATAAGTTCGTCCACTGAATAGCTTGTCTCTCATTGCAATAATATTCATCAAAATATTAACATGAAGGTAGACACTGCAGACAACGCAGCATCCTACAACCTATACATACCTCAGATGTGGTTGTGTATGATCTAAAATAGAAGAATAGAAAATTAAAGTAGTGAGAGTGTATGAATGACTAATAAATAGTACTGCACAGAAATTCAGTAATAAATATACTTACGCTTTGTACTCGCTCATTTAACTAAAGTTGCACTTCATCAGGAGCTTATAGTGTTTGAGTGAGCCCCATTTATTTCTTGCTTGCTGGCTGCTCTTCATACCTGCTTTGTGGTTGTAAAGTTTGAAGCCTTCAAACAGTTCAAACTCCCTAACAAATTCATTCACACATTCGAGTATAAAAATAATGTTTAAAGTATAAAAAATAATGTTTTCCATTAGCAGTTTCACAAATAAAGCAATGTGTGGAGCAAACCAAAACAACACTCAAAGAAAAACGAGGTTAATGTCGGCGGCGCTTGGAGGGAAATTCGAATGTTCTTCTTCTTCTTCTGGCTATACGGTATTTGCCACAAAATATGTTCGTATTTATCTATGAGGACAACTGGTTGACGCGTTTGGTGTGGCAGCAAAATTTTTGTCATTATGCATTATTACACTCACTTTTTAACTGCTTAAAGTTAATGTGTCGCTTTTAAAAACTGAAGACATCATGAAGAACAGCTAGAGAAGACCATTGAAATTCGCGCCGTTGTCAACCACGGATCACTGAAATGCGGGCTGATCCAGTGTTTCTGTGGTCTGGGCCGCCATTATTTTGGGTTGCAATATGTCCTCCACATTGGCCCCGCCCTGTTTCCCATTCTGTAATGCTAGTTGCCCCCACGTGCGTAACATGCCATGCATAATTGCATAACCCTACTTTTACATCTGTTCCATCCGTTGTTAGTTGATCTGTCAGATGACGTTGTCATAGCAACCATCCAAAAAAAAACGAAACGCAGTGGCGGCACAACACTTAAAGCACCTGCCATTCTATCGAACATCGATAGTTCCAAAACCGATGATTTTAGCAGATGAAAAGTATACAAGGTTATTTGTAGATCAAACGCCGGTAATACTGGGAATTTAGTCATTTATCGCGAATCGACATTTCGTCACATTGATAAAATGTTCTGAAGAAACACGAATTTAACGTGCTCGCCCACTTAAGCTTAATTCAGATGCACACGACATCCGACAATGCGACGGTACGAAACTGTTCCTATTGGTTGAAATATTTGGATTTGACATCATTTTGGATATTTCAACCAATAGGAACCAGTTTCATACTGTCGTATCGTCGGATGTCGTGTCGTTCTGCACTAATATCGAGTATTTTTGTCATCGATACTTTTTGAGGCATTACAAGCTGGTATCGATACTTTTGTATGGGTATCGAAAATAATTATATAATTATTGAGGGGTGTAATCAGTCGCACAAAATGCTCTGTACGAACCAAACTCGCCTATTTGGCTAGAAAATATCGAGTTGGTACCGGTATCGATATTTTCATTTTCGCATCTCTACCCAAACTTCACAGCCGTAAAATCATCCATGAACCCTCCCAAGGTCAAATTTTGTGGGAACCATCCTCAGAGATATTATGCTGGTTGTTTATTATGCTGTGTTGTGGATGCCTGTCAGTTCAAGCCGATTCAAGGTCACCAATAATGACCCGTCGAACCTCAAAGGTGCCGACAGGTTGTGTTGCTTCTCTATGGTGGCTATTCTCGGACGTAACCACGACTCAACAAACACGATCGGTTCCTTTGTGATGACGAGTGAGTAGAGTCGGCCATGGATGACGTGTTGCAAATACCTGACGTCAGCGACGCCATTTTGGGATAGTTTCATTCCCCCTGACAGGGGCGGAGTAGAAAAAAGTGTACAATAGGGCAGAATTAAGAAATATGTAATACTCAACCTATGCGGTGTAAAAGGTAGGTAAACATTAAGGGTAGTATAAAGTTTATGTTGTCCTTAATGTTTACCTCCCATAAAGTACTAGATTTGCGCTGTGATCTATATTATTCTATGTAGATAGCCATGACCCTGCCGTGCCGCCACTGTTCAAATCTATCTCTCTCTAACCCAAAATACAGATGCGCAAAGGGATCAGCGCAAAGCATCTTCAGACCTTGAGTAAGACAGCTGATTGCTGATTGTTTGTTGAGCCGGGACGTAACTTTCAACAACTCTGATCGAATGTCAGACCAACTATGAAAATTGAAAAGATAGATATCGGCCGTAAGAGGATAAGGTAATGTCGAGGGACCGACCTTGCAGCCGATTTTCGAACCCTTATTCAGATACAACAGAACCTAAACACAAACTGACAGAGGATACAACTGCTCAAGATTTGTGTAGTTTGTCAGCGTTTTACGTTATCTGTTATCTCTGAACCCAGCCCACTGCTTTTTGTTTGAAATTTGACAGTAACCTTACATTCTGTCTTGATTCTGTGCACAGGTTCTGTATCTCTTGTGGTATTTCTGGTCTGTGATTTCTGGGTTCTGTGTTAACTGGTTTGAAGTTTGACGGTATGGTGAAGGTGAAAATTCAGCGTATATGTTTTGTGGTGAAAATACGAAATACCTGTTTTGTGATACGAAAACAAAAAATTTTTTCAAAAAATGTTTCTTTCGCAAAGTTTCTTCTTTAAAAGTACATAATAGAAATAGACCCTTCCCTTCAATCCAAATATGAAATTTTTCCAAATTACATGGGGCGTTGTTGCACCCACATAACAGACCATCCTCTTTACATGATAAACATTTTTTCTCAAATCGCGTGGGGCGCCAACCCCATAGTGCATAATTATAGTGCTAGCGAAAAGTGTAGTTTTTGTTGATTTGTTCTTTCTTTCTGTTGTTGAAGGAGTTGATTGTAATGTAATCTTAAACAACAATCAAATTTCAGCTAAATAATAAATATGTCTAAGGTGAAAGAAGAAGGAGCAGATATTACTGTATCGGACGGAGAACTTGATGAAGGTGAGATGAATACAAAAGGTACATACTCATATTACCTATAGCAACAAATTTGATTAGATAACTACCCTATAACTCAATGCCTATTTAAACTGTGCTGAAACAATCAACTTCTATATTCCTTTATAGATACCTTCCTTGAAAACTTCATTAAAACAGTTCAATAGAATGTAAAATAATACTAACATAAAATGATCAGCAATCAGCTGCCCTCTCACAAAAATAAAAGTTTTTTATTATTATGTTGTGCATGTCATTTGTGAGGTGTTGCACTGCTGTGTGATGTTGACTTTTTCTATATAAAACTATGTATAATCATGATTTGTATAAAAAATAATAAAAAAATAATTCGAAAATTAAACTATAACTGCTTATTCCTAATAAATATAGGTATTCATTTTTTACTACTTTTCTCAGATGCTGCTGATTATAACTATTGTTGCTACTGTGCTGAAGAATGTGCCTCATCAGCAATTAGAGACAAGCATGAAGTACAGTGTCACATGGGTCCACAGCTAAAGGTATGCTTATCAGCTATTGACATCCATGATGCTGCCGTACGAAATCGTCCAGATGACCAGAGTAGCATACCTTGTAGCAAGTCCAGTAATCAGTAAGTCAATTCAAAAAGATTATACAATATTATTTATGACATAATTCCAAAACTACATTATGAACTATCCTCATCAAAACAGAGTCATACTTATTTTGAATATAACCATAGATATATGTATTTGTCATAGTTAACTTGAAAATGATGGTGCTTTCAAATTTATTGCAAAAATACACCTAATAGGTAGTTGAAACCATGTATTATGCAATTTATTTCGAACCATCAAAAAGAGGATACTGTTGCTCTTTTTTTATATTGGTTTTATAATAGATCAATGAGTAACTCCAAAATTAGAAATTGATATACAGTTACTATTCTTTCACAGATTGATATCAACATGTAGTGTCAATTATATGTGAGTAGGAGATCTGCGCATTGTGCTACTGCAAAAACTAACCACATAGGGCATTACTGCAGATTTGTACACAGTTAGTCTTCTGGCTAAGTAGAAGCTTGTTACGCCTATTTGGCGTTCTACTATGACTGCTCTGTGCAGATAGGGAAAACCTCATTAGCATTTTCGAATGGTTTACAATGCAGATACATTTTTCATTCTTTACATATGATAAAGGCAGTGGCATATATAGAAATTGATTTCGGGGGGCCCATCGGAAAATTTAAAGTTTATTTCATACGTTATAATATTGGCATATTATAAACCTAATCAGGCACCTATTATTGCTAAAGTTGTCCTATTTGCTTTATTATTAGAAGAAGAAGAAGAAGAAGAAGAAGCTTTATTTTAAAATAGGATTACCCTAATACAAAATAAAGTAGTGATACATAAAAAAATACAAATTGGTTATTCCAAAATAATAAAATTAATACTAAAAAATAATTAAATTAATGCTGATACTATATATACTACGCCAATATACAATGCCAATAATAGAAACCTCAATAATAGAGAGAAGTTAACTGTGAGTCTAAAGATTATCAGATGGCTCTTATGTACTTTAATAATTGTTGTTTAAATATTCTAAGCGACGAACTTTGTTTTATTGTAATTGGAAGATTATTGTAATCATTGAATCCTTTAAAAAATAAAGAGTTCATGCTACTTTTCTTGTTAGTTTTAGAAATATAAATAGTTTGTTTTCTGGTCTGATGTGCATGTATATCACTATTATAGCTGAAGCATTGCAAATACGTTGGTGCCATACCTGACACTATTTTAAAAACAAATACCATGGTAAGATAATATAGTCTTTGTGATACAGATAACCAATTAAGGGTTGACAGCATCAATTGAATAGGTGTATATCGATTCGTCCTTAAGATAATTCTCATCCCACGATTTTGCATCTTTTGTAACTGTGACAGCTGATTTGAGTTAAAAAGGTATAGTACAGAAGAACAATAGTCAAAGTGGGGTTGTATAATGGACTGATATACTTTTAACCTCATCTCGGTAGATAGAAAATTAGAAATTCTTGTGAAAAAGAATAGCTTTTTAGAGATTTTCTTGTGTACATAATCAAAATGTTTATCAAATAATAAGAAGTTATCAAGTTGTATACCTAAGTACTTTACGAAAGTAACGATTTCAATGTTTTGAGTATCAATAGTAATTTTTAAATTCGAAAAATCTATCTGTTTGTACTTATGTTTTGAGGTAATGATCATGGCTTTAGTCTTAAGGACATTTAATTTGAGCTTGTTTAATTTCAAGTAATTGTCAGCACCACTTAAGGCATAATTAATTTTTTCAATAGCAGTGTCTAGGTTAACATCTGAACATGCAAATACAGTATCATCTGCAAACAGATTTATAAAATCACAATCTACAAATAAATGTATGTCATTAAGGTACAAAATAAAAAGGATAGGTCCTAACACACTCCCTTGAGGTACACCAACATTGATATAGCGTGTATCTGATACGACGTCACCTATGTTTACCCTTTGTTGTCTTCCATTTAGATAATTTTCAAACCATTTGTAAATCTTACCCTCAAAACCATATACTTTAAGCTTAGCTAACAATATATTCCTATTTATGGTTTCAAAAGCGCGTTTCAGATCAAGAAAAACAACAACAACATACTTGTCATCATCAAGATCTTTTTTGAATTTATCTAAACAAATCTGAACGGCAGTCTCACAAGAATGCATCCTTCTGAAGCCAGATTGATAGCTAAATAGTATCTCATTGCCTTCGATGTGGTCAATAATTTGTTCATAGACTGCTTTCTCAATGACTTTTTCAATTGGTGGTAAAGTATTAATTGCACGAAACTCAGAGGAATTAATTGTGTTTGTAACTTTTTGTATTGGCACAACTGTACTTACTTTTAGTACATCAGGAATACTAGAATTGTCAAGGCAGGTATTAACTAGATTTAAAAACACATGTCCAATTGTTTGGAATGCTTCTTTTAGTGTTCTGCTGTTCAAGATTTCACTTAAGCTAAATTTGTTGTCTAACGAATATATGATGTCTTTCAGCTCATTGAGAGTTAACAATTTAAAGTTCGAAAAAGGTCGGTACAAATTTTGGTTAACATTAGACCATGTCTCTTGATTATCTATGCTATCAACTATATGTTGGATACTGTCTATGAAGAAGTGATTAAAATGGTCAACAATAAGAGCAACATCATTAATTACGACAGAGTTATTGTTGTTTTCAAAGCGAATACACCTAGGAAAATATTGAGTATTGACATTGACAAGTTTTTTTAATGTTTTCCACATTTGATAAGGATCATTTTTATACCTATCCAGTTTCTCATTATAGTATCTACTTTTTTTTCATTTTTAATGAATTAACATTTGTTATGTTTTTCATTTTCGGATGATGCTTTAAAATCTTTGTAACTAGCATCCCTAATTTTGATTTTATTATGAATTTCTGAATCAAACCAGGGTACGCTGTTTCTGTATTTGCAATTTTGAATAGGTGCTACAGCATTGATCACTTCATCACACGTATATATTATTTCATTATAGAGAAAATTAACATCAGTAGAATTAAATGACCAATTACATGATATTAAAGATGTTTTAATACAGGTGAGGTTATCCTCACATATATTTCTATATTGACGTATAAAAGACTTATATATGCCACTGGATAAAGGATATCCTTACGTATATGATTCATCAAAAAACTGGAATTAGCATTTGGATTGTAGTATATTTTCCAAGGTATTTACCATTTTTTCGTTTTTAGGAAATGCTTGGATCAGCAGTTTATGGGGGCAGGACCAAAATATGAGCCTAGGACAAAAGATGTTGCAGAGTGCAAGAGGAACATTTTAAAGAGACATCAGTCATTACATCATGTGGAGGGAGGCCATAACAAATACAAGTGTGATTTGTGTGACTATAAATCTGATATAAAGTTTCGTTTAAATAGACATAAATTAACTCATGATACACAAGGGATTTATAAGAAATACAAGTGTGAATTGTGTAATTATAAATGTTATCACAAGACTCATTTAAATAGACATAAATTAACTCATGATACACAAGGGATTTATAAGAAATACAAGTGTGAACTGTGTGACTATAAATCCAATTTTAGCAGTGATTTGAATAAACATAAGTTATTAACTCATGATGGGGAGGGGAATAACATTAAATACAAGTGTGAAGTATGTGATTATAAATCCAATTTGAAGAGTGATTTAAATAAACATAATTCAACTCATCACATAAATGGGATTCATAAGAAATACAAGTGTGAATTGTGTGACTATAAATCTGATCGAAAGAGTTATTTAGATAGACATAAATTAAGTCATGATGTAGGTGGGATATATAAGAAATACAAGTGTGAATTGTGTAATTTTAAATCTCATCAGAAGAGTCATTTAAATAGACATAAATTAACTCATGATACAGATGGAATCTATAAGAGATACAAGTGTGAACTGTGTGATTATAAAATCCATTACAAATCTGATTTAAAGAAGCATCAATTAGTACATGGAACTTATAAGAAGTACAAGTGTGAGCATTGTGATTATAGATCCAATATTAAGAATAATGTGAAAAGGCATAGATTAACTCATGACACAGGGGGAGTTTGAAATAAAAGTGTAAACTGTGTGGTTATAAAACTCATTTCAAGAATGATTTAAAGAAGCATGAGGTACAATTAAATTGGTGAGTTTAAGAACAGTAAAAGACCAAAAATGGCGTTTTGACTTAAGATGGCCAAAACGTTTAAAATACGGAGATCTATAGGTTGCGCATAAAAAGATTACAAAGTATAAGAATAACCCCACAATACACACCATCCATTTACGGTGTTGCAATGAAAAACATTACAAGTCTACGGCGTTGCGGATGAAAAACATTACAAGTCCCAGGACATGTACTGATTATAACGTCATTGGTCAACTAATTGTTGGCTGTCAGCGCCACGGGTTCGCAATATCGTTAATAATAAATAAACAATTTTTACATACTTAACACCCTCTATTGACGTTGTCATAACCTTATCATACACTAAAACTTAAAAAAAATACCAAAAAGCCTGTAAAAAGAAGACTGGGTCCAAGAACAGTACAAGGGCATCAACTTTTTTTTAATAGCTTGGAGGAGGGTGAGACTTTTGGATCTATTATGTTGGATTCTCATTGATCTAAGGAATTACAATAACTTTTATATGATGACTTTACTCGTTTTGGAGTTATTATGTTTTTTCATTTATCTCAAAACTACGTTTTTGGACTTGTACTGTTCTTGGACTCACCGATTCAATTGATTCACTAACACCCGTATGCACCGTAAGTCAATTGCGCGATTAGTTACGTAAAACCTGGATTAGATTACTTGTTTACTATGCACCGCAAGCTGACAATTCTGACACTGTCACTGTAAAAACAATCTTGCGAACACAACCTTGCCATATCTCCAATCTCGATTAGTTAATCTGTTGACGGTGCATGGCCAGATGCCAAATATTAGCAAAACGCGATTAGGGAACTAGGATTAGAATGGCCAAACGGTGCATACGGGTGTTAATACTAAAACATTTTGGTCAAATGGACTTTATATGAAAATAAATACAGTACACCATTGGTCAATCTATTATACATGGTGTTTCCAAAGTTGGGACTTTCCTTCTCAGAAATGTCAGCCTTTGGATTGACAAAGCTAATGTACAGTGAATCGGCAGCAGAAGAATAAGATACAAATGACAAGAAAGTACTTTCAATTCGTTCGCTGAGAAGTTTTAAGTGCGGTCCTGTCAATAATTCGAGGAACCTCAAACGCACGCTGTACATCTGCGTTTTTGTCTCTGTATTGATCTAACTGCATATTAAGGACAGAATTAGAAGTCAATATATTGATCTCCCTAAACAGTTTGTATTGATGCTACTGGGAAAAAATCACTCCTTTTGGCGAGTACTATATGCCTTTTTGTAAATAATAGTCCCAACTTAGTAAACACCCTGTATATGTCACACTTAGGGATTATAGTAGTAAAGCAGGTATTTCTCATTTTAATGACTTATGGGGTTCACAGGCGTATACAAGGGGGGGTAACAGGGGTAATTACCCCTCCCAAGATTTTCGAAAAAAAACTCAATTCAACTTTGACTTATTTATTTAAGCAATTGCCGCACTGTAAAAAAAATCTTTTTGTAGTAACTAAATTACAAAGGGGTTTGTTTTGCATTATCACAGTGATGCAATATATTCCCATTGTTACATAATCAGTTGAATGTCCTATACAACGTAGTAGCTTGCCACAAAAATTTACCTAACTCATTAATCACCTGTTTTGAAAATTGCACCGATTAGAAAAGTTAAATCGCTAACTAAAAAAAAATGGAGCACGTGTTGTGGCTACTAGGGTACCTGACTGTTGAGTGTTCATGATCGTTTAATTTTGTATGCTGTGCCAATAAAATGTTGACGGATGATATGTATTACATATCATTTGTATTTCGTAAGATTAAAATTGATTAATGCATCAATAGATTTTTTATTTCATCTCCCTAAAATACCTGATACTCCACTGTTTCACTTGCTGTGTTTATATCTTCTTCCTTATTTTGATACTTAACATTTTCCTTTTCCCCTGCATCAACGTCCTTCACGAAGGTATTACAAAAAATGGTGAAAGCACACACAACTTCATGCCCTGCTACCCCCCCCCCCAAGACAGGTCTGGATACGCCCCTGATGGGGTTTTAGTGATAACCCATGATACAACAGATTTAAAGACTTTCACAGACTGGCGCGAATGATTCGCGTCGGATCTGGCAGCGTTTATTTCGCCGCGAATTCCATTTCGCATTCGACAGCGTTTTGGTCGAACTAGTTAAAAATTATCCCAGAAACCAGAAATAATTATTCTGTAATTTTCACGTGGCGATTTAAGGGATTTGAAAAATGGAAATTTATGTATGGAAATATATGAGAAAAATATATTGTTCTAAGTAATATTTATTTACTTAAAGGAGAACTTACACATACATGGTTTCAGTGCCAGTAAAGGTTTACACTATAGGCCTTTACGGAAACACTGATCTGGATGCGGATAGATCAGTTATACGTCAAACAGCTGTTGAGGGCTGTTCCAAATTACGGTACTATCACCGTCCCAGAACTGTTTTCATCATCCTCCGCCCATTTTGTGTGTTTTTAGAACTGTAAAATGGGCGGGGCATGATGAAATCAGTTCTGGGACGGTGATAGAACCGTAATTTGGAACAGCCCTCAACAGCTGTTTGACGTATAACTGATCTATCCGGATCCAGATCAGGGGTGGGATTCCGTTCTGAATCGAGTAACTCGACCTCGATAGATGATCAATTCGATAGAATTATAAACCCGGATTCTGTTACTCGATCTGTTTTGGCTTCGGAAATCTTCGGGAATTCGATAGTTGAAATGACAACACATATGAACTTCCCATGACATTAAATCGTTGTTTTTTGGTCTTAACCTCAAACAAATATACCCAGAAAAATTATTATTTTTTATTTTTTTACTTCTGTGTCATCGGCATCGACTGCTCTGGTCACCCACCCTCATTATTTTTTTTCCATCTTTGTAATAATAATATTCATAGACATGATAATGTTGCCAATTGTGAGAGAGCATCTAGGTTCTAGGTATTACAGCAACAGAGAGAATAGCAACACTTGATTAATATTGGGAGAAGAATGGAAATTAGAGAAAAAGGCAATCCTTTCGAACTTTCCGACAATAGGTTTATAGAACTGTTTCGATTAAATAAAGAGTACGATGTATATATTTTTATCGAAACTATATAACCTAAACAAAAGGTCCTGTAGGCACCTGATTGAGAAAATTCGACCTTTGGTTCAGGAGAGATTTTCACGAAAGGGCATTACTCTGGAGGATAAGTTCTTTACTGCCTTGAGATTCTACGCTACAGGTTCATACAATTACAATTATAATGTATTGGACAAGAATTTACAGCTGGAATGAGTCAAACATCCTTAGTGAAATAAAAGTGTATTTTCTAGTTACTGCTGCCACTAATATACAATATGCTCATAATTTCCCTTAAGTTTCAAAAAACTGAAGTACACAGTTCACTATAAAATTTCAATGTTTATGTATAACCTCACTCTTGAGAATCTAAGCATCGACTCGACTGCTCTGTAGCAGTCGAGTATAAGTATCGAGTTTATTGTCGGATTGTGGCAAACGGAATCGCTACTATCGTTTTTGATGTCAAACTCGATATCAATTTTAAAACGGAATCCCATCCCAGTGTTTCCGTAAAGGCCTTATATGTGCCGACATTTTTGGGATCGCCCATGGCCGACTTTACTCACTAGGCCGGAGCATGAAATATGGCAACACTGAATCAGCGGGCCGAGTTTTCATTTGTTGTTATGTCATGTGTATTCTTCCAGAAGCAGAAAATATGGTTGGAAGGTGATTATTAATGTGTTTCTAATTATTTACCTGCACAAACGAAACTATAAAGATAACAAGATGCCTGCAAAGCGTGTAGTACCAGGTTGCAGCCCAGTAGAGGACTACCAAACCATGGCCCAACATAACCTTATTCCAGATTAAAAAGAACGTTGCAAGGTGATTTTTAATGTGTTTCTACTTATTTACCTGCACAAACGAAACTATAAAGATAACAAGATGCCTGCAAAGCGTGTAGTACCAGGTTGCAGCCCAGTAGAGGACTATCAAACCATGGCCCAACATAACCTTATTCCAGATTAAAAAGAACGTTGCAAGGTGATTTTTAATGTGTTTCTACTTATTTACCTGCACAAATGAAACTATAAAGATAAACAGATGCCTGCAAAGTGTGTAGTACCAGGTTGCACTAGCAATTGTGCGTCCAATAAGGGACATAAACAGAAGTGGGTGAAAGGTATTCCTCGGAAGGGCTGGTTATATTTATAAGGATAAAGACAATAATTGACAAACATTTCAAAGGATAAGACCTATTTTAAAGCACAATATGGTACCTATAATGTTTTCTGGACCTCCCAAATATCACAGAAAAATACAGTTAATAGAACTCATCTGGGCATGGCCTGGGGCATACCTACGAAAGGATTTGATAGTGAAAGGGAAATCAAGACCAGCAAGAATGGCTTCACAGTGACCTAATAGTGAATTTTTCTAGCTCAAGTGACAATTTACAAAGTAAATTGAGTGTTAATTCAAATGGAAGTGGAAGTAAAAGTAGTCGCTAAATATTTAACGGAAAACATAAAAATCTGTACGTAACAAAAATGCTACAAAACGTAAATTCCGTGTGTGGGTTAAACCATGGATTACTCATCGCCATCGACCTACTTTGGGTACTTCTGTATAAATTCTATGAGAACTTTCAGCAGAGGATCCTGCAAGCTACAAAAACCTTAGAATGACAAAACAATATTTTCAAATTCTTTTAGATTGTGACGTCACGTGCTAAAAAAACTGATACCCGCGTGAGAGGCGATTTAACACCCCAATTGAAATTGGAAAGATATCTTGCAAATGGAGATTATTCCACTTCACTGCATTATTTATATCCGAGTTCTACTGGACACTTCCTTCGTTCCTTCTAACCATATCTACCAAACCTAAAATAAAATTCACAGGTTAGTAGCTCTACCGAAACGAACATCAAACTAAAAATATTACTTCTTTTTCCGTGGATTTGTATCACCACTGGCGCTGGTGGAGGATACAGAGTTTTTCGGTTTATTCATATACGATTAAAACAAGCAATATATCGGAACTGGGCAGTCGTTAGAGAATTATAATTATGGGGGTATAAATTAGAGCAAATATAGTATACCACTACCATTTATTATAACATGTACACCTACACTACCTACAGTTAAATTACTTTGGTAGTGTTTCATAATTTGTCAAAGCATGGCCGACTCTACATTAGGCCGGAGCCTTAAATGTGGCTGTCAAATAGTGGGCCTATAGTTTCAGAATAATTATTACATTTGATATGTATTAAGAGTTCATCTCGGTTGATAAATTAATACCACTTACATCTGATGTCTGGTTCATCGTAGTCAAACACTACAAAATAAAAATAAACGCAACCTGTTTCCTGCTGCCACTTCCACTTAAATGAACACTCAATTTACTTTGTAAATTTTCACTTGAGCTAGAAAAATTCACTATTAGGTCACTTTGAAGCCATTCTTGCTGGTCTTGATTCCCTTTCACTATCAAATCTTTTCGTAGGTATGCCCAGATGCATGCCCAGATGAGTTCTATTAACTGTATTTTTCTGTGATATTTGGGAGGTCCTGAAAACATTGTAGGTACCACATTGTGCAAAATACTTTTTAGAACTACTACTAGTAATACCACTTACATCTGACGTCTGTTTCATCACAGTCAGACACTACAAAATAAGAATAAACGCAACCTATTTCCTGCTGCCACTTCCACTTAAATGAGCACTCAATTTACTTTGTAAATTTTCACTTGAGCTAGAAAAATTCACTATTAGGTCACTTTGAAGCTATTCTTGCTGGTCTTGATTCCCTTTCACTATCAAATATTTTCGTAGGTATGCCCAGATGCATGCCCAGATGAGTTCTATTAACTGTATTTTTCTATGATATTTGGGAGGTCCAGAAAACATTGTAGGTACCACATTGTGCAAAATACTTTTTAGAACTACTACTACTAATACCACTTACATCTGATGTCTGGTTCATCGTAGTCAAACACTACAAAATAAAAATAAACGCAACCTGTTTCCTGCTGCCACTTCTACTTAAATGAACACTCAATTTACTTTGTAAATTTTCACTTGAGCTAGAAAAATTCACTATTAGGTCACTTTGAAGCCATTCTTGCTGGTCTTGATTCCCTTCCACTATCAAATCTTTTCGTAGGTATGCCCAGATGCATGCCCAGATGAGTTCTATTAACTGTATTTTTTTGTGATATTTGCATTCTTCTTGTTTACTCTGGAAGGTTATGTTTGGTCGAAGCACAATTGCTAGTGCAACCTGGTACTACACACTTTGCACTTGTTATCTTTATAGTTTCGTTTGTGCAGGTAAATAATTAGAAACACATTAAAAATCACCTTCCAATCTTATTTTTTGCTCTGGAAGATTACACTATGACTTAACAATAAATAAAAGCTCGGCCCCCGATTCAGTGTTGCCATATTTCAATGCTCCGGCCTAGTGAGTAGCACAAGTGAGTAGAGTCGGCCAAAGCGATGCCCGCGTGCTGTCATGGCTATGTGCGTCTGTGTTCTGCCATCGTACCTATGATTTTTTTTTACTTCTGTTCTGTGACTCTGTGTCATCATGTCATCAATAACTGCGAATAAATCACTGGAATAAATGTGAGGTTATGAATCCTTAGTTTCCTGCAGGTTTTTTAAGTTTTAGCACAATTTTAAGTTTATCTTGTGAAGGTTTAAAGTATGTCGACTTCTATGGAAGATGTGCTTCTACAGATACCACAAGTACGATATAAAAAAGGAGACGGAACTCTTTTTCTTATGGATCAGAGACTGATATGGATGGTAGAAAATAAGGATACTGTGGCGGTATCACACCTCTATGCTGATATAAAATGTAAGTTTGCTTAGTAGCAGTGAATAATCTTATTTAATATCACATTTCATACAGCTCAAAAGATATCTCCTGAAGGAAAAGCCAAAGTACAACTTCAAGTAGTATTACACAATGGAGTGTCTTCAACTTTCCATTTCACTAACACTGAAGGTCTCCAGGCACAGCTTGCAGATAGAGATAAGGTCAAAGAGATGCTACAAACACTGCTGCCAAAATTTAAAAGAAAGGTGAGTGAATCTGATAATTTTAATCAGACTAGCATTTTAAAAATCTACTGTCTAACACTTTTGTATATCATATCATTGTGGAAAGTTTCCAGATGGTTGTTCTAGGTTTGCTAAGTAAACTCTTCTACTAAATTACCTATTTCCTTTGTCTGTAATTAACTTCATCGTTACAATTCTGATAAGATGGTAGACACAGTGGGTAGACAGTGATAATAAACAATAATTGCCATTGGTTTCACTGGCTTAAGGATAAGAATGAATGCATATTGCTGCTCTAAGTTGTAGACTTTGTATGATTGAAAACAAAAAGTTTTAGCAGATAGGTACAATTTTTTCTTTTGAAAGATTTTATTGCCAAAATTTTGTAACTTTATACATACTTGAATAGTAAGCATTTTCATCTAAGAGTAAGGCAAGTATAAGAGTAAGGTAAGTATTTCAAATTTATGCTACAGAGGCATTTGTCATAATATTGTATAGTAAGTATATCTACTTATACAGTTCAATTTTCTTTGCTACTGCTCGTATTCTAAATCACTAAGCCTATCTGTAAACAAATCAATTGGCGATGAAATTGGCTCGTCTAGTTGTAACAGGCCTCTTGATGGTCATCCCAAAATGTTTTCACCTCATTGTTTATGGCATGCAATCAGATAAAAGTTATGATTTAAGGTTTTAGCATCAGAGCCATAATATACTAGAACTAACTAAGCTTTGGCAGTCTCTATGGCCCACATACAAACTGCACAAAAATATTTAAAGTTTGAAAAAGTTATAATCTGCTTTTGGAATGAAGAATATTGACTAGATCTTTTGTTGAATAATAAACACAATAATAATTAGTCTTTATATGAGATATTGTAACCTCTTGCTTATTTTTACAATAAAACATAAAATAATAAAAAACTTTGTTTTTTTTTGGCAAAACATTTCATTTGTTTCAAGATTTAATTTCCCACCTATTTAGGTATTAAAATCTTGACCTTGAAAGCAAAAGCCAGTGTCACTATCAGATGACCTTAGAGGCCAACTACTCTTACTTGTTTTTACTTCCCACATCGATAGGTGAGGGGAGTATTGTGATAGCAAAAATTTTCGATTTTGAACGAATACACTTTTTGGGCGTTTTATGATGTCTACATTACGAAAATTCACGTCACTCATTTCCGTCGGTCTGTCTGTCTGTCTGTCGCGTTTTTCTACCCTTGTAATCTCAGTAACCGCTGGATGGATTGTGATGAAATTTGGGCAGCGATATGCTGTGGGGTCATAGTGTGATGTTCCTATAATTTTGATAATCGGTACATGGGCGGAGGAGTAATTAACAAAAAACAAAAAAAATATAAATATTGCTCAAACTTCGTTTTTAGGCGTTTTAGGGGTTCCTCATCATTTTCTACCTTTTTTTGGGTAGGGGTGAAATTGGTGTGGTTGGGGAGTGGGGGGTTGTGGAACTGAAAAGTTTGTAGTATTGATAATAATAGGCTATCCATTGACCTGTGAAGGAAAGACCTAGCAGTATAAGACAATTTGGGGGGAGGGAGGCTGGCGATGATTTGGTTGCAAGGGGATCTTAGACTAAAGCTTCATGCTATGGGAAAATAATAAACTGTTATCACCGTAATATGTGGGAAGTCAATCAACTTGAGTTCATTTTTTATATTGGCAGTAATAGACAGTCAAAGACACCAGCAACTTGCCCTGAAATAAAATACTAATAATGCAACTTTTAGGTGGATAGAGAACTTGAAGAAAAGAATAAGTTACTATCTAGTAATCCTGCATTGCTACAGTTGTATAAAGATCTTGTCATGACTGAGGTTGTTACATCAGAAGAATTCTGGTCTCAGCATGCTGTACAATACACTCAAAAACAAAACCAACCACCACAAGAAATTGGTAAGTTTTATAACTTCTTTTGCTTAACAGATATTGTAATATATTTCTTCTATATATATATATTACTTATCTATACAACTATAATTATAACCAACTAACTATTCTGATTAAGATGTTAAATTGTAAGTAAAAATGTGTTAAATAAACTAACTAGGGTGCAGTTTATACAGTAGTTAATTAAAAAATCTCATACTCATTTGACTAGAAAAAAATTTTTGGTTTGAGTTTTTGAGTATAGACGATGAAAGTTTCAGCAAGTTCAAAGAAGATAACAAATATCCATTTCTTGCTAGTGGCATAGAAGTTATATGTCTAATACCCCATATTAGCTGTGTATCTATGCATCTGAGTTTCATAAAACTTATTCATAGAAAGCAATCCTGTTTCATGTCCTATAAGCACAGAAAATCACATTTTTATAACTCATTCTTACACAAAATTATTTGTTACTTAATATTGATTTTAACATTTTAGGTGTATCTGGAGCATTTTTAGCAGATATTAAGCCACAGACAGATGGTTGTAATGGATTGAAATACAATATTACCCCAGATATTATAGAATGTATCTTTAAAACTTATCCAGCAGTAAAGAAAAAATATATTGATAATGTGCCATCAAAACTGACTGAATCTCAATTTTGGACCAAATTTTTCCAGTCACATTACTTCCATAGGTTGGTATTACATCTGACTATTTTTTAAACCAGTCCTTTAAATTTTTATATCCTGTCATTTGTATAAGTCATACATAATACATGTTAACTGTTATATTAGAATAGACTAGGATCATCATTATTTTATTTTATCTATCTTTAATATTCACCTAAAATTTTCTTTTCAATAATAATTTTTTGGCTTAATTTATTATTAATTTATTGAACAGGGATCGAAAATATGCAGAAAGCAAAGACATATTCACTGAGTGTGGAAGAATGGATGACCAAGAAATTAAAAAAGATATCCAAACTGGAATAGATGATCCACTTGTGAATCTGACCGAATTTGAAGATAAGACCCTAGATGAAGGATATGGTTTAGGCAGGGAAAAACAGCCAAGTAGTAGTGGGACTGTCAGTCAAGCAATGATAAAACGGTTCAATCAGCACTCTGTCATGGTACAATTTTCTATAAAGTTTTGCATAACACAAAACATTTGATCATCAAAACTTTTCAAGGCTGTAACTGACCATGGATTTTTTAGGTGCTGAAAGCTACCAAGAAAAAAGATAATGCACCTATACAGAATGGCATAGAAACAGAGCCAAAAACAAATGGGTCTTCCTCAAATACTGTAGATAAAGAACTATCTGAACCAGTTAACAAGAAACAAAAGGTATTAGAAAAAATTACATATGACGATCTACAAGATACTGTGGTGGACAAGAACAAAGCTGGAGTGCACCTTACCTTATCAAAGGTATATTCTTTTTTAGCTGTCTTTTTATGTATTATAAGTTTCATACTGAATATTATAGTAACAAGCAATAATGAAAAAAATTGAAAACTGAATTTTAGGGAATGGAGACTTATCAGCACTTTTATCACATTATCACTTCTAAACCTTTTCTCTGATTCTCACAATTCATCCAATAAAAAAAGATAAATTCAAATTAGTTCATTAACATGTTTTTTTTCTTCCCACACCGATAGGTGACGGTAGTATTACGATCGTGGAAATTTTCGATTTTGAGGTTTTATGATATCTGCATAACGAAAATCCACATCACTCGCTTCCGTCGGCCTGTCCGTCTGTCTGTCTGTTGGCGTTTTTCTAGCGGTGTAATCTCAGTAACCGCTGCATGGATTGTGATGAAATTTGGGTAGCAATATGCTATAGGGTAGTAATAGGTAATGCTGCTACAATTTTGAAAATTGGTGCATAGGTGGCGGAGCAATTAGCGAAATACAAAAGATTTTAAATATTTCACAAACTTCGTTTTTTAGGAGTTCTAGGGGTTCCTGATCATTTTCTACTGTTTTGGTGGGGGGTGAAATTGGGGTGGTTGGGGGTCCATTAACCAGTGAAAGAAAGATCTAGCGGCATAATACACTGTTTTAGGTCTATTCGAACATTGTCTTGTCTATTAATTACAGAAACCAAGGGAATTTTCTGATGTATATGTTAGGAGCAAACACCGATTTCGGCCAATGGACGGAAAATATGGTCAAAACGCGTTTTGGCTACCACCGTTTTGCCAATGTCCGAATTATCGCTTTCCGGCTGTTCAATGTAGACCAGAACGCGTTTTGGGTCAACTACGATTGCCAGAACACGTTCCATATTCTACTACGAATAAATAAATCTCAATTATTTTCCGTTTTGTGTTACAATATTTCCTCTGAGCTTAGAATCCATAACTAAAATGAATAAAAGCACTTGTAGATCTTAGGTACGTGAAAAAAAACTGAAACATACCTCACAATCTCTTATGTCCAGCTCCCACATGAGCGGAAAGAATAATGTCAAATAACCGTGGGTCATGCAAAAATAACGCAGTTCGGCTGTTTCGTCTGTCCTTCTTTCAATTAGCTTTTCGATATAGCTAATTTTAAAATATCATACCTTTTCAATCGTTGTCTTTGTTTTGAAGATATTGTATCACCGTTACTTTTACAAGCTTTTGCCGCCTTTACCTCTGTGAGTGTTTGGTCGTATCTTTCTCTTGTACAAATATTACTACGATCATTGCTACCACTTATGACTTTTTGCAGTTCGTCATTAAAACATAACCTTAGGTCTTCCATGGCACTCTCTAGCTATTGTCTAACCCGCACAAAGATCAAATACTAAATGAATACACTAGCTCCAGAGGTATCGTTTACAAGCCGAGACACTCACAAAATCCACCACGCGTTATGGCAATCGCAGTAGAACAGGACGCGTTTTGGCAATCGTAGTTGAGCCAAAACACGTTCTGGTCTACATTAAACAGTCAGAAAGCGATAATTCGGACCTTGGTAAAATGGTAGTAGCCAAAACGCGTTTTGGCCATATTTTTCGTCCATTGGACGAAATCGGTGTTTGCTCTTAACATATACATGTCATCGCATTTCTTTCAAAAGGGCTTATCTCAAAAAATTGCTGAAATGAGTTAGACCATTGCGTAGCAGTAACCTTCAGCTACCCTCTTAACTGTGTATCTCAAATATGGATAGCCTTGAAGTCATGACGTGTCTTTCTCAATTTTGACATGTAAAGAATCTCACAAAGTAGCCCATCTCAAGATAAGCCACTTGCAAGGAAACTTCTGAAAAATTACTAAAAATGAGATAAGCCCTTTGTAAGGAAAGCGACGATATGAGTATTGCTCCAGATCGTTTTGTATTGTGTAACGTGGAAACTATTGAATTGATTTCAATGAAATTTTGACACAGTATTATTACCGTGGAGAGGATGGAAAACGCGTATGGTTTTTAGAAATCGTGTGTCAGTGGCCGCGCAGCAATAAATAATCAAAAAAATTAAAACAATATAAAAACAGCTCAAACTTCGTTTTCAGGCGTTTTAGGGGTTTCTGATCGTTTTCTATTTTTTTCTGGGTGGTGGTGAATCGTAGGTGGCCGGAGGGGGGGGGGGGGGGTGAAAAACTCAAAAATTTAGTATTCATAATAAGCTGTCCATTGACTTGTGAAAGAAAGACTTAGCGGCATAACACATTTTTTTTGCTGGCGGGCGGGCGATGATTTGATTGCAAGGGGATCTCAGACTACAGCTTCATTCTCTCTCAAAATAATAAACTGGTGATGGGTGGGAAGTAGTAAATATTGAAGTCAATCGACTTGACTTCCTTATTTACTAATCACATATTCAAATTTTCTATAGCTCACTGCAATATCGTCTAATATAAAGCAGTAGTTTAGTGAAGTATGACACTTTACCTAGGTTATTAGCTGAAAATATTGCCGAAATCGACAGTTTGTTACCGAAATAGTGTCTTCTGACGGTTTTCAATTACAACATAGTATAATTATTTAGTCTTTGTTGTAGGTTGAGAGGTACCTGCATGGACCCATGCCAGATACATCTACAGAATACATCAACCCAAGCGAAGCTTTGTCTGTGATAAGAGGAGTCCTGCAAGAGACGAGGAATTGGAACAGTAGACACAGTTCAAGTGCATTGGTAACACCTGCGTCAGCAGTTGGTGCACTTGGCGAACTCTCTCCTGGAGGAGCATTGATGAGAGGGTTTCAAGAGCAATCATTAGCACGTAAGTTACTGGAGATTGGATTACAATGATAGATTGAGATTGGAAAAGGATTGACTAAACGCTGTGGTAGTTAAACCACAGTATATCCAATTATACAGTAGCGCAACTCACCAGAATTTTGGTGGTTCGCGCATAGCATCCCGCGCATCGTTCGCAGGATGTTTAGCACGGCGATCGCCTGAGTCGTGTTCAGTCTATGACAGTGAAGGTTGTGTCTTTGACAGAACCGGATTAAGGAATTTGGTGATATGCTGATATGAATATCGGGACGCGTGAACTCAAATGTTTCGCCGCTGTAGGCTGTATTAACAATTCCAAAAACTGTGACTATAGTTTTTTTAAGCTTCCTCAAGATGCTGCCAGGTATGCGATTCCTCCAATGTTCAATATGCTCCTTTATTACCTAATAATATTAAAGTGTGATAGCATACCTCCATTTGTCTCTAACAAAGTCTGTCGGGTATTAGGGTAGCTGTGTGTTTTTTTTCAGTTTTTAGAAGAGTGAGACGTTACGGAAAGTCGTTCTTTAATTATGAGCCTAAAATCAGAATAATAATTTCTCAATGTTTCCACACAGCACCACAACGTTCAAAAGATCTTTCACAACATAAAACAAAATGAATGTGATTATGCATTCCTACATTATGGAATTTTAAGCAGGAAGTGAAGTCCATTTTAATGGATGCTCAAATAGAAAGTTCACAATAAAAAGAATCAACACGATAGTTTCAAAAATATATCATTTTCCTCTATAAACATGGATTCTTTTCTTCAATATGCCTATTCATATGTAATGTACAAATACAGAAGGAAAGGTAGACTTGGTAAATTAGATAAAAAAAAGTTTTGCAATTTTTTTATGAATAACGACCAGTTTAGTATATTTTATCGTTGTTATAAACATATTGATCATTATTTTTTATGTACACCGAACAAGATTTCATCGGTTTTGCTGTTTACCACGTTTTTCTATGATGATTGAGGAAGATAAATTTAAAAGTTGTGGGATAACTAGACATAAATGTTATTTTGGGTGCTACGTCGTTACATATACCCATATAAGTAAGATAAGATAAAATAAATCTCGCATTTTTGTAATTTACTTACAAACAACAAAGCCACCTATTGAGTTAACAATTTTCTTTCATACACCGACTATTTCTTATTACGCTTCTCAAAAAATGTTTACACCCCATTTATATGCAAAGAATCCATGATGAATTAGAAGAATCAGTACAAAACATTTTCACGTACAATAAATGCGAATGCATGGATATAACTTACAAATTGTAATTCAGAATTCCAAAGATTAACCTGCCTAACCTCGCTGAAGAATATCACATTACCACACTGATCTCAAAATTTACTCTATTTTCGAGACATATCGCGTCCAGTAAACTTATCGCAACACAATAATTACGCTTCTTCACTCGATTATTGCTAAGCCGACCCTGTGCTCAAAATGTAAACGGCAATACTCGCGGCTCGTGCTGAGGTGCCGACGTGGGGTTATGAGGGGCCAGTTTTTCGGAGACAAATTGCCTGCATGATTTCTAGGGAGTTGCGCTACTGTATAATTGGATATACTGTGGTTAAACCACTTGAATATTTCGTATCTCTTGATTCGTCCTCAACTGCAAACTCGCTTAACAAAATTAATAACCTAAAATATCTTAGGTATACAGTGCCCCAAAAAGTAGTTTCATGCTGAAGTCAGGAGGTAGAGCAACTCTAGGAGTACATGATTCCCCCTCATGTAAACAAATTTTTGTTCTTTTTTCAAATTATTTTTTTCCACATGTCTTCAATGTTTGGCTTACATGATATGGAGTGTCAACCCTTGGATACTCAGAAACAGTGATGGTTAGAAATGGTACAAATGCGTCAGAAAATAGTGAAACCTAAAGTTGACTGAAATTATGAATGTCGTCTTTGAAAAGGTGAGGATGACCTTGACCCTTAAGTCCTGCCCATCTTATGTAATCAGGTTCAAGGGCCTTGAACCTAGTATAGTTTTTCTTTGATACACAAGGGCTTCACAACGACATAAAATGTGTTTCGAGGACTCTTCCTGAGCCACAGCGTGGACATAAGGTGAAAGGATTTGTGTGAGGGTGCTGGTTACAAATCTGGTCGCAGATTTGAGTTTCAGTCTCGTTTGACGAAAATAAAAAATATCGGGATATATTTTTTTCATTTTCGAAAGTAGTCAGTAACATATTTTTACGAAAAACTAAAGTGCTAATGTAATTTTTAAAAAGAAGGGCCCTTTGGGTACCTACGTGAAGTTAGCCAAGATTTTTCTGGAAAATGAGAAAAAGGCTCAGCATACGATTTTTCATCGTTTTACCACGTTTTCCACCAAAAATTTTCGTTTTTCCACTTTAGGTTATTGCGAAAAGTGAAAATCAAAATTCTGGGCTAAGTTCACGCAGCCCAGAATTTTTCAAGTTTTTGTAAAGTATGAACATACACCGCTTCTACATCGTTTTTCCATATTTTTCTATAAAAAACTTTCGATTTTCCACCTTTGGTTATCGAGAAAAATGAAATTGAAAATTCTGATCTAGCCCAGAATTTTTCAAATTTTTCTAAATTTTGAACTTGCATCGTTTTTCCACGTTTTTCCAACAAAAATCGTTTTTCCATCTTTGGTTAATGAATAAATACGTTAAAACAATGAATGTTTGTCGCGCGGCGCCAGCGCCAGTGCCGCTGTTATTTGAGTACTTTTTCTATTAATGTCGCGCTTTAATTAACGTTTCACGTTCTTCCCACAGAAACTCTGTACGCGTGTGTCTTATCGATAGCTTTATGATGTCTGTCCACCAAAGATTTTCTTTTTCCCAGTCTGCTTTTACAATTTTATTGTTTTTACAGAGTTAGTTCCGCCTGACATAGAAAAAGAGGTTAGAAATCTCTACTTAGCTTTATGCGAATTATTAAAACATTTCTGGAGATGTTTTCCGCCCACAACACCTGTTGCTGAAGCCAAACTGATCAAAATGCATGAAGCTTTGAACAGATTCCGTACTGCTAAACTGAAGCCATTTGAGGTGAGCATATCGTTTTTTTTTTTTTAAATACTAGTGGTTGATAATGTCCATTTTCGTAACTGTATGAATAAATCAGTATTTTAAGTCAATATACGATTGCGTACAAAAATCTCTGTACTTTAAGTTTACCTGAACCATGTATTTGGTATCCAGTTGCGGCTTGCAGCGATGCTGAGTCTGGAATCCTATTTTGGTCGGTGACGGTGAGCCATGACGCCGAGTCGGTGACGCTGATGCAGGTTTCAACGTGTCGATGCAAAGTCGATATCTATATCCGCTGGCTCATGTACTTTAAGCTTCTTCAATAAATCTTTTGGACCATTTCCTTTTTGATTTTCTTGTTCGTTTATAAAGTATAAAAAGTGTCCCAGCTACTGCTAAGAAAACTAGTGTTGGCAAAACATACCTCATTTTATTCGTCAAGTAAATAGTAACGCGCCAGATTTAAAAATAACTGTGGAGTTATTATTCATATTCCTTTCCGTATTCCTACTATTCTTGTATTGCATGAAACGTGCATAAAATATCAAGTCGGTTCAGGCATCGCAACAGGTTTCGATTTGAGTAGGAACTTATGCAACTGGTGCAAGTTACATGAAACCTTGAGTGCTGCATTCATCAACGTCTGTAGGCCGCTTTAGGATGCAGGATACCGGCATTAATATTAATGATGTTTTACCTATCGTAGAAGAGCTTGCGCAGCCACTCCATGATGGCCTGGAAGATAGGATTGTGGTGACCAGAAACGTTTTTTTTTCCAGGAGCCGTCCGACCTTGCTGTCCCCGTCAATACTTAAGCCTTAAGGCCTATTGTATTATTACTCCTCTCTTTTACAGTATCCACTCCAGCAATCTGGATCCCTGCATAAGTTTATGTAGTTTACCTACTGGTCCTGGTGCTGAGCCGTACTCCATTGGTTCTAGCTTGGTCTTCCCAAAGAGCTGTTGTCTCTTGTGATCTAGCGCTTCGCACTCACAGAGCACATGTAGGGCTGACTCAGTTCCTCTTCGACCAGAAACGTAAATTATTTTGAAAGTGTGGCATCTCGGTATACCGATTTCTTTGCAATCTATCTTTCGGTCGTTATATGACAAAGTATAGGCTTAGATTTCCATTTTTCGGAAAAGTCGGTGACTTTTACTGCTGTTTGACAAGTCAAAAATCAGATGGTTATGTTTCCCCATTGAATTGTCGCTACCTAAATCGAGCGTAAAATAATTCTACTACCCGTGTTACATCGACATTTTCTCTGCGCATTTATTCATTGATCAATCCATGGTCGTCTTCAAGGTCAAACTGATTGTGTTTTACATCTGTGAAGAAAACCATGGATTTTGTGGCAGCATGCAGTGCTGTCAACACTGTTGCTGTGATATGATTAGCGGTTTTCGCAAGATCTATTTAATTCGTATTTGTTTGAGGCCTTTTTAATAATATACAGAGACAGGTATGCAACATGCCTGGCATGCATCATATGATTCTTAAGGTTGGCACTGCCGAATTTTACGTCAAACTTGACCACAGATTAGACTAAATCATTGATTTATTTGACGTCAAATTCCTGTTTTACACTTGTCAATTTTGACCACAAACTGAAATCCACGAATTAAAACCATGGATTTATTGTTGATGTAAAACGGGTATACTACAAAAAATGGCGTCCCCTCAATAAGTAGCGGGACGTTTAGTGACTCTGTTCTCCCTGAACGCAATCGATAGTGTCCCTGGCAACCAGTTTTCGGCTTTACTTCATCCATTTGATAGACTTTGTTTGTTTTCAGGACAAACTAATCAGAGAACTGTCACCTTTATCCCACCATCTGACCAAGCATCTTAATCAGTTACTGAACGCTGCTTATCAGAAATATAGCAACTGGCAGAAGATCAAAGGAAGATGAAGACTTCCATATTAAGACCAAACAAAGACAGCTACTTGCAACCAGTCGTCTTGGTGCATGAAGTGGAAATAAAAAGCAATGTGTTCAAGCAATTTCCTTTCTGTTGCGTTAGAAGTCTATCCTGAAGTGTGAGTACAAATTAATGTACAAAGCTTCGAGGTTTTGTTGAGTATTATTATTGAGGTGAGGTATTATGAAGGCCAGTTGCATGAAGTATTGTTCAAAAGGAAAACTACTCGTATAATTTCTTGGTTTTCTTTAGCTGTCAGAATGTATGCTACTTTTCGGCTCGTTGGTTATTTATGTTGAGCAAAATTCAAGCGTTTAATATAACCTGATGCAATTTAAATCTTGAATAAACTTCTAGGTATTGATATCAAGCATATTCACATTGGTTCAAATTAAAAATAGAATATATACGGTAAGTAGGCTATGATAATGTAGAATTTAACATCACAAAAACAATTTAGGTAACCTCAACGTGTTTCTTTTGGAAATCTAAAGAAAATATTTGATTTTTACTAGACTGAATTATAGCCTTTTGCACCGGCTTGCTTAACTGAGACTTAACCTTAGGTGGGCCTTATCCCAAAAATTTGAATTGCACCGCTGTCATTTATAACTTTAACTAAAGCTTAAAGGCAAAAAGGCGAAGATTGCTTTGGCTTAAGTAGCACTTAACCTATATTCACATGTCAGTGGGTGACGTTTGTGCGGTTTGTGGACTAAGAAAAGACGTAAATAAGTTGTTTTCCGAACTTTGTGGATGTTTTAGATGAACTAAGTCTCATTATATATAGAATTTCGAGAGAAGAATATACTAAAGAATGGACTATTTTTATGGATTTGACAACTGCACATTTTTTCAGGGTGACTAAATAACCTGCCTTAATTATATTAGATCAAATAGAATGAAATCCTGAATATCCGTACAACTGTCATTCGTTCTTGGACAACCCTCAGATACCCTACAATTAAATACCTGTGTTTTTTATTGTCTCCCAAGCTTCAGTTTTTTTTTGTCATGTAACAGTATCCATTTTATTTTCTATAATTTCTCAGGCCTACATTTAGTAAGAGATTTTATTTGTTCATACTGAAACTCCTTGCTCGTTTGCGTTGCCGGTCTGTTTCCATATTTAAAATTTATCAATTTACCAAATGGGTATTTCTAGACTTTAGGTGGCGACATTACGCGAAACAGTGACAATCTTACAAACATCCGACGGTGCTAAGTGGTGCTAACCCTTATAACCACTTTACACACTTAAGAAATCGATCGATTTTGTGACCTTGAAGAAATCGGTGACGATATTGACAGAAAGAATCCGACGATTTATTTCCATTTATAAAGTTCTGCAAACATACTATAGGACTGTTCCAACCTACGGTTCTATTACCGTCCCAGAACCGTTTTCACACTGCCCCGCCCATTTTGTGATTCTAGAATAGATGATTGGTTGGTACGCTGGTGGACCAACCAATCACCGTTTTTAGAACTGTAAAATGGGCGGGGCATTATGAAAACGGTTCTGGGACGGTAATAGAACCGTAGGTTGGAACAGCCCTTATGTAGGGATGTGTAATCATGCCTCAGAGTAACAACTTAACATAGAGGTAGTAAACAAACCACTTCAGCATGGCGTGCTCAAAGCCATAATCTTTGAAACTTCAGCTCCCAAACATTGATCAGCTGTGACCTCGCAGTGACAGTTCAGGTTGTAAACAATGCTGTCTAACGCCAACTAACCTGAAAATTCTTCCAATGCAACCCATGTTACAAACACTGCACTTTTTGAGTTCCATGTCGAAAAACTGTTAAACTACACTCGAATATAGCACAGCAAGTCCATAAAGCTTCACTGCAGTTACCAACAAATAGCAAATTCGATTTTACTGACCAAGCATAAAAGACGCACAAACAATAAACAAAGCAAACGTTTGACAGTCAAGGGGAGGTCGAGGGTATGCGACGTTGCCAGCTCCTCAAAATTATGCAAGCCTTCAAAATTTGCGTTTATGATGAAGAAATATGCAGTAACGCAGTAGAGGTCAACATATCTATTGATTTTGCTATCATTCCTGGACCATCAAAATACCGTCTTTTTTAACGTAGAATGGAATATTTCTGAATACTATACAATTAAAACTATAGTAAACAATTAAGATTGCCGTATCTGGTGGTCAATATGACAACGTAAGAAAAGATGTCGGCCTATTAGAATTAGTTGTTTACTATCTCTATGTTCAGTTGTTACTCTGAGAATCATGCCAACTGTTATTGTTCAGTGGTAGTCTCACAATCTATGTGTTTTGTGGTTGACTGTACAATGTATAGGGGCTTTCCTTTTACCTGATTTATCTGATAAATCTCACTTGTGACGTCATGACTCAGTTCGATGTACGTTCCTTTTGTTTTCTGAAACTGAGACTAAAGTGAGATATTTTACCCCCACTTAAGCCCATCTGCACAGGCTCGAAAGGTAGATCACTTGTCTCAGATCATTTAGATGTCAAATAAATGAGGTTAGGATTGTATGTAAGTTTGAATTTCAGCAGGTTTTTCCGGTTTTATGGCGTATGGATAGTCGATAGTGTAAGGTGAGTGACAAAAAACGTAAAAAACTAAAAAACTAGATTATGGAAAGGATCGACAGATAATAGAACCATAGCATATTACAAAATTTTGAGGAATGACATTTAACTGCACAAACACGTTCCTTTAACGCATCTGAGCATCTGAGGTTTCAAACTGAGCTGAGCCAACTCATTTTTAAGTGATCTGAGTAAGTGCAGATGGAAAGGGAAAGCACCTTATATGTTTTGTGATTGACGGCGGATCCATTCAATTCACAGAATCCATTTCTTAATTCTTTCTATTTTGTGAACTGGGTCATCATAATTATTAATTAGTCAAAGCTTTTCAACTGGTAATGCCACAGAATACAGTACACTAACTGTCATTATCACGGTAACCTCAGTAGAAGACGCCTCAAAGGCACCAAGGATTACTATAAATGACGCAAATCATGACCTAACGACAATTAGGAAGTTGATATTGTCGGTAGGCCCAGATATCCCTAGAATTTCAATAAATCGAGCAAGTCCTTATTAATTTGTCGACTTTTTCACCCGATTTTTTGAAGGTTTCAAAATCGACCTATTTCTTGACCGTGTAAAGTGGTTATTAGGGGCATTTTCTCTTTTACAAAATATTACTAAACTTAACATAAATATGCGCTGTTGCCAACTCAATCTGATGCTTAGCTAAGCATTCGTTAAGCGGTGGCGCAAACAAAATCAATCCAAGATGAACCTTGATTTTAAACTTTACTTAAGTGACCGATTTAAGCGAACCGGCGCCAGCGGCCATTAGTGTTTGTTCTACCTGGGATAGCAATTCAAATTAAAAGGATGATACTTTATGCTAAACTGGAACCTGATTTTTTGATAAATATCGATAATATTGACGTTGATTTACTCATTAACTTTTGAAACACACGTAATTAATTTATTTTGTTGTGTAAATGTTGTATAATAAAAATCAGTTTTCTTTTTGATGTGGATTAATTATTCCTTCCTTTGTGAAACACTACTCTTGAAAAAAAAAATGATGCAACCGCACCAATTGGAAAGGCATGTTATTGTTATAGATTTTTCTTAGGCGGATTAAAACATTTTCAAGATTATATCTAAAATACTGGTTTATTTAAAAAATTGCACAATTATTTATAAATCACAATACGTAAAAATAAAATTGTTGAAATGGTATTTTTCATATACCTTAAACTTAAGTCGCATCACTTGCATTCTCCATGTTATTCCTTATTGGCGGCCTTTTTCAGAGTTTCCAACTCTTCGTACAACAGGCTGATTAGGGTTGTTTGAGCATTTACCTGTCAACAAAAAAATTAATAAAAAAGATTGCTGTTTTCATAAATTTCGTTTAATCACTCCATCTTTGTAGCATTAACTAACAATAAAATTCTTTAGCTGTTGAAATAATAATTATTTCGATACATTGCCATCAACATTTTATTTTTTGCTTGCAGTAATTCTACAAATCACTGGACCTTGTAAAATACGACACATAGTTCTTACGAAACGAAAAAATTTATGTCAGTCACACTTTAAAATTATATGTGTAAATACGTTCTTCAGAATGTTCCTAGAATCATTCCCTCACTTTGTCCCAAATACTGATCGAATTGCCTTCATGTTTTTGGAAAATTTGAGGCAACGCAACTTTTGCGCGAATCGATGAAAAACAGAATACATTTTATGAAATATTCTCAATCTGTATGATAAATTATAGACTGGTATGAAAAAATAAAACATTCGCGTATCCCATAAAGTCAAATTATTCCCTTTGTTGGCAGTTATTTTCTGAAAATACATCTTCAGTCAAAGATGAAGGCTACCATTAGGCTTTGATAGGTGGCGGTACTGTCGATTCAGAAATATGGCGAATATCATGCGCATGTTAGATTATCTGTTGAAGAAGGATTTAGCTTATTTATATTTTTGATATTACGTTTCTGTTCATTACACACAGTAATTCAACAATCATTAATTGTGCCGTGAAGTAGTGGAGTAGTCATCTCATACAGAAAAGCCTTCATATGTCAAGAGATATTTTATTTGGTTATGCTTAATTTCGTCATTACCTCATTTTAATGACAATTTTTAAAGACGTGAATTTTAACATTCGGTTTGCCTGTTTTGATCATTTGATTTAGCTATGTTGAAACTCACAGATGCCATAGGGTCAAATAATGCCAAAAAATACCCGAAAAAACGAAATAAAGAAAAAGTATGATAGGAAACTTGGGGAAAAACAAAATCGTTCCTGAAAATTTTAAAATACTTTGCGAAAAAGAAAAGCTTCAATATCTAGAGAAAGAACTTGAAAACTGAATCGAAAATTTCTGTAAGATTAGTAATATCAGATGTCATAAATTGTTTGCGAAAATCATTCGTCGCCTAAGACAAGATTTCCTCGTTCTAGATATCCTCATAAATTTTATAAAACACATTTATTTATTTATTTATTTAGAGTTCAGTAACGGAAGTACAACTCAAGTTATAAAAAATATGTACAAAACAATTTCAATAATGTTTGTTAATTTATTTTATTCGAATTTCGATATTTCGTGAGAACTACCCACATACTTCATAAATAATATAAAGAAATACTGAACTAATATGTGTGTATTGAAAAAGCACTTTGAATATAATATCCCTATTAAACAAGACTCACAAGTCTGCGGAAAGAAAAATATATATGTAGTTAACCGGTAAGAGAACAAAGATCATAAAATCCCAAAAATCGTTATTTTTTGTAACAGTTTTGTAAAACGTCTGAAACAGTTTTATGAAATCTTTGGACACAATTAATATTTCATTTAATAATTCACTAAAGAAATACAGAGAGATGTTGAGAAATGTGCGAAGATATTCCAATCCGATTACACTGTTCCCCCTTGAAATAAAAATCGACGCGTCATTGCAATTTCAATTTTTTTATCATTTCAGAGATAAGGTGGGTGGCAAATTTTAGCTGGGACACAGTGTAAGTTTAACGTGGTTCGTCACTTTGTCTAGAAAGCTAAATCCGCGAGATGGCAGCATCTGTACACAGCTCAGTATTATAAGGAAGCCCCACCTTTTTCTACCTAGAGACCGCCAAAACTAGTATGGCTGTCCCGGCAACGTTGCCAAGGGTTTGTAGTCCACTGATAAAAGAAATGCCGAGTTTTTTATGGCCCATAAATTATATGCGTCATTCGCTAGGCTCTGTCGGAGTGTCGGCCGCCGAAAAAACGTCCGAGAAACAGGTGTTGACGGACATACATATACTGTCTTCCATTTGGCTAGGTATAACGTATAACTTATAAGGAGGGTTTGGGTAACGTCTGTTTTGGTTAAATGATTTCTTGTATAGTTTTATACTATTGATAAATGCAAAATTATACGAGTTATTCCATTTATAGGGTATGGGTTCAATGTACTGTCCTTTCTGGAGGTTTGGAATTTGATATAAATACGGCTATTTATTGGTTATGTACAATTAACGATTACCATTTGAAAAATTTTACAATTTGAAAAGGACTATCAGAGTATGTGCAAAAGTATAAATATAGGATGCTATGAAAAATTAGTACATAATCTCGTTGAAAAAGCGATCGTTATAATTATAGGACGTCAGCAATATATCAAACTCTCTGGTGTAACGAATGGTTTCTGTATAAAGCCGGCGCCACATATGCGGGTACTTGCCAAGTATCAATACTCGCCGTTTTTCAACCTTACTCGCCGAGTAGCGGGCACGTATCGCCCTACATGTGCGTAGTTGGCTATGTTTAGATTCGAGAAGAAAGGAAATGGGAAAGCCCGAATATTCATAGCAAATTGAAACTTATTTATTATTAAAATTTATCGACAGTAGAATCAACGTCATCATCAATGGAAAATAATAATGATATAGTCGTGGCAGCAAGTGCCGTTTTTGTTATGTGTAGTGCTTATATGTTAATAAGGAAAAGAAAAAATCGACCAAGAAGGAGGCGATGGTGGATGGTCTCATTAAATAGAAGCCGAGAGAGGTAATAAAATAATTAGCAATAACATCAAACCACAATGTTAAACACATTTTCAGGTATGGCGGACCACACCTAGTTGCCGATTTATTAAAAGAACCGTCTGGATTTTTTGAAAATTTTTGCAGAATGTCTTCCGAAGATTTTGAATATCTACTCAGCAAAACAGGACCACTGATATCAAAAAAAAAAGACACAAAATGGAGAAAAGCTGTTCCTGCTAAAGAACGACTAGCTCTGGCGCTTCGATTTCTAGCAACCGGCGACAGTTATCAAAGCCTTCAATATCTATTCAAAATATCACATCAACGCATTTCTGAAATCGTTCCCGAAGTTTGTGAAGCTCTCACCAAAGTTTTGCATATCCTAAAAATATTCTGAAATATACAGGGTGTTTCGGGAAAGTAGGATAGTGATCAACTTGATTTTTTTATATGATACTATTACTTTTTTTTAAATTCTTCTAGTTTACATCATTGATCTCTATTAGACTCTAAAATATTATTGCGATCTTGCCAAGTTATAATTTATTTTCTATTAATTTCCGGATTTGCAAGGTCGCAAGTAATACCTCCAAATTAATATATTCCTTTAACTTTTCTCAAAAATATTATACAGCGAGTTACTTAAATATTAAATAAATATTATTTTGGATGACACCAGCAATGTGCAGGGTGTTATTGGTAGAATTTTAAATTACGGTAATTTGAAGGTCATTTTACTTTGTTTTTTCTAAATGTAACACCCTGTACGTTTTATTTTAAATCGAAATATCTACTAATACCCTATCTCGCCTTGTAATTTTTTTCGCGTTTGCGACATTGCCAAGTTATAAATTATTTTTCTAAATTTACAAACAAATATCCCCGATTTTTATTAATAGAACACACTGCATATTTTATTTAATATAGAAGTATTCCCTAATAATGGTTTACAGCATGAACAAGTTTCAACTGGTGTTTCTCACCGCCTTCTCAGTAAGCAGTACCGGAAGGCTTAAATATTTCCAAAACTGTCACAGCTGGGGCGGTGGAATTTAATACTTGGGGGTTTTTGAACACACAGAATTCAAAAATGCTAACATGCTAACAAATAAACAATGCGAATAAAGTTTTTAATTCTCTAGTCCGGCCCTGTTCCTGTTTCTGTGTCAGTATTCGGGTACTTATTTGTGTTCGGCAAATTCCGACCATTCGCACAAACTGCTCCAGCCACACTAGTAGGCGTTTGCCGAATTGCGAATATTCGCTGTTCGTTGTTCCCTAAATGCCGCATGTGTAGCGCCGGCCATGGCGCCGGCTGAATGCTCGGTGCTCGGCATATGGCGAGTATTCTGGTAAAATCCTGCAGCCACATGGCCGAGTAGCAATTAATCGGGGCTCGTTGCTCGCCGAGTACCGCATATGTGGCGCCGGCTTAAGAATGGTATTATCATCGGAAAACATGCCCAAATATCTTCCTGTTCCTATCATTTTAGAATCGAGGGGGTGGGGAAGGGGGAGGGAGCAGAAGAAGACTTTTAAAGTTTGTATATCAGTCGTCTAAATGTATGTTTTAGGATGTTAAGTCCTAACGCCCAAAATCTAGGACATATGGTTTTTCTAAAATCTGACTTTCAAATTTGGACACGTCGGGTTTTGCATGTTAGGAACTGTGACATGTCGTGTTTTGACTGCTATTTTTGTGGATCGGATCAAACTAAGTGAAACACTTATCAATTTGGATTATTTTACTGAATATAAAGGAATCTAATCAAACACTGTGCTCAACGACAGGAACTATAAACATAAAGCTAGATATTATAGAAAGGATACATTTCAAGGTTTACAAGGTTTAAACGTCAAAATCTAAATTTTCTGACAAACAAAATTCTTCAGAACTAGCAAATGCATTTTCACAATTAGCTTCGATCCTGTGCATTAATATGGACCTAGCTTCTGTTGAAGTAGGCTCTCCACAATCCGCATCCAAAGCATTTTTAAAAAAACGTGGTTATTTTTATCAATAATTTATCAATACAGCATAAATTAATCTCATTCTCTCAGCAAACTGAAAAACACATGAATTCACCACAACGTATTTTCAGCGACTGGATAAAACAAAAACGCTCAATGGTCAGAATACCTCGTGCGATCGACATGTGACTTGCTCCCGTTGTCCGTATTGGCTCCTGTGGACATGTCGGTGTTTGAAATAAAACACCGCTTGGACTTGTTGGTGTTTGCACACCTAAGTCTAGTTTTCTTAGCCAAATATCTCATGTCTCATATCGGGTTTTGTAAGCGAAAAATATAGAAAATGGTAGCGCTTCAAATAATGAACAAAATGGTATATAAAACTCTATTTTGAAAAATTTGTGACTTGTCGGGTTTTGCATTTAGACGACTGATATATGTATATTACAACAGTTTTTTTAAACATTTTAAATAGTATTTTCAGAAATTTACAAAATGCAAATGCTAGCTGTCCAAAATGTACGCAGCTAGGTAAAAAAATGGAGTCAAGTTGATTGACTTAGTACTTCCCACACATAACGGTGATATTATATCTATATATCTATATATCTTATCCCCCCCTGCAACCAAATTATCGCCGGCCCGCCCTAAGAAAAAACATGCAACACAGCAACTCTCGTGAATAGTTTCTTGCATCTCTATACGAACTAGGACAAGATAGTACATTATGCTGCTGGATCCTCCTTCCTCAGGCCACTAGTCCATGGTGAATACAACAAATTTTTCAGTTTTACAAACCCACCCCCCAATCACCCCAATTTCACCCTTCATCCAAAAAAACGTGGAAAATGATCAGAAACCCCTAAAACGCCTAAAAACAAGGTTTGGGCTGTTTTCATATTTTTAGTTTTTCTATTATTGCCGCGCCGCCACTGATCCGATTTTTCCAAAACATACGCGTTTTCCATCCTCACCTTGGGAGTAATACTATGTCAAAATTTCATTGAAATCAATTGAACAATTTTCGCGTTACGCGATATCGAACGATCTAAAAGAATACTCGTATGTATACATCACAAATTCTAAGTGCCGTGGTCTTTATAATAAGCATGCAACGTTCGGATGGACCTAAAAAGTGTATCATGCCGCTAGGTTTTTCATTCACATATCAATGGACAGCCCATTACGAATACAACAAATTTTTCAGTATTACAACCCCCCACCCCCCAACCACCCCAAATTCACCCCCACCCAAGAAAAAGTAGAAAATGATCAGGAACCCCTAAAACGCCTAAAAACGAAGTTTGAGGCACATTTGAAATTTTTCATTTTTTGCTAATTACTCCGCCCCCTGGATAACGATTTTCAAAATTATAGGAACATTACCTACTACGACCCCACAGCATAACGCTGCCCAAATTTCATCACAATCCATGCGGTTACTGAGATTACGAGGGTAGAAAAACGCGACAGACAGACAGACCGACAGACCGACAGACAGACCGACAGACCGACAGACCGACAGACCGACAGACAGACAGACAGACCGACAGACCGACGGAAATGAGTGACGTAGATTTTCCTTATGTAGACATCATGAAACGCCCAAAAAGTGGATTATCTCAAAATCGAAAATTTTCGCGATCACAATACTCCCCTCACCTATCGATGTGCGAAGTAAAAAGTAGATGGAATGAGTTGAGATTCATAGTGATGACACGTCGTCGTGGCTCCGCCGTTCTTATGGTAATAATAGATTATCAACAACTGAGGTGCCAAAAAATTCAAGCTTTCAGCACTCAAATATGAACAAATAGAAAAAGACATGAAAAATCTGAACAGTGGCCTGAGAATATTCTAAACGTTTTCAAAAGCTGAAATCGCATTTCAGAAATTTAAGGTAGGGCAATGCCAAAAAAGGTGATTTATCTCGCTAGGTCTTCCTTCACATGTCACTAAACAGTCTATTATGAATACAACAAATTTTTCAGTTTTCCAACCCTTCACCCCCAAACGACCCCAATTTCACCCCCCACCTCAAAAAAAAAACGTAGAAAATTATCAGGAACCTCTAAAACGCTTAGAAACAAAGTTTGAGCTGTTTTTATATTTTTTGTTTTTTTTAAAAAAAGAGTAAAACACACAACGAACAAGACGTGTCTAGTGGTGTCCTGTTAAAAAGGAAATTTTAGTGTGTAAAGATCGCAGTAAGTACAAAAAAGTTATATCAAAATGAAGATGAAAGTTCCCTGATTCGCATGATGTACAACACGCATAAGCGTATGTTTCGATACGTTTAGAAATTACAAAAGTGTAAGATTTTCCTGCAAACCTAAGACTCACAGAAATATAAAAAAGTTGTACATCTGTCGCATAAATACGGATCCTTTATAATATGGGAGATACATCAGAAAAATCGAATGAGCGAATGTATGAACTGCTACAAAAGCTACTCCAGCAAAACACAGAAATAAGCGCAGACGTGAAAGAAATAAAGCAGACAGTCAAAAATCAAAAAGATGCAATAACAAACTTGCAAAATAAAGTTTTATTTCTGGAAAAAGAAAATGAAAGGTTGAAGCAAAAAATAGAAATCACCGATAGAACTATCAAAGAAAATAATCTGATATTGTTTGGATTACCTGAAAACCTGCAAGAGGATCTAACAGAAATATTCCTCAACTTAACTAAAACTAAATTAGAGGTGCCTATACTAGACAGTGACATAAACGCTATTTTTCGTATAGGCAAACAAAATGGCGAGAATCCCAGACCAACGATTGTTAAGTTGGTAAGGCATCAAATAAAAACATGTATATTGAAAAATTCTAATAGGCTGAAAGGATCAGGTATATTCATGCAGAATGATCTAACAGCACAACAACAACAGCAGCGTAAAATAATCCTTAAACATTATAAAATAGCCAAAGAAAGGAAACAAAACGTGAAAATGTACAAAAACAAACTGATTATAAACGGAGATGTGTATTCCGCCGAACAATTGGAAACTAGTGAAGACGAAATCGTAGGACCAGTATCGGGAGACCAGAGTGAAGAAGAACAAGAAGAACCCACCGACGGTAGATGTGAGGAACAAATCGCATGTGTAAGTGCTACAGTACCTTTGTGCAGTGATTCCTCAAGAATCAAAACAATGATATCTGAGAATAAACAACAAAATGTATTTACTAGGTCAGTCGCAAAGGCCAAACAGTCTCCCAAAATAGATTTACCTCCAGCAAAAAAAAGTAAAAAATAACTTTCTGTGTAACATTTCGTCTTCGGTATTATTGGGACCCTCTAAGGTTTCCTTCAAAGACTATTTTTAGAATTTACTTATAGTGTGCGGTTTCTATTAAACCTAAATTTTTAAATCATTTGTACTGGTATCCACCTTTTATATAGGTAATTTTGTTTTGTTTGCGCTAAACACAATTCGGATATTTGCTATATTCAGAGACCATTTCCAGGACTATTTTTATCTAGTTATCTGGTTTTACTTGCTGGCTGAGATATTTTTCTGTTTATTTTTTCTTTTCTCTTGCTTTTTTGGGATTAAACATACCCTGTTTGTTTCATGAGATTAATTATATTGTATTTTCTCTCACATTAGATATATGACTTTTAAAATAGGGCATATAAATATAAGATCGCTTATACCTTTCTTTCGTGATTTACAACTATTTATTCACACAGCAGGTTATGATTCTTTCTGTATATCAGAAACATGGTTAGGTAGTAACATAGATAATAATATTATACAGATAGATGGTTATACATTATACAGACAGGATCGTGAATCTAGGGGTGGTGGCCTGTGTATTTACATCAAAGAAACATTTTTGAGTTCTAAAATAAATGGCCTGGATCAATCCATTGAGCAGCTATGGATAGAAGTTTTAATCGATAATAAAAAACTAACAATTGGTGCACTGTATAGGCCACCGTCTCAAGATGCTTCATACTTCTTATCAGTGTTTGAGGACACACTAGGAGCTGTAAGTGTTTCGTCTGATTCAATAATATGCGCAGGTGATCTCAACATAAATCTATATGACATGAATAGTGTTCATTCTGAAAATTTAGGATGCATTGTTGAAACATTTAACTTAATGCAGGTCATTGATAGCCCAACGCGTATCACTGCCAACACGGCACTTTAATTGACGTAATAATGATAAGTAATGCATTTTCCATCTTAGATTGCGGTACACTTAATACTGAACTTTCGGACCATCAATTGATTTATTGTGTTCTCAAAAGGCAGGGAATCAGTACTGAACCCAAAACTGTAATGGTCAGGGATTTTAAAAATATTGATGTCGATAGATTCCAATATGATTTAGCAAGGATCCCATTCTTTGGCATATACGACGCCGATAATATTGAGCATAAAGTATCGATATTAGAGGACAACATAAAAAAGTTGTTTGATGTTCACGCACCAGTAAAATCTATTAGATGCACTAAACCACCTGCTCCCTGGCTTACTGACGTTACAAAAATTATGATTAAAATAAGGGATAAGGCGCTAGGTAAATTTAAGAGGAACAGAAGTACTACCGTTTGGAACTATTATAAAGAAATGCGAAATCTCACTACTAAGGCTATAAAAAGGGAAAAGAAGGCTTATTACGAGTACGCGCTGAAAAATTGTAATAACAAAGACAGCTGGCGGATACTAAAATCTAATAAAATAGTCGCGAATAAGAAAGTTAAGTGTACGATACCAGAAAAGTTTAATAACGTTCAAAAGATTAATGACTTTTTTGTTAATTCATTGCCTGTATTAACTCCAGCAAGATATCTGCTGGAAAGATATGGCAGTGAGTCCTTGTTAAAAGATAGTTTCAAGTTACAAGCCGTAGATGATTCTGCCATTCTTACAATATTATCTGAAATCAAAAGCAATGCAACAGGGGACGATGGCTTGAATATAGTTATGATTAAGTTGTGTTTTCCTAACATTTCACCATTTGTCAAACATATTATTAATTTCTGCATTTCAAATTCTGTTTACCCTTCAAATTGGAAAAAAGCAGTAGTGATACCATTACCAAAGAGATCCATCATAGAGAATTATAAGGACTTAAGGGCAGTGAGCGTTCTTCCCGTGTTAAGTAAATTAATAGAAAAAGTTATTGCTTCGCAATTGATGGAATATGTAGAGTGTAATCATATACTGCCAGATGTTCAATCTGGTTTCAGGAAAAAACATAGCTGCACCACTGCCCTACTACAAATTATAGATGACATTCTATCAGCTAGAGATATAGGAGAGTACACAGTTTTAATACTTCTAGATTTTACTCGTGCCTTTGACACATTAAACCATAAAATTTTATTAAGCATTTTGAAACATATTGGAATGGATCAACATTCTACTACCTTCTTTAAAAATTACCTTACAGGTAGGAAGCAAAGGGTAGTATTAAATGGAAATACTTCTTCATTTCTAAATTTGACTTCCGGTGTCCCACAGGGTTCAGTATTGGGCCCTCTGCTTTTTATTATATACACAAGCCAGCTGAAATCTTGTTTAACGCGCAGTAAGTTACATTTGTATGCAGACGATACACAGCTGTATTGCTCTTTCAAATACCAAGACGTGCAGACTGTCTGCCATCATGTTAACGAGGACCTCAAAAACTATATAAATTTGTCCGCTGATCACTGTCTAATTAACAATGTCGAAAAAACAAAAGCTATGCTATTTGGCCCTAAAAATAAGAGATGTGAGGTTGAATCAAAGATAAATATAAGTATCATTGGGGTTCAAATAGCTATAGCGGATCAAGCCAAAAGTTTAGGTGTTACACTAGACAGTGAACTACGATTCGGGCCTCATATCACAAGACTACTACAACAAACATATGCAGCTCTGAAAACTATTTATGTCAGCAGATCCTTTTTAACACTTAAAGTGAAGATTACCTTATGTGAAAGCCTTGTTCTATCTATTTTGAATTACGCAGATGTTGCATATGGCCCACACTTGACAGTGCTGTACAAACAAAAAATCCAGAAGGTGCAGAACTCCTGCCTAAGACTGATTTTTGGAATCCGTAAAGGAAAAAGTGTATCCCATAAGTTAAATGAGATAGGTTGGCTAAACATGCATCACAGGAGAGTGTTACATGCGGCTTGTCTATATCATAGAATTATCGTTTGTAATAAGCCAACATACTTATATAAAAAAATCAAATTTCGAACTGATGTACACACTTTGAACATTAGATTTAAGGGATTACTTACCCCACCACGTTTTTATCATGAATTTTTCAAGCGAAGTTTCAGATACCAAATATGTAGTGTGTACAACAGTATAGCGAAAAATGATAAAAGATTAATTGATTTAGGTTTTAAATCTAAGTATAAGCGAACATTATTGAACAGGCAGACGCAGGCATGAACAAGGGTGGTATAAGTGTATCTTCTATTTTTTCTTTTGTTCTTTCTTCTTTTTTGTTTATTTCGAGTGATTATTGTAAATACGGTGTGCACTCATTGGGGATAATTTTAGTGGGTTAAGTGGTAGAACAGTTGCGTCTCACTGTGTGATGCGTAACTGAACTTCGCCCTTTCGGCAAGCCTTACATATGTTGTTTTTTTTTCTTCTTTTTTTTTCTTTATTTGTTAATATAAAAAATGTAATTGTTTTTTTTCTTGCCGAATAAAGACGTGTTATTATTATTATTATTATTATTTCTGCGCTGCGACTGGCATGATTTATAAAAACCGTACGCATTTTCTATCCTCGCCACGGTAGTGATACTGTGTCAAGATTTCATAAAAATAAATTCCACAGTTTCCTCGTTACACAATACCATCTGAAGCAATACTCGTCCATGCCTAGGTACACCAGAAAAAATTCTAAGTCCTTTGGTTTCTGCAATGGGCAAAAGCACCGTACGCAAAAGGCAATATTCGGATGTACCTACAAAATTTACTTATGTCGCTAGGCCTTCCTTCACAGTCAGTGGGCAGTATTTTATGAATGCAACATTTTTCAAATTTGTAACCCCCCAACCACCCCAAATCTCACCCCACCAAAAAAAAAAAAGTAGAAAATGATCAGGAACACCTAAAACCTCTAAAAACGAAGCTTGAGGAATATTTGATTTTTTTTTTGTTTTTTGCGAATTACTTCGCCGCCCATGTACCGATTTGCAAAATTAGCAGCATAAAACAATAACGACGAATAACAAAAGGGATAACGTAATAACAATGGTAACAAGAACTATTATAAAAAATACTGGGATTAAGCCAAGAACATGCACTCTGAAAGACAGGCTTCAGAGAACTAAATACATATATATTTAAAAATTAAAATACTGGAACCTATCTCCTTTTGCGAACAAAAACTTCGTTTCCTTAGTCCCCTTATTGTAGCGGCATGTTACAAAGTCGCCACCGACACCGCCACGCCGCCGCCGCCGCCGCCCGCCGCCGCCGCTCGCCGCACTACTTTGCAATTTTTTTATGATGACCAGACAACCCGTACCTACCGCCAGTCGCTAGCACGGTTAGCAATGTCCACGGCCGTCTCTAATATCTAAGCTAAGTGAAGGCGGCTGTGCAATGTCCCTAATGATTTGGCAACACCGCGTACGAATAACCATCTAGGTGTGAGAAATGGGCAGGATCAGTGTGGGGCGTGTCAGTAGGGATTTTTCAATAGTTTTCCGGTCTTTTCTCCCTTACTGTTTTGAGTATCGCTATCAAATTTTGCGGTTGGGTAAAAGATTCATGATTACGTGATTTTACTTCAAAAAAATTGAAAAATAATGAGCAGTAATCCACCCAGCCAAATTTTTTTTTGAAAAAATTGAGCTATGTAAAAAGTGTCACATTCTTGTCACAGGTATAGTGCATCTGATTATAAGTGGTAAATTACAACCTTCTAGCGTATATATATATCCAGCAAACGCGGACACAATATCGGAGAAATACTACACAAAATAGATTCAAAATTTCGAAAAAAATCAAAAATTACTGATCAAACACACCATATTGGTATGTCCGAATACATAAGAACATTATAAAGTAATTATTAAGCACAATATAGAGTGTTTCTAAAAGGTGACCAACCACCTTAAGAACATGAAGAAAATCAATTCAACTAGACCTACGATTAACGCTTCGACACATCACAAAAAACAAAATAGCAATATCACAAAACATTTGCATAGATGTTTTACTTACAGTTTCCTTAGTGTCTTCATATTTGAGAGTAATCTCCAGATTGTCCATAGCCAGGCCTTCGTTTTCATTCTTCGACTGTTGTAGATGCTCCGACAATATCCCACAGATATTTTCATAATTGAAAGAATCTTCTTGATCTCCTGAAATGGCACTTGCTCCTCTGTAGCATTCTATCTCGTTCTCCCTCAAAACACCATTGACTTTCCTTGTTAAATCCTTGCACACTTGGACGCAGAGTTGCTTGACATGAACATCAGTATCGGCATCGCCTTTTTCAATTTCTTGTAGCAAATCCATGACTTTAGCTTTGCTCTGTTTCACCATTTCACGCTTCTTCTTGTTCAGGTCATAGCATAAACGTTGGATTGCCTCTCGAATCACACCTCTCACTTCTGCCTGTTTGTTTTTCGATACCAAAGACAGCTGGTTTCCGAAATAGTTCTGGGCGTCCTTCATGCTCAACAGTTGCAAGTCAGCGTGGTTCTCTTTGCGTACATTTTTGTTCAGTTCGTCAACATTCTCTTTGAACTCTTTTATCTCGTTTTCAATTGAGTCCAGTTTCGCTAGAACCAGACTTTCGAAGTCGCTGTCTTTGCTACCGGATTGGAATATATTTCTATCCAGGACCTTCTGGAACTGTTTGCACACCTCGTTGAACTCATACTCTTCGATCTTCGCTAAAGAATCCAGTTCTTCGGAGCTCGTGTAGCTGTGGTAGTCGTCATCGATAAAACCTTCACTGCCACTTCCAAAAATGTTCTGATTCTTTTTTAATGACGTGTCTCGTGTGGAACATAGGGGTTCTGAAAGTGGAACTTTGTGGAAGGTGGCGTTTTTGATGTCTTCTTTATTGAATTTTTCGATGAGCGATTTGAGCGGGTTTTCATATGGACCGGTGGAGTTTGGGGTTGAGCAGTGCACGCTGTTATGACGCCTCTCGAACTTATCTTGTGTTCTCTGCAATAGATGTAGGCAGTGAGATTAGTTTTATAGCGAGACAAAAATATTTAACGTTATACAGGGTGAGTCAAGCTCAACGCCTCGGACTCTTGTGATGAAACGATACATCTTTTCAGGAAATTAACATTGCGTGTTTATGTATGGTTGAGTTGGAATACCAGTTAGTGTGTAATTCTTCGATATCTCGCAAGGTACACCTGATAGAAGAAAATGTCAAATACAAAAGTCATTTGGTTACTTAAGACGCATATTGTAAAAATATTTTGAAATATACAGGGTGTTGCGGGAAAATAGGATAATGATCAACTTGATTTTTTTATATGGAACTAAACTTTTTCTTAAATTCTTCTAGTTTCCATCATTGATATCTATTCAACCATAAAATATTTTTGGGATCGATTACGACGTTGCCAAGTTATAATTTATTTTCTGTTAATCTCCGGATTTGCAAGGTCGCAAGTAATACGTCCAAATTGATATATTCCTTTAACTTTTCTCAATAATATTATACAGCGAGTTACTTGAATATTAGGTGGATATTATTTTGGATGTTACCAGCAATTTGTATCTACAGGATGTTTTTGGCAGAATTTTAAATTGTGGCAATTTGAAGGTCATTTTACTTTGTTTTTTTAAATGTAACACCCTGTATTTTTTATTTTAAATCGAAATATCTACTAATACCCTATCTCGCCTTGGAATATTTTTTTTCGCGTTTGCGACGTTCTGCCTAAAACACCCTGTAGATACAAATTGCTGGTAACATCCAAAATAATATTCACTTAAATATTCAAGTAACTCCCTGTATAATATTATTGAGAAAAGTTAAAGGAATGGAGCAATTTGGACGTATTACTTGCGACCTTGCAAATCCGGAAATTAATATAAAATAAATTATAACTTGGCAACGTCGCAATCGATTCCAAAAATTTTTTTTTGGGTTGAATAGAGATCAATGACGGAAACTAGAAGAATTTAAGAAAAAGTTATATTTCCATATAAAAAAATCAAGTTGATCACTATCCTATTTTCTCGCAACACCCTGTATATTTCAAAATATTTTTAGAATATGCGTCTCACTTAACCAAATAACTTTTGTATTTGACATTTTATTCTATCAGGTATACCTTGCGAGATATCGAGGAATTACGCACTAACTGGACACCCTGTATAATTAAAAAATAATGACTGATTGAGGGTACCTAATAAAAGCGTGACATATCAAAGCTATGTTTATTTTTTTTTTGCAAAATGGAACACCCTATATATTAAGATTCCTGGGTCAATTCTACATAGTGCAACTTTATGTATGACACGTGGGACTTAAAACGAACCATAAAGGTGCAAATCACTTTCTTTGGTAATGTGTAGTAGGTATAAGAATATCGCAGTGATTATAAAACTTAGAAGGCTGTGACTTTGCCGTGTGACTAAGCATGGAACCCCGCAGCTTAGGTTGGACGGTGAAGTTGATACAAGTTGAATCACAGATAAGTTGATTTCTTCAAATTAGAATGCCTAATCATTATTATACGATCTAATGTAAAATTTGGTAGCCCTTCTAATGATGTAAGGTTGTGAATATCAGTCTCTGGTATTGTTCATTTAATTTCAAATTTTTCAGTGAAATCGATGTCTTTCAGTTTTGGTGCCTATAAGCAACCTAGCAGGCCATGAAATATAAACGAAAACATGTTCAAATGGAACAAAATAACTAACAGCGGAAAGATGCAACCGAAATAGAGTCAAGAGACAACATTATACATATTACTTACAACAAATCTACTCTAACCAGAAACGGCATCGGTAACATATCTAGGGTCAAGGAGTACGACAAAAATGCAATATATTTTCGAGCATACAACCTACTGGAATGTCCTAGAGATTGACAGTTTCCATAACCGTTAAAGATTTTGAAATGGAAAAAAATACTAACGAATGTTGCTGGCTGTTCAATACCTTGAGAATAAAATTTCACATTAATTTAATGCTATAAAGTGTAGTTAATTCCGTCGGCCAAAAAGAGTAATGGCTAGAACCATTCAAATTTTTCAGATCATTAGCAAGATCGCGGAAAACAAACGGACAAATCTGACCAGGTTTTAATTTATTGTTCATTTTTTGCTATCTTTCTAATAGGTACCTACTGCAGAATTGCAGAGTTCCAGTCAGAAGTATCATTGCCTTCGACTTGATAGAATATATATGCGAAATATTATTTTATTCTGAAGATATTTTCATTAAATGGTTTTGGAAATTGTCAACCTTTAGTACATTACAGTAGCTAGTAAGGTGTGAAACATATCCACTTTTGTCGTACTCCAGCTTCTATTTGACCTTAGATATGTTATCGCTGTTGTTTATTCTGGTTCATTTGTTTTAAGTAATTTTTAAATTCTTGTCTCTCTAGTCTTTACCGTACTTCGCTTGTGACTTTCTGGTAAGTTAGTTGTTTTCTTCCATCTGAACGGCTTTTTGTTTATACATATTTCATGGCCTGCTAGGTTGTTTATTGGTAGTAGAATTGAGAAACACCGATTTGATTGAAACTTTGAAAAAGGATGAAAACGTAAACACTACCAGAGACTGATATCCACAACCTTATATCATATATCCTTAGTTAAGGCTATCAAATTTTACATTCGAACATATAAAAAATAGGGATTCCCATTTGAACAAATCAACTTCATCATCTGTGATTGAAGCTTCCTTAATTAATGGATTTCTCCTAGTACAAATTTTACCGTCTAACCTAAACTGAGGCATTTCATGCTCAGTCACATCGCAAAATCATGACCTTCTGGGTTTTATAATCGCTGCGATATTCCATTTTTTTCTGATATCTACTTATACCAAAAATGGTGACTTGAGCCTGAACAGTACGTCTAAATTATGTGTGATACATAAAGTCACACTAGAATTCTCCAAGGAGTCCAAATATATAATGATAAACAGGGGGTTCTATTTAAAAACTGTAACATTAATATGATCACCCTGTATAAACGTCAAAATTTAAGTGAAAATACTTTGACCTTGTAGCTCTCAAGGTTCCCTATTGTGATCAAGTGTCCGATTTTTTAAATACCTATGTTTTATCAATCTTCCGTCCACGCACTGTTGACCCACCCTGTATATGTCCAATTGAAGTGGTCTTAATTGGATAAAAATTGATTTTCATACAGTGTATAAATGCCTTCTGTTGTACAGATATTACACCCTCGTATAAGAAGTTAATTGACGCGGTACAAGGTTAACTGAAAAACATTTGATAACCAAGTGTGTTTTTGGGAAATGTGTGCTTGTTTCCCAATGAACGCACGTCAGCTGTAATATCATATTTCTGGTATTTCAATAACGGGTAAACTCACCGAACATTTGCAACAGCTAGTTGAGGCCCCCGGGTCCTGTTTGCACCTGAATCTAGGACATTTTGGAATACTGTAGCCTTTGTCGTAGGAGCTGGAGATATTGTAGTCGGCAGGAGAAACCTTCAAATCTGGAAAATTTGATTTTTCAATGAAAGTAAACATGGTGACAAGTACCATATTGTAGAACATTATTGGTAAAAACAAATATTTTGAACATAGCAGGCAACACACGTTTAGTAAACATCATGAGACACGTATATGTTTTATATCTGTACTTGAAGAAGTTTGAAATTAAATAAATTATAAATAAACCAATCAGTAACCATACTCTCAAAAAGATACGTGTTTTTGAGTTAGAGATCGTGAACGTTTAAAGAACTCATAATCTTGGAATATACACCTTACATGGTCAAGAAATCGAACAAATTTGTGACCTTGAGAAATTCGTGAAGAAATTGTCAAATCAACATATTTTGCTTTATTGAAATTTTTTGGCGATATTTGGGTTTGCCGCGAATACCAATTTCGTCACATTACAGTAATCAGATTAACGGTGAACAATAATAGTTGGCAGTATTATATCAGGAAACCAAAAAAGTTTGGGCGGTTTTGAAGGTTAAGAAATAGTTCCACAAAAAAATAGGTTCAAATTAGATTTATTCAGAAAAATAATCACCCTTAGCAAGTATTACCCTTTCCCATATAGACACAAGACTGGATATCCCATTTTTAAAAAAATCTTGCTTTTGGGAATTGAGGAACTGTGTCACCTCGTCTCAAATCGCTGATTCCGCATGTGGTTGTCCAAGCCTAAAAACAGATGGTAGTCACACAGGGTAAGGTTTGGTGAGTATCGAGGATAAGGTAGAATTTCCCAGTGGAATCACGCTATAGTTTCCTGGGTGATTCTTGCTGTATGTGGTCTTGCATAGAAGACAACACCTTTTCTGTTCGCCAAAGTATTCACCAAGAAAAGGTTCTGTTATACAGGGTGTCCCACGACGATTAAGACAAAGAATATCTCGGAACTGGGCAGTAGTAGCGAATTATAATTTTGGGGGTGTAAATAAGAGCAAATATAGTATCTTTCCTTATTATTGTGTCACCCAATGAGGTATTTGTTTTTGGTCACGTGACGTCCGATTCAAAATTTGCAATGGGACACCCTGTATATCTGTGACTTTTTGTGTTCCTCCCGATAAAACAATTCCAACAACCTAGCACACTTGGGGTCTAAAGTGATTAATTCAAGAGCTACAGGTACTTAAAGGACTGTACCACTACCATTATGAAACACTACCAAAGTAATTTAACTGTAGGGGTGCATGTTATAATCAATGGTAGTGGTACCATCCTTTAATTACCTGTAGCTCTTGAATTAATCACTTTAGACCCCAAGTGTGCTAGTTTGTTGGAAATGTTATATCGGAAGGAACACAAAAAGTCACAAATATACAGGGTGTCCCGTTGAAAATTTTGAATCGGACGTCACGTGATCAAAAACAAATACCTCATTGGGTGACACAATAGCAGGAAAAGATACTATATTTGCTCCAATTTACACCCCCAAAACTATAATTCGCTACTACTGCCCAGTTCCGATATATTGCTTGTCTTAATCGTCGTGGGACACCCTGTATGTGTGATGGACTACAGCACAGAGCTTCTGCCAAGTGGACGAACCATCACTGCAGAAATCTACTCAGCACAGCTTAATAGAGTTGCGGTCGCTCTAAGTCAAAACCAGCCTACTTTGGCGAACAGAAAAGGTGCTGTCTTCCATCAGGATAATGTAAGACCACATACAGCAAGAATCACCCAGGAAACTATAGCGCGACTCCATTGGGAAATTCTACTTCACCCTCCATACTCACCAGACCTTGCCCCAAGTGACTACCATCTGTTTTTGGCCTTTGACAACCACATGCGGAATCGATGATTTGAAAATAGAGAGGCTTTGGAAATGAGATGACAATTCTTCAGTTCCCGAAAGCAAGATTTTTATAAAAAAATGGGATATACAGTCTTGTGTCTAGATGGGAAAGGGTAATACTTGCTGAGGGTTATTATTTTTCTGAATAAATCTAAGTTTAACCTATTTTTTTTGTGTAACTATTTCTTAGCCTTCAAACTGCACGAAATTTTGTGGTTGCCTGATAAATTCCCTACAAAGTATGTTGGTGGAATTTTATAAAATGGCCATAAATTGTAAGATTCTTTCTGTCAATTCCTTTACGAATTTCTTCTAAGTCACAAATTTTATCGATTTCTAGACCGTGTAAAGTAGCTTTAAAATTAGTAAGCGTGGTCTGAAAAACCCACCCCCCATAGTTACGCGCCTGCTTATAAATTCTTTTTTACAACTTTTCAACAGTAATATTGGGATCTAGGTATTGCGATATTTTACAGTCTACAATTATATATATATATATATATATATATATATATATATATATATATATATATATATATATATATATATATACATCATTATAACAAACCTGAGCCAATTGGAAATTGACCATATACTGAGCCACCTACTTAGAGATGTGCTAGATAAATAATAGTTTTATTTTCATCTCCAGATATATTGTGTTGTATCTAAAAACCGTAATATACATAAGAAATTATTTAAAATAAATATTTTGAAAATGCTTATATATTCATATTTATAGTACATACATGAACCATGCATACATTTAATACCATTGTGAGCCTTTGATATACAAGTTTATGTAAATTATCGAATCTTCCTGAGCCAAGCAATGTTGCCAAGATTACAGCTGGGTTTAGGCTCAGAATAGTTAGCAATCAAATATATACAAATAACACGCCCACTTGACCTTGACTGGGTGGAATTATTACTCCTGATGTACTGTGTGAGGCTTTGCCGGCCACCGTCGAGTGAATTTGTGGTTCTTGGGTTGTTAAGCCGGCGTCGTTTAGCGTTAAGGCTTGACGTTTCGCCACCACGAGTGGATGGCATATTCAGAATCTATTTCACTTTGGCGACTTCCAAAATACTGTAATTTGGATTTTGGATACTGTAATTTGTATTGGTCAATATGGTCAAGTCATTCTCACGTGATGCCGTGACCAAGGGAAAAGGGATTCATTTTTATTCAGGGTGTTAATTAAGTATGTTAACAAACTTTAACCACGAATAGTACTCTGAAAAATAGAAAGAAAATGTCATATGAACATGGGTCCGGAAATGCTCCTAAGGGAGCTACGCTCCTTGCATGGGGCACCCTGAAGACGGTTTTTCCCTCGATATTCTCGAAACCATTCATAACAAAATTACGAAAATTAGGTACGATGGGTAAACTTTTGACGCTGAATCTGATTCTGAATTCAGAATTTCATAATTTTAATCAGAGGCGTATCATACGGGAGGAGTTAGGGGGTAAAGATACCCCATTTTCTAAATGGTAATTTTTTGACATTTTGATTTTAGAATATGGTGTTTCAGAGTTTGTTGTCAAGTAGAAGTGTACTGATATTCAGCTGGTGGCGGTCACTTCCACTTTAAGAAAACATTCTCTATTTGTCTTAGTATTTATTTCTTATTTGTTTAAACTCTTATTAAATAATGTTACTTTAAAAATAATACCTAAATGTTTTGTAATAACTCTAAACTGAATAAACTGACAGTTCTTAAGTTGTTTATCAATTATTTCAATTGTTTTTCACAGCGCACTTATTAAATAATGAACATTTATTTATTTACAATAGCCTGCATCGATTCAATGCTTTGCATTTTTCTCGAAATGGTTAGCCCTATCGAGATGTACCAAAAAACCATTTGTACGTAGAAATCTCTGAAATGTCTGTCTGTTGGCGTTTTTCTAGCGTCCCAATCTCAGTAACCGCTACATGGATTGTGATGAAATTTGGGCAGCGTTATGCTGTGGGGTCGTAGTAGGTAATGTTTCTATAATTTTGTAAATCGTTATACGGGGGGCGGAGTAATTAGCAAAAAAACGAAAAATTTCAAATACGCCTCAAACTTCGTTTTTAGGCGTTTTAGGGGTTCCTGATCATTTTCTACTTTTTCTTGGTGGGGGTGAATTTGGGGTGATTGGGGGGTGGGGGGTTGTAATACTGAAAAATTTGTTGTATTCACAATGGGCTCTCTAATGACCTGTAAATGAAAGACCTAGTGCCATAATACAATTTTTTAGGTCCATCCAAACATTGCCTTCCTTATAATAGAAACCAAGGGACTTGGAATAATTTGTCATGCATATATCAGAGTGTTGTTTTAGTTTTAGATCGTTCTTTATTGCATAACGCCAAAATTATCGAATGGATTTTAATTAAATTTTGACACAGTATTACTGCCACGGCGAGGATGGAAAACGCGCATGTTTTGGAAAAATCGTGTCAGTGGCGGCGCGAGCAACAATAAAAAAACTAAAAATGTAAAAATAGCTCAAACTTTGTTTTTCGGCGTTTTAGGGGTTTCTGATCATTTTTTACTTTTTTTGGGTGGGGGTGAAATTGGGGTGGTTAGTGGGTGGGAGGTTGTAAAACTCAAAATATACTCCATTTATAACAGTGTCCATTGACCTGTGAAAGAAATACCTAGCTGCATAATAGACGTTTGTTAGGTCCATCCGAACATTGCCTTGGCTATTACAGAAATCAAGGGATTTGGTATTGGTAGGGGTAGGTATTGATTTAGGTCGTTCTGAATTTAGTAACATGGCAATTATGGAATTAATTTTAATGAAATTTAGACACAGTATTATTACCGCGGCAAGGATGAAAAATGCGTATGGTTTTCAAAAATCGTGTCAGTGGCGGCGCAGCAATAATAAAAAAACTAAAAATGAAGTCAAGTTAATTGACTCAGTACTTCCCCCACATTACGCTGATACCAGTTTATATTTTCCCATAGCATGAAGCTTTAGTCTAAGATCCCTTGCAACCAAATAATTGCCAACCCCCCCCCCCCCCCTAAAATTGTCTTATGCCGCTAGGTCTTTCCTTCACAGGTCAATGGACAGCCTATTATCGATACTACAAACTTCTCAGTTTTACAACCCCACCCCCCCCCCCAACCACCTCACTTTCACCCCCACCCAAAAAACTGGTAAGAAATGATCAGGAACCCCTAAAACATCTAAAAGCCGAATTTGAATTGCTTTCATACTTGTCGCGTTCTTTGATTATTGCTACGCTGCCACTGACAAGATTTTTAACAAACATACGCGTTTTCCATTCTCACCACGGTAACAATATACTGTGTCAGAATTTCATTAGAATCAATTTAATAGTGTCCACGTTACAAAATACAAAACGATTTAGACCAATAAATTCTCGTATAGTATACAGAAAATTCTAAGTCCCTTAGTTTCTGTAATAGGCTAGGCAATGTTCGGATGCACCTAAAAAGCTGATTTGTGTCCTAGATCTTCCTTCACAGGTTAGTGGACAGCCTATTATGAGTACAAGAATTTTTTAATTTTCAACCCCCAACCCCCGAACCACCCCAATTTCACCCCCACCCAAAAAAAAAACGCAGAAAATGATCAGGAACCTCTAAAACGCTTAAAAACGAAGTTTGAGCTGTTTTTATATTTTTAGTTTTTTTATTATTTCTGCGCCGCCACTGGCACGATTTATCAAAACCATACGCGTTTTCCATCTTCGCCATGGTAGTGATGCCGTTTCAAATTTCATTAAAATCAATTCAACAGTTTCCTCGTTACAACGATCTGACACAATACTCTCGTATGTTTACATCAAAAAAAATTATAAGTCCTTTGCTTTCTGTAATAGGCAAAGGCAATGTTCGGATGGACCTAAAAAAGTTATTTATGTCGCCAGGTCTTCCTTCACAGGTCAGTGGACAGTCTATTATGAAAGCAACAAAATTTTCGATTTTACAACCCCCCACCCCCCAACCACCCCAATTTCACCCCCACCAAAAAAAAGTAGAAAATGATCAGGGACCCCTAAAACGCCTAAAAACGAAGTTTCAGCAATATTTAATTTTTTTTTGTTTTTTGCTAATTACTCCGCCGCCTATGCACCGATTTTCAATTGTAGGAACGTTACCTACTACGACCCCACAGCATACCGCTGCCCAAATTTCATCACAATCCATGCAGCGGTTACTGAGATTACGAGGGTAGAAAAACGCGACAGACAGACAGACAGACAGACAGACAGACCGACGGACCGACAGACAGACCGACGGAAATGAGTGACGTGGATTTTCGTTATGTACACATCATAAAACGCCCAAAAAACGTATTATCTCAAAATCGAAAATTTTCGCGATCACAATACTCCCCTCACCTATCGGTGTGGGAAGTAAAATATAAAAATAGCTCAAACTTCGTTTTTAAGCAATTTGGGGGTTCCTGATTGTTTCGTTTCGTCCAGTTGGGGCTGAATTGTGTCACCTACGGAGAGATTTAGGAAACTATTTACTAGTTTTTGTGTTGGATGTTTTTTGACGACAGGCGGGCGATGATTTGGTTGCAACTGTTATGTGTGGGAAGTACTGAGTCAATCAACTTGACTCCATTTTTTTGTTTAACAAAGAGTTTAACAATTGCTAATCTCAACCAATCAGATTCCACAGAAGCGGAACATTTGATCACTGGATTATTTGATAATGATATAATGATGACAAGAAATTAGGGTTTTGAATTGAATACATTTTTTAGTGATACATGGAAATAACATTTAAGTTTTATAACAAAACTATTTTTGTTCTTTTCACAATAATTCAAAAGTTATTTCAAAATAAAAATGGGCTTTTGTATCCAGTACCGAAAACACGCCCAAAGCTCCCGAACCCACGTGTCGTCAAGTATGGTTCGTTGAAGCGATCCGTTCTGCAGAGGGTCACATGACGTAGTGGTAAAATTTGATTCAAAAACATATTCATGTCGATGGTACAAAACAAAATGTGTGTAACATGAGTGAAAAGCATATCAATATATTTTTTGGTTAAAAAAAATAAAAAAAAGTTGCAAGCGTGTGTTTCGAGCCAACACCCGCTTGAACACAGCAATTTGCTGCATAACACTATACCACTATGCCACCCGACCCACCACTGCTGAGCGGATCGCTTCAACGAAACATATTGACTTCACATGGGTTCGGGAGCCATCGGAGTGTTTTCGGTACTGGACTGAAAAGCCCATTTTTGTTTTGTTACAACTTTTTAATTATTGCGAAAAAAAGAAAACGAAAATAGTTTTGATACAAAACTTATATATGATATGATCAAAAGTGACATCCAGCTTTGACGTTTGTTCCCAATATTAATAAAATGCTATTGGATGATATTTACTAACTTATCTCTCGATACCCAATAGAAAGCTAAATGTGAAAATAAGCGCGGTAAAAAGAAAATAACTATAATACCCATATATCCCTAATGAGAATCACTCGGAGGTGACGTCATGCGCACAGCAGGCGAAAAACCGGACAGCGGAGCATCTAGCCCTGATAAAATAGCATGGACCTGATGATCGGTGTTGCCAAATCCTCTGGCTCATGTTTATAACAATTTCCGGTATATACTTGTATATAAATTATGAAATCGCAGCGCCATTTGTGGAAATTCTGTGAACTATATTTCCTAGCAATGGTATTAACCTGAGCCACCACATTTTGACGTTTATTACCTTTCTGACATTAGAGCACGGAACATGTTTTCGCTATTTACAATCTGTGACATTTGATCTACCGAAGCTTTGTCTGAAATTGACTGTAGTAGGCCAAATGTACCGAGAAACAAAGGCAAACGGACCTGAGCCGTCTATATGGCTCACATCCGTCAAAGTGGCTCAGGTTAATACGCTCAAGTTCCTATTAGTGGATCAGGTTAGTATCAAAGAGGAAAATATATATATATTTTCCTCTTTGATACTAACCTGATCCACTAATAGGAACTTGAGCGTATTAACCTGAGCCACTTTGACGGATGTGAGCCATATAGACGGCTCAGGTCCGTTTGCCTTTGTTTCTCGGTACATTTGGCCTACTACAGTCAATTTCAGACAAAGCTTCGGTAGATCAAATGTCACAGATTGTAAATAGCGAAAACATGTTCCGTGCTCTAATGTCAGAAAGGTAATAAACGTCAAAATGTGGTGGCTCAGGTTAATACCATTGCTAGGAAATATAGTTCACAGAATTTCCACAAATGGCGCTGCGATTTCATAATTTATATACAAGTATATACCGGAAATTGTTATAAACATGAGCCAGAGGATTTGGCAACACCGATCATCAGGTGCATGCTATTTTATCAGGGCTAGATGCTCCGCTGTCCGGTTTTTCGCCTGCTGTGCGCATGACGTCACCTCCGAGTGATTCTCATTAGGGATATATGGGTATTATAGTTATTTTCTTTTTACCGCGCTTATTTTCACATTTAGCTTTCTATTGGGTATCGAGAGATAAGTTAATAAATATCATCCAATAGCATTTTATTAATATTGGGAACAAACGTCAAAGCTGGATGTCACTTTTGATCATATCATATATAAGTTTTGTATCAAAACTATTTTCGTTTTCTTTTTTTCGCAATAATTAAAAAGTTGTAACAAAACAAAAATGGGCTTTTCAGTCCAGTACCGAAAACACTCCGATGGCTCCCGAACCCATGTGAAGTCAATATGTTTCGTTGAAGCGATCCGCTCAGCAGTGGTGGGTCGGGTGGCGTAGTGGTATAGTGTTACGCAGCAAATTGCTGTGTTCAAGCGGGTGTTTGCTCGAAACACACGCTTGCAACTTTTTTTTATTTTTTTTTTAACCAAAAAATATATTGATATGCTTTTCACTCATGTTACACACATTTTGTTTTGTACCATCGACATGAATATGTTTTTGAATCGAATTTTACCACTACGTCATGTGACCCTCTGCAGAACGGATCGCTTCAACGAACCATACTTGACGACACGTGGGTTCGGGAGCTTTGGGCGTGTTTTCGGTACTGGATACAAAAGCCCATTTTTATTTTGAAATAACTTTTGAATTATTGTGAAAAAAACAAAAATAGTTTTGTTATAAAACTTAAATGTTATTTCCATGTATCACTAAAAAATGTATTCAATTCAAAACCCTAATTTCTTGTCATCATTATATCATTATCAAATAATCCAGTGATTAAATGTTCCACTTCTGTGGAATCTGATTGGTTGAGATTAGCAATTGTTAAACTCTTTGTTAAACAAAAAAAATGGAGTCAAGTTGATTGACTCAGTACTTCCCACACATAACAGTTGCAACCAAATCATCGCCCACCTGTCGTCAAAAAACATCCAACACAAAAACTAGTAAATAGTTTCCTAAATCTCTCCGTAGGCGACACAATTCAGCCCCAACTGGACGAAACGAAACAATCAGGAACCCCCAAATTGCTTAAAAACGAAGTTTGAGCTATTTTTATATTTTTAGTTTTTTTATTATTGCTGCGCCGCCACTGACACGATTTTTGAAAACCATACGCATTTTTCATCCTTGCCGCGGTAATAATACTGTGTCTAAATTTCATTAAAATTAATTCCATAATTTCCATGTTACTAAATTCAGAACGACCTAAATCAATACCTACCCCTACCAATACCAAATCCCTTGATTTCTGTAATAGCCAAGGCAATGTTCGGATGGACCTAACAAACGTCTATTATGCCGCTAGGTATTTCTTTCACAGGTCAATGGACACTGTTATAAATGGAATAAATTTTTGAGTTTTACAACCCCCCACCCACTAACCACCCCAATTTCACCCCCACCCAAAAAAAGTAAAAAATGATTAGAAACCCCTAAAACGCCGAAAAACAAAGTTTGAGCTATTTTTACATTTTTAGTTTTTTTATTGTTGCTGCGCCCCCACTGACACGATTTTTCCAAAACATGCGCGTTTTCCATCCTCGCCGTGGCAGTAATACTGTGTCAAAATTTAATTAAAATCCATTCGATAATTTTGGCGTTATGCAATAAAGAACGATCTAAAACTAAAACAACACTCGGATATACAGGGTGGCCAATCGGGTGACGATAATAATTTTTTTTTAGATAGCCCGTACCGAGACCTATCCAAAACACCCCCAGGTATGTGTACCGATTATTGATAGTTTTCGAGTTATGATTTTTTTTTTGAAAACTTAGAGATTTTCCAGTTTTTCCAAGAAGTCGTCAAAAACAAAAACAAGAATGCTTTTTGGCTTTTATTTTTTTCTGCAGTTATACTCAGTATTAAGCCTATTTTAATATTCAATAAAGAGAACCTGTACATCCGAACAATAATTAAGTACATTTTGGGGCCAAAGTTTGAAATTTCTGTTTTTAGTCAGGAGACCAAAACCAGAATAAGATTAAAAATACTTATGTCTGGTTCTGGAGCTTCAAACTAATCTTAAAAACTTTACAGGACATTGCACTTTCGAAATAATGATGAAAAAGTAGCACTTATGGGGACATTTTGCGGCGTACGTGAGTGTTAAAGGTAAAAAGGTGATAATTCACGAATTTCCAAAATGGTTTAGAAAACTATTATTTTGCTTTGTTATGACAAATTAACGAAAATAAACTCGTAACAACTAATAAATCCGATAATCATTGATGTTTTGATGAGTTTTAATAAAAAAACTAATACCCAAATTGTGATTTTTGAAGTGTCTTTACTATGTACTATTAAACTTCTGCTAAATTAAGTTGTATGGAAGGTTAACAAAGGAAAGGAATAATAAACAATAATCTGACTTCTAATTTCATGGCAGAATTACCTAGGAGGCGATGTCGTAGCATACGCCATCATTTTCTTTCAGAGTAGCTTTTTGCGAGCTCATGTCGGCGCAGTTGTGTTAATTTTCGGTAATAGGTAAGGCAATGATCGGATGAACCTAAAAAGGTGATTTGTATCGCTAGGTCTTCCTTGACAGGTCAGTAGACAGCCTATCATGAATACAACAAGTTTTTCAGTTTTTCAACCCCCCACCCCCAAACACCAAAATTCCACCCCCACCCAAAAAACACAGAAAATGATCAAGAACCTGTAAAACGCCTAAAAACGAAGTTTGAGGAATATTTGAAATTACCTACCAAGACCCCACAGCATATTGCTGCCCAAATTTCATCACAGTCCATGCAGCGGTTACTGAGATTACAAGGCTAGAAAAACGCGTACAGACAGACAGAACGACAGAAATGAGTGACGCGGATTTTCGTTATGTAGACATTATAAAACCCCAAAAAACCTATTATCTCAAAATCGAAAATTTTCACGATCACAATCCTCCCCTCACCTATCGGTGAGGGAAGTAAAAGGGATGGCGTATGCTACGATAACGCTTCCCAGGTAATTTCGCCATGGAATTAAAAGTCAGATTGTTGTTTTATTATTCTTTTCCTTTGTTAACTTTCCATACAACTTAATTTAGCAGAAATTCAATAGCACACAGCAAAAAGCACAGGTATTAATTTTTTTTATTCCCTTGGTTTCTATTATAAGGAAGGCAATGTTTGGATGGACCTAAAAAAGTGTATTATGGCGCTAGGTCTTTCATTTACAGGTCATTAGAGAGCCCATTGTGAATACAACAAATTTTTCAGTATTACAACCCCCCACCCCCCAATCACCCCAAATTCACCCCCACCCAAAAAAAAGTAGAAAATGATCAGGAACCCCTAAAACGCCTAAAGGCGTATTTGAAATTTTTCGTTTTTTGCTAATTACTCCGCCCCCCGTATAACGATTTTCAAAATCATAGAAACATTACCTACTACGACCCCACAGCATAACGCTGCCCAAATTTCATCACAATCCATGTAGCGGTTACTGAGATTGGGAGGCTAGAAAAACGCCAACAGACAGACATTTCAGAGATTTCTACGTACAAATGGTTTTTTGGTACATCTCGAAAGGGCTAACCATTTTCGAGAAAAATGCAAAGCATTGAATCGATGCAGGCTATTGTAAATAAATAAATGTTCATTTATTTAATAAGTGTGCTGTGAAAAACAATTGAAATAATTGATAAACAACTTAAGAACTGTCAGTTTATTCAGTTTAGAGTTATTACAAAACATTTAGGTATTATTTTTAGTAACATTATTTAATAAGAGTTTGAACAAATAAGAAATAAAATACTAAGACAAATAGAGAATGTTTTCTTAAAGTGGAAGTGACCGCCACCAGCTGAATATCAGTACACTTCTACTTGACAACAAACTCTGAAACACCATATTCTAAAATCAAAATGTCAAAAAATTACCATTTAGAAAATGGGGTTATTTTTACCCCTAAATCCTCCCGTATGATACGCCTCTGATTAAAATTATGAAATTCTGAATTCAGAATCAGATTCAGCGTCAAAAGTTTACCCATCGTACCTAATTTCGTAATTCTTGTTATGAATGGTTTCGAGTTTTCGAGAATATCGAGGGAAAACCGTCTTCAGGGTGCCCCATGCAAAGGAGCGTAGCTCCCTTAGGAAGCATTTCCGGACCCATGTTCATATGACATTTTCTTTCTATTTTTCAGAGTACTATTCGTGGTTAAAGTTTGTTAACATACTTAATTAACACCCTGAATAAAAATGAATCCCTTTTCCCTTGGTCACGGCATCACGTGAGAATGACTTGACCATATTGACCAATACAAATTACAGTATCCAAAATCCAAATTACAGTATTTTGGAAGTCGCCAAAGTGAAATAGATTCTGAATATGCCATCCACTCGTGGTGGCGAAACGTCAAGACTTAACGCTAAACGACGCCGGCTTAACAACCCAAGAACCACAAATTCACTCGACGGTGGCCGAGAAAGCCTCACACAGTACATCAGGAGTAATAATTCCACCCAGTCAAGGTCAAGTGGGCGTGTTATTTGTATATATTTGATTGCTAACTATTCTGAGCCGAAACCCAGCTGTAATCTTGGCAACATTGCTTGGCTCAGGAAGATTCGATAATTTACATAAACTTGTATATCAAAGGCTCACAATGGTATTAAATGTATGCATGGCTCATGTATGTACTATAAATATGAATATATAAGCATTTTCAAAAATATTTATTTTAAATAATTTCTTATGTATATTACGGTTTTTAGATACAACACAATATATCTGGAGATGAAAATAAAACTATTATTTATCTAGCACATCTCTAAGTAGGTGGCTCAGTATATGGTCAATTTCCAATTGGCTCAGGTTTGTTATAATGATGTATATATATATATATAGCGAGTTTTTTACAGCTCCCGTGGCCGTCTCTCGCATCCTCTTCTCCATGCCTCTCTATCTCTCCAATCGTGGTCTGCCATGTCTCTTCTCAATATATCCTTTTTTACTTGTTTCTCCCACTCTTCCGGCGGTCTACCTCTTTTTCGTCTGAACGGTGGTTTCCATTCTAAGATCTTCTTCGGCCATCGACTGTCACACATTCTGTTGACATGTCCATACCACTTCAGCCTACGTCTTTCGATTTCTTCCGTGACCGATACCTGAACACTCATTCTTCGTCTGATTTCTTGATTTTTGACCTTGTCTAACCTCGACACCCCACAGCTTCTTCGCAAAAAATCCATTTCTGTTGCTTCCAGTCTTTGTCTGTCCCGTTTTGTTGTTTCCCATACTTCTGACCCATACAGCAGTATACTTTGCACGATTGACTGGTATATTCTCAGCTTGTTTTGTTTGCTTAAATTATTTGACCATAACAGTCTACAATTACGCCGTTTTATTCAAGGGCGCCGCCAGAAAATTATACGGGGGGGGGGGGGGGGAGGGGCGACTTACTTAAATTGAGTGCTCAAATCGGGGACAGAGGGACAAACTTGGTTTTTAGTTATACAAGTTTCTCATCTTCGCTGCTCCTTCGCACGCCCACCCCCCCTTTGCACCCCTCTGCCGGCGCCCATGGTTTTACTGTTAGACTTGTGTGTACTGTATGTTATTTAATTATACAGGGTGTCCCAGCATAAAGTACACAAATAAAACTGAATGAAACTAGACCACAATTTATCAACAAACATTTTTTTAATCTGAAAAAATTTGTTTGCCTTATAGTCGCAGTTTCCTTTTTTTTCTTTTTATTTGGAATTATAGGCACTTTTGAAGCATTGCGTGCATTCCGTTGAAATAAATACAATAATACTGTCTAATAATAAATGTTGCTTAGCGGATAAAAAAGGCCTCCAAAAAAAGCAAGTCACCTTAAAAAAATGTTTTTTGGAAATGTTGGATATTTTTTTAACTAAATTTATAATGTTAAGAAAACACCCCCATATATAACCATACTTTTTTTGTCTCGTCGCCTTGATCACCATCCGATGACCTGTTCAATAAAAAAACAACTTTCTATCATTAGTACTACCTTTTGCGCAAGATTTTCTATATGACGTTACAATGTTACATTCAGGCTTTGGTGTAAGCGACGCTTTTCTACAAGACGTTAAATTGAAGTGTCTAAGCAAAGAAGGACCATACAAAAAACGGTCTGCAGCTGAGCAATGACAAATAGTGACCAATGAGCGACGCTATGCTCTCGCAAAACTTGAATTAAAGATGGAAAGTTGTTTTTTCTTATTTAACAGGTCATTGGATGGTGATCAAGGGGACGAGACAAAAAAACTATGGTTATGGGGGTGTTTTCTTAAAATTCTAAATTTAGTTAAAAAAATGTCTAAGCTCACTTATTTTTTTGGCGGATATTTTTGTCGGCTAAGGAGGATTGATTATTAGGCATTTTGTTTGTATTTCAACGAAATGCACATAATGCTTCAAAAGTTATGATCATTTCACATAAAAACGCAAATACATTTTTTGAGATTTTTTGTCCATAAATTGTGGCCCAGATTCGTTTGTGCACATTATTCTGGGTCATCATAAATGATCCGACTGACGTAAAATATGCACCGTGTAGTCAATTAATTTGCGGGTAGTAATATTCGTGAAATTGTGCAATGCATGTGATTTGGAAGATCAAAATAAAAATTTCAATTTGAAAAACCATTAGGCAGCTTGCTGTACTAATTTTGTCCGGTCAAATCCGAAAATTTGTAAAAATATCTACTGAAATGTATTTAGAAAATAAGAAAATGTTTATTGCACATTACAAGAATATCCCGTAACTGTTAGTTGAACAACAAACATTTAATTGTATCTTCATTTACACCTGCGTCTCTGCTGAGTGTTTATTTAATCAAGAAAATACAGAAGGAAATTTGACCAGTAAAATAATATCAAACTTACCAGGTTCCTTGTAGTTGAAGCGTTTAGCTTTTCCGAAAGACATTTCGACGTATACACTGATGCACTGAAGCGAACTCAAAGAGGTAAATAAATATACTGACTTCAATATAGGAATTACGAACGTATTTAGGAATATCTGGTAAGCCTCCTCGTTTTAATCCCCCTAATGATCGCACCTCAATTGACTGGGTCCATTAAATTGCTATATAGATCAGGTAAATTCTCGGAAGGTATTTAAGTACAAATTCACAGTTTTTGCCGTAACGATCGTTTTTGCAGGTCTCCTTCATTCGTGAACCTCAACAAAATATTGTTTTGAAACAATTTATCATTGGCGCGCGATATTTGCTGAAAAACACACAAGGGTACGGGGTGGTTCTGAGAATTTGCATTTTTTGTTCCAGAAATATATCAATCGTCATGAAAGGAATTGATTATATGAGAATGAAAAGGGCCTAAGTCCAACAAGAAGAATTTTGGAAAATTAACAAAATCAATTTTTGGCTTCCATATTTTTTTGTTATTCATCATATATTTTCCACCTTTCCTAACATCAGATATATGATATTTTAGATACCAAAACTGAAAGGAAACGCCATTAAATGTTCACAAAATACTATAAAAAATGTAACAAAAATATGGACTTTGACTAGTTTTATTTTCAAACTATGAAAACCATTTTTTCCATTTCGAGGGAAACCAGAGTGGCAGTGAAAGAATAACATAACCTAACTAAAACTCTTGATGCCACTGTCAAAAATAAAACGATCCCAAGTCCAGGACTTATTTTTTGCGAAAAAAAGTACACATGGTGGTCCAATAAGGGCGCGATGCTCTCTAGTGGCCTTACCGTTTAAATTAGGAGAAAATACAATAGAAAGTATTTCACTATTTATTAGAAACGGTTCTTCGGATTTTGGGATAATAAAGTACTACAGAGATTTTTTTATTAAAAAATCCGTCGTTTCAGTGTATATTTTACGCCTTCTTCAGGGCTATCGAGCATATCCCTATAGTATCAAGAAATGACATGTCTTTTATTTGGGTCAAACAACAGAAAACATCCCAGAAGATGTTTAAAAAGAATAATAAACGCCGTTGGTCAACACATCTGATATTTTTATTTGCTGCTGTACACTGTAGATAATGTACAGAATGGTATATAAAACTCTATTTTGAAAAATCTGGGACATTTTGCATTTAAACGGCTGAAATGTAAGCATATTACGCTACTCGCAAATTAAATCCCAATACTGAGAATAAAAGGGTTGCGGCTGATGAAATGTGGTAGGACTAAATACTATAATAAACGAACGATGCCAGGGAAGTACCCTGACTTCAGCTTCCTGTAGGAACCCCATCGATACCCTTGCAATACGAGGACGAGCATTATCTTGCTGGAAGAAACCCTTTTCGAGGCCTCGGACATATGGAACGGCAAATGGTTCTAACACCTCATTAACATAACGTTGCGCAGTAATTGTGCCACGAATCACAAGTAAAGGTGACTTGCTGTTGAATGCAATGGCACCCCAAACCATCAATAGGACGGTGTACATGGCGCTTAACAGCAAACTGGAGATCACGTCGTTCACCCCGTCGTCGTCTTACGCGTCTGTCATGTGCCCCCAGGAAAAATCTGGACTCGTCAGAGTAGGCCGTCCGATGCCACTCAGCATGCCATTGCCGGTGTTCTTGCCACCAATCTAATCGTTGGCGACGATGAGTTGCAGTGAGTGGAAGCACTAGATGCGGACGATATGATCCTAAGCCCATTTCACTCAATCTGTGGTACACCGTGCGGATTCGAATGAGCCTCCCTATAGCTGCATACCAAGCGTCAACAACAGCTAGAGTGGATCGCATCTCGAAGGGCCAGTAGTCGTAGATGACGATCTAGCCGGTCTGTAGTCTGTAGTTCTTCTACGTGCTCCAGAACCTCTAGTCGCTGCGCATTCGCCCTTCTGCGACACATGCGCGCCATGTTGCTACAACTGTAGCCACGCTACGCCCCAATTGTTCTGAAACAAGCACGACGTAGTACTCGTTGGCTTACAATCAGACCCCCGTTCAAAGTGGCTTATCTATCTATCTATACGTGAACTGGGGCTATCGTCTTCTAGGGGGCGTCTTTACGCAAATAATTTATCTCTTTTACATAACCAACTGATCTCTCACGACATATCATCATCACGATATCATCGTTTTTGAATCGACAAAAAGCCATGCTTTGTTTTTAAATGTTTTTAGAGGTGCCATGAAGGTAAATAGCGTCTGAATGAACAAAAAGTGTTACGTGTACTAGAGATGATACTGCCAAGTTGTGTACAAAGTTTCAATGCAAATATCCCTTTTTCTCTAGATGTTAGGATTTCACTTGCGAGTATAGGTAAAAAAATGACGCAAAAAAACCAGAATCAAGCTCAAAAAGTTTATTAAGTGTATATAAATAATTCAGACTTTAACAGTAAGTACAACATATGATAAAATTAGTGTAATTATCATTAAGTACAAAATAAGTTTAAAAGTGGAAAATGAGTTGAATACAAAATTAAAGATCAACAAATCACAGACTCAGACCATACCAAAACCTTCGGTGCCTTCACTAATAGCCAAAAGTAGACATTTCTCGAACTGTTCATAGCAGTCGTAGTCCGGTAGACACAACTGGTTGAAACTGCAAAAAAAAATATATCATTAGCAGTGATATTATTTCACGAGTATATATTAACATTTTATCTACCCCATTAAGTTGTACAATTAAGAATACTTCTTTCGAAAAAGAATGAGTACATGTACGATCAAAAGCAATACTCATATGAAACATCAGAAAATTCGAAGTTTCTTGGTTCCTGTAATAGGTAAGGCAATGCTCGGATGGGTCTAAAAAAGTAAATTATGCCCCTAGGTTTTTTTCTCAGAGGTCATGATGTAACTTTTCCAGTAACAGATTGTGATATACCGTGTCAAAAGCACGCCTTAAGTCGAAAAATAGACACGCAGATTTTCGGTGTTTTTCGAAAGCATCCAATATAAAATTATACCAAGATATTACAACATCTTTGGTTGATATACCTTTCTGGAAAACAAACTGGTGACGACTGATTATATTGTTTTTTGAGACATAATCAACAATATCTTCATAAAAAAACGCCTTTTCAAAGATTGTTGACAACAGATCTATCATTTTTTTATGCATAGGTACAACAATGTTCTCCATATTTTTGCATGCCTCGGAAACTAGCCCTGTTAAAAAGGCAGATCGAGCCCGCATAGATGCTTTTGGAATGTGGACGTGGAGGATAATGCTGAGAGTCCCTTATACCGCCAATCGAACTAACGTTTATGGAAACGTCCAGTATAGACTGGATGAGCTCGGCAATCCAAAGAGACTATCCTCCATTGTATCGACGAGAATGCTTACATTCTTAGGACATATTCACAGAAGCGATAAGATGGACAGACTTGTAGTTCAGGACCATGCCCCGAGTGGGTGGCGCCGTGGCCGTTCCCCTACACGCTGGGTGGATACGACGAAACAGTTGCTGGATATGAGTATCAAGAGCGCCACTGAACTGACAGTAAATCGTGAACGATGGCGAGCTACAATTCTCAAAACTATTGATACTACTCTAGCTCCGACTTAGTGCGTTTTACGAGCTTACAACATGTCTGTTAAGACATTGTGACTATGATGATGAAGAAGATATTGCAGGTATTGTTGTGTGAGCAACCAAACATATATTTCTATAATCAAAAAATATAAAATTTACGCTATGCACTCTCAAAAAGGATCACACGATATACGCCAGTAGAAAGAGGGTAGCAGGCCACATAGCAGGCCATGCGTCTGTCATCATGACAGTGACAAAGAGGCTTGAAAAAAGTCCGTCAACCTGCGCGTCATTTTCAATTCTTTTCTAGTCCGAAATGGACATTTCCATTATCAATTAATTAATTCCGTCATTCAAAGTTACATTTTCTCATTTATTTAGTTTATTTCAGTTTAGTTCACAATTACAATTTCATTTTCTCTTCGTACGCGGCTCCAAGAAGTTAAAATTCGGCAGTGAACTTGGCAAGCTGCTGTGATTCGCTGTCAGTCTTATACAGAAAACCTACAAATATTTCTATACATTCAATTACGCTTGAAATGTGGGTAGTTTGATTTTCCCTATCCTGCTTTGAATCATCCCCCCACAGGTATTAATAATTATTACCGATAGTAAATTATTGTTTTATCAAAATAATGCAGTCATGTGAATTTCTTGTCATCATTATCATTTGATACACCAAAAATCCAGTGATCCTGCTTCTGTGGAATCTGATTGGTTCAGATTAGCAATTGCTGAACTCTTTGTTAAACAAGAACATTCAATTTTTATAATAATAATAATAATAATAATCGTCTTTATTGTTAAGTAATAACAGATGATACACCTTGTATATGTCAGGTGTCTAAATGACTGGCAGCAGAATGGAGAGATTTAGCTAAAAAGCTACTCTTACACCTAACCATTTGCCGCTGTCGATGGAATACAAAAGAGCATTGGTATATATACTAAGAATAAAAAAAAATATATAGTTATAGATTCCAGAAACTATCGCTTATACATGTTTACAAACAGACACAATTACAGGAAAATAAAAATAAAGACAAAGACAAAGATCGGAAGTACGAGTGAGAGCGAGAGAGAGAGAGAGGAGTTTAGTGCAGAAACATGATATGTTTAATATATTTCCTAAAATTAAAAATTGACATATCTTTTGAAAAACAATCAATACTATTATACAAGGAAACAGCATTATAGCTAAAGCTTCTTGTAAAGAGCGACGTTGTGTGTCGAGGCATTGTAAGGGTTGAAGCTTTACGAATTGCCCTATTATGCACATTAAACCTGAAAATCAATTTTTCTCTGAGGTATATGGGTATTCCAGATTTTATCAGTTTATGAATGAAAATTAGATAGTGGGATTTAACCAAGTATGGCATCCGAAGCCAGCGGATAATTTTGTAGTAGTTTGATACATGGCCAAACTTCCTTAAATTGAAAATGAACCGAATACAGTGATTCTGAACTACTGATATTCTCTCTCTTGTAGCATAATCCAAACAAGGGTAGTACACTATGTTGCAATATGCAAAGACTGATATGACAAGGGATTCGCACAGCTTCTTCCTTACCTTGAAGTTCAACAATGATTTATTCGCATACAGCAATCTTAACCGTACATAGCTTTTCTGTAAGAGACTAGAAACATGTCTACGGAACCTTAGCTTATCATCTATGAATACGTCAAGGCACTTTATATTCTCAGAATAAGGTAATTGTTCGTTATTCACTTTAAGTGTCAAATTTTTTGTGATGGCCTCCCTATTGTTATCACTGCAGAACAACATTGCCGTAGATTTTTTACTGTTTATGAGCAGGTTATGTCGCTTAGAATATGAGCATAAGCTTTCAATATCACCATTTATCTCTAGCGTAGCCTCATTTACGTTATCATCGTCAAAAAAGTAAAGAAGCTGCGTATCGTCAGCATAAGACTGAATCACTGAGAATTTGACAGTAGAGTTCATGTCGGCAACATAAATCACCCATTTAGGGTGGAAAATCAGACGAAAAGATATAAGATGGTTCATAATGGTCGATTGTATATAAAGCATGAAATTTTTCACCTTTTTGGGGTAAACTTCAAGAGAAATCAATAATTGTCAGAGAACTTTGACAGATGCATGTCCTTGAGAGGGCTGCTCTGATTGGTCAAAGCCTTTGTTAAAATGCGCGTGTTGATAAAATCGGGCCTTATAGTATTGTTCTTTAATAACTATATATTTTAATTGAAAATATTGCAGTACAAGTATTACTATGTTATGAAAGTACGTGATGTAGAGTATTTTTATCATCGTTCACTAACATTATAGGAAAATACTGAAAATATCAGATCGTGGAACATCTGTCAACAGCACAGCCCTATTTACCGCCTTCACAGCTAACGACGTGTAGTTAGTCAATGTAAAATATTTATTAGTTTTAGTGTCTAATTTTATTATTGAGTTATGTTAAAATTTTTCGAAAACCATGCGTTTACTCACCACGTGTGCGCCGTGGGCAGATTCCCGAACGTGGGTGCCGCGGTGATCTGGAACCTGGGCGTCAGCTCCCGGAACCCTCCAGGAGGCAGTTGCGAACAGCCAGTGGTGAACTGCAACAACCTGGCCATCTCCTCCTGGGTGAAGTTGCCGACGGCCGCCCAGAACCACCCGACCACCCTCCGGAACTCCGCGGAGTTGCCGTTGACCACGTGGTGGGCGCGGAAGTCGGCCAGGTTGTATTGGCCGGTGCCGCACAGCAGCAGCTGGAACGCCAATGGGAAACAAGCTTTTTAAAACATTGTTTTTCTCTTAACTAATGTAAGTGTACCAAAAATTGCCATAGATCCTAATAATGCCACCCCAAAGAAGGCGTTGCATGTCAAATGGCAACAATGGACGCCAATTGTGAAGGATATGATACTTCATACAACGTGTTTGGCTTGAGTTCAGATTAGGCATCTACCATAAATGTGCGACAATAGTTGCGTTAGCTCTCTCCTATAAGAATATCGATTTTTTAAGTGGCATGTGTGCAATTATGTCTGACTATTCTTTGAATTACTACATTAATGCAGATAGGTACATGTGTATAGGTGATGTTTCATAGATTGTGTTGCTGGTGCTATAAGTTTTCTTAACTAAAAAAAGGAAAATATTCCACTATGCTACTTGTTCCTAATATTGTCATACAATGGTATACCATATAGCCACATGCAGTATTCGGAGCACTGGTGACAATATTAGGAGTACTTGCGCATTTTTTTCAACACTCTATCCCTAATGGAGATTGTGTGAGCTTTACGTCTTTATTTGTTCATTTTCCATTATGCTGTTTGTCTTGCTAGTAGTTTTTATCAGTTATGTAATATGGCTATAATAGGAACACTAGTGAGCCTAATACTGTCATGCGAGTCCCTTACAAAGAACTACAATAAATGCATTTGTGGTCATTTTATTAACGTATCTGTAACTTATGTGATAGACAATATGGTCCTTAATGTATATTCACATTTTTTTTCTTTACAGTGAAAAACATGCATTATATAAGGCAACTACTCTTAAGGTGGCAATATTTGGTACACCTACCTTAGTTATTCCACCTCATAACTTCGGGTAGATCACCACTAGATGGGACATAGATAAGTGTCGCTCCATTCATGCTTAATCGGGTATGATCAGTTGTTTTTACTACGACAATGGTTTATTGTGAGGTTGGTGAGAGCTGAGAGCATTGTTTTCACTACTCGTAGTAAAAACACTTGATCATACCTGATTAAGCATGAATGGAGTGTGATATGTATAAATGTATATTTATAATAAATTAAGGGTTGTGATGTAGATTAGAAAAGTGAAGGGAACTGGTAACACCCAGTATATTATTGTATTGCTCCAATTTGTAAGGAGGTGTTACCAGTTCGGGGCGTGTGATATCGGAAAAAAAGCGTATATTTATTTAACTAAGAGTGTTTATAAACAGAGTGAATGTGTTAAGTATGTCAATAGGATGTGGGTTAGATATAAGATACATCTGGAGTTTGCAACGAGGTCAGATCAATATACACCAAGTTTCAAGTATGAAGCGGTTTTACTCAGGGCTGTGATATGTATATATGTATATTTATAATAGATTAAGGGTTGTGATGTAGATTAGTAAAGTGAAGGGAACTGGTAACCTCCTTACAAATTGGAGCAATACAAAATTTCGTTAAAGTCAATTGAATAATTGCATTACACAATATAGAACGATCTAAAACAATACTCGAATATCTGTATGCATCACAAATTCCAAGTCCCTTGGTTTCTATAATGAGCAAGGCAATGTTCAAATGGACCTAAAAAACGGCTAGGTCTTTCTTTTACAGGTCAATGGATAGCGTATTATGAGTACAACATATTTTTGAGATTCACAACCCCCCACCCCCCAACCACCCCAATTTCACCCCCACCCAAAAAAAAAGTAGAAAATGATCAGGAACCCCTAAAACATCTAAAAACGAAATTTGAGGAATATTTATTTTTTTTCGTTTTTTGCTAATTACTCCGCAGCCCCTGCACCGATTTTCAAAATTATAAGAACATTACCTACTACGACCTCGCAGCATATCGCTGCCCAAATTTCATCACAATCCATGCAGCGGTTACTGAGATTACGAGGCTAGAAAAACGCGCACAGACAGATAGACAGACAGACCGACGGAAATGAGTGACATGGATTTTCGTTATGTAGACATCATAAAACGCCCAAAAAGCGTGTTATCTCAAAATCGAAAATTTTCGCGATCACAATACTCCCCTCACCTATCGGTGTGGGAAGTAAAAATAATTTCATCTAATAAGTACTTTCGAAAACGAACGTCCTTAAACATAATACTATTAGTAGAACCGCCAGGTACTTACTTCTAATTCGTTCTCATCGAAGATACTCAGCAGATTGTCCGGTATCAACTCATTCAGTCCCTTCAAAAACGCCTCCATCTCTTCTTTTATGCTCGTGGCTAATTTATATTGTGCTAAGGCATCTAAGTATTGCAGTTTTGTACTATTCATCACTCGCGTTTTTGAACCGTTCGGAATCAGCTCGATAGTTTTGTTCAGCTGACCCGAAGAATCGTATTGCTCTTCGACGAAATACAGTTCCGTTTCGATCTCGTCGATGTTATTATCTAGGAGGTATTTGATTTTCGAAAGATAAAGGTCGGGGTCGTCTTGCTCGAAATACTGAAATAAAAATGCGTCTTACAGATGACAAAATATTTGCAAGTGGATTATAATGTAACAGTGAGGTATTTATTTAAAAATGTTCTACAACTATCCTATCACTGAGAGTAGGGAGCAGAAAAGGTCTGCCTGTGCGCCAGCTGGCACCCGAAGGTAACAGCAAACCAAAGAAAGTCGCAGCTAAACAGCAGCAGACTTCTTGGTGGAACGCAAAGGCGCGTTCGCTTGACCTGACCAGAAGAGGGCGCTTCTATGCCAACTGCATATGAAAGTCGATATACGGGGGTTGCTCTATATCTCCGTCAATCCACCAAGATGCAGACAGCTGTTTCACGCTTATTCGCGTGTGTTTGCGTTTTGGTGGATTGACGAGCAACCCTCGTATATCCTATCACTTATCCCATCGCTTTATCCACTTGTCGTCATACACGGCTGAGAAATCCATTTTTTCATAGCTCTTTAGTATACCTATCTCAGCATTGTTGAGCTCTGAATCCGACTCAAATCTTTGACCTCTCAATTATTTTTCGAATTCACGAAACAAATAGAAGTCACACAGAGCGAGATTGGGACAGAAGGCGTAAAACATTTCCACCCTTCATTCTTGTTCGTTGACAAATCGCTGCTTTGACAGCCGGAGCATTATCGTGATGCAGGGTCCAATTGGAGTCCTGGTAAAGCGGTCATATTTGATTCAATTACTCGACCTACGTATTAAAATACTACTCTCCAGCAATAACAATCAGGGTAGAGGACATTTCTCTTGAAGATGTGGTTACCAGGGGTTGTCCACATGGAGGTGCTTTGTCGCTACCGCTTTGGAACGTGGTTCTGGACACCCTTAACAATCATCTCAACAGCAATGGATTCTACACTCAGAGTAACAATTGAACATAGAGGTAGTAAACAAACCACTTCAGCATGGCGTGCTCAAAGCTATCATCTTTTGACACTTCAGCCTCCAAACACTGCCAACTAACCTGAAAATTCTTCCAATGCAACCCATGTTACAAACACTGCTCTGCACTGTCCCATCTCGAAAAACTGTTAAACTATACTCGAATATAGCACAGCAAGTCCGTAAACCTTCACTACAGTTACCAACAAATAGCGAATTCGATTTTACTGACCAAGCATAAAAGACGCACAAACAAAACAAACGTTTGACGGTCGGGGTTTACCGCAAACAAATCTCAGGAAAATTATATAGGCGTTGCCAGCTCCTCAAAATTTATGTAAGACAGAATTTGCATTTATGATGAAGAAACATGCAGTAACGCAACCACCAAAATACCGTCTTTTTTAACGTAAAATGGAATATTTCTGGATACTATACAATTAAGACGATAGTAAACAATTATGATTGCGGTATCTGGTGGTCAATATGACAACGTAATAAAAGATGCTGGCCTATTAGAATTAGTTGTTTACTACCTCTATGTTCAGTTGTTACTCTGAGATTCTACACTAGCAAATGCGGATGACATTGTTGCCCTGCAAACTGGTAGATTTGAGAACACATTATGCGAACGAACCCAAGTAGCACTCAAATCGATAGAAAAATTGTATATGGAACGCTCATTGTCTATCAATCTTAACAAGACTGAGATGGTCTAAACTCCCTGAACTTTTCAAAGTCAAGCTAAATTTTTCTAAAGAGGTGAAATATCTCGGTATTACTCTCGACAGAAAGCTGAGGAATCTGTAAAGCAGATCAGCCACCCTTCTGCGATGTTCCAGGCTGCGGAGGTCCTTTGTGAGGTTAGGCATATTCGATTAGTCTAATTGTTCTCTTCTGGATAGTGTCCAGAAGCTTTAGACAGTGCTTCGGAGCGCATCCCCACACATGGGAGCAATACTCCAACGATGGTCGGATCTGTGCTTTGTACAGCAGCAGCAGCAGTTACTCAGGTGTATACAGCTTCCTACTGCGGAATAAAACTCCAAGCCTGTGGGATGCCCTTTTGGCAGTAGTGACGACGTGGTCGTGCCAGGACATGTTATTGTTAATGTTGATCCCCAAAAGTTTGAAGGAAGGTGACTCGACTATTGGATGACCCTCCATTTCCACAGTTGGAAGCCAACCTGAGATTTTTTTGATAGTGGCTTGCCTGGTTCCATGCACAATATTAATGTACTGTCGTCTGCGAAGCTTTAGGTAGGATTGAATGTTATTTCCAGCAGCTCGTTGTTGTACAACAGAGATAGTGCAGAGGATAGGACAGATCCCTGAGGAATACCGGCGTTTATTGAAAATACATCTGATAACAGCCTTCGACTACAAGAAACAGAGATCGGTCATTCAAAATGCTGTTCAGCCATTGGCGCAGGCCAGGTGGTAATCCATAAGCAGCAAGCTTAACCAGAAGTTTCTCATGCCATACTCTATCGAAGGCTTTCGATATGTCAAGTGCAACAACACGGGATTCGCCATGATTTTTAATTGATCGGCTCCACAAGTGAGTGACGTAGGGCGGGATGTCACTCGTAGACCCAAGTTTACGGAAGCCATAATGGTGTTCGTTTATGATTATTGTTGTCCAGATATTTCAGGAGCTGTGTGTTAGTGACAGTCACCATAACCTTAGATATGATGCTGAGAAGAGCCACAGGTCTATAGTCGATGGGATCGATTCTTTGGCTTTCTTAGGATGTACGTAGCCAATCTTCCATGCAGCGGGAAACACGCTCGCCTTTGCTGGTTGGTTTTACTATAGCCATAGAATGATTATTGAAGATGATACAATGTTGGTGTTCCCAGGAAGAATTGGGGTCATATTCACAGTCAAGAGGTTAATTCACAGAAGTACAAATGTCAAAAATTTTGAAATATAATATTGTGCCAGTCTGGCCCTGTCCGCCATCTCGCTCGACCGTGAATCGTCGCGAACGCAGAGAAGTCTAGTCTAGTCTCACGATACTCTAGTCTAGTCGGGAGCATTCTGTCGCTGGAACGCGACTAGAAGCGGACTGAATGCTCCCGAACCAGAGATGCGTAATGCTGTATAAAATAGTGTCGACGGAACGACACGTACATGACGATATTTGGACGATACGTTTGTGACGTTATTGGGACGGCGGTTAGGTGACGTTATTAACACGGCACTCAATGACGTCTTTGGTCTGTGACATTGTGCCGTCACAGACACGTCATATATTCCTCTTTCTCACGTGATAATGACGAATGGCGTGTCGTCAAAATGACGTTAGTATAACGACATCGTGTTTGCTGGGATATAGCGGCGTCTGCAGGCAGATGGGGACACCGTTAACAGAGTTCAGTGAAGCGAGACGCGAAACCGTGGTCAAATAAATGGACAGTGACATAAATTAGTGAAGTGAAAGTCAATTAATATAAATTAGTGTAGCGACTCAGTGACTGTAAATAAATCAGACTGTTAAGTATTAGGTTAGGCGTAGTGTATATAGTTTGTGTAAATAAATAGTTGAATCCGTACCAAGTGTTTTTCTGCCCAATCGAACTAAAGACTTGTCACAATAGATATATAACTCACCTTAAAATGAACGCGTAGGCCTATGACTTGGGCTAAAAAAGACCTAGTGAACCTAGCTCTAACTAATTGCCTGTAAGTGCCGCCCAATGCGCTTTCGTACAGGCACTTTCCTACTACTTTCCCAGCGAACTCGTAATGTCTCAATTTGAGATGCGAAGGCCTGTGCGGATTGGGATGAACCAAGGACTGTTGGCCTTCGTGGAAACTGGAGAACAGGCCGTGTTTGGCATCGAAAAGTTGGGCACAAATCAGCTCGAACCACTCTCTTCTTAGGCCGCCCCAGTCTACGCCTGCAATGTTTTTTAAATATTTTATGGCTTTTCGCTGTCGCGTAAATAAAACCAAACACAAAAGTTTGGTGGTGTTTTGTTTGCTTCAGCAGTCTTTTTGAAAGTAAAAAACCTCAAGGAAAATGGTGCATCTCAGCCAATCAAATCTTATGACTGTTTACAAAACTCATTGGCAAGTTACCTAAAATACGACTACAAGTCTATAGCCAACAAAACCAATATCTTATAACATTTCTTATGGAAGCAGCAATTAAAAAAATTGAGGTTTTGTATAACCAACACCTGCGATGTTCTGTTTCCTGGACTATAGCAAGGCCTTCGACACAGTCCAGTGGAGTCAATTGTGGAGCATACTGATCGAGATGGGAGCTCCCAAACATATTGTCCATCTTATAAAGTCACTGTATGATAACAATACGGCACAAGTAAAGATAGAGGACGACTACTCAGCAAATTTCAAAGTGGGAAAAGGTGTCAGGCAAGGCTGTGTTCTTTCCCCAATACTTTTCAACTGCTATGGAGAATGTATAATGAGGAAAGCCTTGGGGGACTGGGGAGGTGGAGTTTCTGTTGGAGGGAAAAAAATATCTAACCTACGTTACGCCGCCGATACAATCATACTAGCCAAAGACGAACCAGAAATATATGAACTTCTGCAGTGCGTGGAGGAAGCAAATTTAGAATCGGGCCTACGTCTAAACAGGTCAAAGTGATGCCTCATGATAGTGGACAGAGCCAAGAAAGACATTACCACCTTTACGGCTAATATCAACGATATTGAAACGAGCGATCACGTTATCTATCTAGGCGCACGTATACAAAACAAAGGAGGTTTTGAACCCGAAATAAAGCGTAGATGCGGAATGGTGAAGGAGGCGTTGAGTAGACTGGGGAGAATATGGAAGGAACACAATATCCACAAAGTAACGAAAAACAGACTAATGAAAGCGCTGGTTTTCCCCATAGCAACTTATGGGTCAGAATCCTGGACTCTAAACGCCTCCTGTCGTAGAAGAATAGAGGCGTTTGAAATGACGTGTTATCGGAGGATGCTAAGAATACCCTGGACAGCACACAGAATGAACATCTCCATCCTCAGGGAGCTCAAAATTAAAGATCATGACCGGCTTTTACCAACCATACAACGTGGGATGCTCAAATTTTTCGGACACGTTATGCGCAGGGACGGGATGGAGAAGCTCATGGTCCAAGGGAAGGTGGACGGCAAAAAAACGAGGGGCAGATCCCCTATAAGGTTCATGGACCAAATAAGGGACCTTACGCACGTGTCGGTCCCAGAAGTAATGCGTGCCGTGGAAGACCGAGAAACATGGCGATCACTGACACACCATAACCATGTATGAGTCACGACGTTCGGGAGCGAACTACGACTGAAGAGAGACAACCAACACACATGTGTGGATGGGGAGGAAAAAGTTATATTTTATAAATGTTCACTTGTAACTTGGATTGGGTGGTTGGGAAAACCCGGAACACTTAACATTGCGCTTTAAAGATTGACACTGGTAATATAATCTAACGATAGCTTTAATAGAATGGAAAAATAATAATGTAGTATCACCGTAATGTGTGGGAAGTACTGAGTCAATCGACTTGACTCCATTCTTTTATATGTATATAGCTAAGCTGAATAACGCGGCTGCTATATATACGACAAAACACAATGTATAGAAAATCTCTTCCAAAAAAATAGCCTGACAGGTTCCAAAAGCATAAAGTCAAGCTGTCTTACCATTCCCTTGCAGTCTTGGCACTTATTCAAGTTTATGAGTATTTTCTAGAAATTGGAGTGCTGGCTGAATAAACATGTCAACGTAAATTCAAGGTAGAAAAGTATACAATGGACCGTATGGCGCACAACTATTGTTTAAAAAGAAATAACAACGACCAATGCTGATAGATACGAGACAACCCAGACATGCCTGAGATTAAAACAAACATTCAATTACAACAGAAATCACAGGATGCCCCAAAACACACTAGCTGAAAACATAATGACTCTGGAGTTGTTAATTTTTTCAGCTTAGGTATTTGTAACTAGTAACAAGTATACTACAAATATTGCCACCCTTGTAAGTTCTACCTTATATGAGGAGATTGGCATCCAATGATATGTATATTACAGTAATTTGACATGGTATAACCTATTACTCCAACAATTTTAACTTATATGGGTAAATTCACCGTTAAAAAAATAATTGCTATTGTGGAAGTGTTATTTGAACATCAACGATCAATGTTTCAAAACTTTTTTTGTGAGGTTGTGTACTTTACCATATTTCGCAACTTACAAACTTTACAAAAAAACAGAACATTATCACATGAATAATTGTAAAGATGAGTTTTACCTTGCTCTCCTTGAAAACTGACTTCGAAGTTTCTGCACCAATCCGAAACAGAGAAGTTTTTTGTCGCTTTCATGCTAGAATCTAGCAATTTTTCTCTGTTAACTTTCATGGATAACTTTTCGTGATAGTGCTTCTGATGGAATTTTCGAACTTCATGGTAAAAGAAGTCCTAAAAATACAAGGTATTATCGATAATGCCGTATACTGATATGTTTCAAAGGTACAATGCTCTTAGAGTCTTTGAGAAACCTCCATAACTTTTTTCCTGGTAGAAATTTTTTTGTTCCTAATGTTAGTTTGGCAATAATACTAAAACGTCAACGCGTCAGTTACAGGTAGCTTGTTTTACCATGAAACTAAGCTTGTAAACCAATTTTGGAACAGCCCAAATTTGGACCATATAGAATCAGAAATGTTCACTTCCCTAGGTCTGGAGATTCTGAGAGTCATTTAAATATTTGAACATATGTGAACGCAGATTATGCAAATACATACAATAGTAATACTATATTTTTTTATATCTACCGTATATACATATTTTCATTATTGTCATTACAAATATCTTATTCATATATCAAGAACCCAAATTCATCGTTTCAATTATCTTTTATCTAGCAGGCTCCAAAGAGTCGAATTTCTAGTGAATTTCTATTTTCTTCATAAAGTTACCTGTTTATCTTTGAAAGTCTCCGATCCTCCCATATTTTTAAGCAAAAACTGAGCGAAAGTAGCGGCTATAACATTTCGCTCTCTAGAAACTAATTCTATCTTTGGCTGACATCCGTCGTCTACAGTAAAGGAATTCATGTTGATTTCTGCGCTTTTTATTGTTTGACCTTGGAAATTGAACTGAAAAAACAATAAACCAATACAAAGCCATGAAAGTAGATCATGCGGTGCTCACTTGTCAGTTTCGCTGAAGCAGTACAAGGTGGCGCAAAATCAAGTATGGTATGTTATCATGGTTTCATGTGTAGTTGCAGTTTTTCGGTCAGTTACAAAGTAGATAAATAGTAGTAAATTTATTATGAATCGAGAACGTGTCGAAATCGTAATTTTTTCATCAAAATAGTTCGTCAATTTTATCCTAGCTTAACGAAAATACCATGGAAGATGTAGTGTTCAAAACTGCAAAGGCATTTCGGCGATTAGCGACAAATTTTCAACAAACTGGATCTACATCTGATAAACAGCATATTAGCCTCGTTCCACTCATTCAAGGGACAATATAGACCGCGTACCTCGAACACTAGAAGCATTAAAAGACAACATTTGGAAAGAAATTGGCAGAATACTACCTGAAATGTTGGAGAAAGTTATGAAAAATGCTTTAAAAAGAGCTCATTGCTGCATTAATGATGATCGACATTATTTTTAGTGTGCAACAAAACTAGTGTTTAAATTAATATTTTCCATTTATAATATGACTGTTTTTAATAATTAAAGATTAATTATTAATCTTACTTTTATATAAAAAATGAAGTCAACTTGATTGACTCAGTACTTCCACACAGTACGGTGCTACCAGTTCATTATTTTTCAATAGCATGAAGCTATAGTTTGACATCCCCATCCTCTTGCAACCAAGTCATCGCCAGCCTCCCCTCCCCCCAAAATTGTGTTATGCCGCTAGGTCTTCCCTTCACAAGTCAATGGACAATACTACTTTTCAGTGTTACAACCCCCCACCCCTCAACCCCCCAATTTCACCCCCACCACGGTGTCAAAATTTTATTAAAATCAATTTAATAGTGTCCACGTTACAAAATACAAAACGATCTAAAGCAATAAATACTCGTATGTATCACAAATTCTATGTTCCTTAGGTTCAGTAATGGAAAGGCAATGTTCAGATTGTTCAGTGTTCAGTGCTGTGTGTTCTGTGTTACCAATCATTCTGTGCTCATTCCCATGGCCTTGTCACTCTTGTCATTGTAACGATCACCACCCACCATGTAACATAACATGTACACGAAGATATATCAATAAATCTTAAAACATCGAACCGAAAACCAAAGTATTAATTATTGAACATGGCGCAGTCGATGGATGAAAATTGAAGAAGGTGAGTGGCGCTTAAATTTTGAAGCCAACAAGTGTTACAGAAATATATGTGGGAAATATAACCTTAAAAAGTAAACGTGGTAGACCCGAAAGTCCCGAAACAAAATATGGCAAATATAGGGGTACCAGTCAAACTACCACCGGATTTTGATCTCCAGAGCCAAAATGCAGCCGCCGAATGGAAGTTTTGGCGAACAACATTTGAAGATTATATGTTAGTAACAGGGCAAAATGAATCGCCTGACGAGGTCAAACTGTCAGTTCTTCGGAACATTATTGGAACAGAATCCGCTAGAATAATGTCCACCTTTAACGTACCCGCTGAAGCAAGTGAAAAATATAAGCTCACGCTTCAAGCGATTGAAAATTATGTGAACCCCAGAGTAAATGAGTCTTTCGAGAGGTACACATTCCTGAAAAGAGTGCAGAAAGAAGGTGAATCCTTTGAACATTTCCTAACAGAATGCCGCCAGTTAGTGAGAACATTATCATCGTACTGTTGCAATTACAATGCCACAGACAACAATCAGTCGCATGAAGACAAAGCACTAAGGGATAAGATAGTTATAGGCATAAGAGACCCTATAACACGAGAAGCCTTACTACGTATAGACGATTTGAGTCTTGATAAAGCTATCAATTTCTGTCGTACCAGTGAACAGAGCAAGAGTCAGAGCCTAGCTTTTCAAGAAAGCTCACAGGAGGTAAATGTTGTAAGAAAGAAGAAATGGATGGGAAAATCTAAGTTCCAGTCAAGGCCACAACCACAGCAACAGCCTGCTGGTGAGAAGTTCAAGTGCAGGAGGTGCCAGACAACTCATGGACCAAGAATGTGCCCAGCATTCGGGAAGAAATGCAAGAAATGTGGGATAGACAATCATTTCGCAGTAGCATGTCATGTGAAGAACATAAGAAATGTAGAAAGAGACGAAGCAACTAGTGAAGAAGAAATATTTGTAGGTAGTGTAAATAATAACAACAAAAAGGTATGTAGCAAAAGTATATGGGAGGAAAATCTGTGTATTGAGAATCGAAAATTTAAAGTAAGACTTGATACTGGAGCAGATGTAAATGTTATTCCTCTGAAAATTTTCAAAATTATTAATAAACAATTCAAAGTTAGACCCGTTGAATACACGCTAAAAGCGTTCGAAGGTTCAAGTGAAAAACCCATAGGTGTAACTAATTTGCATTGCACTTATAAAAATCATGAAATATACATTGACTTTGTTATAGTAGAAGGGGCAACTCAGATACTCTTGAGTGGTCAAGCATGTATCAACCTAAATTTAATCAAGCGAATTGATAATATAACAACTGTGAAAGATATTTCTTCTGAAAGAGAAATGTTTATAGAGAAAAATATAGAAATTTTTAGTGGATATGGTAGATTTCCTGGTAAACATAGTATCACTACTAAAGAGAAATTTGAAACTGTTTGCCACCCACCTACAAGAATTCCAATTGCCATTAGGGAAGAATTTAAAAAGGAATTGGATAGGCTAGTAGCTAGAAATGCAATTGTTAAGGTAGAAGAGATATCGCCAAAGGCGAGCATCAACAGAATAGTAGCTGTTGAGAAAGCCAATGGTAAAATTAGATTGTGTTTAGATCCGTCAGATATAAATTCTCAAATTGTGCGTAAACCAAAAGTAGGTATTAGTATAGAGGAGGTTTGCTCAAATTTGGCAGGAAAAAAAAATTTTTAGTGTATTTGACCTTGCAGAAGGTTACCACCACTTAGAGTTAGATGAAGAGTCGTCTTGGAAATGTTGCTTCTCAACTTCATTTGGTATATATAGGTTTATTGTATTACCTTATGGGTTATCAAACTCTCAAGACATCTTTCAAGAGGAAGTTGAAAGAAATTTCTTAAATATAAAAAACGTATTAATTTGTCATGATGATATGATTGTATCTGGATCCACCAAAGAAGAACATGACGAGGCTGTCATGGAAATTGTGAAGAGAGCTAAACAAATAAATGCTAAATTTAACAGAGAAAAATTTCAATTTTGCCAAAGTAGTGTAAAATTTATGGGCCATATCTTTTCAGAGGAAGGCATGGAAATTGATCCAGATAGAGTAGAATCTTTATGTAAATTGAAACCACCTACAAATAAGTTAGAGTTGCAAAAGATTTTAGGATCATTTAACTATGTAAGACGTTATATAAAAAGTATGTCTGAGCTTGTACATCCCTTATATGAATTATTGAGGGATAATACTGAATGGGCTTGGTTACCCAAGCACCAAGAACTTTTTGATAAATTAAAAACCATGATTAGCCAATCTCCAGCATTAGTACCATTTGACAGTTCCAAAAAAATAGTTCTGCAGTGTGATGCATCGAAAAATGGGTTAGGTTCATGCTTATTTCAACAGTACGATGATAATGTTCTTAAATTGGTAGCATGTGCATCACGTACAATGAATAACCATGAAATAAACTACAGTCAAACTGAAAAAGAATTGCTTGCTATTTACTATGGGGCACATAAATTTCATGATTTCATCTATAAGTATGATGTTGATGTGCAGTCTGATCATAAACCTATTGTCGCAATTATGAAAAAACCTATTCATAAGATAGGCTCAGTGAGATTACAGCGGTTAAGATTAAAACTTTTGAAGTATTGTCTGAATGTTCAGTATGTTCCAGGTAGAAATGTGCAATTTGCAGATATGCTCTCAAGAAATTGTCTAGCTAATAATAATAAACCTGAGCTATATCCAGGCGAGACTTTTATAGATAATACTCAGTTTAACAAAGTAAGGACTATTCCACCCCATAACATCTCGAACTCTATTGCCTCTACTAGTAGCTATTGTAATACCAGCCCTAGTCATATAAATCAGTCCTGTTGTAATCTAGAAAACAATAGTAGTAGTCAACATGTTGTACGATCACGTTATGGACGTCAGGTAAAAACCCCTAGATATCTTGATTTGTATAGTAGCTAGTCTTAAAGGGGAAGGTGTTCAGTGTTCAGTGCTGTGTGTTCTGTGTTACCAATCATTCTGTGCTCATTCCCATGGCCTTGTCACTCTTGTCATTGTAACGATCACCACCCACCATGTAACATAACATGTACACGAAGATATATCAATAAATCTTAAAACATCGAACCGAAAACCAAAGTATTAATTATTGAACACAGATGGACCTAAAAAGGTGATTTGTGTCGGTAGGCCTTCCTTCACAGGTCAGTGGACAACCTATTATAAATACAACAAATTTTTCAGTTTTTCAACCCCCCAACCACCCCAATTTCACCCCCACCCAAAAAAAAACGCAGAAAATGATCAGGAACCTCTAAAACGCTTAAAACGAAGTTTGAGCTATTTTTATATTTTTAGTTTTTTTATTATTTCTACGCCGCCACTGACACGATTTATAAAAATCATATGCATTTTCCATCCTCGCCACGGTAGTAATACTGTGTCAAAATTTCATTAAAATTAATTCAACAGGTTCCTCGTTACACAATACTGAACGTTCTAAAGCAATACTTTATGTTTACATCAAAAAAAGTCCTTTGGTTTCTGTAATAGGCAGGCCAATGTTCGGATGGACCTTAAAACTTTATTTATATCGCTAAGTCTTCCTTCACAGGTCAGCAGACAGCAGGCACGTATCTAGGAATTGGTTTTGGGGGGTCCAGATTATGGGTGTCACTTGCTTGACCTTTCGGGGGGGGGGGGGGGGGGGGTCCATATTAGAGGTGCAAAAATGTGTGGATACCATCTTTTTGATGGCATTATATAACGTTTCGGAGGGGGGGGTCCGGATACGTGCCTGGCAGACAGTTTATTACGAAAGCAACAAATTTTTCAATTTTACAATCCCCCACCCCCCAACCACCCCACCCAAAATAGAAAATGATCAGTGACACCTAATACGCCTAGAAACGATGTTTGAGGAATATTTGCAATTTTTTGTTTTTTGCTAATTACTCAGCCGCCCATGCACCGATTTTCAAAATTATAGCAGCATTACCTACTACGGCCCTACGTCATATTGCTGCCCAGATTTCATTACAATCCATACAGCGGTTACTGAGATTACGTGGCTAGAAAGACGCTACAGACAGACAGACCGACAGACAGACAGACAGACCGACGCGACGTAAATGAGTGACGTGGATTTTCGTTATGTAGACATCATAAAACGTCCAAAAAACTTATTATCTCAAGATCGAAAATTTTCGCGATCACAATACTCCCCTCACCTATCGGTGTGGGAAGTAAAAGAAATAGTGGACTGTATTTTGCGCCACCTTGCTCTTTCAGTCATAGTGAAAACCAGTCCTACTTTTCATTCATCTTTGCTGATCAGTATTCAAAATGAATGCAAACTGAATACTGATACAATGATCCAGACCAGCTGATGTATTCAGCAAAACATGAAATGTGTTGTTTTCATCAATTCTGAATCAGTTAAAATGATTTATTCAAATTGAATAGTGAGAACCCGTCTCTAATGTGATTTATAAGAAAATGTATACCATCAAGTGGATTAGAAAAAAAGGTATATACAGGTACTGGGTACCTAGAATTTCTGACCTAAAGGGAAATCCAAATAATTATCCCCCAAAGACAGTCTACACCTTCTCAAATTGCTATTAATAAACGATTACCATACAAACCTTGGTAGAAGGACATAATCTAAATGTGAACAACCTCTTTGGTATGAATTTTAAAATTAGCTCTTTGATTATCAGTTGCTTGGGAGATACGTAGCATAAAACCTTCTTCGGTTTTGTTAATCTATCTCCGTTAATACCTACTAATTTGGCTTCGTAACAAACGTTGTGATTCTTTGAAGCTACGTTTTTATGGACTAGAGTAGAATCAATACCTAGAAAGGAAAAAAATGATAGATAAGATCTGATACTTCGGACTATGACTAGAAGATACAAAACTAGTTTTCAGGGGCATGACAATGTTCTAATAGTATCCCTCAACCTCAGCATTTGATTCAAACATACATTCCTATTATTATAGAATATAAATAAGACAACCATACAAAATAGAAAAAAAATAACAGAGAGGCTATTTCTATTGCCACACATGGTGGGCTAACAGTGGGTAGACGGAAGATAATAGGCATATATTCCAGAAATTTTCCATTTGCTTCGGTCGGGAGCCTCGAAGGCTGCAACCTAAAATTATTTTTACTTAAATTTTTGTGTTTATACAATGTGATCCATATCAAAGTTAATTTTTTTTCAAATAGCACCCTCTGTATATTACTGCATATTTGGATTCCTTGTTCAGTTCTAGTGTGACTTTATACAGGGTGTCCCACGACGATTAAGACAAGCAATATATCGGAACTGGGCAGTGGTAGCGAATTATAATTTTGGGGGTTTAAATAAGAGCAAATATGGTATCTTTTCTTGCTATTGTGTCACCCAATGAGGTATTTGTTTTTGATCACGTGACGTCCGATTCAACAATTTTAATGGGACACCCTGTATATGTGTGACTTTTTGTGTTCCTCCTGATAAAACAATTCCAACAAACTAGCACACTTGGGGTATACAGTGATTCATTCAAGAGTTACAGGTACTTAAAGGATGATGTACCACTACCATTGATTATAACATGTATCTCTACAGTTAAATTACTTTGCTAGTGTTTCATAATTGTAGTGGTACAGTCCTTTAAGTATCTGTAACTCTTGAATTAATCACTTTAGACCCCAAGTGTGCTAGTTTGTTGGAATTGTTTTATCGGGAGGAACACAAAAAGTCACAAATATACAGGGTGTCCCATTAAAAATTTTGAATCGGACGTCACGTGATCAAAAAAAAACCTCAATGGGTGACACAATAACAAGAAAATATACTATATTTGCTTTTATTTAAACCCCCAAAATTATAATTCGCTACTACTGCCCAGTTCCGATATACTGCTTGTTTTAATCGTCGTGGAACACCCTGTATATCACATATGAAACTTTAAACTAACCGTTTAGGTGCAAATCAGCATTTTAGTAGATATCGGGAAAAAATGAATATCGCAGGGATTATAGGTTCTAGAAGGATATGACTTTGCGGTATCACTAAGCATGAATTGCGCCAGCTTAGGTTAGATGGCCAAGTTTTAATTCTTTTTGTACTTGGAGAAATCGGTAGGAAAACTTCAGTTATAGCTAACTTTATTTTTTCAAATAGGAATACCTATTTTTTTATACCGTCAAATGCAAATTTTGATAGACTTTTCTACGATATACGATTGTCGATACCAACCTCTTGTAATTTTCATTTTATTTAAAATGCTCTATCAAATAGGTGTTTTTTAATGCTGCTACCTATAAGCGACCTAGTGTGCTATGGAAAAAATGAACAGAAACCTGTTAAGACCGAAGAAAGCGACTAACTTAGCAGAAAGATGCAAACAAACTAGAGTAACACCATTAGATTATAAAAATTTCTTACAACATATCAGCTCCATCCAGATGCAACAGCGGTAACATATCTAAGGTCGAGGAGAAGCTAGAGAATGACGGAAACGGTTAATTTTCGCAGCCCACTAGCTACAGAAATGTACTACAGATTTACAAACGTCTGAAACTGTAGATTTTGTGCTGTGGATCAACAGTAATGAACGCACGCCTGCGCAAATTAAGATACAGTGGGTTGTGACAGCTGCGTCTCTACTTTTAGAGCGGGCAACGGCGTTGGTGTTCACGCATACACGGAAATCATCCTGCAGCTCCACCTACGCTGTTGCTGGTATTTCTTAGCGGAAGATGTGGTTCACTGCGAAAACAACTGGTATGTATCCGTACATCCGTACCATTACATGCCAGTACACATTTTGGAGCAAGGCGATCCTGTCAGAAGAATGGATTTTTGTCGACTTATGCTTCATGTGGATGCCGGAGATGCAACTTTTTTAAGTAGGATTCTTTGGACGGATGAATTCATACATAACTAAAAATCTACGGTTACAAGACACTTTATAACGTGGTCTGCATGTTCTGTTTGCTAAAATGATTGAAAATTTTGTAATAAAAGGAAAACTACCAATATATCTTCATAATGATATTTCACGTTTATGGTACGCGCACAAATCGGCATCGGACGGACGGTACGGATCGGAAAAAGTTACTTTCTATTAAATTTAATGGACCATCGCACATACGTTGGGACGGTAGGCATCGGATTTTCAAAATCCGGCGAAAATATAGCAACTAGAAATAAAGCCGGCCGATGCGTGCCGTGCGTGCCGATGCCGACGTATGAGCGATGCTGATCGGCGATTGCCGAAGAAAATAAACCGATTTGTAGCGACTTGTTGGAAAATTCTGTTACTATCTTTTTTTCGCCACTGATTACTGCTTGTTTATATTCTTCTTTTCGGTTTTGCCCAGACTGTCTTGTATTGGTGTCGAGACCACAGCATAAACAATCAGCACAATATCTCAGGTTAGCGACAATTACACGCGCATAACCCTTTTGGATGATTATTTGTAGGGATGCTAACAATACTTCGATACTTCTGTACTAGTATCGAAAATAATTACGAACCAAACGCGCCTCCATTGGCGTGTACAGCTCTATACTTGGCTACTAAATATCGAATTGGTACCGGTATCGATATTTTTATTTCCGCATCTCTACCTAGACTTCACACCTGTCAAATTCTGTGGGAACCATTTTTATATAGGAAATCTTCAGAGATATTCTGCTGGTTGTTTACTATGCTGTGTCGAGACTATGTATCGGGTAATCCATAGTCGGTGGGTAATCCACTCTTTTTGAATGAAAGGTTATATGATATTATACATATACCTAACATCAATTGCCGATTTATGTGCGCGTACCCTTAATGGCAAATTTCTGGAATATATTCTAGTATGTACCCATTATCTTCCGTCCACCTACTGTTGGCCTACCCTGTATAATTTAAAGCAATAACCGACATCCAAAAAAGCAATAACAAACTGAACGTATTCAACGAACAAACATTGTACGAAAGTTTATAGACGCTTTAAGAACAAACATTGGAACTTACTGTTTAAAACTATGATATCAAAATCTCCGTTATGCAATTCAGTACCACGATAAAAGATCGTGGCGTGATAACAACCTTCTTGGACGAACTTCAACTGTACCATCACACGCTGACTCTCCCAGTCGTACTCTAAGTTAGTCGAACAATTTTCCCCATCGCCTGTCGCATCTAGTGGCAATTCTGGAGATTTTAAACCTAACTGTGCTATGTTTATGGCGTAACCCTAAAAATAATATTATATTTCAGCACAATGCAAATAAATATAGTTTAAAAAACACGCTTTTAAAGAACGTCGGACTAAAAAGTTACACATATTTTTTAAAATAAGCTTAAAATAATAATGAACGAAAAATACTAGTATGATTGTGAAAAAAGCGTCGGGCGCTCGAATTACGAATAATATCGGGATAAAGGAGAGTTACAAACTCACAAACATACATACAGGTGAATGTAATAAAAGCGTGTTAAATAAAACACAAAAGTTGTAATTTGACGCAAAAATGAATCGCACTGCGTATTGATGCAGGTTGAGACATGTTTAACGTCCATTGTAGCCGATATTCAGGTGGTATAGAATATCCCCAAAGGGGAAATTTTACTCTGGAGCATGTTGAGAAGGTCAGATTGTCAGATGCGGAGGTGAAACGTTACTGCTTGACGATAACAGGCGAGTGACCAGTACCAACAGACAACAGATAGAGGGCATTTTAGATCTAAATGCACCAGCAATTCTGCAATCAGCAAAACTGATATAGTGGAGTGTATAAGGTTGAAAAATCGCGTAACAGTAAGTCTGTTAGGATTAAGATATAAAAACCTGCTAAATGTTTTCTGCACTGTATCAGTTTTTGTATACATATATTTTATAGTGCATTTACATTTCATTCTTTAATCTTTATATGTATACGCCTTAGCAATTTCATTAAATGTTTATATTAATATTATTCAGGCATTTTCATTAACCCCTCCCTCTACAATTTAGTAACTGTTTATTAGACCTGTCTCACTTGTGTATGCATAGGGTGGAACTTATGCCCTTTTGTTACATATCTCATTGCTCTACCGCTGAAGGTTAGTTGGTTACGCTATTGCCCTCTATCTGCCCTTCAGGTGATGCAGGGTGGCTACACTGTTTTGGCGCTCAATGTGGGGCTTCAAAGTAATGTGTAACGTAATTGTTGACCTGCCGAGAATGAATAAGGCGCCACAACTCATCCGGCTAGCGTCAGACGTTTAACATGAGAAAAAGGTGTGGGTAAGACCCTGTCGTATTTTCACATTCAGGCTCGGGAAAGGTTTCCCATGTCTGAAGTAAAAAGGCACCAATAAATTTTCACAACCCTAACTATTGAAATAAAGGGATCGCCGAGATATCGATATAAGTAAAGATGTTCGTAACAGTGGCATAACCAAAATTTTTGTTACAGGACCTTGGCATCGCAAAATAAATTATAGAGAAAACGCGCAACAATGGAATTGTTACAATCCTCTAATAGATTTGTGATTCTTGGATTTTTAGACCGGTGTCGTTGAGCGTTGAGGATTGACGTTTCAAGACCATGAGTGGGTGGCATCTTCAGAAGCTATTTCACTTCGGCGACTTCCGAAATACAGTATTTCGCCTAAAAACCCATCTCCTATCCCATCCCTTAGTCAGTGAATTCGACCGCGCTGCTCCGCCGGATATGAACCGTCAAAATCGTTTTTGCGGCAAATTTGGAGCGTTCAATGTCCGGTCCCACCTCTTAATCCGAAGGAGAATTACAAACTCACAAACAAACATACAGATAAAGCTAATAAAAGTGATTTAAAAAGAAATCGCGTTCTGTAATGTAAAGTCGATATCAAAAAAATTATTCTTACATTCGTATTTGTTACTGAGAAAGCAACTTTTAAAATTTTGTTGTAAAGAAAAAAAACGAAGACAGTAGTTATTTAGTAGGGTTACTCTCTAGGCCTTTTTTAGCATGCAAGCAATTGTTAAATACAGTTTAAAAAAAATTAAAAAAATCTCTTTAATGTTAATGTTAACTAAAAAATTATAAAAACAAGTAAAAAAAGCTTTGGAAGAACTTTGGACTGAAAAAGAATTTTTAAAATATACTTAAAACAATAATGATCGAAAAATACTAGTTTTCGTTCAATGTTTGGTCCGATCTCTTAATCCAAAGTATAGTTACAAACTCACAAGCAAACATACAGGCGAGGCTAATAAAAGCGTGTTAAAAATGATTTCTTACCTCTACTGGGTTATCTTTAGCTTCGAACCTACAAACATTCCCGTACTCATCTCTCGGTTCCACATAGACCACTTGCGCGATATTGGCCGTGCACACAACTGTACTACAGTGGCGTAGCACGTGGGTTCTTTGTGCGCATGGGGGGCCAGCGACGAAAGTTGCGGCAAACGGACTGCCGGCCACGTGCCGCTCCGCCACTGTCACGCTCACCTACAAATAAATCAATTAACGGATCAATTTATCTTGAATCGCAAAATAGCTACCAGTAACAACCAACTCGAGTCTTTGATCGACAATTCGGGTAGCTGTGAAAATGAGATTCGACGGCGCATTCAATAGGCACGTGTGGCCATGACAAAGCTTACTAAAATATGACGTGACCAAAGGGCAGATCGAGCTCGCATAGATGCTTTTGAAATATGGACGTGGAGGAGAATGCTGGGAGTCCCTTATACCGCCCATCGAACTAATGTTTCCATACTGGATGAGCTCGGTAATCCAAAGAGACTATCCTCCATTGTGTCGACGAGAATGCTCACATTCTTCGAACATATTCACAGAAGCGATAATATGGAGAAATAGTAGTAGTTCAGGGTCACGCCCCAAGTGGGCGGCGCCGTGGCCGTTCCCCTACACGCTGGGTGGATACGACGAAACAGTTGCTGGGTATGAGTGTTAAGAGCGCCACTGAACAGTAAATCGCGAACGATGGCGAACTACAGTTCTCAAAACTATTGATAATATTGTGGGACACGGCCCTGGACATATAGAAGTTCTCGAACATTCTGGAAGCGCCCAATCGACCAATCCCTATCCAGCGATCAAGTAGTCACGGGACGACAGTCGAGGTGGTGAGACGTACGACGAAAGACGCTAAAGACGACGGTATCAACGACGCGATCGATATATCCTCATGAATATTATATTATACGACGTAATTTATTACTATAGATTAAAGTGTTCAGTAATACACCTATTACATCACTAAAGCCGAGTCACATTCACATTCACATGGCCAAAACATATCCCCACAATATCCGTGTCGGCATTACTCTAGCTCCGACTTAATGCATTTTACGGTTTCACAACATGTCTGCTAAGACATTGTGAGTGTGATGATGAACAACCAACTGCTTCCTCAGCATCAGTAGAATCAATGTTAAGCGCTTTTGGCTTTGTAGAGTCGGATATAAGGAACAATATGGGGAGAGAAAATTAGTATGTATCGATACTTGTCACTCAACACTTATCAATGTACAGGATGCACTGTTATTAAAGATCTCATACACCAAATATAGAAAAAACGGTACGTCACTGTGCCAGCTTATCGATGGCGTGAGCGCATCCAACACTTAAGTGTCGTTAGGCAACCTAGCGTAAACAAATTCAGTCAGTGGCACGGGTCTACGAGAGGTGATTTAGGTATCTAACTGTATACATTTCATAGGTTGAGAAGAAAAGTGTAAAATTACCTTGTACTGGCCAGCATGCCGAACAGTAAACTTCACCTTAGCAACATTTGCGCAGGCAGGATCCGTTGGAGAGCCGAGTTCCGTTATAACAGCTAACTGAAACCAAAACAAGGCATATAAATATGGTATCGGTATCAAACCCTATACCTTTTTCAGCAGTAGTTTTAAAAGGATCAAATTCCATTTTTAATGCGTCAATTGTTGTTTTGAATAAACATTTTTTTTGTGACAATTGAAAAGATCATGCATAAGGTTTCGAACAAAACTATTTTTTTCCCTTTTTTTTTTGTAATAATTCAAAATAAACATTGATTTTTGAATCCAGTACCGAAGGCAGGCTGAGAGCTCCCGAACAAATTCGAAGCTCCAATTGTTAATTCAAACTGTCATGTAATTTTTATCTGACAGTTTGAATTTACGGTTGACGCCACAGCATAGTAATTAACCAGCACAATAACTCAGGTTGGCGGTAATTACACGCGCATCCCCCCTTTTGGATGATTTTTTGTAGGCATGCTAACGATACTTCGATACTTCTGCACTAATATCGAATATTTTTGTCATCGATACTTTTTGAGGCATTCCAAGCTGGTACCGATACTTTTGTATCGGTATCGAAAATAATTATATAATTATTGAAGGGTGTAATCAGTTGCACAAAATGCTCTGTACGAACCAAACGCGCCTAGTTGGCTGAAAAATATCGAGTTGGTACCGGTATCGATATTTTCATGTTCGCATCTCTACCCAAACTTCACATCCGTAAAATCATCCCAAGGTCAACTTCTGTGGGTACCATTTTTATATGGGAAATCCTCAGAGATATTATGCTGGTGGTTGACGCTTTAGAAATGTAATTTGATCCTTCTGAAACTACCGCTGGACAAGGTTTAGATCTATCATCCTCAACGAATTTGCAGAAGGTTGAAAGAAGCAGGAAACCGGTTTGTACTTCACGTTGATGCCAGTAGGTATGTGTAGCCTTGCGTTCTTCTGGTAAACCATATTTACTTATCATCACACCACAAATATGAAAACTAGGTCGCGTTATAGAAATCTTTCCAGGTTCATATAGAAAAGTAAAGAGTTGTAAAGCTGCGTACCAACGATGGAATATTTACTAGATTTATCTCACATGATAGATAAAACGGTGCTACAACGCAACAACGCCCCACGTAATTTGGTAAAATTTCATATTTGAATCGATGTTAAATATCGAGCAAATGTTGGCAACACCGCATCTATTAACATCTGTCATTGTCAAGCAGTATCTCACTTCTAAAATTGTATTATTCTGAGCGCATGCCTTACTGAAATATGTTGAAAATACAGTTTTATCAATTTTTTTCCAAAAAACGTGCTTCTTTCGCAAATTTTATTTTTTAAAATCACATATCAGACCATCCTCTTTAGATTGGTAAAAAAATTTCTCAAATCGCGTGGGGCGCCGTTGCGTAATAGACCCGATAAAACATACAAAATAAAACACAAAATACCTTTCTGGTTCCACCGCACACATCAACAGTAAAATTATCAGTATCACAGATTGGATAAGGCTGCCCATTTCGTTGGTAGAATTGCACTGTGAAACAGACCATTTGGCCTACAGGGTGTGGATCGGACCATTGGAAATTCACCTGAAAATGAAAACGACACTCAGACTGTATTTTATGGAAAATTATATTGGCATACAATAAATCACTAACGTCTGTATCAAAAATATATTTTTTTTAAAACGGTACTAACTTTCTACGAAATTTGTTCGGGAAAAGATGCAAAGTACTCAGAGTAACAACTGAACATACAGGTAGTGAACAACTAATTCTAATAGGCCGACATCTTTTCTTACGTTGTCATATTGACCACCAGATATGGCAATCATAATTGTTTACTATCGTCTTAATTGTATAGTATTCAGAAATATTCCATTCTACGTTAAAAAAGACGGTATTTTGATGGTTCAGGAATGATTACAGCAAAATCAATAGATATGTTGAGCTCTACTGCGTTACTGCATATTTTTTCACCATAAACGGAAAATCTGGAGTCTTGCATAATTTTGAGGAGCGGGCAACGCCGCATGCGACTTGTTTACGGTAGATGCTCGACTGTCAAACGTTTGTTTTGTTTGTGCGTGTTTTATGCTTGGTCAGTAAAATCGAATTCGCTATTTGTTGGTAACTGTAGTGAAGTTTTACGGACTTGCTGTGCTATATTCGAGTGTAGTTTAACAGTTTTTCGAGATGCAACTCAAAAAGTGCAGGTTTTGAAACATGGGTTGCATTGGAAGAATTTTCAGGTTAGTTGGCGTTACACAGCATTGTTTACAATTTGAACTGTCACTGCGAGGTCACAGCACAGCAATGTTTGGAGGCTGAAGTGTCAATGATGATGGCTATGAGCACGCCATGCTGAAGTGGTTTGTTTACTACCTCTATGTTCAGTTGTTCTGAGGCAAAGTATAATGATAATCTTTATAAGGTCTGCATTTTTAAATACCAGTTAATTTAAATTAGTTATTGACTCCATTGTAATTACTTAATCAATTTGTCAACAGCGCATTTCTCAGCACTGACGTCTTAGAAAAATGTATCTTTTAGGAAGTCCAAAAATTATCCCGGAATTTATTTAACGGATCTCAGGAAGAGGCTGTGGGTAGGTAAAACAGCGCGGTGTTGCCAGTTTTCAATACGGTCTCTTAATTTCAAAAACAGTTTTAACTACCATGACTAAAATAAGAAATAACGCTCGTCAACCCTATTTTTTAATGCAATAATATAAACTAAATATTCCAAAGCATACTTTTAAAAATTATTTATTTTATATCTACTCTTAAAACATGTTTATTCTACCTTTAAATGCGAAAAAACGCTAATATGTCATAAGGGCCCATGCTAAAATTCTGATTTTGAAGCGTTAATAACTTTCTGAAATGATCGAGAAGAAGTTTTGAATGTTTGATCTATGTGATCTAAATTATTTCTTCTAACAACTTTCGTAAGGAGCCGTAACTTTGTACACCTTGGACCCATATATGTTTCCGGCAAAATAAAATATGTGAATAAATGAATTTTATGCAACCTTATTTCCTTTTTCCTACAAAATTATTCACTTACAAATGCAACCAATGTATGGTTTGCGTAAAAAATCGGGCGTTTGACTACTATTGCACGGTACATCTTTACGGCGGCACACCATCTGACAGTGAACGGAGGCTCAAAAGTTGTTTACTATGCTGTGCTCAAAATTTAACTTAAACCCAAAGCCGTTTATCTCAAATGATCAAAGTCACCCAAAGTTTTAGTACGAACTTCAACCGCTAAGAGGGCACTGTCAATCATCACGCTACCAGCTACCTAATGATTAGCTTTCAAGTTATTAGACTTTTTAAGAATCTATTACTCGGGTATTTATGTGATATGCGATAGGCAGATTTGTTGTTGAATTGAGTAACAACTGTTGTTTGTAGTACAGTGTAGTTTATATAAGACTACTAATTAGATAATCCTTCTTTGGCTTGTTTCAAATTTGTACTTATATGTATTTTGAGATAAATACAGAGTGTCCCACGACGATTAAGACAAGCAATATATTGGAAATGGGCAGTACCACTACCATTGATTATAACATGTACCCCTATGCTAGTGTTCGTTTCACTTTTTGTGTTAATGGTAATATTACGATCCTTTAAGTAGCTGTAGCTCTTGAACTAAATACTTTAGACCCCAAGTGTGCTAGTTTGTTGAAATCATTTTATCGGGAGGAGCACAAAGAGTCGCTAATATACAAGGTGTCTCATTAAAAAATTGAATCGGACGTCACGTGACCAAAAACGAATACCTCATTGGGTAACGCAATTATAAGAAAAGTTGCAACATTTGCTCTAATTTACACGTGGGATACCCTGTATATCCATCTATCTATCCATCTATCTCTACACTGTACATAACCTACTTTATGTACAATTCTTAATAAATATACTTGTAGCAACTATTGGTTCTTATTTCATTTATTACCGCAAAAAAGAGTATCTCAAATTATAAAGAAAGATTTAATTTGACATACTTTTATAGTGCATTTTCAAAGTTTTTTTATACAAAGATCAAAAACAAAATTTGATCCTTTCGATGGATTCTATCAACGAAGGCCTAAAGCTTAATTCAGATGATGTACACGACATCCGACGATACGACGGCGACGGTACGAAATTGTTCCTATTGGTTGAAATATTCAAAATGATGTCAGATAGAAATATGTCAACCAATAAGGACAATTTCAAAATGACGTCAAATCAAATTTCAACCAATAGGAACACCTGTCACCTGCTACAACATGCTTCACATGTCTGGTAGACATGAAAGAATTGATGCTCTCTATTTCCGTCAATCGACCTATGGCGCACTGATGATCGCTAATAAGCGTGAAACAGCTGTCTGCGTACTGGTGGATTGACGGAGGTATAGACACAGCATAGAAAACAACCAGCACAATAACTCAAGATGGCGGAAATTACACGCGCATCCCCACATTTGGATGGGTTTTTTGTAGGGATGGTAACGGTACTTCGATACTTCTGCACTAATATCGAGTTTTTTGTCATCGATACTTTTTGAGGCATTCCAAGCTGGTATCGATAATTTTTTATCGGTATCGAAAATAATTATATAATTATTGAGGGGTGTAATCAGTTGCACAAAATGCTCTCTACGAACCAAGTGCGCCTATTTGGATAAAAAATATCGAGTTGGTACCGGTATCGATATTTTCATTTTCGCATCTCTACCCAAACTTGACAGCCGTAAAATCATCCAAAAAACCCCCCAAGGTCAAATTTTGTGGGAACCATATTTATATAGGAAATCCTCAGAGATATTATGCTGGTTGTTTTCTTTGCTGTGGTATAGAGCAACTCTCGCAATAGGAACAGTTTCGTACCGTCGGCGTCGTCTCGTCGGATGTCGTGTGCATCTGAATTAAGCTAAACTGTGAGTTTTGTCTACGCTTAAACCAGACTCCGGAAGTGAAGAGTCTTCTACGGATAATTTCCAAACCAAACTGATTTCCTTTTTTGTTTGGCGCATGGGTGTTGGATGACTTACTTTTACTTTTCTCACCTTACAGTTTGAGGGTAAGAGGTATTTTCCAGTAACGTACTGCAAAAGGGAATGTTTGGCTTCTGGTGCTAAAGAAGGCTGTGTCATGGCGGCCAAGGTGACCAATCCGGCTACAGACACCGATACCACCAACATGCCACCTAAAAAAAAAGAAGTACAACATTCATCAATGAGGGTACTGTACAGGGTGACCTATTTTGGGCACTTTTACGGGGTATCTCGGTTATTTTTGAAGATATAGAGTTGCGGTTTTCGCGACTGTGTGCTACTTTTTTGTGAAACTAAAGATGCCGTCAACAAAATTATCATGGCCCTCTTGGTTTTTGAGATACAGGATGAAATCGAAAACTATCGATTTTGGGACCACCTTCGTATCTCGGTTGTCTTTTATTTTATTGAACATTTTAAAAAAGGGTCTTATAGAATTTTTTCTGTAGAATCCAGTGGTGTAGTTTGATTTTTTCTTACTCTAACCATTTTTCAGTTATGAAGCGAACATATATTTTTTTAAATGGAACACCCTGTATATTATTTTTGAAGTCAAACGGAAATAATTCAAGCTTTTCAAAAATATGTATTGGTATTAAGTTATTTTGAAAATTACGCTCAAAATTTGATTTTTCTAATTTTTACTTTATTTGTAGCAGTAGGCCATGGTTAATCAACTATAAATAATAAGCATCTAAGGAGTTATTACTCTACAAGAGACTTACTACTCAAATTCTAAAAAACAGAATCAAAATACTTTTTTTTTTTAAATAATAATGTCTCATTAAAATGATGAATATTGTGTTATTATAATATTGAGTTGATAGTCGGCTATGACTCATCTGTTAAAAACAAAAAAGCAAATCTGTAAAAAGTCTTGCGGGACTGTCAGCTTTTAATTATATTTTTATTAAATATAGCTTTGTTCTTTCTGTGTTTTCTCAACCACATCCTAAAACTTATTTCAAGGAGAATAGGGAGCAAAGGGAAACAAACGGGCCATGATAATTTTGTTGACGGCATCTTTAGTTTCACAAAAAAAAAAAAAAAAAAAATAGCACACTGTCGCGAAAACAGCAACTTTCTATCTTCAAAAATAACCGAGATACCCCATAGAAGTGCCCAAAATGGGACACCCTGTACATCAGTTTCAGGCTAAAAATGTCGCCAAATATCTTGACTCAGTACTTTCCAACGCATTTTCGGTGCTAAAAAAAAATTGGTGTTCCTCTATCTCTACACCATCCTCACCAAAAAAATAGACAAAGATTAGGGATTTTTGTAACATCTAAAAAAGAAGTTTGAGCGATTTTGAAATATATCGTTTTTTGTTGATCTGCCCTACGCCTGATACAGAAACAATACACTATTACCATTCCCTCCACGTCAACAATACAAAATTTCACAAATTACACTCTATGTATGTATCAAATTATTCCACATACAGGGTGTCCCACGACGATTAAGACAAGCAATATATCGGAATTGGGCAGTAGTAGCGAATTATAATTTTGGGGGTGTAAATTAGAGCAAATGTAGTATCTTTTCTTATTATTTTGGCACCCAATAAGGTGTTTGTTTTTGGTCACGTGACGTCCGACTCAAAATTTTTAATGGGACACCCTGTATATCTGTGACTTTTTGAGTTCCTCCCGATAAAACAATTCCAACAACTAGCACACTTGGGGTCTAAAGTGATCAATTCAAGAGCTACAGGAACTTAAAAGACTGTACTCTACCATTATGAAACACTACCAAAATAATTTAACTGTAGGGATAAATGTTTAATCAATGGTAGTGGTACCATCTTTAAGTACCTGTAGCTCTTCAATTAATCACTTTAGACCCCTAGTGTGCAGCTTGTTGGAATTGTTTTATCGGGAGGAACACAGAAAGGCAGAAATATACAGGGTGTCCCATTAATAATTTTGAATCGGACGTCACGTGACCAGAAACAAATACCTCATTGGGTAACACAATAATAAGAAAAGATACTATATTTGTTCTAATTTACACTTCCAAAATTGTAATTCGCTACTAGTGCCCAGTTCAGATATATTTCTTGTCTTAATCGTCGTGGGACACCCTGTATATAGAGTTCAAAGGTAACAATGGGATTGGTCCAAAAAGCACAAGAAATCATATGAGGCAACTTTTTTTCAGCGCAGTGTGAAGTATTTTATGAATACAACAAATGCTTGAGTTTTCAAACCCCTCACCCGCCCCACCACCCCGATTTCACCCCTTTCAAAAAAATGGAAAAAGATCAGAAACCCCTGAAACGGCTAAAAACGAAGTTTGGAGGAGTTTTGATAATTTTTTGTTTTTTACCAATTTCTTCGCCGCCAATGCACCGATTTTCAAAATCATAGCAGCATTACACCTACGACCTATCGCTGCCCAAATTTCGTCACAATCCATGCAGCGGTTACTGAGTTTACGCGGCTAAAAAACGCCAATAGACAGACAGACTGACAGACGCAAACAGACCGACGAAACTGAGTGACGTCGATTTTCGTTATCCAGATATCATAAAACTCCTAAAAATCGTATTATCTTGACATTAGATCTCCTACATCACATGGATGAGGCAAAAGCAGCGTTCTATCTGTCGACAACTGAAGCTAAGTATACACAGTGTCCCAGGACGAACCCCGAAAGCCTTAAGGAATGATTTCTGGCACGGACTTATAATACGTCTAAATTATATGTTTATTCTCAATAGCTAAAAAATTGAAATTTCCTTAATTAGATCGCTTTTTTTGCTGTAAAAATAAGGTGGGCCACACATGTTTCAATCATCTTTACAACAAAAGTTCAAACGTTGACATGAAGGTATTGCATGTTGGAACCAAACAGCAGATGGTAGATATTTTCACCAAAGCTTCGATTCCAAGACTTACTTCTTCAATTTGGCATAAAAAATCAAGTTTAAAGGAGCGTGTTGATGAATTAAACTTGACTTTAATTGTAGACATTATATGTGTGTTGTCATTCCAGTTTGATATAATTTTAAAAGTTATTTTAGAAATTAATTTTCTCTAAATATAAAAACTGGTTTGTCTTGTTCTTCTCATTGCAGCGCTAAATACTCAAGTAAGGTTATTAACTTTTTCAATCAGCTGATGACTTTTTGGACACCCTATAAATAAAGCATGATTTGTGAGCATACCCCATGTCCAAGCGTCCCTATGACTGCTGCCTTTGACCACCTCCGCCCAGAGGTCTGCCTTGAGCTGATCCAGAGGTTGCTTGGATGTGGGCAGTGCCTGCCTTGCCGCCGACCATTTGGAAAAGTCCCCGCCGAATGCCCGCCTCGCCCTGCCGTCCTCCAGCCAATAAACGTCCTCCAAACTGCCCACGCCTAACGACAGCAGACGAGGGTGGTAAGACTACAAATAAAAAATCACCATTAGGACGTGAAATTTAAAGCGTAATACTTTTTTAGTAAAAAAAAAAGCTTTTTATCTGCTCCCATTAAGTTATACAGCGATCACCAAAATACTTTTGGGCGGGTATTACTATCTATAAACAACAGCGTGAATTATTTGTCATAACTCACGCTCCATCCGTGGGTTATGAACAACACCTTTTTTTTATGGTCGGCCTCCCGCAAAGGCTGAAAGCCTATGGCGCTGTAGAAGCGCTGCGAGAGGATAAGTATCGGTTCACGTTAGATTTGAAACGCTGCAGGTTGTAGCCGTCGGGAAACAAATTCCCCGGCAGCTGATTCCACATCGTCGCAGTTCTCCAAAAGAAGGAATGCTGGAGGAGACTGTTTCGGGCAGTAAGGACCTCGACTTGGTAAAGATGAGCTCGCAGAGCTTCTTTAGTGTTCCTGGTTCGGACGGCCTGTGGTGTTATTATCTGAGAAAGCTCACTGGAACATCTTCCGTGATAGACTCTGTAAAACAGGGATAGGTCAGCCACCCTCCTTCGATGTTCTAGGCTGTGGAGGTCCTTTGTGAGGTCAGGCGTATCGATTAGTCTAATCGCTCTTTTCTGGATAGTATCCAGAAGCTTTAGAGAGTGCTTCGGAGCGCATCCCCACACATGGGAGCAATACTCCAGCGATGGTCGGATCTGTGCCTTGTAGAGCAGCAGCAGTTGCTCTGGTGTATGTAACTTCCTACAGCGGAACAAAACTCCAAGCTTCTGGGATGCCGTTTTAGCAATACTGACGACGTGGTCGTGCCAGGACATATTATTGTTGATGTTGATTCCCAAAACCTTGACGGAAGGTGATTCGACTATGGGGTGACCCTCCATTTCCACGGTTGGCAAGCCATTGTGAGACTTCTTTGTAAGTGTTGTTGCCTGAGTTTTTTGTACGTTGAACTGTACTTTATTTGCTAATCCCCACTCGACAATTGTTTTGATATCTGCGTTGATCTGTGAGGCATGCTGCTGTCGCCGACGTACCGTCTCCTGGGATGATAGTGGCTTGCCTGGTTCCATGCACGACACTAATGTACTGTCATCTGCGAAGCTGTAGATTGGATTGGATGTTATTTCCAGCAGTTCGTCGATGTACAGCAGAAACAGTATAGGGGATAGGACAGATCCCTGAGGAACACCGGCGTTTATTGAAAATACGTCTAATGAACAGCCCTCGACTACAACAAACAGAGATCGGTCGTTCAAAGAGCTATTCAGCCACTGGCGCAGGCCAGGTGGTAGTCCATAAGCAGCAAGCTTGACCAGAAGTCCGTCATGCCATACTCTGTCGAAAGCTTTCGATATATCAAGTGCAACAACACGGGATTCGCCATGATTGCCTATTGCTCTGTTCCACAAGTGAGTGACGTAGGCAAGGAGGTCACCTGTAGACCTGTGCTTACGGAAGCCATACTGGCGATCATTTATGATATTATTGTTGTCCAGGTATTTCAGGAGCTGTGTGCTAATGACAGTCTCCATAACGTTAGACATGATGCTGAGAAGAGCCACAGGTCTATAATTGGTGGGATCAGTTTTCTTGCCTTTCTTAGGGATGGGTTGTACGCAGCCAATCTTCCACGAAGCGGGAAACACGCCTCGTTGTTACGAAAGTTTGAAGAGCTTGCAAAGAATAGGTGCAAGCTCAGCGGCACAGTGTTTAAGGACAATGGCTGGAATTTGGTCAGGACCAGTAGCTTTATTGGTGTTCAGTTTTTGGAGGATGCTTTTTACATCTCGATGTTGAAATTTGACCTCTGCCATTCTCGAGTTCACGCTTATGGTGGTGGTCGGAGTGCCTACTAGATACCAGTACTACATATACCAGTGCCGATCTCTTAGAAACGCATATATGATTAAATAGGCTATATTAACTGCAAAGGTGCCATGCCATGAGACGTCAAATGCTAATTCGACAATGTACAGTATTTATTTTAAAGAAGTGAAGTTAAGTTGTCAATAATTCGTAATTATTATGTATGCAAGTCGCACTATTAATCGCTCAGGTAATGGTAATAACTCACTTGTTGATCTACAACTTCAACAGCGCGAGTTATTACCGTCATCACCGCATCGTTGAACAATATACTATAAATCATACTATTTACTACTACGGTCGTAGATAACGTAGATAAGGTATAGTAGGTATTCAACTCGATGTAATAGGGGTGCTTACAAAAAAAAATCACAAAAACACCATAAAATTGCAGAAGCTAGTAAAAAAATGGAGTCAAGTTGATTGACTCAGTACTTCCCACACACAATAATGATACCATTTTACAACCCGCCCGCAAAAGAAAATCCAACACAAAAACTCTCGTAAATAGTTTTCATTCTACATGCTTCGACAGAACGATGCGAAACGATCAGGAGCCTTTAAACCATCTAAAAGCGATAGTTTTTTAATTATTGTTGCGCCGCCACTAGTCAATTCTGTGTCGAAATTTCATTAAAATCAATTTAATAATTTTTGCTTTACGCAATATACATAATTAGAAAGAAATTAAGCAATACTAGTATATGTATACATCGCAAGATTCTAAGTCCCTTGGTTTCTGTAATAGGCACGGCAATGGACATGGACTTAAAAAAAATACGCCGCTACGTATTTCTTCCATAGGTCAATGGACAAACTATTATGAATACAACAAATTTTCAGATTTACAATCCCCCACCCCCCAATCACACCAATTTCACCCCCACCCAAAAAAAAAAAAAACGTAGAAAATGATCAGGAACCCCTAAAACGCCTAAAAACAAGGTTTCAGCTGTTTTTATAATTTCAGTTTTTTTTATTATTGCTGCGCCGCCACAGACACGATTTTTCCAAAACATACCCGTTTTCCATCCTCGCCATGATAGTAATACTGTGTCAAAATTTTGTTAAAATCAATTGAATAATTTTCGCGTTATGCAATATAGAACGATCTAAAACAATACTCGTATGTATACATCACAAACTCTTGTCCCTTGGTTTCTATAATGAGCAAGGCGATGTTCGAATGGACCTAAAGAAGTGTATTATGCCGCTAGGTTTTTCATTCACAGGTCAATGGCCAGCCCATTATGAATACAACAAAATTTTCAGTTTTCCAACCCCCACCCCCCAACCACCCCAAATTCACCCCTACCCAAAACAAGTAGAAAATGATCAGGAACCACTAAAACGCCTAAAAACAAAGTTAGAGGCGCTTTTATTTTTTTTGTTTTTTATTATTGCTGCGCCGCCACTGACATGATTTTTCCAAAACGCGTTTTCGATCCTCGCCGCGGTAGTAATACTGTGACAAAGTTTCATCAAAATCCATTTCATAAGGGTAAAAAAGGGGAAAAAAGGGTATTATGCCGCTAGGTCTTTCTTTTACAGGTCAATGGATAGCCTATTATGAATACAACACATTTTTGAGATTTACAACCCCCACCGCCCAACCACCCCAATTTCACTCCCTCCCAAAAAAAAGTTAAAAATGATCAGGCACCCCTCAAACACCTAAAAACGTAGTTTGAGGAATATCTATTTTTTTGTTTTTTGCTAATTAGTCCGTCGCCCATCCACCGATTTTCAAAATTATAAGAACATTACCTACTACGACCCCACAGCATATCGCTGTCCAAATTTCATCACAATCCATGCAGCAGTTACTGAGATTACGAGGCTAGAAAAACGCGCACAGACAGACCGACAGACAGACCGACGGAAATGAGTGACATGAATTTTCGTTATGTAAACATCATAAAACGCCCAAAAAGCGAAAATCAAAAATTTTCGCTATCACAATACTCCCCTCACCTATGGGTGCGGGAAGTAAAATGCAAAGTTTTACAAGATTTTTTTAAGTCCTTCTATAAAAAGAGCCAAACTTGCCGCGTTCCATTAAAATAGTAATTACAGAAACATATTTATTTCGATCGTAGAAAAAATGTGTGTAGCATGTGCAAAAGCCATATCAATCAAAATTAAAAAAAAATTGGCAAACCCTGGGATCGAACCCGGACATTGTAAGATGAAAGGTTGTGCGCTTAGCCGTTGAGCTACCTTCGCGCCTGAGAAATGATAGGTATTCGATTAAGTATTTTATTACTGGAATTTGTGATCTAATTTCAAACATGCAAAAGGATATTTATTTCGATCATAGACTTCGTTTCGAACTGCAAACTTCATGCATCGTCTATCTTGCAACAAATATACACTAGTTACACAAGTAACTATTTTCACGATTAGCTGGGAATCGAGTAAAAATGATGGTAATAGGTGAAAATATAACATTTTGACGTCACATGCACTTGATTTTGTTCGGGAGCTGTCAGCGTCTTCGGTATTAGATTCAAAAATTAATTTTTATTTTGATATAACTTTTGAATCAGTGCAAAAAAATAAAAAATGTAATAAAACCATGATCTTTCGATTTATCACCAAAAAATTAATTTTTTTTTCAAAACCCCAATTATAATAACTTCGAGCACAGAGTTGACGTCACACCTAGCTACCCTTGCGCTAGGTACTTTTATATCCATGTTTGTCTGTTTTCTGCTTCATCTCGACGAATGTTTATTTTTGAAGATTTCTACTTTGAATATAGGTTCGTAGTAATAAAATCTGCTGGATTTTGACGTATTTGAAATTTAGTGAACAGACCTACTGTAACAACTCACTTGTTGATTTATACCACTCGCGTACGGCGCGTGCTGAGACCTTCGTCTGCGTGAGTTCTTGCGGTCAATACCATTTGTTGAACAATATACTGTTTCACTTTGTGCGGATGCCCGTGTACCCACTCTTAATGACTGACTGCTACGACTCGGGCGTCTTTTCTGCCGAGCAAGCAGCGTAACGCAAATGGAATCTACTTCTTCAATAAATTGAAAAACAAAAGTGTCAAAAGTTGATACAACAACCGCGATTTATAAAACTTCGTTCTCAAAATAAAACTTACGAACTCGCGTATACGTTTGACGACATGATTCAACTTTAATAACAAGGTTTTACAAACAAGAACTAGTTTACTGTTAATGATTTCTCGGAATACGGTAGAAATTACGTTCGAGAGAGTGTCAAATAAAAGCGCAGTGTTATTTGAAAGTAAAAAGGAAAACATTCAAAATTAATTATTACAAAATTAGTGCGAATTCCATATACAAAAAACCATTGGGACAAGTTCTTTGCAACATGATACTACAATTATTACATTAATACTCCCGCACTCTTATTTTATTTTATTTTTTGCCTGTTCTGAGTTCAATAGCCTTCAGGCTCAACTCGTATCTATTATTATAATAATAATAAATAATAATAGCAATAAAACGAGTCAAGTAGTTCAACTCTGTACTTCCTACGCTTTTGGGGTCACACAATAGACAACACACGCAAAAAAGCATATCAATACATTGTTTTTTAAAAAGCTGTCAAGCCTTGGGCTCGAACCCGGACCGACCGGGTCGGAAGCATAACGCTAAAGGTGGGTTTCCACGATTCAGTTTCGCTGAATCACACTGAAAGCAATGTTTGTTCTCATCGTTCAGTTATAATGACTCATTTTAGCTGATTCAGTATCAATAAAAATGACGCATTCATTTTTTTAATACTGATTCAACCAAAATGAATGAAAAATAGGACACCTGAAAGTACAAACCCTCTGATCAGTTTTAATGAAAAGGTGTTCTCACTTTCATTATCTGTCCAATATCGCTGAATCAGTCAAACTGATTCAGCAAAACTGAATAGTGAGAACCCGCCTTAAACCATTGAGCTACGATGGGATTTTGAGATAATACGCTTTTTGGGCGTTTTATGACGTCTACATAACGAAAATCCAAGTCACTCATTTCCGTCGGTCTGTCTGTCAGTCCGTCTGTCGGTCTGTCTGTCGGTCCGTCTGTCGGTCTGTCTGTCGGTCTGTCTGTTGGTCTGTCTGTCGGTCTGTCTGTCGGTCTGTCTGTCGGTCTGTCTGTCGGTCTGTCGGTCTGTCTGTCGGTCTGTCTGTCGATCTGTCTGTCGGTCTGTCTGTCGGTCTGTCTGTCGGTCTGTCTGTCGGTCTGTCTGTCTGTCGGTCTGTCTGTCGGTCTGTCTGTCGGTCTGTCTGTCGGTCTGTCTGTCGGTCTGTCTGTCGGTCTGTCTGTCGGTCTGTCGGTCTGTCTGTCGGTCTGTCTGTCGGTCTGTCTGTCGGTCTGTCTGTCGGTCTGTCTGTCGGTCTGTCTGTCGGTCTGTCTGTCGGTCTGTCTGTCGGTCTGTCTGTCGGTCTGTCTGTCTGTTTGTCTGTCTGTCTGTCGGTCAGACGGTCTGTCGATTTGTCGGTCTGTCGGTCTGTCTGTATGTCGGTCTGTCTGTCTGTCTGTCGCGTTTTTCTACCCTCGTAATCTCAGTAACCGCTGGATGGATTGTGTTCAAATTTGGACAGCGTTATGCTGTGGGGTCGTAGTAGGTAATGTTCCTATAATTTTGGAAATCGGTGCATGGGTGGAGCAGTAATTAGCAAAAAAAGAACAAAAAAATAAATATTGCTAACTCCGTTTTTAGACGTTTTAGGGGTTCCTCGTCATTTTCTACTGTTTTAGGGTGGGGGTGGTTCTGGGTGGTGGGTTGTGGAACTGAAAGTTTGTAGTAATAATAATAATAGGCTGTCCACTGACCTGTGAAGAAAAGACCTAGCGGCATAAGACAATTTGTGGGGGGGGGGGGGGGGGTGGCGATGATTTGGTTGCAAGGGGATCTCAGACTAAAGCTTCATGCTATGGGAAAATAATAAACTGGCATCACCGTAACGTGTGGGAAGTACCGAGTCAATCAACTTGACTTCATTTTTTATTCAAAACCCCAATTTACTCTTTTGAAACAATTTGCTGTATACCAGTTCAAAAAATTAAACCGTCTTGTTCAAAAAGTAGTGCCGCCTAAAGCAGTCTGACTGTGGTGATGGAAGATACTGTACCTGGAGCTGGTTCTTGGTGAGCCACTGTCTGAGCACGAGACGCTGCTGCAGGAGTTCGGCGGCCTCCTGCAGCCGCTGCTCGTCCGGAGCGGGCAGTTCCGGGAGTTGACCCACCTCACCGCATTGAGACAGTAACGATATACCTGAAACAAAAAATTCCAAGCGTTTAATATACCCAAAATCTAACATAATGGTCTTACAGTTCTAAAAAAATATCCTGCTAATGAAAAAAAAACTTTACGACACTAACAAAGAAGCACACGTCAAAATTTGTTGTATGAGATATCGAATAATGCATTTATACAGGGTGTCCCACGACGATTAAGACAAGCATTATATGTATAGGAACAGTGGATCGATTCTGTAACTTTCGCTATAGTAACGAAAGCAGGAGAGGACGAAGCTAATCATTTACGAAAACGATTTTTGACGGCATTCCATAACTATAATAATAATAATACTTTATTTAATCCAGTAAGACTACATCGAGTATTGGACATGTCAAAATAGCAAATATGTAAAAAAAGAACAAGTACGATTGTATAGAACAGATAACAAATTTTGTTGAGACAAACGTTACATTTAAAAAACAATTTTATTTGATGCTGCCGGTAAATTCAAAGTATTCCCTGATGCTATAAAAACAGTTTTGAACAAGGAAACTTTTAAGTTTCTTCCCAAAACGGGGATTGAATATTTCATTCCTCATAGCAGCCGGCAAGGAATTGTAAAGTTTAGTACCCATATAATAAGGACTTTTTTCGAATAGAGATGTATAGTGCTTATCACAACGTAACAGATTGCCACCGCGAGTTAAATAGTGATGGTGATCACTATTTTTCCTTGTCAAGTGTAGGTTGGTTTTATGTACATGATGCATTTATAGATGTAGATGTAGATAGACTAAAGTTTAACGCTTCGTTACGCTTTCGGCATGGAGCTCGATGAATCATGAGTATTCACGAGTTGGCTTAAATATCTCTGGATGAGATACTGCAAAATCCAGCAATGCCGACCATTGCGAAGGATTAGTTTTTTCTCTTCGATTCATTGATTGTTAATTAAGTACACAAATGAATTTAAGCAAATTGTCACTTTGACACAGCAATAATAACGTCAAAACTTGACAAACGAGATGCAAAATCTTTCGCTATCGCTTATACCGTTCGTCTGCGTTCGTTATGTCCGAGTCGGAACGAAGACATTTATGGACTACCGAAACGAGCGAAAGCGTTGGAAGAATGTCGCTATCGCTTCGCTTAGAGTTATAGAATTCCCCCCCACTGGGCAGTAGTAGAGAATTATAATTTTGGGGGTGTAAATTAGAGCAAATTTTGTATGTTTTCTTATTATTGTGTCCCATTAATAATGTTGAATCGGACGTCACGTGACCAAAAACAAATACCTCATTGGGTAACGCAATAACAAGAAAATCTAATTTAAATCGCCAAAGTTATAATTCTCTACTACTGTCCAGTTCCGATATATTGCTTATCGTAATCGCCGTGGGACACCCTGTATATACGAAATGAAGACTTGTGTAAAACTGTAGCAGCATCATTTTCAGTACAGGGGCGAGGAGGGAGAAAGAACGGATTTATCTTTAAAATTGTGCCATGATAATTGATTGAATGGGATGCAAGCAATGAGTTAATGATGAAACTCATAAGTTTACCCATGGCCGACTCTACTCACTAGGCCGGAGCATTGAAATATGGTAACACTGAATCGGGGCCGAGCTTTTATTTGTTGTTAAGTCATTAGTGTAATCTTCCAGAGCAAAAAAGAAGATTGGAAGATGATTGTTAATGTGCTTCTAATTATTTACCTGCAAAAACGAAACTATAAAGATAAAAAGATGCCTGCAAAGTGTGTAGTGCCAGGTTGCACTAGCAATTGCGCTTCCAATAAAGGACATACCAAACATAACCTTCCAGAGTGAAAAAGAAGATTGGAAGGTGATTTTTAATGTGTTTCTAATTATTTACCTACACAAACGAAACTGTAAAGGTAAAACATGCCTGCAAAGTGTGTAGTACCAGGTTGCACTAGCAATTGTGCTTCCAATAAAGGACATAAACAGAAGTGGGTGAACGGTATTGCTCGTAAGGGCTGGTTGTATTTATAAGAATAAAGGCAATAATTTACTATTTTAAAGCACAATGTGGTACCTACAATGTTTTCTGGACCTCCCAAATATCACAGAAAGAGGCAGTTAATAGAACTCATCTGGGCATGCATCTGGGCATACCTACGAAAATATTTGATAGTGAAAGGGAATCAAAACCAGCAAGAATGGCTTCAAACTGACCTAATAGTGAATTTTTCTAGCACAAGTGAAAATTTACAAAGTAAATTGAGTGTTAATTTAAGTGGAAGTGGAAGTGGCAGCAGGAAACAGGTTGCGTTGATTTTTATTTTGTAGTGTTTGACTACGATGAACCAGACATCAGATGTAAGTGGTATTAGTAGTAGTAGCTCTAAAAAGTATTTTTCTTAATTTATCAACCGAGATGAACTCTTAATACATATAAAATGTAATAATCATTATTCTGAAACTATAAAACAATTTACGGTAACCGGACCACTATTTGACAGCTAAGTCACGTTGCCACATCTAAGGCTCCGGCCTAGTGTAGAGTCGGCCATGGTTTACCCAATAGTAGTAGTGATGAGGAAGCGAAGACAGGCAAGTAGGTCACATTTAGTCCTTTTTGTCAACCCCACGGAACCAGCACTGATATCACTAAAAACCTACGCCCTAGAAAGCTCCTTGTCGAATCTGCCAAATCTCTTGACGAAAGTCAGGAGGTTCGACAGTCGCACTGAATATTGTGACTCCTCCCCGAACTCCGTCGTGTCGATTATCTGAACCATGAGGTTGCGACAGACAGCACAGCTGCCCAGTGAGTGAGACGCTGTCTCGTTCTCCTCCCAGCATCTGGAGCAGATGGGGTTCCCTATCACTCTCATGAGTGACAAATGTCTTTCAGTCGGCAATGGCCCGTGGAACCTCCACTAAAAGCCGTTTCTCTGCCTTTATTCAGAACCCACAGCTTACTCCCCTTATCAGGGCCCGCTATGAATCTTATCTTGGCTGCAGTCATCTCTCTCAAACTAGGCTTTCGCTAGTGTCTTGTAAATCCAATCGTCCAGGGCAACATTGACCTGGCGTCTGCTATTTGCAAGCATAGGTTCGGGGCCGATGGAGAAGCTGCCGTCCCCTATCCTAGCTTTCTCTCGTTGCCCAGTGCAACAATGTGTCTACTAATTTTACGTATAAAATTCAAAAAATTTATTTTCAGATATCCAACTACAGTATATTTTTTAAACGCTGTGCTTAAACTGCCGTTCAACGGCAGCCTACTAAAATGCCGCTGACAGCAGATTTGATTTCTTGTTAAAATCGCTCTCCTATATTGGTTGTATTGTTTTCTTGCTTTACTTACTTAATAATTGTGACAATTTTTGCTGAATACAATATACAATAAGGTGGGATCCTGGATATTATGGCGTAGACTGGGGTGAGTTTTTAGATTACTTTCTGTTCGTTAAATTATTATTAAAAATACATTTGTAGGTTAGGTGTTGCTGAAAGTTGGCGACAGGTTCAGCTCATTTGCTGTTAAAGATGCCATGACTGGGAAATTTCTTGAGGTTTCAGACCTAAGAATGCTTCCTGAAGATATAATATCACATGCTGAACTTGATGAGGCTGTTGATATCTATATGATAAGGTAAGTCCAGCGATACCTTATATTTACTAAACGAATCACTAACACTGTAAATTCCTACCTCCAGAGGTTTTTGCACAGAGAAGGCCTTTGAAAAAAATTGTCAACTTAGTTGAGAAAAAGCGATTTCGTCAACGTTAGACTTGTTGTATGTGCGGAAAAGATACAGAGAAAAATGATGGAACACTTCGTTGCAGTGGATGCCTTCTATGGAGACATATTCGTTGTGCAGGATTGTCCAGGCGACCTACATCGAAACTGTGGTTTTGCAGAGAATGCTATTTGTAGCATGTTTTATTTATCTGTGTATATTTTCCAATAAAAGTCTGAAACCAAACACCAGATTTTAGATTTAATCGAGAATGACAGACAGGCACGTATCCAGGATTTGGTATTGGGGGGGGGGTCCAGATTATGGGTGTCACTTGGTTGACCTTTCGGGGGGGGGGGTCCAGATTAGAGTTGCCACCTTAAATCCTTAAATTTGCGGGGGGGGGGGGGGGTGCAAATTTGTGGATTCCATTTTTTAGACGGCATTTTATAACGTTTCGGGGGGGTCCGGACACCCCCTGAACCCCCCCTAAATACGTGCCTGATAACAGAACCTTCAATGGGCATCGGCAGCATAATGGTAAGCTTTTGGAAAGGGGAAATTAACGGCATATCACTGGGCTACCGTTTGACGGCAATCTTAAATACAGCTAATAAAAAGCCGTCACATGCGTCATTTCAATGACGTCACATCTGTTAACGGCATTTTAGTAGGCTGCCGTTGAACGGCAGTTTAAGTACAGCCTTTTTTAAATCCCTTTCTGATATTACTCCATATCCCTGAACCTGTGATATTGTATGATCTTATGTTAGTTTACCAGGCTATAAAGGCCTCTTCATTGTTCGATTTCTTCCATATCGAGCTACCGTTGGCGTGCCGCGGTTATCTATTATTATTATTAATTTATTGCACGCATGTTTGGCGGCTATATCTTCAATAAAAATGAATGTCACGAATGACGAACTACGCCTTGAATGATACGAGCGTCTTTGGATCGCCCAATATTACAGCATACACACGTACCAGCAGAGCGACTCGATAGAAATGACGCATTATTTTTGTCCGACTATACATTACCTTGCGCAGGCCTGCTATCCGGCCATAACACCTTCAAACGCCATTTGTATGTGATGGGGGTGGCAAATGACCCGACGTGTGCACGCTGTGGCGAGGAGGAAGAATGCTCGGCACACATTCTTTGTCGTTGTGAAGCCCTTGGCTATCAAAGGCAGACTATACTCGGTTTAAGGGTTCTTGAACCTGAGGATATAAGATGGGCAGGCCCCAAGGCTATCCTCACTTTTGCGATGAGGGCTGGACTTGGGAACTAGGGTAAGAAGAGATGCAAAAGGGCCCGTTGGTAGGCCTATGCACTGGTGGTTCCAGCCACTAGATAGCCTCTCTCCCTCTTTCATTCATTCATTCAACCTTGCGCAGGCAGCTTCAATTTTCCCACATATTTCAGTAGGTTTAAGAATATTCAAGACTGATGGGAAACAGGGTGAAGGCGTGTTCTTACTATTCAGGTTCAATGAATTATTTTAACTGATTCAGTATTGCTCGTTTGTTCACACATTTCATGTTTTGCTCTATTGCACATTAGAACAACACAGTGCAGCATATGATCTTGGTATTAACTACAACAAACCAAGGTTATGATCGTTGATAGAGAGCACGATAATCATCGAGAAATAAAGTCACTAGACCGTTGTGAAGTAGTTCAAAGTTTTGTGTACCTCGGTTCTTTGATCAACAATCCGGGTAGCTGTGAAAATGAGATTTGACGACGCATTCAACAGGGACGTGTCGCCATGACAAAGCTTACTATATGGCGTGACCATAACATCACTAAAGCTACCAAAATATCGCTGGTTCAGTCTCTTGTGTCCTCCATATTTTTGTATGCCTCGGAAACTTGGACCGTTGAAAAAGCAAATCTAGCTCGCATAGATGCTTTTGAAATGTGGACGTGGACGATAATGCTGAGAGTACCTTATACCGCCCACCGAACTAACGTTTCCATACTGGATGAGCTTGGTAATCCAAAGGGACTATTCTCCATTGTGTCGACGAGAATGTTTACATTCACATATTCACAGAAGCGATAATACGGAGAAACTTGTAGTTCAAGGTCATGCCCCGAGTGGGCGGCGCCGTGGTAGTTCCCCAACAAGCTGGGTGGATACGACGAAACAGATGCTGGATATGAGTATCAAGAGCGCCACTGAACCGACTGTAAATCGCGAACGATGGCGAGCTACAGTTCCCAAAACTATTGATAATATTTGAGTCGGCAATAGTCTAGCTCCGACTTAATGCACTTTACGAGTTCACAACATGTCTGTTAAGATATTGTGAATATGACGATGATCAGCTGGTTTGGATCATTGTACCAGACATCTCTGAGGTAGACGCCAAACGATTACAAAAATATAATTCAAACCCGTTGTTCGCAACGTATGTTCGCTATTTACAAATGAATTACAAATTGTTTTACTCAAAATAAAGCGAAGAAATCGTCGTAGATGTTGGGTTAGGCAGTGGATATTACGTAGAAATAAATGGGGTGCTAGTTGCAAATACTCTGAAAGTTCTTGTCTGTTTATTCGTATGTTATATGCTGTTCTTTACATCTGCAACCTTTAACTCTGGTGTTTGTATGTCAATACAAAGTTGTGTATATGCATTATCTTGTGCAAGCTTATTTTTGTAGGTGTAAGTCGCTAAGGTCATTCCAAAGACATTTATATTTCCTATGGTTCTCCAAAAACGCACCAGCTTGTTCATCACGCCATCGACAAATCATTTTGTACGATCTATAGATAGATAAGGTTACAAGTTTTTAGTTCGATTGGGCAAGAAAACACTTGGTACGGATTTAACTATTTAATTGCACTAACTATGTACACTACGCCTAGCCTAATACTTAAAAGTCTAATTTATTTACAGTCACTGAGTCACTACACTAATTTATATTTGTCCTGCACTTCACTAATTTATGTCACAGTTCATTTATTTTGGCGCGCCACCGGTATATCGCGTATTACTTTTCACTGCACTGCACTCTGTTGACTCTAACCCTGGTTGTCTGCCTGCCTCTATATATACGCATCTCGGTTTCGAGACAATTCCGTTCACTTCCCGTCGCGTTCCAGCGACTTCTCCAGGTTCTCGGCCAATTTTCTAGAAAGAGACAGGGCCGGACTGGCACAATAATAAATAATCTAACCTCAAAGTGTCAAAACTGAACAACTCGCCGAACAGAAAAGGTGCTCACATTTCAGTTTGTATCCACTTTTTAATACTGATCAGCCAAAATGGTTAATTACTTTATAATTACTTTATACCCGCATCGGATATTGCTCCATAATTTTCAAATCAAAATATTCCGAAAACGGTGCACAGTATGGAGTTTTATCACGAGTGACTTTTTGGTGTAGAATTGAATGATGTTCACCTACAATTCTAATTTATAGATCTCATCTCAAAAAAGTTATGTTCAATAATACCTGGTATGAACTGTGTAAGTAGCGCCCTCTATGAGAGTCAGGTATAAAAACAAATTCCTAGGATGTACTAACGTCCAGAGCATATTCGTGTGAAATTTCATTACCATGTTGCCAGTAGTTTCGGCAAAATCGTAAAAAAATGTGTATAATTTTTTTTCTTCAGCGCCCTGTACCTTGAATACGGATGGCGTTACGAAACTTTTTTACCAAGCAAACCCCAATTATTTTCCAGTTTTCTACCTATCCTAGCGACGGAGTAATCTTTTTTGGAACACCCTGTATACATAAAACAACTGCAATACGTTTTTCTTTCCTTATTAATGCAATTTTAACACCACTGTAAGGATCCTATTGTAGACTCGCGCTACTGGTACTTATATATGCTCTGGCAATATTATATTCTTGGGCTACACCTGTCATGATATGAGCTACGCTGTCGAAGGATATTGAATAGTGTAATATATTCCAGAAATCATGGCCACCGGCAAGGAAGGAAAATGGAAACGGTCGTTGTGCTCCATAAAACTGAAATACACTGGCGAGCAAACAATTTAGGTCATTTTAGAAACCACAAATAATTTTGGAAAAAAGTTAATTAATGAATCATCGGTTCCGGCGATTGCAAATTACAGCGATGGTCAAGTATTCTTAATCCGAGATATGAAAATTGCAGCGGCTGGTCATTTTTCCATTTCACATAATACAGTATTATTATTATATAATATTTTGCTATACAAATCCAAATTAATTTTTAGAATACCTCCAAACAGGTAGACAGGTAGACTAACCCTAGTCCACCCCCTGCGGCTACGCCGATAAGCCGATAAGGGATCTTCGCTGCAATTTTCAACATCTTTTATGGTCACATTTGAGATTTATATGATTATACCCTAACCGCGGCTGCAATTTGCATCCGCCCATCGGTTCAGTAGGTGGAGGATCATTTATTCTCCGATAAATGCTAGAGAGTATATTTGTTATATGTCGGTTGTTGTCAGCATATTTTTGACTTTTGATGAACTAACGTCACAAATCAAGACCTAGCTACGGATATGACGTCGAAACTAATGCACGGCTCAACAAACCATCAGCTGTCATTCTCAAGGTCTGGGATTGCTTTGCGCCGATCCCTTTGTGCATCGACATTTTGGGTTAGATTGGTTCTGATTTCAACAGGTAAAGATTAAGGACAACATAAACTTTATGTTGTCTTTATTGTTTACCTTCCTTTTACAACGCATGGGTTTAGTATTATTTCTTAATTCTGCTCTGTTGTTCACCTTTTTCTACTCCGTCCCTGTCAGGGCGAATGAAACTATCCCAAAATGGCGTCGCTGACGTCAGATATTTGCAGCATGTCATCACAAAGGAACCGACCGTGAGTAAGACAGATGATTGTTTGTTGAGCCGTGACTAAAGCCGGCACCACATATGCGGTATTCGGCGAGCAACGAATCCCGATTATTTGCTATTCGGCTATGTGGCTGCAGGATTTTACCCGAATATTCGCCATATGCCGAGCACCGAACATTCAGCCGGCGAAATAGCCGGCGCCACACCTGCGGCATTGAGGGAACAACGAACAGCGAACCAACCAAATCAGTTCAGTTTTACAGGCCCCCACCCTGTAACCACCCCAATTTCTCCTCCATCAAAAAAAAAAAAATAGAAAATGATCTGGGACTCCTAAAAACGAAGTTTGATCTATTTTTATATTTTTATTTTTTTTGTTATTGCAGAGCCACCACTGACACGATTATACATGAAAATTAATTCGGTCATTTCCGGGTTATACTAAGTCCTTTGGCTTCTATAATAGGCAGGGCAATGTTCGGATGGACCTAAAAAAATTATTTATGTTGCTAGGTCTTCCTTCACAGGTCAGTGGACAGTGGACAGTCCATTGTGAATCTTCAATCTTTTTTCAATTTTACAATCCCTCACCCGCCAACTACCCCAAATTTCACCCCCAACCAAAAAAGATAGAATATGATCAGATACACCTAAAACACCTAAAAATGAAGTTTGTGGAATTTTTGGATTTTTTTGCTAACTACTCCGCCGCCCATACACAGATTTTCAAAATTGGCAGCATTACCTATTACGACCCCACAGCATATCGCTGCCCAAATTTCATCACAATTCATGCAGCGGTTACTGAGATTACGAGGCTATAAAAATGCCAACAGACAAACAGACAGACAGACCGACAAACAGATAGACAGATCGACAGACAGACAGACAAACAGACCGACAGACAGACCGACGGAAATGAGTGACGTGGATTTTCGTTATGTAGGTGTCGTAAAACGCCTTTTTATTGTAACTCCTATCATACAAACATTATGTTAAAATCTCCTTTAAATGTTATGTGCTCGTTATTCAACTCATTCTAAACATTCTGATATTTATAATGATAGCTGTGAGTTAATCATCAGCCACTATAAATCCGAGCTGAATAATACTGAGCACCTTTAGATTTAGTTGATACATCTTTTTCTATATTTTATAATGTTATTTCACACTTTTATATCTTATTGTTTTGTTTATGCATTTCCTGTAATTGGGTTCAACCTGTTGAAAATAAACGATAAATAAATAAATACATAAATAAATAAATAAAACGCCCAAAAAGCGTGTTATCTCAAAATCGAAAATTTCCTGATCACAATGAATACTCTCCTCACCTATCGGTGTCGTAGGAAGTAAAACGGCAATTACTGCCATTACTCTAGCATTACTATTTTCCATTGATGATCGCCATGATTTTATTACCGATAAATTTCAATTTCTAGGTTTTAATTTGCTATGAACATTCGGGCTTTCCCATTCTCTTTCTTCTCGAAACTAAATATCGCCAACTACGCACATGTAGAGCGACATGTGCTCACTATTCGGCGAGCAAGGTTGAAAAAACGGCGAATAGTGATATTCGGTAAATACCCGCATATGTGGCGCCGGCTTAAGACTCAATCGCCACAGTGGAGGTTAAATTCAAGCTTAGGGCAGCCATCGCATAGTCTCTCAAAAACAACTATGCCGAGCTGTCATTTCACCCCACATAACACTATATGGATATGTACTTTTACAGAATGTACATGAGATATTCTAGTTTGAACATGTGTATTTTGAATATTTATAGGACGTTGAATGTACGACATATGAAAAACGATATACACTAGTGTAATATACTACGTATATTCACGTAGGTATATTCATATGTGAATATACGTAAGATGTTGGTCTAAGTATCATAATATATACATCCAGTAGTTTAGCGTTAACGACAACTAGCTCCGCCATTGCTGATTTCTGACCATTCCGCCGTTCGCGTCCTCCGTCGTAGTTAGCGTGCGTGTGCTGGTGCTGGTTGTGCCTGATTATCTGATCGAGTGAGATATTGTGCAATGTTACTATTCTGGCTACTGATAACACTCGCATCCAGTGTTTGACGGTACGTAAGCGGAACAAACTACCTACAAAGTGTATAACCTTGACTTCTTTGCGATTTTAGACATGCCATTAAACAGGAAAGGGATGACAATCACAGTACCTAACTGATTTTGCCATGTATTTTTATTGTAACTAGAAATTGAATTAATAAGAATAGATAATACAAACATAAGGTTTGCTTATTGTTCTGCCTTTGCATTGAACTTTCATATACTATGCATGTGCATTAAAAGTACATAAATGTACATTTAATGGATATACCATGGATGTGGAAGTTAGCGATAAAGGTATATGAAATGTCTATTTTTTATGTCTATTTTACATCTATTAGACTTTATGCTGCATTTGTGGATATGCATATTCATTGATCTGTATCTACATGTTCATACCTGGTCTATGTTACATATACTATGCATGTACATTAGACGTACATTTATGTACATTTAATGGATATGTGGGACAGATCCTCTCTCGGCAGACAAATCGGTGTTAATCCGACAGCTCAACAAAGAAGCTGTCTTGACTTGTCGTAAAATTCGTCTACAAATAATTAACAACTCTAAGGATATCCAGGAAGGCCATGACCGTGATCGAGTCCAGTGCGGCGATTAATCTTGTTTCAAGCTCTTAAACCCGCCCGTTCGTCTGGCGGTTCGCCAAATTGCTGGGATAAACCGTCGCCAGTGGAAAAAGTGCGGACCACGGACCCGATAGTGCGCCCACATAGTGCAAAAGGGAATTCATCATAATTAACCCCTTTTCAGAGAGGACCGTGACGGTTCCGAGCCGCAAGCATGATGAATTGCGCCCTTGGAGATTCAATAGTTTGGAGGGTCGCGTGCTTATCCCCGTAATTCATACGATGATAAGACGGGCGAATGTGGAAGACGTATTACGTAAAAGCGCAGTACTACAACCTCCCCAGGGAAGGTGGAGTGGAGGACTGAGCTATTAAAGGCCATCTCTGGATAGTGTCCCATAATCTCCTTGACACGTGATATTCTCGTAACAAAAGAAAGGTCAAACGAAAACTGAGTGGAATTTCTTGTCGTGCCTTTGATTTCAGACACCAGCATAGCCGGATTAAGCTTTCGTGGGGCCCGGGGCTTATAATTTTAAGGGGCCCTTTATAAATAAAATGCAAATACTATTATTTATGAAACTATATTCCCGATATAACAAAAGAAACTACTATACACTTTTTTATAAGTACGTCATGAGTCCCGCTTATAGTATCAGCACTGCTCTCAATGTTTGCGTTTGCTTAGTAATCAGAACTATTTTCAGTGCAATCCTTTTCAAGCGGAGCGTTAGGTGTGCTTAAAAAACTTATTTTGGGCAATTTTTTCACTGCTTTTAATTTATCCTCAGCAGCCTTAAAATAGTTATTTAGAGTTATCTTGGTAAATCGTAGTCATGTAGCATATAAACATAACACTAACAAACTATATGGATAACTTACTTTTCTTTTTTGAGCGTCGTCTTTGTATCGGTTCATCTTCAATCTATTCATTATGTTGGCACGAGCCACAGGTTCCGACAGTATCCAATGGGTAGGTGTAGGTATAGGTATTTTCTATTTTCTTTTTATATAGACTGAGTCAAGCTCAACGCCTCGGACTCTTGTGACCAAACCATAACACTTTTTAGAAAATTTGCGTATGTATTTAGGTCGAGTTGGACTACATTTTAAAAATAATGACTTTTATTCAGGGTTTCTAATAAAAGCGTGCCATATCAAAGTTATGATTTTTTAAATGGAACACCCTGTATATATTATTGAATATTTAGATTACTGGGTCAATTCTAGTGTGACTTTATGTATCACACCTGGGACTTATAGTGAGCCGTTTAGGTGCAATTCACAATTTTTGATACAAGTAGATATCAGAAAAAAATTGAATATCGCAGCGATTATAAAACTTAGACGGCTGTGAGTTTGCCGTGCGACTAAACTTGAAATGGGCCAACTTAGGTTCGACGTTCAAGTTTGAATTACATTTGTACTTGGAGACTAATTAAGGAAACTTCAATCAGAATTAACTTGATTTTTTCAAATGGGAATGCCTAATTATTTTTATATAGTCGAATTTAAAATTTGTTATCAATCTCTGGTAGTTTTCATTTAATCTCAAATTTTCAACCAAACCGGTGTTTTTAAATTTTCCTACCTATAAGCCACGTAGCAGGCCATGAAATACAAAAAAAAAAACTATTTAGGTGGAAGAGAATAACTAACTTAACAGAAAGATACAGACGAACTAGAGTAAACGGTTAAAATTATAAAAATGACTTACAACAAATCACGTCTAATCAGAAATAACAGAGGCAATACCTCAAATCAAATCAAATTATAAAACATAATTTGCCCCGCAAAAAATTAAAATCTGATTTGTCAGTATTCTTTTTTTTTGCGATCTTGCTAATAGATACTGAAAAACTAGAAAGGCTACAGTGGGACAGTCAGAGGTATCGTTACTTTCGGTTTTGACTAAAATGACTATTGTTTTATATCATCAAATGTGAAATTTTGTGCTGAAGATATTAGACTGCTAGTAACTATCGCTGAAAGTTTAATGGTTTTGGAAATTTTTAATCTATAACACATTGCAGTAGCTAGTAAGCTGTAAAAATTATTCATTTCTGACGTATTTCAGCTTCCCTTTGACCTTAGGCATCTTACCGGCGTTGTTTCTAGTTAGAGTTCATTGGTTATAGGGAATTTTTATAACCCTGCCCCTTTAGTTTATCTGTATCTTTCTGCTATATTGTTTGCTTCTATCTGAACACGTTTTTGTTTATATTTCGTGGCCTGCTGGTTTTCTTATAGGTAGGGAAATTGAAAAACGCCGCTTCGATTGAAATCTCGAAATTAAGTTTTTAGTAGATCTACTGATTTTATTGTTCATCTATTGACCTAATATTTGCTCTGTCACATTACATAAAAGTAGGGCGCCTGCAGGGCCCCTCTGAAACGCGGGGCCCGGGGCTCCAGCCCCTTTAGCCCCATGGTTAATCCAGGCATGTACACCAGGGATCAGCAACTTGTGGTCCTTCTACAAATTTTTGTGCGGCCCGCCAAAGCACCAATATAATTTTAGCAAAAATCAACAAACCTAAAACGTGAATATGCAGAGAAAAAAGTTGTACTTTATTTGCTGATCTCCACTCGAAAATTGTTTCGATATCTACGTTGACCTGTGAGGCATGTTGCTGTCGCCGACGTACCGTCTCCTGGGATGATAGTGGCTTGCCTGGTTTCATGCACGATATCAATGTACTGTCGTCTGCGAAGCTGTAGACTGGATTGGATGTTAGTTCCAGCAGCTCGTTGATGTACATCAGAAACAGTGTAGAGGATAGGACGCGATTCCTGAGGATCATCGTTTATTGAAAATACGTCCGATGAACAGCCTTCTACTAAAATAAAGAGAGATCGGTCGTTCACAAAGCTATTCAGTCACCGGCGCAAGCCAGATGATAGTGCATTAGCAGCAAGCTTGACCAGAAGTCTCTCATGCCACACTCTATCGAAGGTTTTCGATACGTCAAGTGCAACAATAAGGGATTCGCCATAATTTTCAATTACTCTGTTTCAGAAGTGAGTGACGTAGGCCAGGAGGTCACCCATAGACCTATGCTTACGGAAGCCTACTGGCGATCATTTAGGATGTTATTGGTGTTCAGGTATTTCAGGAGCTGAGTGTAAATGACAGTCCCCATAACCTTAGACACGATGCTGAGAACAGCCACCAGGACTATAGTTGGTGGTTTTTCGCCTTTCTGTACGCAGCCAATCTTCCATGAAGCGGGAAACACGCCTCGCTGATACGATGGTTTGAAGAGCTTGCAAAGAATAGGTGCAAGCTCAGCGGCACAGCGTTTAAGGACAATTGCTGTAATTTGGCCAGGACCAATAGCTTTCTTCCTGTTTAGTTTTTGGAGGATGCTTTTTACATCTCGGTGTTTTAAATTTGACCTCTGCCATTCTCAAGTTCACGTTTATGGTGGTGGTCGGAGTACTTCCTTGGAAGTCTATAGAAGAATTGGCTGCGAAAAGTCTCCCTCAGATGTCTGCTTTTTTTTAGGAGTAGAAGCGATGGACATGTACTCTCTGGTCAAGGGTAATACTGACAAATAGGAAAAGTTCTGGCTAACAGGCTTATCTACAGACCAGGATGCTAAGACTGCTTATGCTTACGAAAACAATAAGTGTGCGTATAACGACAAAGGTACCATAAGATTTTAATTTGTTTATCTTTATTACACAGAGTATTAATAAATACAGCTTAAAAAATTGAAAAAACAAGCTTTCCATCCATCGCTTCTGCTCCTAAAGACAAAGCAGACATCTTGGGGAAGGTCTTCGCAACTAATTCTACTGTAGACTTTCAAGGAAGTACTCCGACCACCACCATAAGCGTGAACTCGAGAATGGCAGAGGTCAAATTTCAACATCGAGATGTAAAAAGCATCCTCCAAAAACTGAACACCAATAAAGCTACTGGTCCTGACCAAATTCCAGCCATTGTCCTTAAACGCTGTGCTGCTGAGCTTGCACCTATTCTTTGCAAGCTCTTCAAACTTTCGTATCAACGAGGCGTGTTTCCCGCTTCGTGGAAGATTGGCCGCGTACAACCCATCCCTAAGGAAGGCAAAAAAACTGATCCCACCAATTATAGACCCGTGGCTCTTCTCAGCATCATGTCTAAGGTTATGGAGACTGTCATTAACTCACAGCTCCTGAAATACCTGGACAACAATAACATCATAAATGATCGCCAGTATGGCTTCCGTAAGCACAGGTCTACAGGTGACCTCCTTGCCTACGTCACTCACTTGTGGAACAGAGCAATAGACAATCATGGCGAATCCCGTGTTGTTGCACTTGATATATCGAAAGCTTTCGACAGAGTATGGCATGACGGACTTCTGGTCAAGCTTGCTTCTTATGGACTACCACCTGGCCTGCGCCAGTGGCTGAATAGCTTTTTGAACGACCGATCTCTGTTTGTTGTAATCGAGGGCTGTTCATCAGACGTATTTTCAATAAACGCCGGTGTTCCTCAGGGATCTGTCCTATCCCCTACACTGTTTTTGCTGTACATCAACGAGCTGCTGGAAATAACATCCAATCCAATCTACAGCTTCGCAGATGACAGTACATTAGTGTCGTGCATGGAACCAGGCAAGCCACTATCGTCCCAGGAGACGGCACGTCGGCGACAGCAGCATGCCTCACAGATCAACGCAGATATCAAAACAGTTGTCGAGTGGGGATTAGCAAATAAAGTACAGTTCAACGTACAAAAAACTCAGGCAACAACACTTACAAAGAAGTCTCACGATGGCTTACCAACCGTGGAAATGGAGGGTCACCCCATAGTCGAATCACCCTCCGTCAAGCTTTTGGGAATCAACATCAACAATAACATGTCCTGGCACGACCACGTCGTCAGTATTGCTAAAACGGCATCCCAGAAGCTTGGAGTTTTGTTCCGCTGTAGGAAGTTGTATACACCAGAGCAACTGCTGCTGCTCTACAAGGCACAGATCCGACCATCGCTGGAGTATTGCTCCCATGTGGGGGGGGGGGTGCGCTCAGAAGCACTCTCTAAAGCTTCTGGACACTATCCAGAAAAGAGCGATTAGACTAATCGATACGCCTAACCTCACAAAGGACCTCCACAGCCTGGAACATCGGAGGAGGGTGGCTGACCTATCCCTGTTTTACAGATTCTATCACGGAAGATGTTCGTTTGAGCTCTCTCAGATAATAACACCACAGGCCGTCCGAACCAGGAATACTAGAGAAGCTCTGCGAGCTCATCCTTACCAGGTCGAGGTCCTTACTCCCCGAACCAGTCTCCTCCAGCATTCCTTCTTTTGGAGAACTTCGACGCTGTGGAATCAGCTGCCGGGGAATTTGTTTCCCGACGGCTACAACCTGCTGCGTTTCAAATCTAACGTGAACCGATACTTATCCTCTCGCAGCGCTTCTACAGCGCCATAGGCTTTGAGCCTTTGCGGGAGGCCGACCATAAAAAAAAATAGTGATAAAGTCAACTAAAAAATTAAAAATAAATATAGTTTAAAAAAACATAAAAACACGACTTTAAAGAACATCGGACAGAAAAGTTAAAAATATTTGTTTTAATAAGCTTAAAACATTAATGAACGAAACATACTAGTATGATGGTGACAAAAGCGTATAAGCAGTTCGTGTATTGTACGTAAATCGAGCGCCCGACTCTTTTCTAACAATTATACTAGTATTTTTCCGTTCATTATTGTTTCATGCTATATTTATTCCTAACAAGTCGGATGCAGAGAGTACATCAAAATAACAGGTTTAGCCAATATTGGGGCCATTTATTTTTATTTTATATATAAACGATCTCGTTTGGCATATGGCAGCACTAGATCCAGCTATACCAACAACTATGTACGCTGACGACACAACTTTCTGTTTTAATGTGAGCTCTGAAGTCTTAAGCGAAACACAACATGCGGATACCATCATAAGTCATTCAAAAAAAATGGTTCAATTCGAACGAACTCTTTCTTAACAGTAATAAAACTGAAATTTGTTCTTTTTCATTGAAATTAACCAATAATTTTTCACATGTGAGATTCCTGGGCATAGATCTAGATTCGTCTCTATCCTGGTCTTTCCACATAGAAAACCTGTGTAGTAAGTTATCACGAGCTGTTTATGCGATAAGAAAGGTGGACACTGAAGCAGCAGTGACTGCTTACTATGGTTTATTCCACTCTTCACTAAGCTATGGAATTTTAAGTTGGGGTAATGCCTCCTTTAGTCAACTCCAGAAAATTTCTATCATACAAAAAGCTGCTGTGCGTGGCATAGTGAACGCCAAACCTGTCGAACATTGTAAGGATTTGTTCAGACATTTTAAAATAACGACCTTGTTTGGGTTAATTGTATTTGAAAACCTGATGTACATAAAATCATCAATAAGTATATTCAGTTATCTTCTGTGCATATGTATGAAACAAGAGGTAAGAACAAACTGATACAACCCCGTAGAAGAGTGAATACTCGTAGATCTAAGGTCTTAGGAATCGAACTATATAATGCTTTACCTGACGAAATTTCAAACCTGCCAATTAGTGCTTTCAAAAGAAAAATTAAACATCTATTAAAAGATATAGCTCCATATAAAACAGAGGATTATATCAATTATATGAGGCTAAATGCCAGGCTAAAGGCTCAGGACTAAAGTCCTTATTTTGTTTGTTATTTGTAGTATGTATTTGTTAATGTATATTGTAATTTACACTTGCATGTTAATTTGTAATATTTCAAGGCTTTATGTGACGTACCAACAATGTATGTACATTTACTGGTGAATAAATTATTATTATTATTATAGCTTATTTTTAACTTTTTAGTCCGATGTTCTTTAAAAGCGTGTTTTTTTTAGTTTTTTAAACTACAATATATTTGAATTGATTCACCTAAACGGTGTCGAACTCTTCGTGGCAAGAATGCATGTTGCCCCATACCATCAAAATCGAAGTGACTCCTGAACGACTTCATGTCTAATCTTATGCCACTATTATTTTTTCCTTTTCATTATTTGGTCATTAGTCAGCAGCAAAATATTGCACGGAACTGTACAGAGCTAACTAACTTGACGCCATTCTTCATCATTATAATTTTTTGACGTCACCGCAACATTTTCAAAGGTATTTATGATCAAAGGAAGAGTTGAACTAGTTTTAACTGTATGCCTTGCTTGCCTGTGAACTTTAATTGTAAAGAGTGGAGTATGCACACTTTTTGTGATGCAATTCTCCAAGGGGTATAAACTCGTTTTGAAACGAAGCATGCAATTACTTCGAATGGCCGGCAAATCACGCTATAATACGAACTAGCTTATCAAGACAACTTTGAAATAAGTTTCCAGAACAGCACACCTTACGTGCTATTGCTTACGTGGTTTGTGAATAATTAAAATATAAAGAGCATTGTTAAGTGTATATTTTCTGACCGTATTCCGCAATAACTGCCTTTAGATACCAAGAAGACGACAGTTGACAAGTTCAAATTATCAACAATCAACTGTATATTTTAATGTTATTATTACTATGATCTAATGTTTCTGTCCTTAAAATACTTATGCCGGTTTTCCACCAAACGGACAGTGGAGTTTATGTTTTGTGTGTGTTTTCCGGAACCTGGAAAACAAAAACAAAACTGAAACAAACTTAAAACTCTTGTTTCCATCAAGCAGACTATATTAAGTTCGAGTTTCGCTTTTGTTTTCAGCCCTTTTCCATTGATCATGAACACATATGTTTCAGTAATCGTCAAACAATGTTTTGAGACGATTTTATGTTTCTTGATTTTGGCTAGTTTGTGCTGCGGTCCTTGAAAAAGTAAGTATAAAAAATTGCATGTGTGACGGATTTAGCTATAATGAAAACAAAAATGTGCTCTGTCTGAATAGAAATCACCTTAATTTATTAATAATATTAAAGTATACTTATTTAAACTATTTGGTACCAATCTGGATAAGCGAAGTGAAATATATGTCGAAAACTCTCAAGAAACACAAAACCAGTTCCATCAGATAGACTGGAGTTTCAAAACATGTCTAAACCTTTTGATGTACTGAAACTCGAACTGTCGCAAAACACGACAGTCTACAAAAAGTTTTCGAAATGTTGTAGTTTTGTTTTCCTCAACACGAGTTTGTATAGGGTGGGGCATAAAAACCAAATGTTTTTGGTTTGAGGAGTACTCATATATTAGAAAAGGGAGGAGCGCGTGGTTTATTACAATCCATTCCTTGATTCAAACCATTTCACTTTCTTACTTGCCACTTGCTATCATGGAGCGGTAGACGCTAGGACAACGCGTGGCATCATTGGCTCATATTTTTTTGGAGAAAATGGGGTCACCACTAAAGTAACATCTGAACGTTACATTCATATGGTGAATACCTTTTTCATACCTGAATTGCAAAGAAGAGGTGTGGATATCAAAGATTTGTGGTTCCAGCAAGATAGGACCACGGCACACACCGCCAGAGCATCTATGGTTGTTCTTCACCACCTGTTTCCAAATCGGTTAATTTTGAGGTTTGGTGGCATTTCATGACCTCGGTCTCCCGACTTATCAATTTGTGATTTTTTTCTATGGAGGTAACTCAAGTCACGTGTTTAAAAGGCCAAGCCCCGTACGATAGACGGAAGGAGGCGATTCGCCATGAAAAAATCAACAGAGACATGCTGGAAACAGTGGAGTGGAATTTTCGTGAACGGCTGCATCATATGCCAGAAGTAATTTTTGCACTTAGATATTTCAAAATGGTATATTATCAGCTATGTTCTACTACCAATATTTTTTTTAGCGTAAAAACTAATAATTTTATGATTATTTTAAAAACACTTGATTAATATGCCCCATCCTGTATTTAGTTATTGTTTTGTCCGTTTAATGGAAAACCGGCTTTATGTATGACTATTTCACAATTTGATGAAATGCATTTTACTGATTGTTGAGACAAGTTTATACGTCCATAGCAGCCGCCGCGCCAACAGCAGTTAAGAAGAAGGATAATGCTAAATTGATTTAGAATCTGTCCAAAACCTACATAGGAACAGCAGAGTCGCAGAGACTGAGATCTGGACTGTAAGGAGGGTGCGCGAGAAGTTCCAGGCTTATCGGGATCAAACAATCGGTGCATGCTTAGGTGCATTATCATGATGCAAGAATCAGGCGTCTATTCTTGACTTTGGCCGTAGGTTTTTCGTAGATCCAATAACTTTAGACAGGCACTGTTCAGTATACCAGTTATTTGTGAGTGTCTTCAGTTGATGCGGCACCCAGAGGGAACAGTTTCTTCACGTGTAAATGATAATTCAAAATGGAACGAATTATGGTGTATTTAGGCCTAAAGTACCCTCTAATATCTCTATGTCACTCGCCTCTCTTCCTCAAGCATTTTCTTCACAGCAGTATCGTTTTCCCCCGTAAATGAATTTCGTGGCCTTCTCGGCTCCACATTATCCTCCGGAGTGAAATGTCCGCTTTAGAAACCACCTGAATATCGTTGTACTATGTCGACAACTATACGAGTCGTTTCTTCTAACCATTGGTGCTGTTGCACTTGACATATGGCCTGTGCCAGTTGCTGAATAGCTTCTTGAACGACAGATCTCTGTTTGTTGTAGTCGAAGGCTGTTTATCAGACGTATTTTCAATAAACGCCGGTGTTCTTCAGGGATCTGTTCTATCCCCGACACTTTCTGCTGTACATCAACGAGCTGCTCGAAATAACATTCAATTCAAGTAAGACAGAAGGAATTCTGCCGGTTTCGTGGTACAAAAGGTATTCCGTGTTGTTCGAGCCAGTTTCTCGTAAGCAAAGCATAATGAGTTGAAGCCAGATCTGGCCAAAACATTATATTGTCATTAGCATGGTGGGTATTAATAAAATTGAGTAGTTTAGGCAAACATCTTTGAGTATAGGCTTCTGCGGTAACAATTTCGACCCTAACTCGTCCAACGTACGGCTGTGAAATACCGTTGTCTGATATAGCGCACCACTAACACTTTGTTTTCAAACTTTTCTTTTCGTTTAAATTTTACATTATCTGGACAACCTTCAAAGTTTCTTGTATAAAACCCATCATTACCATTTATTTCTAATTTCGAAAATGTGAAATACGTTTCATTGTCAAGAATAATTTTTATGTTGCCAGCAAAATGAGTACGACGTAAATTGCGACAGCATTGAGGAATTCTTTCTGATTTGGGGAATACTTTGGACACTTTCTTCTTTTTCGGAAGAGATAGATTGTGCTATCATTGACGTGAAAAATGCGTCCAAGTTTTCGTGTTGAAGTTCCATGTTCACTTCTGTTGATCATTCTTTGACCTGCAGCAGCATTCAACGCTCTTGGACGTCCACTTTTTGGTAAATTTATACAAGGGATACCTTCTTCGCATTCACGGATCGCTCGATAAATTGTGGCAACAGAAATATTTTGATCTTGATATAGGCGAACTATTTCTTTTTTTTTCAAGTCGTCCAACTAGACTGCAAATACTCTTCCGAATACCTAATTTGTACGACATTTTGACAACTAATATCATAACCAAAATGGTTTTATTATTACGTTTAGATGTTGTCTGGTTACCATGGTAACGATTTCTGAATTGTTTCCAACGGTGAAACTACCTCTCGAGTTTTGAAAACAATTCTCAAAACTTTTGCAACATACGTTAATAACCGACCGAAAACGACGACTTTTAAAAGGTGAAACAGTGACGATTTGAAACCCCAAATATTGGTACCACAATTTTATTATTTATTATAACGAATACATTGATACATGTGAAGTATTTATTTACAATATGTTTTAAATAGATTTAAGGCTAATTCATAAACTTTCCGTTACCGTTCGCAGGTAAGCAATTTGTTCATTATGACTTCCATTTTCAAATTAATCTCGGTATATTATGTGATACGCATTTTCACACAAACAAAAACCGTCTTCACCTTGAGTTGACCAGATGTTCATAAAATTTTTTTCCGTATGTACACGTGTTATGTTTTTAACTCTCATAATCCTCTCTGATCTACTATTCTCTTTGTGGGCGTTTTCATATTTGCATACATATTACACATTTTAAACAAACGCTAGTCAGCATTTTAGAATCGTTTAGTTCATAGCTAAAAAAGATATTACTATATATTATACGATTAAAAATGTAAAACACCTTTTATATGCTATCATTTATTTAAATTCCTACTAAATCACGTGAAATATGTTAGTCTATATCAATTTAATAAAGAAATACACTATATTATGTTAGTACGTTTTATGATGTCCTCTTCACGAAAAGCTATGTTACTAATTTCTGTCGTTTTATCTGTCTATTTGTGGGTATGTCTGACTGTCGGTCTGTTGCCATATCTTGCTAACAGGTAATTTCAGCTACCGCTCTACCAATTTTAATAAGATTTGGCGCGCCGTATGCTGTATGTCTGTATATAACATCACTAAAGCTACCAAAATATCGCTGGTTCAGTCTCTTGTGTTCTCCATATTTTTTTATGCCTCGGAAACTTGGACTGTTAAAAAGGCAGATCGAGCACGCATAGATGCTTTTGAAATGTGGACGTGGAGCAGAATGCTGAGAATTCCTTATACCGCCCATCGAACTAATGTTTCCATACTGGATGAGCTTGGTAATCCAAAGAGACTATCCTCCATTGTGTCGACGAGAATACTTATATTCTTCGGACATATTCACAGAAGCGATAACATGGAGAAACTTGTAGTTCAGGGTCACGCCCCAGTGGGCGGCGCCGTGGCCGTTCCCCTACACGCTGGGTGGATACGACGAAACAGTTGCTGGATATGAGTATCAAGAGCGCCACTGAACTAACAGTAAATCGCGAACGATGGCGAGCGACAGTACTCAAAACTATTGATAATATTCGTGTCGGTATGCTGTATGGTCATAGTGGATAATAATGTTATATTTTTGAAAATTAATAAATTAGAGATGGAGTGATTATAAAAAAATAAAAGTCCTCAGAATCACTCCAAACTTTAGATGTTTGGAGTACAAGGCTTTAAATAGTTCTGTATTGTGTAACGTCGAATTTATTGAATTGATTTTACTTAAATTTTAAAACAGTATTATTATCGTGGCTAGGATGGAAAACGAGTATGTTTTTTAGAAATCGAGTCAGTGGCGGTGCAGCAATAATCTAAAAAGTACAGATATAAAAAACAACTCAAACTCCGTTTTCAGACGATTCATTGGATCCTGATCCTTTCCTATTTTTGTTTTTGTGGGGCGTGAAATGGGGGTCGGGGGTTGTAAAACTCAAACATTTGTTGTATTCATATTCATACATTGCGCTGAAGGAATTGACTTTGGTGATATCATGTGTTTTCCCAAATATAAGGTGTAACTTGGAAACTACGAACTTGATTGTGATGAAATTGCGATACCGTTTTACTACTGGGGAGGAAACGATAAAAATATCATTGGTGGAACTCTTGCCAGTGGCGTAGGAGAAATCGACAATAAAAGAAAAAATCAAAATCGCTCAAACTTAGTTTTTAGATGTTTCAAAAATCCCTGATGATTGTTTAGTTTTCTGATGAGGATGGTGTAGGGAGACACTCATATTTTTTTTGTTAGTATCGATGAGTAGAGAACAATAATTTATGAAAATCCATTATTCACAATTTTATTAAACTCTCCAAAGCTATATAGCGATTTGTAGCTGTTAGAATAATGGCAACATTTTGTTGGATTACAGGATTTACTGAACGATCAAAACGTGCTGGTCGGTTTGGAATTTTGTCATAAATCTCTCCCATTTGCGTTTACGTATGGGCTTTATATGGAAATGTTGTTTATGTGCTTCACATTTTCAATACATTTTGCTTATAATGGCTTTCCACACGCAAACCTCATATGTAGTCGATTTTTATGTAACGGATATCGGTAAACCTTCATGTAATACCACTTAGAAACGTTATATTTTGTTATTTGCACGTATATTTCACAACACTCCTAATCATTTCTATATATATTTCATTTTACTTGCGATTTAGCCAGGTTGTTTGTATTCTGGATTTGCAAATTGTATCACAAAATTTATTGTAGGTAAAAGCTATTAAGTTATTATACAGGGTGGGGCATAATAATCAAGTGTTTTTGAAATAATCATAAAATTATTAGTTTTTACTATAAAAAAATTATTGGTAGTAGAACATAGCTGATAATAAACCATTTTAAAATATCTAAGTGCAGAAATTACATCTGGCATATGATGCAGCCATTCATGAAAATTGCACTCCACTGTTTCCAGCATGTCTCTGTTGATTTTTGAGAGACTCCATGACGAATCGCTTCCTTCTCTGCGTCTAACGTACTGGGCTTGGCCCTTTAAACACGTGAGTTGAGTTACCCCCATAGAAAAAAATCACAAATTGATAAGTCGGGAGACCGAGGAGGCCATGAAATGCCTCCAAACCTCGAAATTGAACGATTTGGAAAAAGGTGGCGAAGAACAGCCATGGATGCTCTGGCGGTGTGTGCCGTGGCCCCATCTTGCTGGAACCACAAATCTTTGATATCCACACCTCTTTTTTGAAATTCAGGTATGAAAAAGGTATTCATCATATGAATGTAACGTTCAGATGATACTGTAGCGGTAACCTCATTTTCTCCAAAAAAATATAGGCCAATGATGCCACGCCATATGCCACGCGTGTTCTAGCGTCTACCGCTCCATGAAGGCAAGTGGCAAGTAAGAAAGTGAAATGGTTTGAGTCAAGGAATGGATTGTAATAAACCGCGCGCTCCTCCCTTTTCTAATATATGAGTACTACTCAAACCAAAAACACTTGGTTTTTATGCCCCACCCTGTACTACTCGTAAGTGAAATCCGAACACTAGAAAAAAGGGATTTTCGCATTAAAAAAACTGGACAGCTTGGTAGCATCCTGTCTATTTTTCTCTCTATTTTACATACCATGTTGGTCATTCAGACGCTATTTGCCTACATAGCATCACCAAAAAAACTCTATACGTTGGTTGTGTAAAGATGCCCCTACAAGACGGCGTAAACTACGTAGTTAACCCCGATAAACCGAGTCGGATTGTAGACCAACGAGAACGTGTTGCTTCTTTCAGAGCAATTGCTGTAACCATGGGGCGTAGTGTGGCTAGAGTTGTAGCAGCATGTTTAGTATAGATCGAAGAAGGGCGAATGCAGCGAGCTAGAGGTTCTAGAACTCGTAGGAAAACTACAGACTGGCAAGTACCACAGATTGTTTGAAATGGGCTTAAGATCATACCGTTCAAATCTAACGCTTCCATCGTCGCCAACGGTTAGATTGGTGCCAAGAACACCGACTGTGACAGGCTGAGTGGCATCAGACGGCTTCTCCGACAAGTGCAGGTTTCGTGTGGAGGCACATGACGGGCGCCAACGCGTAAGACGACGACAGGGTGAACGACGCGATCTCCAGTTTGCGGTTGAGCGCCATATACTCATATACACCGACCTATTGGTTTGATGGTTTAGGGTGCCATTGCATTCAACAGCAAGTCACCTTTACTTGTGATTCGTGGCACATTGACTACGCAACGTTATGTGAATGAGGTGTTAGAACCAATTGCCGTTTCATATGTCCGATGCCTCGAAGAGGGTTTCTTCCAGCAAGATAATGCAAGGGAATGGATGAGGTTCCTACAGAAAGCTGAGGTCAGGATACTCCCCAATCACCCGATTTATCGCCAATTGAAAAAGTATGAGATGGGATAGGTCACGATCTACCCAATCCTCTGACCACGCTGGACAAACCGGAACATGAGGGAGTACAGCTTGGGAGGCTACAGTTTTTATTAGCAATCAGGTTACGAGCATGTCACGTAGGCTAGAGGAGTACATTCATGAACATGGAGAGCATTTGCTCAGGGTAGCATGTAGCTTACCTATGATTACCGATAAACAAGGATTTCAAGGTATTATGCATTTCATCATCATCATAGTCACAATGTCTTAACAGACATGTTGTGAACTCGTAAAATTCATTTACTCATTTCACGAGTTTCTCTTGGGATATCTTTAAGATCTTTAATGCAGTAGTTTCCCATTTGCTTGCTTTCTGCATCCTCATGCCGTTAACCAGATAGTATCAACTGGTTCATCCGCCTTTAGCGCCAAAGCTGTTGGTTGAGAAGAGGTTACTGTTTATACCGACAGTAGTTCGGTTCCTTTTAGTCGCCTTTTACGACACGCAGGATATACGACGGGAGATATTCTAACCCGCCCCCATACGGGGGATTATGCATTTAGATTTAGGTTATTTGATTTTTGGGGACCTCTAAGATTGTCCATTGGAAACTATATGGAAATTTTGCAATAATCTTTACAAATAGAGTTGCGCTGATGTTTTTGATAATCAATATAGCAAGATAAATGGACGTGTCAAAATAAGGAAGTAATATAAAATGAATTGAATACCAACAGCCTCGTATGGGAAAATATACAGCAGGTAACAAACTCGATTTATCTCTAAAAATATCTCATAATCGTACATGTAATAGACGTGCCATAAACAATTCACATTATCAAACAAAGGCAGTATGGACGGTGCACCAATCGATGCGACAATTTTAAAAAGTATAGGGTATATTATGAAGTAGTGAAACGAATATAGCGCGAAAAACAGACACATCTATTATTCCGATATAATAATACTCGTATCGTAATCGTGACTAAATTATCGAACTAACAACCATCGAAACATTTCAAACTGTATAAAGCTTAGATAAGACGTGGCCTAGAGAATTACTCACATATCTGTCTATGCTTAATGCAGTCCAGAGAAGAGTAATTCGACTATTATTTTTTTTAATCCTCCTGCAAAGGCTGAAAGCCTATGGCGCTGTAGAAGCGCTGCAAGAGGATAAGTGTAGGAGCACGTTAGATTTGAAACGCTGCAGATTGTAGCCGTCGGGAAACAAATTCTCCGACAGCTCATTCCGCAGCGTCGAAGTTCTCAAAAAGAAGGAATGCTGGACGAGACTGATCCGGGGAGTAGGGACCTCGACCTGGTAAAGATGAGCTCACAGAGCCTCTCTAGTGTTCCTCGTTCGGACGGCCTTTGGTGTTATTATCTAGGAGAGCTCACTCGAACATCTTCCGCGATGGAATCTGTAAAACAGGAACAGGTCAGCCACCCTTCTGCGATGTTCCAGGCTGTGGAGTTCCTTTGTGAGGTGCTTCTTCTTCTAGTGCCGTCTCCTAACGGAGGTTGGCGACCACTTCTCTGAATGCATATTTGTCTTTTGCAATGTGGAACAGATCTCCTACACTCATATCAGTCCATTCGCTAATGTTTCTCAGCCAGGATTTCTTTTTTCTTCCTATGCCCTTTTTTCCATCTACTCGTCCTTGCATGATAGTCTGCAGTAGTTCGTATTTGTTATTCCTTAGAATATGGCCGAGGTAGATTGTTTTTCTCCGTTTGATTGTCATTATTAGTTTCCTCTCTTGTCCTATTCGTCTCAAGACCTCCTCGTTGGTAACTCTAGCCGTCCAGGGTATTTTTAATATTCTGCGATAAAGCCACATTTCAAAAGCCTCTAGTCCTTTGATGGTCCGAGCCTTGAGAGTCCAAGTTTCTACTCCGTACAGTAGTTGTGACCATACGTAGCACTCGATAAACTTCAATCTTAGTTTAAGGCATAGATTTTTGTCGCTAAATAGTGTTCGAAATCTTAGGAAAGACTGTCTCGCAATTTCAATTCTGGCTTTTATTTCTTGATCTTGATCTAGGTCTGAAGTTATGTAGGTTCCTAGATATCTATATTTCTCTACGCGCTCTATGGCTCTTCCTTGTATCAGCAGCTGACCAGCTTTGTGAGGTTAGATGTACCGATTAGTCTAATTGTTCTCTTCTGGATAGTGTCCAGAAGCTAGCTTTAGAGAGTGCTTCGGAGCGCATCCTCACAGGTTGGAGCAATACTCCGACGATGCTCGGATCTGTGCCTTGAAGAGCACCAGTAGTTGCTGTGGTGTATACAGTTTCATACAGCGGAACATAACGCCAAGCTTCTGGGATTCCGTTTTAGCAATACTGATGACGTGGTCGTGCCAGGACACGTTATTGTTGATGTGATCCCCAAAAGCTTGATGGAAGGTGACTCGACTATTGGATGACCCTCCATTTCCACAGTTGGAAAGTCAACGTGAACTTCTTTGTCAGTGTTGTTGCCTGAGTTTTCTGTACGTTATTTATTAATCCCCACTCGGCAATTGTTTTGATATCTACGTTGATCTGTGAGGCATGTTGCTGTCTCTTGGGACGATAATGGCTTGCCAGGTTCCATGGACGATATGAATGTACTGTCGTCTGCGAATCTGTAGATTGGATATAGGATTGGCTGTTATTTACAGCAGCTCATTTCTCGTTAATGTACAGCGTAAACAGTATAGGGGATAGGACAGATCCCTGAGGAACATCGGCGTTTATTGAAAATACATCTGATGAACAGCCTTCCACTACAACAAACAGAGATGGGTCGTACAAGAAACTATTAAGCCACTGGCGCAGGCCAGGTGGTACTCCATAAGCCTTTCTTAGGAATGGGTTGTACGCAGCCAACCTCACCAGCTCACCAAAAGGTAAGCCCACTGCAACTCCACAAGTCTACTCAAAAACTTATCTGTCCTAGACAATGAAGTAAAATTGAAGACAAAACAGCGTTTAACGCAAATCAGACGCAGGAGGTGAAGGCTTCTACTTGTATGAACTTGATAAGACACACTTTGCGTCGTAACATTTTTCAAATTATCATAGCGGGAATAAACAGCTGCTTATAACTTCTCTCAACTCTTAAGACTTAGCAGAAGAAGAAGAAAACTAGAAGACAAGGTCAAAAACAGTACATTCCAGAATAATAACATTACATTTTATATAGATGGAAGGGAAATTGGCCACACGACATCGATGCGTAATCTAGGAGTGATGTTTGACTAATACCTCACCTTCCATAACCATGTCTCCAGAGCTGTTCAAAGTGCTTATGCAAAACTAGGTTAGGTTAGGTTAGGTTAGGGGGCTCAAACGTACAGGCCGGGTTATGTAGCCACCAACACTGCAGCCATTGGCTTATTGTATTGTCCTGTGCGTTTGTTAATCCGTGAAGAGTTTTGTGACCTTGATAAGATCCAAGAGTCTCTTCACGATATCTCGATGGGGGAGTGATTTGGGGTTGTTTGGTCCTATCTGTCTGAATCTCCACCAGCGTAGGGCCTCACATTCAAAGATTATGAGAGAGGCTGTTTCGTCGTCCTCGTCACATAGTCTGCATATTGGGTTTTCTTTGAAAATCCCTAATGTGTGTAGATGTTTTCTTAGGCCGCAGTGTCCGGTTAGGAGGCCGGTTATTAGCCTAGTTTCTTTCCTATTTAGTTTTAGGATCTCTTCAGCTAGTTTTGGTGTGGGTTGTTTCACCATCAGCTTGCTGTGTCTGAGCTTTGGATGTGATTGCCAGTATTTTAGGTGCTGTGAATGCACCCACTGGTTTATCGTAGTTCTTACCAAAGACATTGTAATGCCTATCGCCGGTTCGGGGCCGGTAAAACTGGATGCCGATCCGTTTCGTGCTAAGGTATCTGCTTTTTCGTTCCCTTCAATTCCCTTGTGACCTGGCACCCATTTCAGGGTTACCTTGTTCGTGGCACTAAGTTGTTTGAGGTTTTCTAAGCATTCCCAGACGAGTTTGGATTTGATTTGGCAGCCGTTAATAGCTTTAATCGACGCTTGGCTATCCGAGCAGATAAGAATGTTTTTACTTTTGTATCCCCATGCAAAACTAAAGACAATTTATGATTTTAAAAACATTTTATCAAAAAGTCCTAAAGTAAAGCTCACTAACAGCTTAATTTTGAGCAAGCTGGAATATGCTGATTTAGTTGTAGGTCCCTACCTAACCCGGCAAGAGGATTTTCGGCTATAAAAAGTCCAAAACAGCTGTGTACGCTATGTATCAAGAATTCCTAGAAGAGAGAGAATAACTAGGCATATTAAAGATATTAATTAGTTGACAATGCAACAGAGATGAGTAGTGCACCTCTTTTCCTTCATCCAGGATATACTTAATAACAGAACTCCAGTGTATCTTTTCAAAAAGCTGACCTCTAAAAACCAACACCATAAGTTGAATTTACGTCATATTGGAATTACGCTGAATATCCCGCCTTATAGGACAAAATGTGTTGAAAAATATTTTTCGAATATAGCTCCATCACTGTACAATGAACTTCCTGCGAGTTTAAGAGATTGTCCATTGAATTGTTCAGAATTAAAGTTAAGGATTTTATTTTTAATCATAGGCATCTCATGTAAATCTTACATTTTTAAGTGTTCCTTATTATTTCAATTGTATGTCAGAATTTTACTTCCCACACCGATAGGTGAAAGGAGTATTGTAATCGCGAAAATTTTCGATTTTGAGATAAGATGCTTTTTGGGTGTTTTGTGATGTCTACATAACGAAAATCCACGTCACTCGTTTCCGTCGGTCTGTCTGTCTGTCTGTCGGTCTGTCGGTCTGTCGGTCTGTCGGTCTGTCGGTCTGTCGGTCTGTCGGTCTGTCTATCTGTACGCGTTTTTCTAGCCTCGTAATCTCAGTAACCGCAGCATGGATTTTGATGAAATTTGGGCAGCAATATGCTGTGAGGTCGTAGTAGGTAATGCTGCTACAATTTTGAAAATTGGCGGCGGAGCAATTAGCAAAAAGCGACAAATTTCAAATATTCCCCAAACTTCGTTTTTAGGCGTTTTATGTGTTCCTGATCATTTTCTACTTTTTTTGTGTGGGGGTGAAAATTGGGCTGGTTGGGGGTTGGGAGGTTGTAAAATTGAAAAATTTGTTGTATTCATAATAGGCTGCCCACTGACCTGTGAAGGAAGACCTAGCGACATAAATAACTTTTTTAGGTCTATCTGAACATTGCCTTATGCCTATGATACAAAACAAAGGACTTAGAATTTTTTCCGATGTATGCATACGAGTATTGCTTTAGATCGTTCTGTATTTTATAATGTGGAAACTACTGAATTGATGTTAATGAAATTTCGGCACAGTATTACTACTTTGGCAAGGATGGAAAACGCGTATGATTTTTAGAAATCGTCTCAGTGGCGGCGCAGCAATATTAAAAAAACTAAAAATATGAAAACAGCTCAAACTTCGTTTTTAGACGTTTTAGGGGTTCCTGATCGTTTTATACTTTTTTTTTGGGTGGGGGTGAATTTAAGGTGGTTGGAGGATGGGTGGTTGTAAAACTGGAAAATTTGTTGTATTGGTAATGGGCTGTCCATTGATATGCGAATGAAAAACCTAGCGGCATGATACACTCTTTAGGTCCATCCGAACGTTGCATGCTTATTATAGAAACCACGGGACTTAGTATTTGTGATGTATACATACGAGTATTGCTTTAGATCGTTTTGTATTTTATAATGTGGAAACTACTGAATTAATGTTAATGAAATTTCGGCACAGTATTACTATTTTGGCAAGGATGGAAAACGTGTATGATTTTTAGAAATCGTCTCAGTGGCGGCCCAGCAATATTAAAAAAAACTAAAAATATGAAAACAGCTCAAAATTCGTTTTTAGACGTTTTACGGGTTCCTGATCATTTTATATTTTTTTTGGATGGGGGTGAATTTAGGGTGGTTGGGGGGTGGGGGGTTGTAAAACTGGAAAATTTGTTGTATTCGTAATGGGCTGTCCATTAATATGCGAATGAAAAACCTAGCGGCATGATACACTTTTTAGGTCCATCCGAACGTTGCATGCTTATTACAGAATCCACGGGTCTTAGAATTTGTGATGTATACATACGAGTATTGTTTTAGATCGTTCTAGATTGCGTAACGCGAAAATTGTTCAGTTGATTTTTAATGCATATTTCCTGAAGAGGGAGACGGAAGAAACTATTTACGAGGGCTGTTGTGTTGGATATTTTTTTGGCGGGCGGGTGGGCGATGATTTAGTTGCAAGGGGATTTCAGACTATAGCTTCGTGCAATGGGAAATAATAAAACAGTATCATCGTCACGTGTGGGAAGTACTGAGTCAGTCAACTTGACTCCATTTTTTAATTTTACTGCCCTAGTTGATATTTAAAAGCAGCTATTAGAGCTGAATGTCCGCCAGGTAATAAAGGCCTTTTATTATTATTATTATCCTGTTTTTCCAAGCTTCTCTCGCATGACTGCGGTAGTATTATTATTAAGTATCACAACAAAGGATCAGCACGTGTTTTCCTTACCAGAGGATGCGCTGTCGGAGGGCTGCATGGTCATCCCGATGGAGCAGATCTCATTCTCGTCGTCGAACATCTTTCCGGGGGGACGGACTATGATATCCTTCAGGAGCAGGGGACGGTGGAGTGTGGAGGTGGTTGCGGATGGAGGTGCGTTGAAGGTGGCGGCATATTATGCCGCGTCGACACTAGCGCGTCTTCATTCGGACTGCCCCGCTGGCCGCTGGAGCACTGCAGTGGCCGCCGCGCCAACGGTTGGGGGAAGCTTGGTCCGTTGCCCGGGAGACCCGGAATACTACAAAGAGGCGCGCGTTGCCGAATCGAACGAGGAAGTCGCGGATCCGGGCCCGGAACGGCGGACGCGTGGATGTAGTGTACGAGGGAGACTCGCGTTTTATCGTTCCTTATTCAATACCGTCAGGTCGTAATGAGAACTATTGAAAGATTCGATAATCATCATAGTCACAATGTCTTAACAGACATGTATGAACTCGTAAAATGCATCAAGTCGAAGCTAGTATTGCCGACACGAATATTATCAATAGTTTTGAGAACTGTAGCTGCATATCCAGCAGATGTTTTGTCGTATCTACTCAGCGTGTAGGGAAACGGCCACGGCCCTGCCCACTCGGGGCAAGTTTCTCCATATTATCGCTTCTTAGAATATGTTCGAAGAATGTAAGCATTCTCATCGATACAATTGAGGACAGTCTCTTTGGATTACCCAGCTCATCCAGTATGGAAACGTTAGTTCGATGAGCGGACTCTCAGCATTCTCCTCCACGTCCACATTTTTTTAACCGTTCAAGTCTCCGTGGCATACAAAAATATGGAGAACACAAGAGACTGAACCAGCGACATTTTGGTACCTTAAGGCCCATTTCGCACCAAATCAGTCGGTTACAGTCAAGTCTAGTCACGTCAGACGCTCCCAGATTCAACTGACTAGAACTTATATTGAAATTACGCATTATATGAAAAATTGCTTTCAGACTGACCGAGTCAGGTCCGTGCCAGTCCCGTCCTGACGTTATCGGACTGTCTCTGACTCAGCCGATCGAATTTTTATGTCAGTCCTGACAAGTCTTTTGAGACATCTTTCTTCCGGTGTAATAGCTTCTCGGTAATTTGTATTTTGTTTTGCTATATCAGCAGCTATAAAATTCAATAACTGAAAAAATAAATCTGCACTTATTATAAAGTAAATGTAAAATTTTCTTGGGTCGGCCAATAAATCAGGAAACAAGTGATTAAATGATCCAAAATGTAGCCTTCTTCTGTTAATGGGATGAATCCACAATCGTTTCTTTTTTTGCCTCATTTTTCTCCTTTGTTGTAATCGGCGTAAAATCATTGCTTGAAGAAACTCGTACATTTCAACTAGATACGGTAGTCTGGTCACAAAACGTTGAACTGACTGGTCGTCGATTTCGTTTGCATGACTTACTTCATGTGAAAGCAATTTATTTCGGTGACTTGATTAAATGTGACTTGACTAGACTTGACTGTTGCTGATTGATTTGGTGCCAAATGGGCCTAAAGTGATGTTATGGTCACGCCATATTTTAGTAAGCTTTGTCATGACCGCACGTGCCTGTTGAATGCGAGGTCAAATCTCATTTTTACAGTTATCCAAATTGTCGATCAAAGAACCGAGGTACACAAAACTTTAAACTACTTCACAGCGGCCTACTAACTGTATTTCTCGATGATTATCGTGCTCTCTAGCTACGATCATAACCTTGGTCTTGTTGTAGTTAATGCCAAGACCATATGCTATATGCTGTTCTAAGATGTTTAATAGAGCTACTAAAGTTCTTCCTGAGAAGCAGCAATAAGGGTTGTATCGTCAGCAAATCTTAAGTTAGATATTTTGCTTCCGCCAATAGTTATACCGCCATTCCAGTTGTCCAATACCTGTCTCATCACAAATTCAGAATAACATCGGAGATAATACACATACCTGACGAACTCCTTTTCTGGTTGCTGTTTGACCAGACAGGTTACCATCAGTTCTTTATATACCTGTTCGAAAAGATCGACTTCCTGAACACTAACTGTCCATATTCTTGGGGGTTTAAAAGTCCACAAGGAAGCCTGGTTGCGCTCCAACAAAACTGACACAGCGGGGCGCGCCGTCGAAGCATTCACCATAATGGTCTGAGACAGACAAGACAAGGCAAGAGCCCACTTTCTTTCCTGGTGTCTCCTCCCACTCACTAGCCCACTGGATCTTTTTCTGACGACTCATCCTGTCCCTTATAAGATCGGCATAGTCTCCTTCAGGCAACTCCAATCATGGTTTAGCTGCAATTACGTCCCCTTCTACGACAGATGTGTCTTCAAAAATTCGCCCAAGCCGCAAAATTTGGCACTGCGGTCATGCTGACTCGGGTGGTCTAAGAGACTTTTTCCAGCTTTCCCTGGAGCGAGGTTTGCTTTGAACACATGATCAACTGTCTGCTCGGAGATCACAGAGGTTATTCATGTCGGTATGGTAGCGTACATCCCTCATACAATCAAATCATACAAACTAAGTTCCAATGACTGGTTTGACAAGCCCTGTGACACAGCTCGTCTGTAAATAAAAAGTCTTGACTCACAACTTACTTACACAACCCAATCATCGACAGGCTATATTGAATCCAGGAATAAATACAATGAAACCGTCTGACATGCAAAAAGCCAACAAGATGCCAAAATAAAACAGAAGGTTATGACTCAACCAGTGTCCAGGTACCATCTAAATCGAGAGTACCCCAAGCTATGAACGAAATAGCGTTCAGACTAAAAATAGTCCGGAAGATGCTGCAGTCACTTGACATTGCGAAGGCAAATGGGACCGACATTTTGTGAAGAAGTGCGCACTGAGGCCCGCTCCCATACTTACCCTCCTCTTTCGGATGTGTTACGACTCCATCTTCTCAAAAGACTGGAAAACAGATTGCATCCAGCCGGTGCCAAAAAAAGACCCAAAGCTGATCCAACCAACTACAGGCCAATAGCTCTGCTCTCTGTGATCAGTAAAGTGATGGAGAAATGCGTCAACCAAGAGCTCATGAAAAACATTGAGCTCCATTACGTAATCGATGACAGGCAATATGGATTTCGAATTCAAAGATCAACTGGAGACCTCATGGCTTGCTCTCTATATTTCAAAGGCATCAAGTGGCATGCAGTTCTCCTAAACAAGCTTTCGTCTTACTGCCTTCCTGCTTTGCTGTTGGCTCGCAGACTTCCTGAGGTCAAAAACTGTCGTGGTAGACGGCCTCTCCTCTTCCTTTCATAACATCAAAGCTGGGGTTCCGCAGGGATCGGTATTGGCTCCGACACTGTTTCTTCTTCACATCAATGATCTACTCTATAACAGTTCTGCGGATGACAGTTCTTGCATGCTCGGTTCAATCTTAGCAGTTTCACTCAGCAAAAGCAAAAGCTTTGTGTTTCTGGGGCTCATCAGTTTATGCTCAGGACGTCTTTTTGAGCCAAAAAGGGCTATCCGGTGCATGACTTGTACCAACAGTTGGCAATCCTGCAAGGATATTTTTAGAGATCTGGGAGTTTTAACAGTACAGTTTTTGTTTATTTATGAAATGGCGGTATTGGCGGTGTATACATTTATAAATAAAAATAAGTTTTCCAATAAATATTCATGCTCTGCAGTGACCAGACAATTTGAGAATCTTCACGTATCTTTCGTCAAATACAATGTGGGTAAGAAATCGCCCGACCTACTAGTACCTAGAATCTACAATAAATTGACAAAAGCTTGTTATGTGTTTTGTTGGCGACATTTTCTGCAATTAATGTCTTTATGGATGGATCTTCAATTATATATTTTTTGTAGTTTCGTGTTGCAATCACTTGGTCCTGGATAGCAAGCATGAAACCCTCCGTTTCTGGGAACAGCTGGCCATCCTGCAACCGGGTGTATGACTGTTTTTTATTAATATGGTCTTGGGTGACACGGTATCTATGTTTGCCGTCCAGTGCTTTCTGCGACCAGGCGTTTATTTTTTCTTCTTGTGATTGGATATGATTGTATGTGTTTGCTATGTGATCTGGACAAGAGAGGTTAAGTGGTGGTTTTTGTCTGTTTTTACTATTGCCTTATGTAAGTTAGTTTACGAGGGTTGCTCTATGCGTGAAACAGCTGTCTGCGTACTGGTGGATTGACGGAGGTATAGAGCAACCCTCGTATATCGGCTTCACGCTGCGTGCGTCAAAATCCGCGCCTCTAGTGGCAAAAAGCGAGCGAGCCTTGTCGTTCCACCAAGGAGAGGTAAACTGCTTCTAGTGGCGTTTCTCTCTTTGGTTGCCGTCACCTTCGGGTACTAGATGGCGCACCGGCAGAATTCCTTCTGTCTTACTCGTAAGTTAGTTTGTTTGGTGTAGAAGAAATGTCTGAGTGTTTGTATTTGTGTTGTGCGAAGTGACTGTATATCTATCATTCCTCTGCCCTCTAGTTTTCTACTTCTTTTATTATTATTATTATTATATATTTGTTTGTTTTGTATACCTATTTGCTCTGTGTTTTGTATTTTGTATGTTTGTATTTTTTTATGGCGAAAGGACAATAAAGAATTTGAATCTAGTACAGCCTACACGATACACATGTTTGATGGTACACCTCGTATACATAATCAGCAAAACGCGCTATCTTCCGAAAAATGCGCAACCATGTGCGCGTCGATGGGCGCAGTGAAAGGGCCGCATTGGAATCCGACGAGCAATCAGAGAGACAATTATTAATGGATGAGACGGTTACGTGAGTTACGTCTACTACAATCGTCTCTGCGCGATCGATAAAGAAGTTTCATACTTTTTAGTTCTCCGTCAACTTGAGCTTTCCTTTAACCCGTTTTTACCCAAGTATTTGTCATTTTTATACGCTTGAATGCCCAAGTATTGAAAAACTGTAATTGTCCGGTAATGTTTGAATGTTTCAATTGAAATCATGTAGGCGTATACAATTTTAGCGAAAAAATCTACTTTTGACCAGTTTTTTATTGAAAAAGTGGATGTTCCAAATTTGGAACATGGGGCATATCAGTGGTGTTTATAGGTATGATTGAAAAATTATAGCAATCATTTTAATAAATGTTTAATAATAAAACATTGCTCATATAACATGGTAAGTCTTGAAACATTGTTCATGCAAATTTATCAAACATTTTTCACACATCTTTGTGGTGTTTTTTCGGCATATCGCGCAACGATTTTGCTTTGACGCAGGGACGATCCAGTGATTCAAACCATCATACCTCATTTGATCATGCACTCTCTCTAATAAGGGCTTTGAAGTTTTTGGCCTACCGCCACTTGCTGGAGGCTGTCCATATTTTTTCAAGTATAAGTTAGTAATTTCCCGTCTAAACTTAAGAAAGTCAACTTTTTCGCAACCATTTTGACGGCGATAAAATTGCCAAGCATTATGCATTGCAGTGTCTAGGCAAAATACGAAAAGCGTCCACCACCATTTTTTAGACCTTATATTTATTCTGTAGTTATTCACATTTTGGTCTATGCGGTCGACTCCACCCATGAACTTATTGTATTGGCCAACAACGTTCGGCTGTGGAACAGGGAGTTTCTTTTTTTCACTCGATATCCATCGATTCACCTCCCTGACGGGAAGAACAGTATCACATGAACTAATAATCAGGAAGGGTGTATTGTCATTCCATGAAGTTATGCTAATATTGGTGTTTGTATCTGTTAAATAGTCGTACGTACCACGAGGACTCTTTTTTACTACAGCTTTTGAAGGTAGAGGACATTTTTCGGTTCTGTTAGGCTGTATAGTTCCAGTGTATCCAAAACCCATATTTTGGAGCAGTTGCACTAATTTTAAAGATGAAAAATATCTATCGCTGTAAATCTTAAACGGTTTGTCATTTGGAAGCTTTGATACTAGAGTCATGACCACAGATCCTCCTAAACCTAACTCCATATGAGGTCTGTCATTTTCTTTACCTTGGTAAAAATGAAACTGGATAAGATAACCAGCTGGATTACACAAAGACCAAACCTTATATCCATAACGGATTGGTTTACCTTTGATAAACTGCTTTGCTCCAAGACGTCCAAAATATGGTACCATGCTTTCGTCTAAGCTCAATCTCTCTTCTAGTGGGGCGTATTCCAAAAATGTTTTATTGAATTTATCGAACAATGGGCGGACTTTTGCAAATTTATCACCTTGTGCTAAGTTATCATTATCTGCACAATGTGCAAAACGTTTTAACGTTTCGAACCTATTACGTCTCATCGAGTTAGCTATAAGAGGATTATACGTGTCTGTGTCTACTTCCCACAGCATTCTCCAACGGGAAACTTGAAGATGACCAGAGACATATAAAATGGCAATAAAACATCGTAATTCATTGACATTAGTTTGAAAGTTATGATCGCCCCTTTGCTTAGCATATTTTTCAAACATATTTTTCAAATAGGTTAGTATGTCCATATTTAGAAAGGACTCGAAACAAGAAACTGCATCAGAATGAACCGGTGGTGTTCCTACTGGTCGGGTGAACACGGGAAAGGACGAACGTAGATCTGTCTTTTCCCATTTTCGCTCACTTGTTTTTTTTCTTGCTATCTGAGCAAGTGGCAAATCATCTTCAGCATCCCAATCTTCGTTGTCGTCATTGTCAGATAAATTTTCCTCTGTCCCAAAATCCACAAGCCCATTAACTGTTAGAATTCGGCCTGTTGCTTGTGCTTCCAATTGCCGACAACTGAGATGATTGATATCGACTATTGGCGACTCGTCATCCTCTGAATCCTCTTCTGATTCATGGCCATCAGCAGGTGGAGTTATGTAGATATCTGCTTCCCAGAATTGTATATCTTCCACCATAAGCCGCAACTCTTTAGTTGTCAGGGGTCTGAAAAAGAATAATTTGATTGTACAACTTATGCCCGGTGTTCCAATTTTGGAACACAGTGAATATAAGGGATTTATGTGAATACTTACCGTACGGGGCAATGTAATGTGTATATTTATACAATATAAAAACCATAAACGATAAAGAATAACACTGAAAACCTCAAAATTTCAATAATATTTTACGTAATTTTACTCACCTTTGAGAGTCCATTTTGTTCACTTCGAACACGTGCTCAATTAGTTCGAAATCTGTAACGGATGAGACCGAAAAATTGCGCAACACAGTCTTCGCAGCACCTAGGACCTTACTGAATGTGCGTAAGCATGCACTCGGCGGCGATGCATTAGTAGAGTGTGGTGGGGATGGGATAAAATATTATTTCCAATATTGGAACACCAGGCGCATCTATGACTGTTCCAATAATGGAACACCGGGCACAAACGGGTTAATACGTTTTTAAACGTTTTCTGTTTTGTCTCATAACACAAAATTCCGTCAAGCAGTTTGACTCGGTGCTTCTCACGCATTTACTCTTTACGTAAAAAATATGAGCAACATGAGGCGCTTTTATAGCTTCACCTGTACGTCTATTTTTAGGTGCTTTCTTTTTACATCTGCACTAACTCAGATCATTTAAAAATGAGATGGGTCAGCTCAGTTGGAAACGTCGTAGCTCAGATGAGTTAAAGGAACGTGCTTGTGTAGTTAAATGTCATTCCTTGAAATTTTGTAATATGCTATATTTCTATGATCTGTTGATCCTTTCCATAACCCTAGTGTTTAAGTGTTTTGCGTTTTTGCGTACACCCTATACCCACAGACTTCGCTTTCTTGACCTTTACTGAATAAAAAGAGGTTGCTGCAAGGCAACGGCATACTCGAATTGTAAATCGGAAACTGCAAACAGACGACTGAAGAGATGAAGTTTTTGGAACAGATCGTCGCTCACACTATCCATACACCACAAAACCCGCTGAAATTCAAACTTACAAAAAATCCTAACCTCATTTATTTGACATCTGAGTGATCTCAGTGACGAGAGATCTTGAGTGGGCGTAAAATATCTAACTTTAGACTCAGATTCAGAAAACAAATAGAACTTACATTGAAATGAGTCATGACGTCACAAGTGAGAAAGGAAAGCACCTAATGTAATCGTGTAACCGACTCCTTTGTTCTCGATTTTGACCAACTTTAAACGAACAGATTTGACTTAAACTTTGTACTTTTCAAGAACGGGTGACAATACAATGATTTAATATGTTTGTATCGAGGTTTGCCTCATTATCCTGATCCGGTTTCCAAAACAGGAGTTATGACACCTTTCGAAATTCAAAAAATGGTGAATATGACCGTATATTTGATAGATATCTGTTTTTTTATTTTTGAGAAATGGTGAAAAGGCTTAACAAATGAAACCTTAAGCATGACGTTTCTGATCTAAATATTGAAACATATACAATGTCAGGTCATCGGTGTCGGAGCCTTTAGGGGGATGAAATACAGTATTTTTTATCGACAACCCCTCAGAAGTAGTTTTTCTCGCACCATAATAAAATGGCAGCCATTTTTTTATCGAAGCATGAGAGTTATACTAATTTAGTCATAGTTACCGATGTAGACGGCCTAGAAACACAAAATAATTCTCGTTCGATAGCGAAATATGTAGACCATAAACTAGTGGTAAATATTTTCCAAATTTTATTTCATAAAAGGGAAAAAAATTGTTAAATAAGAAATTAGTTATGTAATTTATGCGTTTTTTTTTAATTTCAGCGTTTTCAAAAAATCTGAGCTGTTAACCTACAATTTTTTTATTTCTAAGCGATAGTACGTTTCCAAAAAAAAAAAAATAGTTGTGCATCTTAGCTCCAAGTAAAGTGGTTTAGAAGCCATACTGGTTTTAATATGATGCTTTATTGTCTAATCCGGCAGTTGAAAAGGCAATAAAACAAAATACTTAGTGGTCACATTTATTTTGGGAAAAAAAGAAACAAATGTTACAACCGTTGCTCGAAATGTCCTCCTTGGTGTTGCAGACATGTGTGGGCAGTAATGATTGATACTATTTTGATTGGACCACTCATATTGCGAGCCCTGAAACCCCGATACCGAAGTTTTGGTTAACCGATCACTTTTTATGACTAATCATGATATGAAAACCCATTAATCAAGTACCCATTACAAAAATTAAAAATTCGGTGACAGGTTTTCACTAAACGGTCTGTTGAAACTTTATACACTTGGAGATCCATTACGCTTTTAGAGCTTAAATGCAATCTTATTGTCTGTGTTTACCACATTTACAAGTTTATTGTACCAAAGGATAACTGGAAAGATGGGCATGTTTTACCATAAAGTGCACGGTTAATTATTTGGTGACTTTTTAAGATACATTCATTTTTTTGTAACGTTTCTTCAAGTCACTTTCCAATACTTCACTTCCTTTTAGTCCATAATCACGTAATACTATATTTTCTAACGACTAATAGCAAAAATTCCAAAATCCGACAATAAAATTTTGATTTATCATAGTTTCCTTTTGGAGATCAGCATTTTACGGAAAATCCAAAATTCTATTTTCTAGCGACTAATATCAAAAATTCGAAAATCTGATAATAACATTTTGTTTTATTAGGGTTTTCCTTTGGAGGTCTGCATCATGATGAAAATCTCTAAAATTCAATTTATCTCGGAAACTACTAGGAATTGGACATAGTTTTAAAGCTTACCACCTCTACTATCACCACCCGTAATATCCGTATCGAATTACCAATCACCCTGTATATCCCCTTCATAATGAAACTGTATGCACGCCACTGCTGTAAGCCGCATTTTAAAATGGAGGGTCGCCGAGAGGCTAGAAAACGTACCTGTACGCCAGACTACAACAAGGCCGCGTGACGTCAGTGCTCAGACGGGTCAGACACGCCTACCAACCGGTTGAGACAGTGATGCCAGATCTACGGATATATCCCTAGTTTTAGGGACAATTACTACATTTACATGTGGAATTCAATTCGAACTGAATTCGATTTTGATATTGAATACTGCATGTAAACACTGCAAAATTTGGATCGAAAGTGAATTGAGTTTCAAGGTCGATACCGCTCTTTTCTGGGATCGAATGTGGATCGTATCGGACTGAAATCCATGTAAACAGGCAGCGGTATTGAAACCGAATCGGCGACTGCGCGTACGGTCTCTCTGAATCTGTAATATCTTTTCTAAACACGAAAACCACAAAGAGAACAAAATCGTGAACACACAATGGTTCTAAAGTTCGGGTACGTCGGTTTTGTTATTCTTGGTCGAGTACTAAACGAAAAAACAAGGCTAGGTTGTAGGTTATGTGAGATTTATAGGTTAGGATAGTTTTGACAGCTTGCTCTCTACTTCACGAAATGGATTCAAATCGATCTGAAAACTAAACATGTAAACACAGGAAACGCTGGATATAGCATCGTATTCAATTCGAATTGAATCCCCATGTAAACGTAGTAAATGTCACGAATAATTTATTCTAAGGACATTCTAGGGACATGTTACGTCTTTGAATTACTTGGAAGTATCGTAAAAAACTGCTTATTGCCTACTTATCAAAGAATTATAAAAAAAGTGTCAAACAAGTTAGCACATTCCATGCTCCCTGAACATATGAATTTAGAATTGATTGTCGACATCTTAGAAATTTTGTTGATTTGAAAAAAGTAGACTTTGGACAAGAAAGAATTGCTTTTGTTTTGCATCTACTAGATGATATTAAAAGTGCCATGCGCTAGCCCTGTCTACGGTTTAAAAAGGAGTTGACACTCATAGATTTGTTTTTTGATTCCCTGAAGTTGAGAAAGCAGCTTTGGTATAATTAAGCAAGCATTGGCATAGACAGACTCGAATGAAAACCAGCTAGACTTTGTCTAATGCGGAAACAAAAAGGCGGACGTAATGTCGAAAAAATGGATTAATATTGGCTACGGTGCTCTAAATGTTGTTTTTGTATAAGATTTTCTTACCCACACTTGTTGCTACCAGTTCAAAGTCACAAAGTGGATGTAGAAGAATTTAAAACGTGTTATTAATACGATTTTATTACCTTCACCTGTATGTTTGTTTGTAACCGACTTCTTTGGACTCGATTTTGACCCACTTTCAACAAAAAGATTTATTTTAAACTTTGTACGTGTATCAAGAAGTGGTGATAATACAACAATTTAATAACTATGTCTCATTATCTTAATCAGAATCGCCAGAATTGAATAATTTAAGGGTGAACTTCATTAGAATATTCGATATATTGGTGAAAATGCCAGTTAAAAAACAACCTATATCGCTTTTTCCATTTAGAAATGGTGAATGAATTGTATAAATTTATGGCCAATATTTATGATCCTCGTCAGGGTGGGGTAACTATGTTAACAAACAGATTTAATTTAAACTTTGTACACTTATCAAAAACTGGTGACAATATAATATTTTAATAAGTTTGTCTCGTTACCGTGAACTAAAAAGTGAAAACTAATTCTAAATATCAACTGAAAATTATAATAAAATTCCACAAAAATAGCGCTCAAAACACGACACGTCACAGTTCCTAACAACCAAAACCCAACGTGCCCAAATTTAAAGTCTATATTTCATAAAAACTACCTGTCCTAGGTTTGGGGGCGTTAAGACTTAACATCCTAAACCATCGTAGATTATCATAGAATTTTTTTACTCATAATAGAGCTGTATTCGGTTTTTCTCGATTTCTGTAAAATTTGTTTCCACTGCGTCAAGTTTTGAATTTATACAACTGATATATTACATTAAACGACAAGTATTTATTATAGGGTATGTAAACTGTGTACCGTGTACGGTGTGTAACCCTATTACAATAAATATATGATAATGGTCAAAATCATCAGTAAAAAAGGCTACAAAGATAAAATGTTGGATATTACGGAATGCTGAGACGTGCTGCAGATAACCTGTCTGATATAAAATCAAGCAGCCAAACACCAGAGGCAGATGGCATATGAGGCTTAGTGGCAGCATATACAAATACAGTTATACATAAATTATGTCACCAAAATTCTATACAGGGCATAGCCTTCAAAGTGGCATTATTTGTATCACTTGGTACGAATAAACTAATAACACTTAGTTTCTGTTATTTCTTATGGCATCACGTAAATCTAGGGATTTCTAGGGACATTTAGTAGACCTAGGTATTTTTGACAGACTACATCTGGCATCACTGGGCTGAGCTCTGGGTTGGCCAGCTGCATTTGCGATATACAGTATACACATAAACGTCCTAGTAATCGGAATAGTCTGTGTGTCTGTGATAATCGGTTAGCACTCTGCATTCTCTGCAGTATACTATTATTAAACACTGTCAATATTGACGATATCAAAAATGCCAAACAGAAAGTGGTGTTTTGTACCAATGTGTACAAGTACGTCCAGTTCAACACCACTAAAATGTTTTGTGTCAGTTCCCAAATCTCCAGCACTACGTAAAAAGTGGTTTGACGCGGCTAGCCGAGATATAAAATCGGTGTCTTCCAATTCGACCGTCTTCTGTTGTGAAGACCATTTCGATCTGGAAAATGACATGGAAAACTACCTAGAATACAAGATGAGTACCGTTAGAGCCCGGATGAATCCTAGCGTAGCACCACACAAATTTGCTTGTCAAGAGGCCACATATTTAACCAGCGTGAAAGGGGGAAGGCAGAAAGAGATCGTTAAAAATTTGCAGCCAGCGGCGGAGGTGGTGGATCTCTCAACCGAAAAGTCAGAGCAGGAAGTAATCGAGATGAAGCACGAACAACCGCGTGAAGCTTTAGCAGATGAAATTCAGCCAGGGTTAGGTGAAAAAGCGTTGCAAATGAAACAGGTAAAACGGAAAATAACCATTAGTACTGAACAGATTTCTCAACCACCAAAAAAATGTCTGAGACTCGAAGATGGGCGGGCAAACCCTGAAAATCCCACAATATCAGAAACTGAAAGTAGTAACAAAGAAGATAACCAGATTATTGCCAAGATCGAACAGTACAATGTTCGGGACTTATTTGTTAATCTTATGAAAAAGCACCTTACACCGTATACTGGTATTCCATTCATTTGCGAAGAATTTATTGAAACGTTACCTAAGCGAACTGGTTTATCAAAATATTACATATATATAACACTATACAAAATTAGAACCAATGAATCTTTCAAAATGATTGGAGGTTTGTTTGGCATATCAAAAAGACAAGCAAGTGAAATTTTTACGAAATCCATTTTTAAAATGGAACAGTATATGAAAAAGTTAATTTTTTGGCCGTCGGAAAGTAGCTTAAGAAAAGATTTGCCGGCTTTCTTTAGAATGAAGTATACGGAAGTTCAGTGTATAATTTCCTGTTTGGAAATTCAGATTCAAAAACCAGCAAATGCATTACAACAGGCCTTGACATGGTCGGAATGTAAAAAGTTTTACTCAGTGAAGTACTTGATTTCATTTACTCCCAATGGGTTGGTAAATTTCATTTCTGTGGGGTATGGTGGTCGTATTAGTGATGCGGCGATATTTGAAGATTGTAAATTCTTAGACATTCTTCCAGATCACAGCACAGTAATGGTCTATAAAGGTTTCAGAAAAATTGAATGTATATTAAATAAGAAAGTGTGTACTTTAGTTAGACTACCAATTGTTATTGCAGATACGAAAATGTCTGAAAAAGATTCTATTTTGGCCAGACGTCTTGCTGCAGCTAAAAACTATATAGATCGCATTTTTAGGCGTATTAGAAATTTCAAGATGTTAGGTTCTGAAGCGGCCCTTGAAGCAGACATTATTCAAAAACTTGACAGCGCTGTAACTATTGCGTGTGCTATAATAAACCTGCGACAACCAATGATAAACCAGGGACGCTTGTGATTGAATGTTTTGTAAAATTACAATAGAACGTAGGCTCTATATGTTACATTATTTATAGTTGCATAAAAATATTGATAATAAAAACTTTATTTATAAGACGATTTTTGTCTATGTAGTAGACTATAGAATATATCTAAACCATGACTACGATGAGGAGTTCAGTAATCTCAGAGCCATCATCAACAGGAACACTTGTAAGTTTTTTAAAATTTTCGATGGATGTGCTATGCAGAATACATCTATCTTACCATTTGTGGCATGCATTTGTAAATTATTCTATGGCAACTATTTTTTATGTATTTCTCCGTTTACCGTAATATGACAGTAGGTACGCTCATTTGACAGCAATTTGGATATAAAAATGGTTATAACTTTTGAAATATCCTGTATAATGTTCCATTACCTTATATTTTAAGAACAAGGATCATTAGTAGAATCTAATTATGGGATAATATATCTCATTCTCATTCTATCTCAAAAAAAAAAATTATATTTGCAGCACGTAGTTATGAATCACCTTGTATGGATCAAAATGTTTTCGGAGCAAAGAGCATATCCTTGGCTACAACTTTTATACAGACTTTACTGCTATCTTCTTCAGTAGTGGAATTATCGACCAAGCCGGTACTAAAAACTCACCCTGTATGTAACTAGTATACACAATTCGACTTAATCGCAACCTTACCTGATAGTTATCTCTGACTGCCAGTCGGTTAACTAGCACATTTGACAGATCATTGACAAACCAACCCGTGTAAATTATTTGGAAGAAAATAAAAAAAAATGCTTATGTCGGCTACAGACGATCACTTTAACTGACAGTTTTCACTGTACACTATAAACTGTCAGTAAAAACTGACCTTGGTTCTGTCTACATACGTCAATTTTAACTGACGATAAATGAGTTTTAAAGATGTCGTCAGATGATTCTGAAAGTCTTTTGTTAATTTTACATAATGAGAGGAGGAAAAATAAACATAGAGAATGGTGCAAAGGATGGTTAAGAAAAAGGGCTGCTTATTCACATGTTAACTCATTAACATAAATTAAAATATTTCCAAAGGCTTGGCACAACTATCTCAGAATGAGTGAATACTACATCTGCTATCTGTCGTAACCCCCATTATTAATAATAACGAATAACGAGAAGAAGACCCCAGTTGACAGACCGTTGTCTTAGAACTGATACAAATTCCATACAAACGTACAGTTTTAACTGAACAGTTCCGTCACTGCAGTTAAAATTATCGTTTCCACAATATAACATCAGTTTTAACTGACAGTAAGAAAACTGTCAGTTTTTATGGAACACACGGTCAGTTTTCACTGACAGTTTATAGTGTTCAGTTAAAAGTGATCGTCTGTAGCCGGCATTAGAATGAGGATATGTAATTAACAGTGTTACTACGTCCCATTCCCGCTATACATAATGGCGGCTACAGACGATCACTTTTAACTGACAGTTTTCACTGAACACTATAAACTCTCAGTAAAAACTGACCTTCGTTCTGCCTACATACGTTCAGTTTTAACTGATGATGAATCAGTTTTCAAGGTATCGTCAGTTGACTCAGATGCCCTAGCTATATGTGGCCTTTTGTTAACTTTAAATAATGAGAAGAGGAAAAATAAACGTAAAGAATGGTGCAAAGAATGGTTATGAAAAAGGGCTGCTTATTCACAGTTAACTTATTAACAGAATTTTAAATATGTCCAAAGGATTGGCACAACTATCTCAAAATGGGTGAAGAAAATTACCTACATCTCCTATACCTCGTAACCCCCATTATTAATAATAACAAAATACGAGTAGAAGACTGCAGTTGACAGACCGTTGTTTTAGAACTGATACAAATCACATTCACACGTACAGTTTTAACTGAACAGTTTCGTCACTTCAGTTAAAATTCTCGTTTCCACAAAATAATATCAGTTTTAACTGACACTAAGAAAACTGTCAGTTTTTATGGAACACACGGCCAGTTTTCACTGACAGTTTATAGTGTTCAGTGAAAACTGTCAGTTAAAAGTGATCGTCTGTAGTCGGCATTAGAATGAGGATATGTAATTAACAGTGTTACTACGTCCCATTCCCGCTATACATAATGGCGGCTACAGACGATCACTTTTAACTGACAGTTTTCACTGAACACTATAAACTGTCAGTAAAAACTGACCTTCTTTCTGCCTACATACATTCAGTTTTAACTGACAATGAAGCAGTTTTCAAGATGTCAGATGATTCAGATGCCCTAGCTATATGTGGTCTTTTGTTAACTTTAAATAATGAGAAGAGGAAAAATAAACGTAAAGAATGGTGCAAAGAATGGTTAAAAAAAAGGGCTGCTTATTCACATGTTAAATTATTGACAGAATTTAAAATATGTCCAAAGGATTGGCACAACTATCTCAAAATGAGTGAAGAAAATTACCTACATCAGCTATCTCTCATAACCCCCATTATTAATAATAACAAAATACGAGTAGAAGACCGCAATTGACAGACCGTTGTCTTAGAACTGATACAAATCCCATACAAACGTACAGTTTTGAGTAATTTTTTTTTGTCATAAATGGAAAGATCATACATGTTTCGTTGAAAAGATCTCCTCAATTAAAGGATGGCCCAGTGGTTAGAGATTCCGGTAGTGGATCTCAGGGTCTTTGGATCGAAACCCAGGCCTTCCAACTTTTTTTTTAATTTGTTTTATCAAAAAATTTATTGATGTATTGTGCTTTTTGCACTTGTTACGCACATTTTTTCTACGAGCAACATAAATATGTGTTTGAATCAAATTTTGTTAGTCATGTTACTTGCACTGCACAGTACTCAATAAATTTTTATGAAAATTTAATTGTTAAGCTTCATTGCCCAAAGTTAAATAAATAATAATACCAAGTGATAAACAGAATGTGATTACGAGTTTGAGTTACTTTTTTTACATTAAAAAAACTTAAAAACGAATGAATTGAATGGATGAAGGGATTTTGTTTTATTAACCAACTATTACAGTTAAAAAAAAATAATGGCGATTGATATTGACGGACAAACCTCATTTCTACTGATTTTTTGAATTGTCCACCGCCTCCTGTACTTAGTTTTTGCACTGTGCAAGGCAAGTAATATGTCTAACAAAATTTGATTCAAACACATATTTATGTTGATCGTAGAAAAAATGTGCGTAACAAGTGCAAAAGGCACATCAATAAATTTTTTGATAAAAAAAATACAAAAAAAAGTTGGAAGGCCTGGGTTTCGATCCAAAGACCCTGAGATCCACTATCGGACTCTCTAACCACTCGGCCATCCTTCGATTGAGGAGTTCCTTTCAACGAAACATATTTGATTAGGTACTTACTGGAATCTGTAATCTGACTTCAACTTCAAACATTCAAAAACATATTTACTTCGATCTTAGACTTCGTCTCGAGCTGCAAGCTTCATTTATGGACTATATTGCAACAAATATCCACTAGTTACCAGTTTACGAGTAAGTATTTTCGCGATTGGTTGGGAATCTAGTATCGGAGTAGGACGTCGTTGGTCAAAGGAGCATCTTGACCGCCATGGTGACGTCACACGGGTTCGGGAGCCGTCGGCGTGTTTCCGGTACTTGATTGAAAGACCCATTTTTTTATATAACTTTTGAATTATTGCGAAACAGATGAAGACAGAAACAGTTTTATTATAAAACTTATATATGATCTTTCCATTTATCACAAAAAAACATATTTTTTTTTCTTAATTCAAAACCTCAATTAACAGTGTTACTACGTCCCATTCCCGCTATACAGAAGTATAAACCTCTGCTTTAACAATGTTTTTTTCGTGGACCCTGGATGCCGTTCTAAGCGGATTCTACTTTGAGCCTACGTTCCTGTTAAAAACTTCGAGTTCAACTGCAGTGACACTGCGTCACCTCATCCAGATTAAATCTACATAGAGTTTACATAGTAATGTAGAGCAGCCGGGCTGTTAAACCGTGCCTGTGTGCAGGAAATTAGCAAGCTCAGCGAGGAAGGTCAACTGCACCCTTCTGATGCTTCGCACGTAAACGCTCCTGTAATATCCTCCGCCAATTAAATCTAGTCAGCGTAATTTGGTAGTTTTTGATTGGAGCGATAACGAGTACTATACAATGTGTTTCAAGGAGCAAACCGACTACAAACTTCGAGAGGTGGTAATACAAGGGAAAAGAAATAAATGGAGTTTTCGAAAATTAAGGAAATAGCAAATAGATTCAGCTTTTAAAATGTGAAACAAAATCTGAAAATAAAATCTGTTTGTTTTTGTTTGTCTTTAAATTCAATATTTGCATTTTATTTTACTGTTTATGACTTATTTACTTAATCCGTGTAGCCATACGGTAAATAAATAAATAAAAGAGACTTAGGGCCGGTTGTACAATGCAAGCTTAAGCTTCGGCTTAAGGTAAGCCGACGTTAAACCACGTCAGTGGCAAAGTGTCCGTTGTACAATGCTGGCTTAACCCCCCACTCCAAGCTTAACACGAGCTTACGTAAGCCGATGCTCAACGCGAGCTTAGCAGAGGTTTAAACCTAACCTGATACAAAAATGACATGATTTGTCAATGATGAACCTTGAAATTGCTTGTCACTTTAATAGGTCTAATTTTTTGGAAGATGTGTGTCTAAATTTAACAAAGAGAGTGAATGAAAGAACAGAGACAAAAACGGTCGTTGCCAAAATTTGACACAAACTGTCATAAGTGCCTAACCAAAAAAGGTATTTTTTCAGATCATTATGTTAGTACGTATTGCTTCATTGATGCCAGCTGTAGTGAATTTCATTATCAACCAGGTTTAACTAAGCCGACGATTGTACAACGGGTGTCGACTTTAAGCCTGAGCTTAGCTAAGCTTAGGCTTAACAAAGCTCGTGCTAAACCCGCATTTGTACAACCGGCCCTAAGTAGCATACACTCTTTTACCTACTCCCATTACCAAACTACTTTTGAACAGGTAATAACTAGCTATAAAGAAACAGCATGGCGATACCGCCTGGCTAGAACAACACAGAATAACCTTTTGTACCACGAAACGACAACCCTCCCAATCATCCTCAAGCAAGACCTATCGAAACTTTTGGGCCAAAGTCTATAACAATGGCTGGGAAGCTCAAAACGAATAGCAGTTAAGAAGAAGAATAATGCTAAAGATCAGAGAAATTGATTTAGAATCTGTCCAAAACCTAATGAGGAACATTAAGAGAAAATTGCGAGCCGTGGAAGATCAAGGCCCATTAGCAATACTTTAATATCATTTTTATATTAAGAAATATTTTTATTTTTTGTAGTTCTTGTTACAGTTCAAATATATTATTGTGAGATATTTTTATTAAATTTTTTGAAAAACTTCTCAAAACTTTTGCAACATACGTTAGACCATTTGAAACAAAAAAGTTTTTTATTCAGGACATTTTCTTCTAATTTAAACGGTAGGCCCGCTAGAGAGCACCGCGCGCCTATTGGACCACCCTGTACACATTATACAGGGTGTTCTATGACGAGTGGAAAATACTTGAGGGGAAGACTGTACAACCCATTTCCAACCAAAAAGAAGTCATATAATGTAGGGTCCGACATTCAACTGTTTCAGAGATACCTAGGTATATCATTTATATTTATTTTTTTTTCAAGAAGCGCTTCTTATTGATGAATGGTTACTGTGTTCTTTTACTTTAATAAATTATACCACTTTACAATTATTATTTATCTGAACCACAGCAAACAACATACATACAGGGTGGCCAATCGGGTGACGATAATAATTTTTTTTTAGATAGCCCGTACCGAGACCTATCCAAAACACCGCCATGTATGTGTACCGATTATTGATAGTTTTCGAGTTATTTTTTTTTTGAAAACTTAGAGATTTTCCAGTTTTTCCAAGAAATCCTCAAAAACAGAAACAAGAATGCTTTTTGGCTTTTATTTTTTTCAGCAATTATACTCAGTATTAAGCCTATTTTAATATCCAATAAAGAGATCTTGTACATCAGAACAATAATTAAGTACATTTTGGGCCCAAAGTTTGAAATCTCTGTTTTTAGTCAGGAGACCAAAACCTTCAAAATAAAATTAAAAATACTTATGCCTGGTTCTGGAGCTCCAATCTAATCTTAAAAACTCTGCAAGACATTGCACTTTCGAAATAATAATGAAAAAATAGTACTTTTGGGGGCATTTTGCGCCGTACGTGAGTGTTAAAAGGTAAAAAGGTGATAATTCACGAATTTCCAAAATGATTTTGTAACGGTTCACCCGTTTTCAAAATTATTTTTATATTATTTACTTGGCTACCATATACAAATAGTTTACAACTTCCATTTTTAGCTACTGCTTCCTCATTATACTAGTACATTTTTATAACTATTTTGCTTCTCACCCCTACCTTTTTCCCATCTCTACTTTCTTTCAAATGGAACGATATTTATATTACACCGCCTGCGCATATCTAATGAGTGGGGATATGCTCTTGCTCTCCACCAAGGTTACCTTTTATGTCGAAACACATATCTCCTTCCTTTTGCGTTTTGAACTCAAACAGTTAACAGCTAACGTAATTATGTCTCTCTAAGACAATCTTTTGTGTCTGTGCCATTATGTCTTAATCAAGGTAATCATAACGATTTAATTACTAAGCTTTCCCATATTTTCATTGCTTCTGCAGATTTATTTTAGGAATATGATTTTGTGTAGGAATGTGATTTTTCTGATTTATACATTTCTTTTCATGAACATGTGATGGCGAACATTTTAATCTTTAAATATCAGGTCAATCATACACTGTATGTTTATTAATTACCTAACAAAAGATTGGCTGAACACTACTCTTTGTTTCTAGCCATATATTTTTGTGTTAAGATGCCTTATCTTGTGTGTATTTAATGTTTCACATTTTTTTTATGACATTCCTTACGTAAAAATACCTAGCACTCAGATTTGCTAATTGAGAACGCAATGAAAAGATCTTTTGGACATTTTTGTAATTTTGTTTTACAAGGCGTGAGGAAAAAGTTTGTAAATTTTTGAACATACCTTTTTATACATTTTTTCTATTTATCACTACATATCTGAAAAGATCCGGTAGGACTGAAAATGCAAAGTATTTAAGAATTTTTTTTTAAACTATTCGCTCTTGTATATATCTATTTTTTTTTAATCTTTACCATGTGAACATTTGAAAGTTATCTGCTTTTTGGCTTTTTAATTCCCCCATGCTACTTCATAGATTTGTTTCTAAAGTATATGAATGCAATTTATCAAAATGTAAGAACGCATGAAGATCCATACTTCAGGAACAGATCGTGAAGTCCTGTGAAGTTCTCCACAAGGTGCTAATACCAGCCATAACTCTTTCACAGGAGAACCACCCTTTTTTTGGCGGGGTGCCTCAATGAAGACGACCTAACTTTTTGGCGGGGTGCCTCAATGAAGACCACCTTTTTTGTCGGGGTGCCACAATGAAGCCACTTTTTTTGTCGGGGTGCCACCATGAAGACCACCTAACCTTTTTCTCGGGGTGCCAAAATGAAGACACCACACCTTTGGGGCACCACCTGAACTCCTGAAAAAGCCAGCCTTCTCTGGAGCACCACCTTCCTTTCGGAAGGGCACTACTACGAGGACTTCCTTCTGAAGTTAAGTTCTTTTTTTAAAAAAAAAAATAAAATGTACTGCATTCATATATATACTAAAATAAATCTTTATTAAACCATTGTTGTCCTAGTTTTCATTTCTTGGCGGCTAACGAGACTCACACATTCACGCACACACGCACGCACCTACATACCCTAGTCTCATGCAAACCGATTGAGCTACTGGTTGCTATGAGTAATAAAAGTGTTGGCTGGTCGTTCATGACCAAGCAACATTTTTATTGTTACAAATTGGCGCTGCCAACGTGTGGCCAGACATGGGTATGTCTGGTTTTGTGCTTTGTGGGTCTTGGAGCTGTCTTGAAGTGAAAATTGGACAACTTTTTCAAAATTCCATTTCGGCTCGTTGACTCAAAATTCCATTTAATAATTTTTTTTTGATGCAGTACTTTCATTTGGCATATATATTTTATTATTTAATTTTCTTTAACTATTATCAGCTTATATTTTTGTTTGTAGTTTTCAGGGTGATTGTTGGTCCAAATTTTCTATTTTCAAAATTTTTCTATTGAGGTATATTTGAAGTTCTTTAAATTTTTCTATTGATTTTTGTCTATTAGTGTATTTTATTTATGACTGAGATTTTATTTCCTAATGCATTATTTTTTGTACTGTCTTGAGACATTTCGCGTATGCGTTAATTTATAAATCTGAGCGTATGTTGTAAATGCTTCTCAAAGATATCTGGCGTTTGGATATTATTCACAGCTCATAAACATATACCTACAGTTTTTTGTATGGTTTGCTTTTTTTTGTAGCTATACATTTTGTGTAGTATTTGGACAATTCACTACATTTTTCTTTGGTAATTTGTTATTTAGGTACATTCATTTAGTAACTCATTTGTAGTTGAAATTTTCATAAGCTGACTTTAGTTTTTTGTTATTTATAAAAGGGTGGTTATATATGTGCAATTATATACTTGCATATATATTTAATTTTCTTGGTTAACACATACATTAAGGCACACACACATGAAATATATTGATACTTCAAAAAAAAAAAAAAATTTTTTTGAACTTTCATTAAGCAAATTCTAGTCTTTGTTTTTTGTTATGATTGTTTTCATTCTGGAGTTTATCTATATATAGTTGTTTTATCTGGCAAATATTTTTGATATTAGAGCATTTTAGTCTCTGTTTTGTTTTGATTGAAAGACTGATATAAGGGCAGTCATATTTGTTGAGGCCAGATAAATAATTTTAATCCTTGAGTATCACTCCAGAATAGCTGTTCAAGTATGTACCTGCTCGAGTGTCTTTTTGTCTTTTGATGAAGTGTTTAATATTTTTAGTATTGCACTTCTTGTCAGCTTTTGTCTCTCCATTTTCTAGTTGAGGTCTTATTTAAAGGTATCTATGCCTATCACTAAGCGAGTTCAGATTCAAATGGTGATCAGTACTTTTGTTTGTTCCATGTATAGTTTTTGTTTGTAAGTCCCTGTTACAAAATTCATGCGCCCTGCTGTACTGGGCGCGGACGCTTAATGTTTGGAGGGAAAATATACCACCATTCTCTCTTCAAGCATTGGTATCCCCTTAAAAATTCTAGGCAGCAGTAAGAGTCTGCTAATAGATCTCTTTAGGACACTCAAAATCGTTGTTTATCAACCTTATCTATATCACAGTCCCAAATATTCATGCGCCCTGCTGTACTGGGCGAAGATGCGAGACGTCTGAAAGGAAAATGCGCTGTTATTCTCCCTTCAAGCGTCAGTGTCAAAGAAAGAATTAGCCAGCGCCCCTTAAAAATTCTAGGCGGCAGTAAGAGTCTGCCAATAGACCACTTAGGACATTTAACATCGTCTTCAACCTTTTGAGCCAATGTAGTCCAAAATTTTTGATATACATACTATTGTGACAATTATAGTTTAACATCGATTTCCAAAATCTGAGCAAATTTAAATTTAACCGTACTGAACATTTGTGAGCACACTCTTGAGTTTTTACTGATATTTTTGATAGTTTTTTAAAAACTTTGATTAATCGATTTAATTTGTAGTATAAATTGATTACATTTCGTAGTATATTGTAACATGTTTTCAGAAATATTATTTGTTATGGATTTTTTTTTCCAAATTTTGTGTTATAGAGACTGATGTAAGTCCTATGACGTTTCTTGGATCGAAAGCGCTTTTCTTGTATGCATTTTCTGTTCACTTGTCTGTCGTAATATGCATACTTATAAATCTGGCGTATTTCGGGCAGCTCTTGAAACCTCTGGCGTATAAGAAACACTTTTGATATGGTACATTGTATTGTACATTGTTTGTTGGTAGATTTCTAAAATCCTATGTTCATTTATGCCATGTCATGTCATTTCAACTTTATGTAAATTTTTAAATTTTTACTTATGAATAAGATCATCCCTGATTGTTGCTGTCCTCTTTAGTTATCCTGGTATGCGTTTCTATAAATCTGCAGCGTACTTGAAATAGCTTTTGTAGGTTTGCGATTTTCATGTGTGATTTGTTTTCATGGTACTTGTTCAATGTTCATTATAGTAGATTTCTTATGACTTTAAAATCACTTTAAAATTTACGGCTTTAAAAAAAATTTCATTTAGCTCTCATGAACGAAATTACCCCTGATTGTCTCTATCCTCTTTAGTTATCCTGGTATGCGTTTCTATAAATCTGCAGCGTACTTGGAATGACTTTTGTAGGCCTGAGATTTTCATGTTTAGTTTCTTTCATATGATCTGTTTATCACAGTTTAGTTTTTTTAAATCACTTTGAATTTATAACTTTACGATTTTCGCTTTGCACTCATAACTTGATATGAGTTTGTTACAGTTTTAGTAATCCGATATTTGATGGATTAAAATCTTGGTAACATTTCTTGAAATTTTGCATTTAGTCTTCGTTTTTTAGCTTACTTGAACCTTATAATTTTTAATCGACTAAGATCCTTGTGCTTACATGCTCACAAATAGTTCAAGCTTTTGATTATTGTTATTGTATTGGCTCATGCAATCTTTAAAAGATTTTTCCTGATTAGATCTTAAACTTACACTGATGTTTGAATTCTTTTTTGGAATCAATTTATTAATGAATATTAGATTTGTGCTACTTATTTCACTTAAGCAATTTTGCCTACTTTAAATTGTCACATGATGTATAATTTTCCCTAAATTTATTTTTGAATTCAATTTGAGGAACAAATTTTCCCTGAATTTTCTTTTCAAGTTTAACATGTTTTGTAAACTTTCCCTGAATTGATTTTGGGATTTAATCTTGTTAAGCCGTTGTGAATTCATTCTTTTGAATCTATTATGACACAGAACTTCTCTGAATTTACTTCGTTGTTTAGTATTTGAAAAATTTCATGTAGGTATTTGACTTGATATCACTCAAGCACTTAAGATGTTTGATTACATTTTTTTTGTAGTCTTATTTTAGACTACTGGCGCCCAAACTTTTTTTTGTTGATCACTGAATCATAATGCTCTTTATCGAATCAGAACATTACTGGATTATTGCAAGATCTTTTATCGAATCAGAACATCACCTGATTACAAATTTTTTTTCTTGAATCAGAACATTACTGAACTATAGTTAGTACTTAGAAAATATTTTGATCAAAATTTAAATTTTATTTTGGGTTTTCATAGAAGCACTTATGGTGTTACAATTTTTTTTCATTTAATATTTCATAAATAGAAATAGTTTGGTCTTATACTTATGCTTTAGAGATCTGAATTTTCTCTTAAGTCTGTTTAGTGGAATATTTTACAATCTTTTGTTGAGAATATTAAGGTTATCTCTATTTTGTTTGAGTATTACTCATGGTTATTTAGGGTATTTAGATTTTGTATAGGTATCGATCTTGTAGTTATTTTAGTGAGTCTTGAAACTCTTTGTCCTTGTCAAAGTTTTGACGAGTTTTTTTTTTCCTTTAGATCTTAAGTATATTAGGGTTTGATAGGTTGCGTACATTTGTTTTTTTTTACTTCACAATTTATTACCTTCATTGTGTAGTACATACTCAGTGCAGCTTCACTGTACTTTTAAGCGAGTTGGTGCTATAACCATCCCTCTTGTTTGGTAGACTTGAGGCTATCTCTTTTTCTTCCCATTTCTCTTCCAACATTTTTGTTTTCTACCTGCGTCTTCTTGCTCTTTCATGCACCTTGATAGACTTTGTAGGTTGTAGATTACTACAATTTCTTGAGATTTGCATGGGGAAGCACGAAAACTTAATCTGACTTTGTTATCAGGACAAATGGTTGATTTTGATCCCTCAGTGATAACTTTAACTTTACTCTCTTTTAAAAAAAAAAAAATTCTCGAATGCTTCTCAAATTTTTTTTCGTTAAGTGGGGCCGAGTGTAACGGTTCACCCGTTTTCAAAATTATTTTTATATTATTTACTTGGCTACCATATACAAATAGTTTACAACTTCCATTTTTAGCTACTGCTTCCTCATTATACTAGTACATTTTTATAACTATTTTGCTTCTCACCCCTACCTTTTTCCCATCTCTACTTTCTTTCAAATGGAACGATATTTATATTACACCGCCTGCGCATATCTAATGAGTGGGGATATGCTCTTGCTCTCCACCAAGGTTACCTTTTATGTCGAAACACATATCTCCTTCCTTTTGCGTTTTGAACTCAAACAGTTAACAGCTAACGTAATTATGTCTCTCTAAGACAATCTTTTGTGTCTGTGCCATTATGTCTTAATCAAGGTAATCATAACGATTTAATTACTAAGCTTTCCCATATTTTCATTGCTTCTGCAGATTTATTTTAGGAATATGATTTTGTGTAGGAATGTGATTTTTCTGATTTATACATTTCTTTTCATGAACATGTGATGGCGAACATTTTAATCTTTAAATATCAGGTCAATCATACACTGTATGTTTATTAATTACCTAACAAAAGATTCGCTGAACACTACTCTTTGTTTCTAGCCATATATTTTTGTGTTAAGATGCCTTATCTTGTGTGTATTTAATGTTTCACATTTTTTTTATGACATTCCTTACGTAAAAATACCTAGCACTCAGATTTGCTAATTGAGAACGCAATGGAAAGATCTTTTGGACATTTTTGTAATTTTGTTTTACAAGGCGTGAGGAAAAAGTTTGTAAATTTTTGAACATACCTTTTTATACATTTTTTCTATTTATCACTACATATCTGAAAAGATCCGGTAGGACTGAAAATGCAAAGTATTTAAGAATTTTTTTTTAAACTATTCGCTCTTGTATATATCTATTTTTTTTTAATCTTTACCATGTGAACATTTGAAAGTTATCTGCTTTTTGGCTTTTTAATTCCCCCATGCTACTTCATAGATTTGTTTCTGAAGTATATGAATGCAATTTATCAAAATGTAAGAACGCATGAAGATCCATACTTCAGGAACAGATCGTGAAGTCCTGTGAAGTTCTCCACAAGGTGCTAATACCAGCCATAACTCTTTCACAGGAGAACCACCCTTTTTTTGGCGGGGTGCCTCAATGAAGACGACCTAACTTTTTGGCGGGGTGCCTCAATGAAGACCACCTTTTTTGTCGGGGTGCCACAATGAAGCCACTTTTTTTGTCGGGGTGCCACCATGAAGACCACCTAACCTTTTTCTCGGGGTGCCAAAATGAAGACACCACACCTTTGGGGCACCACCTGAACTCCTGAAAAAGCCAGCCTTCTCTGGAGCACCACCTTCCTTTCGGAAGGGCACTACTACGAGGACTTCCTTCTGAAGTTAAGTTCTTTTTTTAAAAAAAAAAATAAAATGTACTGCATTCATATATATACTAAAATAAATCTTTATTAAACCATTGTTGTCCTAGTTTTCATTTCTTGGCGGCTAACGAGACTCACACATTCACGCACACACGCACGCACCTACATACCCTAGTCTCATGCAAACCGATTGAGCTACTGGTTGCTATGAGTAATAAAAGTGTTGGCTGGTCGTTCATGACCAAGCAACATTTTTGTTGTTACAATTTAAAAAACTATTATTTTACTTTATTATGACAAATTAAAGAAAAAAACTCATAACAACTAATAAACATGATAATCATTGATGTTTTAATCACTTTTAATAAAAAATTAATACCTGTGCTTTTTGCTGTGTACTATTGAACTTCTGCTAAATTAAGTTGTATGGAAAGTTAACAAAGGGAAATAATAATAAAACAAGAATCTGACTTTTAATTCCATGGCGGAATTACCTGGGAAGCGTTATCGTAGCATACGCCATCCCTTTTACTTCTCACACCGATAGGTGAGGGGAGGATTGTGATCGTGAAAATTTTCGATTTTGAGATAATACGCTTTTTGGGCGTTTTATGATGTCTACATAACGAAAATCCGCGTCACTCATTTCCGTCGTTCTGTCTGTCGGTCTGCCTTTCGGTCTGTCTGTCGGTCTGCCTGTCGGTCTGTCTGTCTGTACGCGTTTTTCTAGCCTCGTAATCTCAGTAACCGCTGCATGGACTGTGATAAAATTTGGGCAGCAATATGCTGTGAGGTCTTAGTAGGTAATGCTGCTATAATTTTGGAAATCGGTACATGGGCGGCGGAGTAATTAAAACAAAAATTTCCAATATTCCTCAAACTTCGTTTTTAGGCGTGTTAGAGGTTCTTGATCATTTTCTGCGTTTTTTTTTTTTTTGGTGGGGGTGGAATTTGGGTGTGGGGGGGGATGGGGGGCTGAAAATCTGAAAAACTTGTTCTATTCATGATAGGCTATTTACTGACCTGTCAAGAAAGACCTAGCGATATAAACCATCTTTTTAGGTCCATCCGAACATTGCCTTGCCCATTACCGAAAATTAATTAACACAACTGCGCTTCACCGACATGAGCTCGCAAAAAACTACTCTGAAAGAAAGGGATGGCGTATGTTACGACATCGCTTCCCATGTAATTCTGCCATGAAATTGGAAGTCAGATTATTGTTTATTATACCTTTCCTTTGTTAACTTTCCATACAACTTAATTTAGCAGAAGTTCAATAGTACATAGCAAAAACACTTCAAAAATCACAATTTGGGTACTATACCTTATCCACCGAACAAACAGAGTAACCATGCACAATATATGTAAATTTTTACGTTGTGGTCAAGGGTTATATGCACACCCTCTACAAAACTGTATACTGAGAGCAGTGATGTTATCATAAACAGAAAAATTAAGTTCGATTTATCCGAGTAAAGCCCCAAAATATGGGTTTGAAATAATTTTAAACTCCTTTTCTTCAGTGGACAGACTATAGTTTCTTTATTAAAAGTATCAAAACATCAATGATTATCGGATTTATTAGTTGTTTCGAGTCTTTTTTTCTTTAATTTGTCATAATAAAGCAAAATAATAGTTTTTTAAATCATTTTGGAAATTAGTGAATTATCACTTTTTTACCTTTAACTCTCACGTACGGCGCAAAATGTCCCCATAAGTGCTACTTTCTCATTATTATTTCGAAAGTGCAATGTCTTGCAGAGTTTTTAAGATTAGATTGGAGCTCCAGAACCAGGCATAAGTATTTTTAATTTTATTCTGAAGGTTTTGGTCTCCTGACTAAAAACAGAGATTTCAAACTTTGGGCCCAAAATGTACTTAATTATTGTTCTGATGTACAAGTTCTCTTTATTGGATATTAAAATAGGCTTAATACTGAGTATAATTGCTGAAAAAAATAAAAGCCAAAAAGCATTCTTGTTTCTGTTTTTGAAGATTTCTTGGAAAAACTGGAACATCTCTAAGTTTTCAAAGAAAAAATCATAACTCGAAAACTATCAATAATCGGTACACATACATGGGGGTGTTTTGGAGAGGTCTTGGTACGAGCTATCTAAAAAAAATTATTATCGTCACTCGATCGGCCACCCTGTATATGGCATTACAATAATTAATCATATTTATAATTCCATACCATACATGACACACGGCAACTATGTTTTTACTGAAAACGATTCAACAAACGAGAAACACTGCTATAAAGTTAGCATATTTTATTTTACATATTTATCTACAAAACTCTATACAAATTACCCCTGAAATTACCAAATAAAAAAATTAGTAGCCACAGAAAAAAGGTAGTATCATAATGATCTCTCTAAATTGCCTTGCTTTTTTAATGCTCAATGAGTAATTCTAGGAACGTATTTTCCGAGATACGTTCGATCCGTAGTTATTGATTGTTTCCGTTATTGATAAAGTTACCCGCATGACATTGATATTGATAATAAAATCAAATAATAGCATTGGTAGACACTGAAAAATTACGTAGACTCGTTCTTTTTTGTATCTGGTTTTTTGTTTTTAATTTCTGGTTTCCGCTACTAATAAGATTTGCCATCAATTCAATCTGCATTATTCCACTCAATAAATTTATTGGTATGGTACTGAAAACTAATGAAACTTTAGCTTGCCAACTCACTCTGATGACGATAATAACTCATGCAGTTGAAGTTTCAAATACTGTACATTTGTACACCGTTCGAATTACCGTTTGAGGTTTCATTCGTTTCATAGCCACCTATGTAGTTCCAAAAGATCGGATTGGTATCTAACTAAGCGTAGAAGCCGTGAGTTATGAAAAATAATTGGAATACATAATTTATTGTATTTATTGTATTGCATCTTGAATATACGGATTGTTTTTAAATTTGAGAATGGTGAGAAGGTGCTTACTATTCGTCTGCTGCGAAGTTTGCTGCGCCAGGGGGGGAAAGGGGGGCACTTGGCCCCCCTGGCAAATCAAATCTAACATACATACATGGAAACTGTTACTTTCCCCTCCTCCTGCGAGCGCATTTAAGATTTTCCTCTCTTTGCTACCTACGGGTTGTTCCGTTGAACGTTCATTCAGTACGCTAAGGAGGGTTAACACTTGGTTGAGGTCAACAATGAGCGATTGACTGGTTTATGTATGCTCAGCCTTCACAAAAAAAAAATGACTGTGATAAAGCGCAATTCATAAAAACAGTAATCAACAAATTTGCCCAAGACTGAAGGAAGCTAAAGTTCGATTTCGAATAACTTCTCTAGTCTTTTTTTCTAACAGTAAATACAAAATGCAGATTTATGTTTTATAGTTAGTTATTTTTCAGATGTATTTGTTTCTTGTTCTTTTATCATTTTTGTTCTTTATTGTTCTGTATTTTTGTTCTTTTATTGTTTTTATTTTAGATACTGTACTGAATATGGGTACAATCCTATTGTTCACACATTTCTGTTATTTAAGATGTTTACCTCTTCTATTTTGCATATGTTCAATGTTATTTTTTGTTTAAATACAGAAAAAAAATTCATGACAAGAAATATTTTTCCCCCTCCCTGGATTTTTTTGCCCCCCCTGGCTTTTTTCTGGCGGCGCGCATGCCTATCACATGGGTCTTTAGATACGATTCGAAGTTCGTGCTGCGAGACTGAAAAGCGATTTTATTTCTTTGGACTATTTGAGATTTTCTAGGTTTTCCAACCTGTCCATCATGATGTGGATACAAACATCCCACGTCTAGCTCTCTTTTGCACAAGATCGACAAATCGAGGGGGAGCATTGTTTTTAAAGCACGTTAACAACTCAAGACACCTCAAACACACACTGCTACATACATCTATGCTCCATAGTTTGCTTTTCTTGTTTCTGTTTTGATCTAATCGCACAGGGGCGGAATTAGAAATGATGATTTCCTTAACAGTCAATGTCTTAAAACCCCCCAACATTTCGTTTATATGTTATTGGGAAACATCACTCCTTTTGGTGAGTAATATATGCCCTATGAAGAGAAGTCCCAACTTATGATACATATGTATTTTCTGAAACTTATCATGTGGTTTTCTCTCTGATTCACTAAGCTTCAGTGTATTAATAAATCCACAACTGTTAAAACTAACACTTTACTAACATTACAGCTTTCCCAACAGCCTTTCTCAAAGTATGTAATGCTTGTTAAAAAATAATTTGGAAATTTACTGATTGATGAGTTTTGAAGGAGTATAATTGGTGATGAATTCAAAATGAGAATCAGTATTGAACTGGATATATCCATTCATATATGAATGTTAGATCCACCTGAATCTTAAGACTATAAGAATCATTACTTTGCCTGTCTTAAGCAATTAAAGTGATACAGATAACAAATTGTTTTACAATTTAATTTCTAAATACTTCAATGTTATAGAGCACAAAAAAATATAATAAATATGTTTTGAAGGCTAAGTTACATCAATATTCAACTTACTTTATAATTTTTTCCTCTATATTTATGTTCTCAATAAAGTTGAGAAAAAGAATGGGATTTCCTAAACTCTGTCCTTTATGTTTACTATTACTAATGAAAAATGGAATTATAATACCTATCCTCAATAATTTTCTGTTGAAGATTTTTTTTATTTTTATGGCAATGTCGACCTGAACTGTGCCTGTGTACCACCATGTAGTCTTTTCTTTTGGATAAACCTTCAGTAGTTACTCTGAGGATAAACCACAAATAAAAATGTTACATACATTATATGATGTGCTCAGAAAGTTGGGATAAAGGATAAAGTGTATATGTATAACTGTTTTGAATGAACAGACATTGGAGTTCTACCTTCCAAGGCTATGAAGCTTAAAATAAGTTATTTTAGATCTATTGCATCTATTATATTGTGCTAATACTAGGAGTTCTAGTGGTGCAAAGTTTGAGGTAGTGCTAAAAATTATCCTAATACATATGCTTGAATTGCACCATTTAAGATTTAAGTGGTGTAACTGTAACCTGCACTAATCCCTCTCCTGAATTATGATACCTAGATAAATTTTTTCTTTGCATAAAAAGTAACATGATAAGTACAAAAATGTTTTCGAACCTCTGATAATGTAGAATCATTAGTGAGATTGACATTTGTGGAGACATGAAGCCAAAGGTAATGAAGGTCTTTTTATGAAACTTCAAAAAATATGCTGCTTATCTCCATGTACTATTGTGAAAATTGTACTTAATTTTTCAAGAGATTTCCTTATGTGGATTTCATTATGACTCCCTCACAATAATTGAGGAAGGACCAATAAGGACCCCTCCTTTTATTTGACCCTGATTATAGCTTTTGCCCTATTCTGCCATAGCTTTTGCTCATCATATATTTTCCCACATATTATTACAGAACATAAAAGAATCATGAAAAAAGTTGAATATTTTTATTCAAATGCCTAGGCGAAACTTCTTTTCTTGTGATGTCTTAAATTATACCACTGATCTAGTTTTGAGGCACTAGAGACAGGTTCAAACTCAAACTGCATTCAAAGAGTTCAAACTAGGGTAAAATCAAGCAAACTAAATAAAATAAGAATAAACAAAGAAAGGAGCATGCAAAACTAGACTTGTTTAGTGGTGTGGAGCACATTGGATTTGGATTGGATGCTATATGAAATAAACAAAAATGACTCACCTTTTTTAGTAAACAAATGCTCGAAATCAGCCAGCTGATTTTGTACCAACAATGTCTTGATCTCAGTGGTACCAAAAGGTAAGACCTCCTTCCAAAAATTTAACAACGACCGAAGGATCAAAGAACCAGAAACAAAAATTAAAAAAACTACCATAAAAGGTTTGATCAACGGGACCATATTACGAAGTACGTGGCTCTTGCTCTTTACATTGTTGATAAATTCTAGAGTTCCTTTTAATAAAAGTAAACAATACACCGAACATCACTACACCTCCCCACTGGGAACTCACAGTTCAATTCATAGAACATTGGATTAGGATTAGGAGGATAACAACGAACAGCACGGGAAAAATAGTTCCTTTTCCGTATGCACTAATCTGTGGTCAGCAAATCCAGTGGCGTAGACACAAGGATGTTGCCAAATTTATCTAACCAACTTCTCTAAAAATAGGTTCGCCACAAATACGCCTGGGCCTAGATGCTAGAATTACGTATTAGGTTTTCTTTGAAGGTTTTAATTTTATCAATGACAAATTGACAGAAATAGTCAATTATACATCGCGCTGTATTGGTCTATCGTTTTATATTTCCGATTAACCTACTTTTACTTTACTAACATCTTACAGGTGCGTCATCTTACATCGCAACTGTGAAATAAGATACGTGCAGCTCTGACTCTGTTACAGTTTTCTGATGTAGATTTATTCATCTCCATAGTAGTTAGAAGATTAACACCTAGATGGACCGTGTCAATTGTATCACGTGATCTTGCAGCGTAGATGCCAGATCTGCCGTTTTAGCTGTTAATTTACTATTTTCTCGTTCCATTACTTTGAACCACAAAACAGGTACGGTTATTTTGAACCACTGAGATAAATTTGTGGTGGTAATCCCTTGGTTAAAGTAGGGTTTAAACTGTATGCTGTCCTCAAGCTATAATCTTCATACGTAGGGTTGCATGATTTATGATTTATTAAAAAATATATTTTTTAGTGAAACATTATTTTCTATTTATAAAGAATACACTGGTGGCAGAAACGTTAGTAAATTTCTCATTTTCCAATACATGCGATTTAATGACAACCTGTTTTCTATTCATGGGTGCAATCGTTTTCGTTTATCGACAAAAGACATCTTTTCCGAGTGTTCCAAAACAGTATTTTTGTGCGAAGTAATGGCACTGAAGAATTAAGACCTTTATAATAACCCTATTTTTTGCGAAATACGTATACCTCTACTCTCAAAATTTTAAGTCACGCAGTCACGTTATTCATATACCTACCGCTCTTTTCCTTCTTTCCTTGTATCTAAGTTTTCCTCTAGCTAGCAGTGGGTAAACGAGAAAGAAATAAAAATAAATATGGAAAAATTCAGAATCGGAAAATCGATGTTTGGATAGTTTGATGACTGATCATCGTCCTTGCCTTGGTCTAATCTAATCTAACCTCTAACCACTTGTAAAAAAAATATTGGCAACAATGTACTGTATAAGTGACATTTGGCATGGAATATCACAAATGTCAAAAATTTTGAACAACGAATATGAAGGTCACTGTTGTCAGTGAAATGTTAGGAATGCATTGATTTTTTGTTGATGTGTAAATGCAAAATAATTTAGTCTCAATATACAGGATTAGATTAATATTTTGCAATATTTCTTTAAGATGTAGTTATGTATTGCCTTTATTGTTATACCTGCTTACCAAAAAATGGAATTAAAAGTGTGGGTGGAAGGTATTCAGAGGATTGTATGTGGAGTTACTGAAACAACAACTTGTCAAGTGAAGTTATTGGATATTTTTAAAAATATACTTTCTAAAATGTTTTATTTATAGGACGTTGTGTTTGCATTGGCCCATGCTACAGGGAAATCAGGAAGATTCACCCTAATAGAACGATGGAGGAATAATGAGAGACAATTGGCTCCCAATGAGAACCCATTGAAGGTATTATATTTTAATGCATAATAACAAAATATTTGGATGGTTTTATCAATGAATAAAATCTTATGTACTCAATATCTATGATATGATTAATCTTTATTTTTCATATATAGTATTGCAAATTATTTTCTCTATGGATATGTAAAAACCATAGTGAACATTGATATAGTTGCTTGTTGTAGAACATACTCTATTTTATTCTTCTTATTTCAATTTATAGTGGTGTTTGGTAAAACATACATTTGAATCGAGATCGTACTTGGAATTCTAACCACTGTGTAACCAATTGCTATTTTTTTTATAGCTAATCACCAAATGGGGAGAATATTCTAGCGATGTCCAGTTCATATTACAAAGAAGTGATGGCAACAAATCAACCCAACCTTTGAAAAACAAACCACTGAATTTCAACTCCCCATTATCACCACTCCACAGCCAAAGTAACTCTGGCTCTTCGGGGTCACCAGATAAACTGAAGGATAGTTACAAGTTGTCAAATTTCAGGTAAATATATTTTTAAATCTTTCATTTTTCCATCCGACAAGAGGTGTGCGATACTTACTATTGGTATAAGGCATCCCAAAATTTTCTGAACTAGTCAGCAAAGTTGAAATAAGGCTATTGAACCAAATTTATTTAGTATATATTGTTGTCTTCCTTCAAAAGGCTTATCTGAAAAAGTAGCTGAAATGAGTTAAAACATTGGATAGCAGTAACCTGCAGCTACCCTCTTAACAGCATATTTCCATTATGGGTAGTCTCAAACCAGGTATGACCAAGTATAATACGCTTTGTATTAAATAGTAATTTACGCATGTGTAATACTGTATATTACCATAACATATAAAACATCATTCGACACATAAATTACTGTGTCTTTGAAAGCTGTACTTTACAGGAATTTTACTGTAATATACATCACTTTAAGGAATAATTTATATTGTTATGGTATTGATCATTATCTCTATGTCAATATCTTGTGTTGGGAATTTAGATTTTTGCAGAATCTGCAGCCAAAACACAAGGCTGAGATCCCCAAATACCATTTAAACAATAATCCTGTGGAAACAGTCAGCCATAATAACATAACCTATACTTGATAGCTACAGTGTATTAATATGTTTTATACATACATAACATACATGTAACATATAAAACCAAATATAACTTTATATTAACTCCCTGTCTTGAACTGATGACATGTCTTTCTCAATTTTGACACATAAAGAATCTCATAGAGTGGCTCATCTCAGTATAGACCACTTGCAAGGAAACTCCACAAAAATCTCTAATAATGAGATAAGCCCTTTTGTAAGAAAGGCAACAAATGTTTGGGATACTTGGTACCAGTAATTAACACTCAAAAAAGTTTTAAAATTGTATTATTATTTTCAGTGTAAATAATAATATACTTGCATCAGAAAACATAGGTGTAGTGAAAGGTGTGCCACAAATAAGGCCTTTGGAAGTCAAGGAATCTCTGTCTAATTCACCATATAGTTCCCCTAAAAAGAGCAGCTACTGTGGCTCTGACATATCAGAATCTCCTAGTCATAGAGTAGCTCCACCATATAAAGATCCACCTGCTCCACCCCCATACAGGGATCCTCCACCACCTCCTGCTTATGATAAAAGCAGGAACATGACTCAGGTATATTAATCATAATAACAATAATATATAGTTTAAATGTGTTACAGCAAAATGAAGAAGTAGATCATACAAGGCATAGATTCAAGTATTTTAACCCTAATATTTTGGAAAAAGCTCTTTTGGATTTTAACACATTGTTGGACACTCTTCTGGCCGGGAGGCTTCGTAATATGGGATCTCAAAACATTCCCATTTTTTTGCGGTTGTAACATGATTTGCGATATCAAAATATTTTAGGGGTATTCATTTTTGACTCTTTTTTTCATTTTTGAGGTTTTTGGTGACAAAAAAAAGACGGCTATATCCGTCGTGTCATATCACAGCAGACTTTATGTTCTAGAATGGCAACCTCAGCTATAGCCATCTGATCAGTGTAATCGTAAAACACATCTTGTGGGAAGAAAAGGATAATTTTCAAGACAAAAGCTATAACGAAAACAACATTTTATTGTATCAAATTTATAAACAAAAACGCATCTCTCAAAATATAGATGGTATAACAACAAAAAATCAAATTTATTAGCAAACAGAGATCCCCGAACAAAACAGAATTTTGGCACAAATTTATGTTTGACGCCACTCTTCAAAGCAGTCTGGACACAAAGCAGGTTTATTTTCACAACTCTTGCATCTATAGCTAGTTTCTTTGCGTTTTTCAGACTTGAAACATTGTTTGCATCTAAGAAAATATGATTTTATTTTATGATCCTCTGGTAGGCGCAGCTTCTCTGGAAAATGTCTCATATGTGCTTCGAGTTTTGTATTGATATGAAACAATATATTCTATATGTATAATAGGTGGACGACGAATATCTGTTTGGGATGAAAATATCTAGTTACCTTCCTCCCATCAGTACTGAAAACATGAAAATCAAACAAAAAGACACTTGCAATATGGCAGTTATACACGTGGTCAATGCATCACATTGGATTTTATGGACAGTTATAGCCGTCGTGCCGTTTTACCCATGCACCTTAAAACATGAACAGTTGGGATAGCGTATAGTGGGTTAGAATTTGGCAATTTCAGAAATGATGAGCTTCACGTTACGGCACTAACATTGCTTAACAGGGCAAGTATACCGACATTCTGACGGTCGTCGCCGTTCTGCCGTAACAAGCAGATAACTTTTTGACTGATATGGCGTATCACGATCACTCCCTGCAGACGGCTATAGCCGTTGTGTCCAACAACGTGTTAATATAACTTGAGAAACAAAACATAGGGTAACCATGAATAGCTGCCAAAGAAGGACTTTGAAAATGAAATGAAAAAATTTGTGTGACTACTATTTTCACTCTAAGATTTATTTAACAATAGTGTAACTTCTAAATGAATATCTGATCTTCACTTCAGTCAGAAATGATCAAAACCTTTTTTTATGTAAAACTCTACTAATCAATGGTCAAAGCTAGGTTTCCCTTTTATATATTTTGCATTATCATACTACATATTATTCTCTTAATGTATTTCTAGTTTTAAATGTAGATTTTAATTCCAGAAATAAAGTATATGTTTCTGCTTATTTTAGGATACGAAGACTACAAAAGAAAAAGAAGATCCCAAAAAAGATATGATATACAATGCTCAGTATAGAGAACTGATAGCGCTGATCAACTATCAGCGTGAAAAGCTATCGAATCAACAAGCTGATCTCACTAAGGTAACTTTGTTTTCTCAGGAAATAGTTGACTAAACCTTTGACTGTTGCAATCAGTGCTCTATGTAGAATAAAGAAAAATAACAAAACATATATATGGAACAAGCATGAGTATAGTCAATCATCTTCATTTCATTTTTACTTTTCTAGTAACTAGTACAGTTCGTAATTTTTTAAGCAACAAAAAAAGTGTTGTGCTCTTTTGGCTTCAATTATTTCCTTTAATTAAAGAATGATTGGATAAGCTGTTCTGTGTAAAAAAATGTGTACAATTTTTTAAAGTTGTTATATTTTTATTTCAGTATGATGCCGAGATAGTTTTCTTAGAAAACAAAGAGAGGGAGAAACAAATGCAACTAGAGTTTATTGAGAGGGAAATTATTACTGTATCGAACATTAGTAAAAACAACCAGGATCAAGTAAGGACTTATTCTTATGTTAATGTTTCTGGTTTAATAAAACCGTATATTTTTAGATCCAAGCTTTAAGTTATGTAGAGGAGGAATGTGAACTTGTGAAACAACAAGAGAAAACACTCCAATCTGAAATCACATTGCTAAGGTCAAAGTTGGCAAATTGTGAGACTGAACTTTTACAGTGTAAAAATAAGATAAGGTTTGTATCAACACTTTAATCAGTTCGATAAAGTTATAGCATCATTAAATAAGAAAAAACCACAACATACCAGTTATTAATTTCCAAGTGGGGAATATCCAGAAAACGGTAGGCCATGAGGGAAAGCAGGGTTATATTTTTATTCTGGGGGTCAAGTTGTATAAGAATCAGATGAAAAGATGTTAATGATCAAATATTTTATTGAGGTGCTGTGCTATCAACATGAGTCATATGCATTTAATAATCCTACTGTAGAACAGCGTAGATACATTCGCATAGCACAAGTAACATCAGTATTTGATTGTGTGGTGTAATTCATTTTTTTATGTCTTTTTAGGTTATTAATGGATGAGCTGCATGCAGAGCAGCGAACTCAAACTAGAAGGAGTGAATCACTGAGGCAGCTAGAGAGAAATTTTCTAATTGAGGTTGAAAGGTTGCAGAAGGACATAGACATTGCAAAGCAATCTACAGATCTCCATCACCTTACTGCTGAAACGCTCAAACGAGAGGTACTATAGATTTGACCGTTATTCATTCTAAATGACTTCGGTCGGCTACAAAGTTTGGCCAAACTTTATTATTAGCCTATTAGATATTCTACTCGCAAGTGAAATGGGGCGGGACTAAACAAAACTATTTGCCATAATTAGTTTAAAACACAATCAAACGGGTCAATAACGGATGTGCCCTACATGTTCTCTCTGCTGCCACTCAGAATGCCATTGGCGACGATGATTTGCTGTGAGTGGAAGCACTAGATGCGGACGATATGATCCTAAGCCCATCTCACGCAAATCTGTGGCAAACCGTGCGGATTCGAAGGGGCCTCCATATAGCTGCATACCAAGCGACTCAAATTTCGGGTTTCGAAATTTGGTTTTTTAAAAAATTTATTTCTTTACAACTTTAAACTGCACAATTCAAAATTATAAAAAATTACAATATAATGATGTTACGTGTATGAAGTGAAGTGTATGTCGAATCTGGCTGTTCGCTGCAATTAACTCATCCATTGTGGAACTAGTGGAAGGCTATCGGCGAGACGACAATTATCTGCTTCCAGGATGATTCTGGCGTACATAACTAGCGTCAGCAGCATCTCGAGTGGATCGCATTCTGTCTCGAAGGGTCAGTCTTGCCTGTCTCTAGTCTTCCTACGTGCTCCAGAACTTCTAGCTACCTGCAATAGCCCTTCTTCGATCCATGATAAGATTATTTGGAGGTTTCGTGCTAAAATATGTTTACCCGCCACTGTACTTTAGACTATTCAGCACTTCAATTACAAAAAACCCATACTGCTGCAAAAAGAAAACATCCACCGATTTTGCTCTCTTGGTACAAATTGGTAATTAGCGAATTATTTCAAATAATGTACAAAAGTAAATAGCCCGCTGCATTTGCTGCCGGATTTTTCAATGTATACTGGTATAACTTTCACTATTTAATGATGCCAGCGTCTATGATTGATCACGAAATGTTTGAGAAGCGTTTCTTTTACCGACCGTACCGTACCGATGTTAGAGTAGAGAGTCAGTATCAGTATACATTCATCACATCCAATTTCTGAAATCATCTGGCAGTGTTCTATACAGTTTGCTTTTATAATATTCCTCATACCGTCTTTTTAAAGCTTCTTATGTATGCTTCACAACCCTAGAATATGAAGAACAAATTGGCAGAATATTTAATAATTGAAGACACAAGTGGATAAAGGTGCCATGCCAGAAAATAATTATTCTGAGAAAAGTCGATTTAAAGATTTTCGATTGGAACTTTTTTATGCACCACATTTGGGGCATATAGTTCAAGTATTTTTAAAGCTTAGTTATGTATTTTCTTCGTCTGTTTTTTTTTATTTTGAAGACACTTTTATATTTCATGGGAAAATGGACTTTGAATGTACATGACACCTTTATAATGAAAAATTGGCATAGCCTGTATTAAAAGCATATGAAAAAAAGAGCTACGTACACAAACATTGGGGTTTTTTGTTGCAAAAAAAACACAAAACTTGAAACCAATCTAATCACTAATTGGTTTTTCTTTTTTTCTTTGGATGCCCTTCGTTGTCTTCAAAAATTTTTTCATAGAACCATATTTATACCCTTTCTTACCTTGACTCCTGTATCCATTGTGAAAAGTGAAAAGTATTGTACATAACACCTTTATCACCTAAATATCGATGTTATTTATGAAAATAACATAACAAAGGGACTTGAATGCTAGCAAGTGTAAATTGTGCTCATTTACGTTAAACTATAATCGTATATCTTTTGATTATACCATTAGTGACACACCGTTACATTGTGAAGCACAGGTAAAGGATTTAGGGATACTATTCGAACATAATCTATCATTCACTAATCATATAGATGTAATAGTTAATGCAGCCTCAAAATTATTAGGTTTTATTATAAGGAATTGCCGCTTGTTTAATAATGTTGAGACTATGAAAATTTTATATTTTACCATAGTCAGACCAAAACTTGAGTACTGCTCGCTCATTTGGTACCCTCATTATAATGTACATATTCATAAACTTGAGAAGGTTCAACGGCGATTTTTAAAATATTTGTCATACAGATTGGATGGAAACTACCCAAATAGAGGATATGATAATAATATATTGCTAAATCGTTTTTCTGTGCACTCCTTGCATCAACGTAGAATCACAACAAGTGTAGTCATTCTTTATAAAATATTACATGGTCTTATCGATTGCATCGATTTACTGTTTCTCATAAATTTCCATGTACCGCAAGTAAGTACTCGCCACAACCTTACATTTTATAACAGAACCCCAAGAATTAATGTCTCGATAAATTCACCTATTTATGTGATGTGTGCTAATTTTAACCTTTACCTCTCGAATTGTGATGTCAATAATGTTACATTAAATCAACTGATTAATTCAATCAACTGCCGGTTAAGCTATTGATATTTTTCAAATTAGTTTTATTTGTGAACTAGGGCACTATCTGAAGGCGTCTTTGGAGCTAACAGAGTTTTAATTTTAGTTTATGTCAAATGTTATTCTTTTTGTCATTAGTTTGAAGCGATTTTGTCCTGTAATTGGACCTCGTGTCTGTTGGGCAATAAAATATTTATTTATTTATTTATTTATTTATTTATTTATTTATTTATTTATTTATTTATTTATTTATTTATTTATTTATTTATTTATTTATTTATTTATTTAAGAATGAAATGGAAGCATATTTTAAGCTTATTAAATGGAAAATACACATTTTTGACAAAATGTTACATGACACCTTTATCCACTTGTCTTCAAATGTATTTTCCTCTAGACATCACTGACTACATCTTAGTAAAAAACTGTTTCAACTACAACACCCTTACACTAAAGCATAACAAAACATTATGACATAACCTCAAACTCATATGTCATTCTGCGAACTCTAGAGAGAAACTTTACTCTTAACACTCTTAACAGTGGACAGAGGTATCATGTCTTTGGATGCCCTTCGTTGTCTTCAAACATTTTTTCATAGAACCATATTTATATCCTTTCTTAGCTTGACTCCTTTATCCACTGTGAAAAGTAAAAAGTATTATACATAACATCTTTATCACCTAAATATCGATGTTATTTATGAAAATAACATAACAAAGAGACTTAAGAATGAAATGGAAGCATATTTTAAGCTTATTAAATGAAAAATATATATTTTTGAAAAAATTTTACATGACACCTTTATCCACTTGTGTCTTCAATTGTTTTGGTCAATTCCAAAGTGAAACTAACCACTGGGACTATTTTAGGTTGCCAACCTAGAAACGGCCATAATAGAGAAAAAGAAACAAGTAGAACACCTGGTTGCGGAAATGAAAGAAGCAAACCTGATGAGCTTGAGCATCGCACCGCCTGAGGATATCAGGCAGATTTTGGAAGGCAGCAAGAGTGGCAGTACCAGGAAGATGATCGGTTCACCAAGGCAGCTGGAAAACGCGGTACCAACGAACAAAAACCCGCACGGAGTGTGGGTGTAGGTCATTGTTAGCTAGTTGAATTGCGATAGTATACTACTCGACTCGTTTGCTGTGCGTAGGGGTTCAAAACGTCTTGACGTGTGACGAAATCACCTCCGTGTTTAGGCCCAGTTTCACAATCATTGGTAACGTCTGATAATCACATAACTTAACCGACAGATGGAAGTTAACCTGTAGTTATCTGGATGTCGTTTCACAGAATCGGAATGCACCCTCAAGACGTCAGTGTCAAAATCCATGTTTTTATGAGCTCCAAAGTAAGCTTAACACTCATCTTATTCTGAGATATAAACCAATGATAAATAAAAATCTTTTATGCTGTTCAAAAACACATCAAAGCCTCAATCATATGGTTCACAGAAAAATCGGAAAAATGAAGGGTACCGGCTGGATTCCGTAGTATAGTTGGTAACGCGTCGAATGCCGGAGACGCTGTTTATCTCCCTCTTGCGGAATAAGCAAGCACCTTCATTCCACATCAAGGCCTGTTGAACACCCTACCTAAATGATAAAGATTGAATGGAGTCTTTCTGATTTTCTCAATTAGCCTATATCATATAATATTTGAGTTGTTCCATTCCAAAAGTGTTCTTATCCAGTTTACATAATTTTTGGAAAATTAAAAAAAATCGTTTTTTGATCATACTACTATATATTACACTACTGGTGCCACGGACAATAAATTCAAGAAGACACCTTTACAAAATCTTCTGGTGGGAACATTGAAGCACTGCTTACTGCTGGAGCAATGTAGGAGAGCCAAATTACCTAGATAAAAGTTCATTTTTTCATTTCTCTCTTGTACTTTGCTACTTTATGGCATGGTTTTGCAAAAACAGACAACGATCCAGGAGACCAACCGTAAGAACTGCCAGAGAACTGCACACGTCACAGTGCGACCACATAGACTCTTGGGACCAAAAATGGACAGATAACTGCCCCCCTCAGGGCAGAAATCTTCCGTGCATAAGAACGAAACCTCCCGCTTCCGATCAGCCCCGTAAAATATGGACATCACTGAATAGAGTACGCACCAACCATGGCAGATGCGCGGACTCATTACACAAATGGGGCAGGGTACAATCCGCAAGGTGTGACTGCGGGGCCGAAAAGTTCAACATATGGTGATGGAATGCCCAAATACAGCATATGGGGGAAACTTTGATGACTTCCTAATGGCAACTGACGCCGGCTATGTGTCTAAATTAAATGTTTGTTTGTGAACTGGACTAACTTGTAATTTCTTTTATGTACTTTTATGTGTTTTGTATCATGTAATGCCATACGATAAATGTATTGGGAGGATACTTTTGAAATGGAACGCCTCATTTACAGAAACAGTTAATCTTAACTGTTATGCTGATAGACGAATCCCACCCTTAATGATATTCAAAAGGGGTACAGAACATGTGAATATTTCCATCCACCTATCATACTTTCGGATACAAAATCGATAATAAAACATTTGGCTGTCCGATTTTAGTGGAACTGTTTTGAAAAATGCAACGCATTCAATACTTAATAAAAATGTGTTTTAGAGTCGGCAAATGACTCGTTCGGCAAACCAGTAATGATAATGAAATTAAAACTTTCTGCTGTGAAATTATGTCAGAACTACTTATAAATTAATTAATTAAATGTACAATGCTGGCTTAGCCCCCCACTCCAAGCTTAACACGAGCGTAGCGTAAACCGAAGCTTAACCCGAGCTTAGCTGTGGTTTAAATACAAATGTCATGATGTGTCAAGGAGGAACTTTCAAATTGCTTGTCACTTTATTAGGTTATATTTTTAGAAAGATTTGTCATTTGTGTCTAATTTAACAGAGAGAGTAAATAAAATAACAGACACACAAACAGGCTTTGCCCGAATTTGACAAACCGTCACATTGACAAACCAGACTCCTCGGTAATTTTTTTAGATAATTATGACAGTACGCATTGCTTCATTAGTGCCAACCGCAGTGAATTTCATTATCCACCAGGTTTAATTAAGCCGACGATTGTACAACGGATGTCAACGTTAAACACCGGCCCTAATAGGGTACTTGCAGTGGTCGTAATTTTGGATTATGGATTTGTTTAGACGAAAGAAAAACGTATTGAAAGGCTGTCTATAACAAAGCTTCCACTCTTGATGCTGTTCAGATGAAGAAATTTGTAATTATAATTTACGGATTTTTCAAATTTTTCCACATGACTGAAAACGGGTGCCGATGCCACAAGACAGTACAATAATCGACATTATTAAACCCATCTCTAAAAAAAGCACAAAACAACATGTTGTTCTATGACACAGAAACATAAGGTAAGTTTTGTTTACGCCAATCTTGTGTTAATCTTCCATTTTGATTTGTGAAATGTGATTTGGAATTGTAGCTTGTTGATGTCAAAGTCGTCAAGTGTCCAAAACTATCGACCAAACAGTGTTCATGATACCTCAAATCCCATCACTATAATGTCTTGTGACGTCAGAGGTCGTTTTCGCGCCGTTTTCACTAGTTCAAATTTATATTTGGAATAAGTCTCACAAGCAACTTAAAATCAAAAACTTCTATTTTATGATGTTTAATACGTTATAATGAATGCTTTAAAGCAATATTTTGGACCCCATTCCAAATAAATATTTTGTTAAATACTCATAAATATTCATAAAGGCCAAAACGTTAGCAAAAATTTGATTTTCCAGTAAATATGGTTTAATTGGTCGATCACCCAAACTAACGTTAATATATTTTGAGCTCTGGTTTTTAAATACCAAAAAAGAAATATTATAGTCGATGGAGTTGGCCGTTACTTGATACACAAAGTATTTCCGATGTATAATCACCACTTTTATTTAAAACTTGTGACGATCGCTTCGACAGTGTCTTTAAAATCATTGTTTGATGAAGACACTGTGTGTCGAAACAATCATCACAAGTTTTAAATAAAAGTGGTGATTATTCATCGGAAATACTTTGTGTATAAGAAAGATTATAGTAATTTTGTATCGCCATGTAGAGATGACTGTCACAGCTTGTCAGTACTATTGTCACATTATAAAGATGCATTGTCAAAGATGACACTGATCATGACGGTTTGTCAAAGTGCTAGTTCTACAGCTGACCAATTTACAGTTCACGAAAAATTGTGATAGAACCAATGAAAACCTGGGGATTTGGAACTTTATCAACTTCGCTCAAAGCTAATATGATGGATTTTTGTGCTGTTAATACTTACTCAGTAAGTACGACCTCTTAACGCCAACAAATTGTATTGGATAATATACCTGAGTTGAGAAATGCAACTGTTGCATTATAAGGCATTTTTCTGGACTTGTGTACATCGATCTCTACACTTAATTGTGTTTTTCTTTTTGTACTGTCTTAGCAGTTCAATCTACAAGTATAGGTGGAAGACGTTTTGTCCCTATCGGTGGATGTGTAAAAAGTATTTCCCCAAAACTAAAAAGTAAAACCAAAATTTACCTATTCATAACGGATCAAAAAATATTTCTAGAAAGTTTAATATATATGCGTATATTATATACATATAGTTATGACCATTTTGAATATTTCAGTGTGATATCTTGTGTATGTGAATGATAATTGATTTGTTTGCGGCTTTTTATTGAACTTGAGTCATAAATGTCATTTTCTCTTCGAGCAATTTTACGAATGTACTATAGAATAATTTTTATTAAGTCTGATTAATATATTTTTAGTAGATATTTTTATATTTGAACCATTGTTAGTTATTTATTGTTAGGTAAAATGTTGTTCAACATATTTTTGTTATGCAATCTACTTTTTAGATTTTTATGCGAAGTCATTTTATTTTTTTATTTATGCGCACCATTACTTTTAATATTAGGTTCACTGCCATATTTTCATATCACAGTAGTTTCTATTAGTATTTTTTTTTATTTTGTTTTACATCACCTAATCACTATATTGTTGTCATTGAATCTCGAGTCATAAAACATACAAGCATAGTAATAAAAAAGATTTAGACGAAATTGTATATATTTTTTCTGTGGTTTTTACCTTGGTCCTAAACGGAGTTTAAAAATCAAGATAATCTATGAGTGTCACATTTTGAAGAAAGTAACCTACATCGGGAAATCGTCTGGTACACAGGGGGATCAAAGACCGAGCAGAGATAAGAAAGAGTTTTTTATTTCCAACAGGTACAGCCACCCAATAGGGAACTTGACAAAAATTTTAATTCAGCAAAATGTACCTTTTTATGGTTGCCTTCCGCAAAGGTTGAAAGTGTATGGCGCTGCGAGAGGATGAGTGTCTGTGCACGTTAGATTTGAAACGCTGCAGGATGTAGCCCTCGGAAAATAAATTTCCCGGCAGCTCATTTCACAGCGTCGAAGTTCTCCAAAAGAAGGAATGCTGGAGGAGACTGGTCGGGGAGTAGGGACCTCGACCTGGTAAGGATGAGCTCGCAGAGCCTCTCTAGTATTCCTCATTCGAACGGCCTTCAGTATTATTATCTGGGGGAGCTCACTCAACTCAACCGTGATAGAATCTGTAAAATAGGGACAGGTCAGCCACCCTTCTTTGATGTCCCAGGCTGTGAAGGTCCTTTGTGAGGTTAGCCATATCGATTAGTCTAACTGCTCTCTCCTGGATAGTGTCTAGAAGCTTTATAGAGTGCTTCGGAGTGTATCCCCACACATGGGAGCAATACTCCAACGATGGTCGAATCTGTGTCTTGTAGAGCAACAGTAGTTGCTCTGGTATATACAGCTTCCTACAGCGGAACAAAACTCCAAGCTTCTGGGATGCCGTTTTAGCAATACTGACGACGTAGTCGCGCCAGGACATGTTATCGTTGATGTTGATCCGCAAAACCTTGACGGAAGGTGACTCGACTATTGGGTGACCCTCCATTTCCACAGCTGGTAAGCCAACGTGAGACTTCTTTGTCAGTATTGTTGCCTGAGTTTTATGTAAGTTAAATTATTACTATATTTACTTATCCCCACTCGACAATTGTTTTGATATCTACGTTGATCTGGTAGGTGTATTGCTGCCCGACGTACTGTCTCCTTGGAAGATAGTGGTTTGCCTGGTTCCATGCATGATATTAATGTTCTGCCATCTGCGAAGCTGTAGATTGGATTGGATGTTAATTCCAGCAGCTCGTTGATGTACAGCAGAAGCAGTGTAGGGGATATGACAGATCCCTGAGGAACACCGGCGTTTATTGAAAATACGTCTGATGAACAGCCTTCGACTACAACAGAGATCGGTGGTTCAAAAAGCTATCCAGCCACTGGCACAGGCCAGTTGGTAGTCCATAAGCAAGCAGCAGGCTTGGCCACAAGTCCACTCTATCGAAAGCTTTCGATATGTCAGGAGCATGCCATGATTTTCAATTGCTCTGTCCCACAAGTGGGTGAAGTAGGCCAGGAGGTCACCCATAGGCCTATGCTTACGGAAGCAATACAGGCGATCATTTATCATGTTATTGTTGTCCAGGCATATCAGGAGTTGTGTGTTAATGGCAGTCTCCATAACCTTCGACATGATGCTGAGTAGGGCCACCTAATCTCATTTGGTTATATAGTAATGTAAACATGTCATCAACAAAAACTACCTGCTTCATTCCAAACGCCTCCTAGAAAGGTTTAAATATGGGGCGAATCTCAAATATCCCGAGCGGCCGAAAACGCGTCGTGATTGGTCGTGACGTCATGTAGTACGATACGCCACCGGTGTTCAGGCGCCAAGAAAAGTGAATCATTTGGCTGTTCCCCACAATTATGTTATCATTGCGGTTGCAGTTTTTCTGTTCGTTTGTGTTTATTTCCTGTGTAATCTGATTGGTTGTAGTAAAACTGTGTTATGCCATATTGCTGTTGATGATGATCCATGAAGGCCAATCCGATAGCTTACTGTTTGTGGACATATTTATGGTGGCAAATTTCATTAAAAATAATGGAAAATTCTCTCTCGGAGGAGTTAAAAGGGGCAAGGCAAGAAAGTAGGCACAAAAACTGTTAAACGTTAACTTCCTTTTTAATTTAAACTGCTATAGCATGGCTATGCTCGTTCAGCTCATTCAAGTGATAATATAAACCGCAAACGTAGCGATGTAATGGAAAGATCTAGCACATCGACAAAAAAAGATCTTCACAAAGTTTCCAATGATGAAATCGTCAATAAAATTGAAGAGGAATGTGTGCCGCTGATCAGGAAGGATAAAATGAAGGTCTTGAAGTGAACACCGTTGAAATGCGTACAAAGATGGCAGTCCAAAGAGAGAGAGAGAGAGAGAGAGAGCAGCTAAAGATAGGTTAGTGAGGTTTTGAATAAACATTTTTTTTGTCATAAATGGAAAGATCATACATAAGTTTTATAACAAAACTGCTTTTGTTTTCTTTTTTTTCGCAATAATTCATAAGTTATATCAAAATAAAAATGAGTTTTTGAATCGAGTACCGAAAACACGCCGACGGCTCCCGAACCCGTGTGACGTCACCATGGCGGTAAGGATGCTCCTTTGACCAACGACGTCCTACTCCGATACTAGATGCTAGATTCCCAGCCAATCGCGAAAATACGTACTGGTAAACTGGTAACTAGGGTATGTTTGTTGCAACACAGTCGATAAATGAATATGAATATGTTTTTGAATGTTTGAAGTTGAAGTCAGATTACAGATTCCAGTAAGTAAGTACCTAATCAAATATGTTTCGTTGAAAACATCTCCTCAATCGAAGGATGGCCCAGTGGTTAGAGAGTCCGATAGTGGATCTCGGGGTCTTTGGATCGGAACCCAGGCCTTCCATTTTTTTTTTAATTATTTTTTTTAATTTATTGATGTGCTTTTTGCACTTGTTACGCACACTTTTTCTACGATCAACATGAATATGTGTTTGAATCAAATTTTGTTAGACATATTACTTGCACTGCACAGTGCTTGTTAAATTTTTATGAAAATTTATTATTGTTAAGCTTCATTGCCCAAAGTTAAATAAATAATAATACCAAGTGATAGACAGAATGTGATTACGAGTTTGAGTTACTTTTTTTACATTAAAAAACTTAAAAATGAATGAATTGAATGGATGAAGGGATTTTGTTTTATTAACCAACTATTACATTTAAAAAAAAATTAATGGCGATTGATATTGACGGAAAAACCTCATTTCCACTGATTTTTTGAATTGTCCACCGCCTCCTGTACTTACTTTATAATATGTCTAACAAAATTTGATTCAAACACATATTTATGTTGATCGTAGAAAAAATGGGCGTAACAAGTGCAAAAAGAACATCAAAAAAAATTTTGATGAAAAAAAATAAAAAAAAGTTGGAAGACCTGGGTTTCGATCCAAAGACCCCAAAGATCCTGAGATCCACTATCGGATACTCTAACCACTAGGCTATCCTTCGATTGAGGAGATCTTTTCAACTAAACCTATTTGATTAGATACTTACTTACTGGAATCTGTAATCTGATTTCAACATCAAACATTCAAAAACATATTTATTTCAATCGTAGACTTCGTCTCGAGCTGCAAACTTCATTCATCGACTGTGTTGCAACAAATATACACTAGTTACCAGTTAAGCAGTACGTATTTTCGCGATTGGCTTGGAATCTAGAATCTAGTATCGGAGCAGGACGTCGTTGGTCAAAGGAGCATCCTTACCGCCATGGTGACGTCACACGGGTTCGGGAGCCGTCGGCGTGTTTTCGGTACTCGATTCAAAAACCCATTTTTATTTTGATATAACTTTTGAATTATTGCGAAAAAAAGAAAAAGTACTTTTTTTCTTAATTCAAAACCTCAATTATTTCAGTATGTCAAGCCAATACCTCATACAAGGAGTAGCCTTCAAGGTGGCAATATTTGTAATGTACAGTACAAATAAAAAACGTTACCCGACGTTCATTGCAACGAATTTTGGTGAAAGATTTGCACTTGTTCCCTAAGAAATACAGGTATTAACCCATAAAATTCTGCCTTTAGACTTTGAAAAACGACTTCATTATTGTAATGCTATCGTGAACCTTGAGAACGAAATTGAGGATTTTTTGAACAAAATAATAATGAGTGACGAAGCACATTTTTGTTTGAATGGAGCTGTAAATAAGCAGAACCATCGCTTCTGGGGTTGTGAGCATCCACAAATTATTCACCAGCAACCGTTACATGAGCCAAAAGTGACCATGTGGTGTGGCGTTACTGGTAGAAACATTTTAGGGCCTTATTTTTTTGAAGCAATAATTAGAAAAAGCAAAATCAAGACAAATGGAACCATATTTAATAACGAATACCAATGCATATGCAGATGATTTAACACTAGTAGCAAAAACAAAGAAAGAACTAGAGAAAATTACGGTAAGGATAGCTGCGGAAGCAAGGAGATTTGGGATGGAGATAAATCAAAGTAAGACAAAATATATGGGTATGGGACAAATGGAAAAAACTTCCGATGATCAACCGAACCTAAATTTTACGGCCAACAACATGAAATGTACTTTTGGAAGGACTACGGAATTTATGTACCTAGGGGTAATCTTAGAGCAAAAGGGACAGGAGAAGCAAGAAATACAGGCCAGGATTATCAGAGGAAACCAGAAATATGGAGCCCTGAAAAATCTTATGAAATCCAAATATGTATCCAGAAAGACCAAAGAGAGAATTTATACAACTGTTATAAGACCAACAGCGACATATGCTTGTGAGACGTGGACTATGAACAAAGAGGAGGAAGAAAAAATTATAAGATGGGAAAGAAAAATGTGGAGAGCCATTTATGGAGGCATAAGGACAAACGAGGGATGGAGGAGAAGAACAAACCAGGAACTGGAAGACATGTATGATAACCCCAATATTATAGCAGTCATCAAAGCGCAGAGAATAAGGTGGCTGGGACATGTGGATAGGCTGAATGGGACGAGAATGGCAAAACTAGTTCTCAACTGGAGACCAATAGGAAAAAAAGGAAGGGTGGACCAAGCGAGAGATGACTGAAGAAGGCAGAAGATGATTTAAGGAAAATTAATATTAAACACTGGAAAGAGAAGACGGCAGACAGAAATAGGTGGCGTGGAATAGTCCAGGATATACTCAGAAATAGGTGGTGAATGTATCCAAAGACAATTCTAAGTTATATAAATTTTAGCGATATAAGATCAGACTATACTCATTTCTACTCTAGACCTTCATGGCCTGTTGTGCAAACTAATAATTTTTCGATGACGATCGTGGAAGAACCACTACAGTAGATGGAGATCGCTATAGAGGTATGCTGTTGGAGTTTTTTATTCCGGAAATGGAAGAGCTTAATCCGGAAGATATTTATTGGTGTCAACAAGATGGTGCCCGTGTGACAATAGCCATTTTGAACAGATTTTTTCCTGCACGCCTTATCTCGAAGAACTCCGATACTGCAGGTCTCCCGATTTAACTGTTCCAGAGCTTTTTTATGGGATTATCTCAAAGATATGGTATTTGTAAATAATCCTCGAACACTAGAAGCATTAAAAGACAACATTCGTAAAGAAATTGGCACATTGGGCCTATACCGTGATCTCAAATTGATCAATTTATTTACTGCGGTATTATTTTTGATAATACATAGGACCGTTTACTGTAAAAAGTCAGCAGAAAACTTGATCCAAATGATAATAACACCAAAAATGAAAATTGTACTGTAATTTGAAATAGCCGATGATGACGTCACCTGTAGGGAACCAATGAGAAGCGTCCTTTCGTGGTCCGATGACTACGAGCGGATGCTATTGTTTTGTACCAGTGAGCTCTTATTGGTTCCCTACAGGTGACGTCACGACCTGGGCGGGAAGTGTATGGATTCAAAAAATTCAATATTTAGAGCAATTTTTTTCTGTTATAAATACGATAGAAAAATTTTGTAAAATTATTTATGGCATCTACGTGGTGTCAGGATTCGTTTAAGCCAATGAACAAAAAATGTGGTATAGGCCCATTCCACCTGAAATGCTGGAGAAAAATATGAAAAACGTTTTAAAGGGTAAATTCCTCGTTTTTCATTTCGAAAATGGCAATGACCCTTGATGGCCTCTTGACTGGAGCAACAAGCGGTGTCAGCAACGTTCGCGCACTCGGAAAATCAATTTTCCCAGAGTTTTCCCTTTCTCATCGATAGATGGCACCGCCTCTGCTCTTTCTTCTTGTTGATTCTCGATACCTATTTTTAGCAGACAACTTCAGTATTGACATTATGATTACCTGCTGTTATTTGCGTATCTGAGAATCTTCATTCTAATGCAATAATAAATGTGAGTACGCATCTCTACTTGTTTGTTGTGATCGTTGTTTTATGCACATGCTTGATTTTCAAACCTAGATGTTGTGTATCACAATGAAAGATATTTTTACCAACGTTCCAAACGAAAGGTCAATGCAACTTCGCCTTGCTTGTATTGTAGAGTAATGCTACTTGTTTTTGTTGATACTTTCAAATGCAATCAGTAAGTGTACTTTAGCATAAAATAATTATTCAAACTTCATGGCTAATACTTTTCTATCTCTTTCTCTTTTTCAAATCTATGAATGTAAATGTAAATTGTAAATACATTTTTGACGTGGTAAATAGGTATCACTTGAGTTTTACTATTCCTGCAGTATATTCCGCAGTTATGTTTGCGCTAACTCTCGCTACTTTCAGGTAAATTTCAATCAGTCATAACAAGCTTATCAAAAGTAATTTTTGAAAAACTACTATCTACTAGGATACATGAATATCTATCTAAATATAATACATTACATACAAATAATTTTGGATTTACAAGTGGTAAGTGGTAGATCTACATGCAATTTTGGCGGTGGTGGATGAAATCTTTAAAAATATGGATGAGAAAACACCCTTTATTTGCATCTTTGTTGATTTACAAAAAACTTTTGATAGAGAGAATAATAAATCACTTCTAAACACATTAGATCGTGGAGCAATGTATAATTTATTCGAAAATTGTCTTTCTAACAGGCCACAATCCGTGAGAATAGCGAAATCATTAAGTAAGGAAATGTTTGTCAAATGTGGTGTTCCACAAGGGAGAGCTTTGGGACCACTTCTGTTTAATGTATACTTAAATGATATTTTCCAAATTGATTATGCTAGTAAAATAATCAGCTTTGCAGACTGTATGAGGAAAAAGAATGGAGTAAACTAAAAAAAACATTATTGAAAACAATTTTATCGAAATTAGTAAAAAAATGGACAATCAATTGTTAAAACACACTTTTTCTCGTTTGCATCCTATTGTAGGTATTTACCTTCTTTCAACAATAGAACACGTTGAGCATAAATTAAAAAATGGACAAATTAGCAGGCCCGAAACACTGTCGCGTTTCGGATGTTGACGGCAGAACCATCCAGGGTCACACTAACATTAAAGAATAAAACCAAACTTGGTTACCTATTAGATTTTGAATAGATATTAACATTATTAAATGTACAAATAATACCACTCAAACTTACGTTCTAAAAATATTGCTTAAGGATACAGATGAAAAATGAAATAAAAATAATTTAATACAAGTCAAAATCAGATTCAGATGAGGTGCTATCATTCAGGTTGATAGTAGTTTCATTCGGTTATGTATTTAAATATAATGACTACTTTTATTATATTATTACAAGTCTTTAGTCTGATTGGGCACGAAAACACTTGGTACGGATTTAACTATTTATTTTCACCAACTATGCCTAGCCTAGCCTAATACTTAACAGTACAATTTATCCACAGTCACTACACTAATTTATATTGGTCCAACACTTCACTAATTTATGTCACAGTTCATTTATTTCGCGCGCGCCACTGGAACGTTGCGTATTGTACTACCGAACACTGACTGCTGCACTGCACTGACTGTAACTCCCCCTGTGCCGGCCTGACTGCTGCTTATATATATGCCTGCCGAACGCCGAGAACCATAGCGCGCCACTACCTTTGGTTCTGGAAAGCTTCTGGACGGTTCAATTCTAGATCTCACGTAAATCGGCTCGCCCGTCCAGGGCCGGACTGGCATAATATGTTTAATGCAGTTTGGCCATTTTTCTTGAGTTATTAAATGTACTTGATCTATAATAAGGGTTATGTCTGCTTATAAGTATTTGGGCTAATAGTTGTCATACTATCTAATATTTCTTCTTAAATCGCTCCATCGTAATTCAGTCGGATTAAAAATACAAAAATAAGGTGGCACTCTCAAAACTTCGCACCCACTACGCGCCAATCATCAACAATATGCTTTTTATCGAAGCTGTAGTTTTTTACTAATTCCAATATAACTGACTCTCTGTTTCAATTTCTGGTGAAGTTGTGATATTTTTTTCAAGAAATTTAATAATATCAGCTTTTCTAAACGAAGTGTTAGGTATGTTTTCCAAAAACTTCTATTTCTCTATCTCTCTATTTCTTAGAGCACTGATAACTAGCGCACGTTTTCCAGATTAATCATGATCATTTTCTACCTGAATCGAAGATAAAATAATCCATCGTTTTAAGAAAATGACATTCACACAGTCCGACAATAATACTCACTCACAAGTTTTTAATAGGGGTAAGTTATTACTATTAGAATCGGTCCGCTTCCGCAAATTTTGCCGAAATCAACTTGCGAGGTATCATTTCTAAGGTAAAATCACCTCCTGACGCATTTTCTGAGAAGAAAATGCTACCATTAAATCATAGATGTGCACCAAAAGTGGACCAAACGAGAGATAACAAAAACCTCTTTATGACAGTAGAGGTTAAAATTACCTGGACCATTTTTGTTACAGTTACTGCTATTTTAATGTTCGAAAATTTGCTACTTCTTATGAATTTTTATTGCGGCATTTTGAAAATTTTGCGGCATGCGTGGTAGCGTTTTCGACATAAAAAAATATGCTCTTTATTGTGGTAGCATTAGAATTTCACGTTATGACATTATTTTTGAGTTACCCCCACCCCCACGCTTTTTATCATCGCAGCCGGACCAAAAACTAGATTTTTCTTTCTAATGATAACCTTTTTATAGTAACCAAGTTTCAAGAAAATTCGGAAAACTTTGGCTTTTGATGTCCGCCTGTTGTGTAGTCTGTCTCTGTACGTCTGCGATTTTGTTCTCCAACGATTACTCAAAAACGCCTTAAGCTATTGCTCTCAAATTTGGTCAACTTGAATTAATAAAGGTGCCTATCGGACAATGGGGGTGGGAAATGGTGGGGGGTGCACTAAAAAAATGTAATACAACATATAAATTTGATAGCTTCAGTTGAAAGATAATGTGTCTTTATGTCTAAAACGATATAGCACATGTCAATTTTTTCTGAAATGGGGGCTAAAAGAATCGAATAAGCTGAACTACTCAAATCTCATTAACTGCTGTATTTGTGCACTGAATTGTTTGTTATTAGGAAAGATGAATACCTCAGTCTAATACGATTGGACTCTTGAGGGTTAAAGGGAGTGGAGGTTGCAAAAAAATGGTCATATACCACATTGGTACATCTGATCCCACCAGTCAAGGGACGACGTGTTTTTATGCTAGAAACGATAATCACCACTTGAGTCGGGGAAGTTCCTAGAACGAGGTCTAGGCTACCTCGCTCAATGTCCACATTTGTTATTTGAGTACTAGCCTGGCCAGAGAATGGTTTGTAATAAGGGTTGTTTAATGTACAACCACGTATAACTGTGGTTTTGGAAGATTAACTTTTGAGACATCAGAGTGCCATAAAATTTACTGTCGAGTATTTCTCGAACCTTGTTACTACAAAGCTAGATTTATGGTCCATGCAACAGTAAAAAATGTAATCGATATTAAATTGGTAAAGTGATATCTCCTTTTGTGGACAAAGGAAACCCGGTCAGGAAATACGCCGTACTTTGTCCGCGAAATTAAAACGCGGATTGCTAATATTAGCATGAGGTTCTCTAGTTATTTGTCATACTTTCTTGAATTATTCAGTCAGTACGTCAATTTTCTCATTAGGCTTAATTCCACATGTGCTGCGGCGTTCGTAGCTACATACAGGGAAGGTTCAAGTGAAAATTAGAGGAATTGATTGTTATTCACGAAAATGTGATATTTTATGGGTATGCTAACTTTATCAAATAATGGAGTGATATGCTTTTTAGCGCTTCCAGATAATTCGCTTTTTTTTGTACCACTATCAGTAAACTTCCTTTGTAACTTTTGTAGTTCTAACTTTGTGGATAGTGTCTCTCCTACTTTGATACCTGTTGCTGGTGATGCACACAGGGCCGTAGCTAGGCTTGGTCCATGGGAGGGGTTCATATATAAACGAAATGACTTCATTTTGTAATATTTCAATTTGCCTAAGAGCTGTATCTGTTGTATCCCTGCTCAAACTGCAGAAACTGAGGGAAAAAAACACAAGCTAAACAATACTAGAATGAATCACTAAGCTTGGAGAAAGCATCTTGATTACTTTTATTTTGAATGATTTTAGTAGTTTATTTCATTCAAGCGAATACTAATGGGGGGGGGGGGGGTTGGACCCCCTAAACCCCCCTTATATACGGCCCTGGATGCACATTAGCAAAAAAAAATTTGGACTCTGTATTTTCCATGACACAATTGGAGTTCCTCTATCCCTACACCTTCCTCATGAAAAAGTAGACAATGATTACAATGAAACATAAAAAACAAAGTTTGAGCGATTTTGAAATTTGAAAATTTTCTTTTTTTGTTGATTTCTCCACCGTCACTGGTAGGAGTTCCAACAACCATACACTGTTACTGTTTCCGCCGCGGTAGTAATATGGCGTCACAATTTCATTTCAACCAAATTCGTAATTTCCAAGTTACACAGGATTATAATATGCATCATGTATCAAATTATTCCACAGAGTTTAGAATTCAAACGGAAGATTCGGATAGATCTAAAAAGCACATGATATCACCAAAGTCAAATTTTTCAGCGCTCAGCGCAATGTAGAGTATTTTATGAATACAAAATACAACGCATTTTTGAGTTTTCAAACCCTAATAATCAACCACTCCCAAAAAAAACGAGAATGATTAGGAACTTTTGAAATGCCTTAAAACGAAGTTTGGGGGGTTCTTGATGATATTTTTTGGTTTTTTTAGCAATTTCTCCGCTGCCGATGCACCGATTTTCAAAATTACGTTCTGCGACCCCACAGCACTTTCCAAATTTGACTACAATCCAAGCAGCGGTTACTGAGATCATGCGGCGAGAAAAACGCCAATAGACAGACAGAGAGACCGACAGAAATAAGTGACGTGGATTTTCGTTATGTAGATATCATAAATTAAACGACTAAAAAGCGTATCATCTCAAAATCGAAGATGTTCACGATCACAAAAACTCCCCTATCCCCTATCGATGTGAGAACTTAAATGTGGAAAATGATCAGGAACCTCCAAATCGCCTAAAAACGAAGTTTGAGCTGTTTTTATATTTTTACTTTTTTGATTATTGCTGCTCCGCCACTGACGGCAATGACACGATTTCAAATAACCAAACGCGTTTTCCATTCTCCCATGTATTGTGTGATATAGTGTGTCAAAATTTCATTAAAATCAATTCAATAATTTCCGGGTTACACAATACACAACGATCTAAAGCAATACTCGTATATTTACCTACAAGTCCATTGGTTACTGTAATAGGCAAGGCAATGTTCGGATGGACTCAAAAAAGTGTATTATGCCGCTACACTATGACTATGACATGTCGTGTTTTGATGGCTGTTTTGTGGAATGGAAACAAAATAAATGAAACATATCCCTTTGGACTCTTTACCAAGAGAATACATTTTATGGTTTACAAGGTTTACATCTCAAAATCCTTCTTTCTAACAAACAAAATTCTTCAGAACTAGCAGCAGTGTTTCCACCTTCTAGTATGGACAACCACGAGACATTATTTTTTGTTCAACAGAAGCCGATCGGCTCGTCTACACCACATAATTTGTACTGATTTGGTTCGGCTTTCTTTAATCCGTACTGACATGGTTCGGTACCGATTCGGCACCGAGTTCACACTAATTATTAGGCTTTTACATTCGGTCTAAGCCAAACCATGCCGCTGGGCATAATGTGGACGTGCCATAACAAGTCTGTTCGAACAAAAACGACAATCGCGAATCGCACACACACTTCAGCTTTCTTTGGCATTCACAAGTTCATTTCTCTGCTTGTCGCTAAGTTATCGTACACAATGAAGACATTATATTTATGAGCAGTGGCGGCGTCAGTAGCCGTAAGGGTAAAACAAAAAAAGAAAAGAAGAAAATGGACGAAACACTGGCTTCTAGAAAGAAGTGATTTTTCTCACACAATCCTGTTGAAAGAACTTAAATTGGAACCTAGATATAACATCTTATGAGCGACTTACAGCTACTTTATGATAGATAGATTAGAGATAAGAAGTACAAAATGCGCAGATGAGGTCTTCGCTACTGCACAAATACACGTTCTTTAAAACTGTCAACCGCATACATTTCGGATTCACGGGAACTGACAAGTTCGTCGAACAAAATCGATGGAGAAAATCAGGCTCAGCCGGATTATTTTCAACAGTTTTGTTTGCCGCGAAAAACAACAGACTTCAATCCACATACTTCGCAACGTTTTTGTTTGAACAGACTTATTCGTCGAACAAAACAGTCGGGTAAAAACGAAGTCTATAGGGGCCCTTAAGGGGCTTGGATATACACAGTCATACATATGTATTTGCCATGTTAAAACACGAATTCCCATTTCCAACAGAACTCATTTGTTTTTCAAACTACATACACACTACACAGTATTTCAGAAGGTGATAGTTAAGACCTTAATAAATGACAACTATTTACGATTTTCTCAAAAAAGTTTTTTAGTGTGCAAAAAAACTCGCAATGCAAAATCATACATTCTTCAAATATCTGTAATATAACAACCGAACAAGAAAAAAAGGCCAAATAGGTGACAAAGCGCAAGCTTCCTTTTTTAGTTTGCTTTTTGAATCATTGCTGAATGTTTAAACGTAACGTCAGGAGCTTGGAAATACGAAATTTATTTTTATAGTGCCCTTTGGACCTTACCTTTGGACCTTTTGACCTTATCTTTGGATTTTTGGACTTATCTCCCTTCATCTTAGACGCACACACACACTGGAGAAAGGGAACAGGCGGCCACGCCTCCTCGCTAACGCGGGAATACGTCTTTTCTTGGGTTCTCAATTTCGCGCGCTATACCCTAGACACTTAATGTTGAATTTTGTAAGAATATGATGGCAGCGCTTTAGATAATGAAAAGAATGGTATCTTTATTTTGAAAAATGTGTGACATGTCGGGTTTTACATTTAGACGACTGAAATCCGCCCTTGAAATTACGGCCTATCATTACCTATCCTATGGTATAAAAATTAATTGAATGTTTGGACCCCTTTCAAAACCTTGCTCTATGATATTGTGCATTGCACTTGCATCTATTCGAGTCAGCCTTGTATGAACCGCATCGCGCTCCTGAAATGGAAAAATAGCGCAATATTTGCCACTAAACGCGCTCCGTACATAGACTGCCGGTTTAGAAAGTGTGTGTTGTTTGTATATGCACATATTCGCATTTTCTGCTCTGGTTACTACCTATCTCCAGGATTATCGGTGTTGAATTGACGTGTGCAAACAACTGTCCAGTGCTGGATTAGCGTTTTGAGAGCAAAAGGGAAAATGAAACGACAAAAGAAAAAACGGAAGGGATTCAGACGTAAGATTTTCAAGTATCTATATTCATTCATGAATACTATGCAAATAATATATAAGGTGATATTTTAATGTGCATAATAACGGAAAGGGCAAGGATAAACCGGTAGCTATGTAATTAATTTCCTGTACAAACTACGTATTGCATACTTTTTTGTAATTGGTATTTGATTGGCATAGGCATACTATCAGTGTTCGTTCGGTTACATATACTATGAACCGTTACGAGTGACTGGGTCTCCCGCTTCACCTGATGCATTAGCATTAGCAGATATACTACTCGCAAGCGAAATCCGAACACCTACAAAAAAATGGAGTCAAGTTGACTGACTCAGTACTTCCCACACATAATGATGATTTTTTTTTATTTCCCACTGCAAAACGACATCCAACACAAAAAGCCCTCGTAAATAGTTTCTTGCGTCTCCCTCCTTTGGAACTAGAACGCCACAGTTTTTTTCTTCATGCTTCAACTGGACGATGCGAAACGATCAAGAGCCTCCAACCCGTCTAAAAACGAAGTTTGAGCTAATTTTATGTTTCCGGTTTTTTATTATCTCTGCGCCGCCACTGACACGGTTTTTCAAAAACAGAGTCGTTTTCCATTCTCGCCGCGGTAATAAATTCTGTGTCAAAATGTTATTAAAATCAATTTAATAATTTTTGCTTTACGCAATACACAGAACGAAATAAAGCAAAAATCGTAATGTACAGATCTCAAAATTGGTTTCTGTAATAGGCAAGCCAATGTTGGGATGAGCCTAAAAAAGTATAATATACCGCTATGTATTTCTTCTATAGGTTAATGGACAGACTATTATGAATGCAACAAATTTTTCAGTTTTACAACCCCCCCCCCCCCCCCGCCCCGATTTCACCACACCCAAAAAAAAATTGAAAATAAATGAGTTTGGTATTAGTTTGTCATGTTTGCTATGCTGAGATTTTATTTCAAAAAAAAAACAAAAAAAATGAAAATGATCAGGAATCCGTAAGTTTGAGCTGTTTTCATATATTTAGTTTTTTTATTATTGCTGCGCCGCCAGTCGCCACTGACACTATTTTTCCAAGACATACGCGTTTTCCATCTTCGCTGCAGTAGTAATACTGTGTCAAAATTTCACTAAAATATAGAACGATCTAAAACAATACTCTTATGTATACATCACAAATTCTAAGTTCCTTGGTTTTTATAATAAGCAAGCCAATGTTCGGATGTACCCATTATGAGTACAACAAATTTTTCAGTTTTACAACCCCCTCCCTCCAACCACCCCAAATTCACCCTCACCTAAAAAACGTAGAAAATGATCAGAAACCTCTAAAACGCCTAAAAACAAAGTTTGAGCTGTTTTTATATTTTTAATTTTTTTATTATCGCTGCGCCGCCACTGACCCAATTTTTCCAAAACATACGCGTTTTCCATCCTCGCCGTAGGAGTAATACTGTGTCAAAATTTCTTTAAAATCAATTGAACAATTTTCGAGTTACGCGATATCGAACGATCTAAAACAATACTCGTATGTATACATCACAAATTCTTAAGTCCCGTGGTTTCTATAATACGCATGCAACGTTCGGATGGACCTAAAAAAGTGTATCATGCCGCTAGGTTTTTCATTCACATATCAATGGACAGCCCATTACGAATACAACAAATTTTTCAGTACTACAACCCCCCACCGCCCAACCACACCAATTTCACCTCCACCCAAGAAAAAGTAAAAAATGATCAGGAACCCCCAAAACGCCTAAAAGCGAAGCATATTTGCAATTTTTCGTTTTTTGCTAATTACTCCGGCCCCCGTATAACGATTTTCAAAATTATAGGAACATTACCTACTACGACCCCACAGCATAACGCTGCCCAAATTTCATCACAATCCACGCAGCGGTTACTGAGATTACGAGGGTAGAAAAATGCGAACAGACCGACAGACAGACCGACGGAAATGAGTGACGTGGATTTTCGTTATGTAGACATAATGAAACGCCCAAAAAGCGTATTATCTCGAAATCGAAAATTTTCGCGATCATAATGCGCTAACATTGCTAAAGTTTCTATCGACAGGATGATATACAGGGTCTGTCCCAAAAACACGAAATGTATCAAAGTTATGTTTTTTTAAATTTAATTTTTATATTATTGCATATTCAGATTCCTTGGTGAATTCTAGTGTGACTTTATGGGACCTAAAGCAAACTGTTTAGGTGTAAATCACTATTTTCGGTATAAGTAGATATCAGGAAAAAATTGAATATCGCAGAGATTATAAAATACGGAAGGGTGTGACTTTGCCGTATTACTAAGCATAAAATGCGTCAGCTTTGATGAGACTGTAAAATTTAAACTACGTTTATGCTTGGAGAAATCGGTCGATTAATTAAGGAACCTTCGATCAGCGATAACTTGATTTTTCAAATTGGAATGCCTAATTTTTTTTATACGGTTAAACGTAGAATTTGATAACCTTTCTAATGATATAAGGTTGTGAATATCAATATTTGGTAGTTTCCATTTAATTTTAAATTTTCAAACAAATCGGCGATTTTCAATTTTCCTACCTATAAGCAACGTAGCAGGCCATGAAATATAAACAAAAACCTGTTCAGGTAGAAGAAAACAACTAACTTAGCTGAAAAATACACACTAACTAGACTAAAGGGACAAGATTATAAAAATTCCTTACAACAAATCAACTCTCCGAAAAACAACTGCGATAACATCTCTAAGGTCAAAGAGAAGCTGGAATATGGCAGTAATACATATCTTTTACAGTCTACTGCTAGTCTACCTATTGGCGTGGGAGGTAAAAATTATATTCGAATAAAAAATGCGTGCTCAGCTTGGCAGTACCCTCTCTTGTACACTAAAGCTGCGCACATGACTTGAGAACACACACATATGCGTGCGTGCTCAATGCGTGTGCCCTCAAGTCATCTGTTGCTTTTAGTTTTTACGTCACATGTGTATGTTCTCAACTCGCTCCGCAAGGTTTGGTTCGACCCATGTGCGCTCAAAGTCGCGCGTTAAGTCAACCCGCATGTCCTGAGACACGACGAATGGGACGGCTACATTTATTGCATATTCGTGTGTGCTCAAACCATGTGCGCTCAGATGTGTACGCAGCTCAAAACATGACGTGAGAACACACGCATATAGTGCCGAGTTGTCATCCAAGATCTTTCTACGTTGATGTAATCCTTTTTTCAAGGCTATGGATATTCGAGGGTTGCTCTATATCTCCGTCAATCCACCAGTACGCAAGACAGCTGTTTCACGCTTATTAGCGATCATCAGTGCGCCATACGTCGATTGACGGAGATAGAGAGCATCAGAATTTTCATGTCTACCAGACATGTGAAGCATGTGAGAGCAGGCAACAGAAAAGATCTGCGGTGCGCCATCTGGTACCCGAAGGTAACGACAAACCAAAGCAAATCGCTGCTAAACAGCAGCTGCTATTCTTGGTGGAACGCCATGGCGCGTTCGTTTGGCCAACCAGAAGAGCGCGGGTTCTATATGCTGCTGCATATGAAAGTCGATATACGAGGGTTGCTCTATATCTCCGTCAATCCACCAGTACGCAGACAGCTGTTTCACGCTTATTAGCGATCATCAGTGCGCCATATAGGTCGATTGACGGAGATAGAGAGAATCAGAATTTTCATGTCTACCAGACATGTGAACCATGTGAGAGCAGACGATAGTTTTGCATTTGTAGAACTCGTTATCTTTAGAGAAACACCATTAGATGTTTTTTGTTTGGAATAAACGACCAAAAAAATAATCTTTCTTTGGTTTGCCGTTACCTTCGGGTACCAGATGGCGCACCGGCAGATCGTTCCTGTCGCCTGCGCGCTATGGGTATTATTAGACACGTATAAAGTGGATTGAAGCTGCCCTGTGTCGAATTCCCCTCTATTTATTTGACTATAAAGTTTAAAAGGATCAGATACCATTGGACTACGACAAATACCATAAGTCTGTTTTTTTTGTTTTTTAGGTCTGTTATACTATACGCTTCGCAAGCGTTAGGTTTTCAAAAGGTGTAATGAGAAGCAGACGTGCTAGAGAAATCGTAATTATGTCTGACAAACGTCTCGAATTTATCAAAGTTGTTCATCAACACCTTCGATAGGTTAAGACACAGAGTTAACATCTCTAGAGGGAGCCTAATTTGAATATTGGCCAGCCAACATCTATAGCGCTATTGCCACTCTTCTTCGCCCGCTTCCAGTTTCTTCAAAATCTGGCAGTTTCCGCAGTTTGAACACAAAGTATTTAACTGGGTATTTAACTATCCATTCCAATATACTTGCAATGTAACTGATTTACGTGAAGATAATTTGTATTGATTTAATCAAATCTCAAAAATGGTAAATTTCATAGCGGAATGTCGCAATAACTTCTAATATGTGATAAATCTAGCAACCTACAATCGGCGTGCCCTCAATGTCATGTGGCTGTCATTGTAGTTGCGGTTATTGCGTGTGTCGAGATTTTTGTGATTTTAGTGTATATTTGACTGACTTTATGACTATTTGTGGTGTGAATTAAATTATTTATGAACAATATTGTCATAATTGCATGACGAGACAACATAACAAGTGCATAGTTTGCTGTAATAGCGACGAATCGGTGAACACTTCTTACCATAGGTGAGTAGGTATAGGTTTTGTATTAGTTTTCAGTAGCGTAATATATGGGGATAAGTGGGAACAAAAGTAACTTCACTCCAGTTTGAGGAATAATAATGGTTGTTTAATGTATGTTTTGTGCACGCATTACATTCATGTCAATCAACATGAATTTTCCAAATCCCATTTTTTAAACTATTTGAGGACGTAAAATGCAAAAATGTATGCCACATTTACTTACAGAAAATCTATCTATGAGAATTTAATAGATCTGGATATTACCTAATGCAATTATTATATTTTATTGCTGAAGTAAAAATACGATGCAGCCATTCCAACAGGCTACCTTTCAGAACACTGTTAGATATGTTTTGAAAAACACTTCGTGGTAATAATAAGTTACCAACTGTTACAAAGAAATTATAATAAGGGTAACTCTCTAAGTATAGCTAAATACTAATACAACTTATTGATATCAGTTTGTAAAATCACAGTAATAATTGAATCTATTAATGAACATCCAATTTTAATATAAAGCCGCACGCTACTGGTAATACCCTTAAGCTGTCAAAATTTCCGTTACATGTTGGCTGGTCAGCGACCTGTGCATTTTGTTGTTTACACTCCCTCTATAGATGTTAACTCTGTGGGTTAAGACATCTGCAAAAGCACTGCGGAAAAAAATCATTTATAATATTTTTGAGCTTTTCTTTTCATTTGAGCCTGGCTTTTTTACATATACATTTTTCAAGGTCTAATGATGCTAGGCGACTACGAAGACGAATCTTCCTCTTCGGGTGGAGAACTGACTCCTACCAGGAAGAACAACAGCCATTCGGCGAATCAGAATGTTTCGCAGAACCATTCTATTTTGTCATCGCTTAGGAGCGTTTTGATAGTACTCAGCACAGCTCTGATATGTTTTGCAGCTGCAAGAAACTCAATCACATGGTAAGCAAATCAGTAGATTTGTTTTCTTTTATATTCTATGTATTCTCACTTTTCCATTGTATGCTTATCATTATTGACCTCAATTAGCGACCATTCAAATAATTTTTTAAGTCAGACAACAGTTTCATTCTATGGTATAATGTAATAAGTAGGACAGTGGAAGTGTAAATCTATCTGGAAGAAGTGTTCTTGGCAAGGATGGTACGCTTCAGGTCCGTTGACATACATCTTAGTATAGCTACCATCAGGTCCGGTATATTCCCTGCGCTGCTACAACGTGGTCTGGAAGATTTGTTTTTTGAAAATATAATAAAGAACAAATTGATAGAATTCTTAGAGAAATACAACATACTTTCTGATAAACAGTTCGGTTTCAAAAAAAATAAATCTACTGAAGATGCGGTGACATATGTAATAGGAGAACTAAGCAAAAATGTGGACAGAAATATTCCAACATTATGTGTCTTTGGGACCTAGCAAAAGCATTTGACACAGTTGATCATATGATACTCATGAAAACTTTACAAAATTATGGTATACGGGGTCAAATCTATCATCTAATTAAAAATTACTTAAGTAATAGAACACAAACTGTTGTGATAAATAAATGCTCTAGCTCTCCATTGCCTATAACATGCGGTGTTCCTCAAGGAACGGTACTGGGACCATTATTCTTTAACATGTATATAAATGACCTATTTGCGGTTGATGTGAGTGGAGATGTAGTGAGTTTTGCAGACGATACAGCTGTTATATTTTCTGCTGAAAGTTGGGAAATATTAAAATCAAAGGCTGAAAATGGTTTTAAAGAAATGTTCAACTGGTTCAGTAGTCGACTTTTAACAGTCAATTTCAACAAGACTCACTTTGTTCCAATCGCGTCGTACGCAAACGGTCACCAGTATCAAGTACTTAGGAATATATCTAGATTGCCATATCAAATGGAAGGGGCATACAGAATATGTTGTCAAAAAGATACGTTACGTTATAAGCAAATTTAAACTCCTTTCCACTATACTTACCTATGAACAGATCATCATTGTATACGAAGCACTTGTTCATAGTCATATAAATGATATTGTATTGTGGTGTGGGGCGCAGCATGTAGAAATAATATAAAAGCAATAGAAATTATACAAAAACGTTTAATAAAAATTTTATATAAAGTGAAATGTATTGACCTGTGATTTTCTAAAACAAAAATTCTAAATATCCGCCAAACATTTTTCATGTCATTAGGTATTTACCAATATAAAAATAAATCAAACTTGACAAAACACGAACATAAATATGACATAAGATATGCATGTAATGTTGTACCAAAAGCGAGGAAAAATACTTTATTACGATGTCATACATTTCTTGCTCCAAGACTATACAATGAGATACCAGAAAGCATAAAATGTCTAGTGCGTTTAAATTCATTCAAGTATGGTTTAAAACAATGGATAATAAATAATAATCGCATTAAAATTAACCAACTTGTAGACATGTGTAATACCTATTATTACTAATATCTATAGAATTCAAATATTCCTGAATTAATCCTTATTTGTTGTATCTATTTTATAATAATTACCTTGTACCCAAGCACAAGTTTTCAACTTTTTTGGAGCACTTGTTGTTTATTGTATTTTATTTATTTTATATTTACAATAAACGCTATACTATATCGTGTGACAGCTTTCCGGAGCTCCATAACGCTAGGACTCGTACCATCGTCCTGGAAAGCAGCAAGAGTAGTGTTCATCCTTAAACCAGGGAAGATCAACTAAATTTTAGCAAAGACTTTATAGACCAATTATTAGTCTTACCTTCTTTCTCATGAAACCATTGGAGAAGATCGTGGACAGATCCTCACTACTTATTTTATTCCATCCATGATAATCGGAATGCCTATAGACGGAGCCGCTCCACTGAGATGGCCCTGCATGCTATCGTACAAAAAGAGTTGCTCTGGAAATATTTTCCGATGCACAGGGTGTCCCATTTTGGGCACTTTTACGGGGTATCTCGGTTATTTTTGAAGATAGAGAGTTGCGGTTTTCGCGACAGTATGCTACTTTTTTGTGAAACTAAAAATGCGTCAACAAAATTATCATGGCCCTCTTGGTTTTTGAGATACAGGGTGAAATCGAAAACTTTCGATTTTGAGACCACCCCGTATCTCGGTTGCCTTTTATCTTATTGAAAAGTTTAAAAAAGGGACTTGTATAAATTTTTCTGTAGAATCCAGCGGTGTAGTTTGATTTTTTCTTACTCTAACCATCTTTCAGTTATGAAGCAAACATATATTTTTTCAAAAGGAACACCCTATATATTTTTTACGACAATCGGAAATAATTCAAGCTTTTGAAAAATATATATTAGTATGCATTTTTTCTGGAAACTAAGCTCAAAATTTCATTTTTTACTTTATATGTAGCAGTAGGCCTTGACTAATCTATTAAAAACAATATCCAAGTAAACAATTATTAAGATACAAGATACTCAATACTTTTAAACTCAATTATTTAATTGTATTTTATACGCTATTAACTACTATTTGTGATAATATTCAGTAGCATTACTTAAAACCAAACATTATATTTGAAGAATATCAACACACTATTAAATTTGAATCAAAATAAAAACTAAAAACATCGAGGAGCTTTTAGAGATGTTGGTTCAAGTTGGAGACTATTTTCTCGAATGCAAATCTGGCACAATTTCTTATTCTTTTAATGGCATTTAAAAGAATTATTGGTCTCCTTCGTGTTATGGCGATTAAAAATTCTCAAACGTGGATCCTGTGGAAATATTAAAGTATCTAGAACTTGTATGGATGGTAATTGTATTATTTTTTTTTTAATTATTTCTGCAGTTGATTTTTGTACCCCTACAGCTTCTTCTTTGTGCTTACAAGATGATGAATGCGTTGCTTCTATGTAACCTAATACCTTTGTATCCCTTTGCTCCCTATTCGCCTTAGGACGTGGTTGAATAAAAGATCCGTACCTAACTATATTTATTTTTAGACGAGCAAGTATATCTGAAAACGGTTACTGTCTCTCTGGGTATCTAAACTGCCATTATCATAGAAAATTGACAATAATTGAAATTAAAACAGAAAGAACACAGCTATATTTAATAGAAATATAATAAAAAGCTGACAGTCTCGCAAGTTTTTTATAGATTTGCTTTTTGTTTTCAATAGATGAGTCATACCCCACTATCTACTCAATATTATAATAACACAATATTCATCATTTTAATGAGACATTATTATAAAAAAAATGTATTTTGATTCTGTTTTTTCGAATTTGAGTAGAAAGTCTCTTGTAGAGTAATAACTGCTTAGATGCTCATTATTTATAGTTCATTAACCATGGCCTACTGCTACAAATAAAGTAAAAATTGGAAAAATCAAATTTTGAGCGTAGTTTTCAAAATAACTTAATATATACAAATATATATTTTTGAAAAGCTTGAATTATTTCCGATTGATTTCAGAAATAATATACAGGGTGTTCATTTAAAAAAATACATGTTTGCTTCATAACTGAAAAACGGTTAGAGTAAGAAAAAATCAAGTACACCACTGCATTTTACGGAAAAAAATCTATAAAACGATTTTTTAAACTTTTAATAAAATAAAAGACAACCAAGATACGAGGGTGGTCCCAAAATTGATAATTTTCGATTTCACCCCGTATCTCAAAACCAAGAGGGCCATGATAATTTTGTTGACGGCATCTTTAGTTTTACAAAAAAGTAGCGCACTGTCGCGAAAACCGCAACTTTCTATCTTCTAAAATAACCGAGATACCCCGTAAAAGTGCCCAAAATGGGACACCCTGTACAGGAAGATTAAGAACGAAGAGCTAACATATGCGCTGCTGTTCTGGCCAATGGTGCTCCACCATCTCTGCTCTGATGGGTAAGCTCAGCACTTGAGAATCGTAAGTGTAGTGCAACACAAGGCGAGGATCAGCTTGAGGTTGTGGTGAGAGGGGGCTGCTTTCTCCCGCCTCTGGTGCCTCGTTATGGATAGACTCCTTGAGAAACTTAGTACGGACGGGCTTTATACGCAACCCTAGGCTGACGATGGCCTGGTGTTAAGGGCCCCACAGACATCGTTCTTTTTCATCAGGTTTGCACGACGTGCCAACCGATCACACTCATTTCGGTCCGTGTGTGCCGAAAAACCGTCGTGTTGACCGTCGTTGCAAAAAATCTGTCCGAGCTTGATTTTACCCGTCTGTTTCGAACGCCGTCGTGGAACTCGGTACATGTGTGGCCGTTCATCGTGCAATCACGACGGGATTTTGCAGTGTCGTTCTGGTTGCCTTCGAGTAAGCGTATCTAGGGTTAGTGACACCTATCAAAAATGTGCGACACACGGCAAAATAGCAAACAATTTAGGATGGAATTCATACACATGTATAGGAGTTTTCCGTGTCTCTGGAAAGTCAAATCCGCTGAGTATGCAGACAGAGACAAGAAAAATAAGGCCTACGGAGAACTGAAATGGAGAGATATAGATCCCTCTGCAAATACAGATTTAGTGAAAAGGAAGACTAACTCCATTCGCGGATCGTTCAAGAAGGAGTTACCTTGAAATAATCTTTCTTTAAAACTTGGTATATAGCCATACATGTTTCAGGTATAATTTGTCCTAACGCTTGGGGGGATATTGCAACTGAAAATTTCAAATCTTCGTAGCTTCTACCCGTAGCAAGGAATCTCAATGGAGCTGTCAGACGTTCATGAGGGGAAATACTCTTGTTTTTTTATTAGAGGTTCTACTGAATTAAGTAATTCCAAGTATGTTTCTTCATCCATCCTCAAATAATTGTACCAATCCCCTGGTTCCAGACGCAATTCTTCTAATAGATTTATATGGGAGAATTGGCCTCTTTTTTAAAGCCACTGTTTCATCCATTTAGAACGTTTTTTCTTGCTGTATTTCACTTTAATAGCTAAAGCCGCTGCCAATGCTAAAGTATATTATCCATGTTAACAGACCAAAAAGTTGCGAGAAACTGAAAGAAAACCGAACAGTGTGTGGAGGTATCGTTCCATCGGTTTAACCGACATCGGTTGGCACGTCGTGCAAACCTGATGAAAAAGAACGATGTCTGTGGGGCCCTTTAGTATTCCTGGGCGTCGCGTCGTCTGCGATAAGATGCAGACGGCCTGCAATATTTTGGACAGGTAGTGTGGCGAATTAGGATTCTCAATCAACCCACTGATGACTGAGCTGCTTCTGGTCACCAACAGGAAGAAAGTCCCTAATGTCCACGGTGTACCACTGGCTCTAACACGCAAGGTCAAGTACCTGGTTGGTAATTGACACTAGGCTGATATGAGCACAGCATATTGACCATGTGTATAAAGGGTTCCATGTGGCAGCTACGTCGGGTAGTTGGTAGGACCTGGGACTCAAGCCCAAGCTCCACACTGGTTCTACATGGCTGTAGTCAGAACCCGGATCCATTATGGCTGCTCGATCTGGTGGCCGAGCGTAGAGAAGGTCTCTGTTAATCTCAAGCTCGCTAGGCTTCAGAGGCTTGTAGCACTAAACATAACGGCTGTCATGAGGACAACACCTACTGCTGCCCTGGAGGTACTCTTGCGCTTACCGCCTCTGCACATCTGGATAAAAAGAGAGGCGATGTCGGCCTGTCTGAGAATGCATGTCGGAGGAACTTGGGTGGCGCGAGAACCACTAGTTGGCGCCATACCAGAATAGAGCGATTCGAGGAGAACAATATCCCGAAATCGTCATTCAGGGTGGAAAGAGCCACCTGATATCTCAAGTCTAGATGATAGATTCTCACTAATCGTCCCAGAAAGAGACGATTGGATGAGTGAAAAATTGAAATGTACGCCTCATAGTCTGATGTGGTTCACTGAGAGACCGCGCTCAAAGAAGTCTGAATCCGGGGGAACAGGCTTTTACCTGGAGGGAAAAGGAATGCACCGAAGCTTTGCGTTTTGGGACCTGCACAACTGAATCGCTTATCTGAGAAACGCCACATGTCCATAAATTTGACATTTCGACTTTTTGAGCTTAACATTTTCTTCTGAGAAGAGTTCGCTCGGACCTCTCTGGTGCACGTATTCACTGGCAGCAATATTTTTCTCTTTAAAATTCGACAACCGGAATTCCAGACTGATTTTTTGCAGACAACCCTATATCGACGTGTTTGTAATAAAATTATCTTTATTTTGATATAAGTTTCATGCATTAACCACACCGGTGCAAATTACTATTATAGATTTACCTATTTATACCTGCCTACCCTATAGTTGGGACGGGAAAAACGTAGCCAACCTAACGTTTGCATATTCTATGGGCTTCATACTTTCGATAGGTATGTGATTTGTCTATTAACCAAACCAGTGAAATGTTTAAAAAAAATTAATTTTTCAATATTTAATTAATCATACCCTGGATTGAAATTTTTCAGCCAACCCACTCGCGATATGTTTTTTTTAACATATTAAATTAAATATAAAATGCTTTTCATCCATTAACCAGTTCGGTGAAGGTCGTTCTACATATATTCGGATCTTAGACTAATATTCTAAGCAGAAATCCCACCTGTCCTACCCATACAACGCGTGCAGCGCAGTTGTAAAGTATGTATTTATTTGAGGAACCTCGCCAAACACCACATGTCCAACACTATTTGATTTTTTACTTCTCTCTTGTTAGAAACCTCAAGTCGTTTTCAAATGAAACAGTTTATTCAAGTTTCCTCAAAATAGTGATTTTGGGACATGTGGGGTTTCTGAAATGAGCGATTCAACTGTTTTCCAGGCGGAGGTGAACTCTGACTCAGAAATGTTCTGTCGCCCTTCAGAAACTCGCAAGCCACAAAAAGGTAATCCTGTTGTGGGTGGGTCGCTGGACACATTGGTGTACCTGGTAACGAGAGAGCGGACCGTTTAGCTAGGATAGGGGCCGACAGCCCCTGCATCGGTCTGGAACTGATGCTAGGAATTAGCAGGCACCAGGTCAGTGTTGCCCTGGATGCCTGGATCTATAATAGTCTAAGATCCGAATATAAGACGACCTTCACCGGACTGGTTAATGGATGAAAAGCATTTTATGTTAAATTTAATATGTTAAAAAACATATCGCGAGTGGGTTGGCTGAAAAATTTCAGTCCAGGATATGATTAATTAAATATTGAAAAATTCGCTCGGACCTCTCTGGCGCACGTATTCACTGGCAGCATTATTTTGATCTTTAAAATTCGACAACCGAAATTCCAGACTGATTTTTTTGCAGACAACCCTATATCGACGTGTTTGCAATAAAATTATCTTTATTTTGATATAAGTTTCGTGCATACACTACACACTACACCGGTGCAAATTACTATTACTGATTTACCTGTTTATTCCTGCCTACCCTATAGTTGGGACGGGAAAAACGTAGCCAACCTAACGTTTGCGTATTCTATGGGCTTCATACTTTCGATTGGTATGTAATTTGTCTATTAACCGAACCAGTGAAATGTTAAAAAAAATAATTTTTCAATATTTAATTAATCATATCCTGGACTGAAATTTTTCAGCCAACCCTCTCGCGATATGTTTCTTAACATATTAAATTTAATATAAAATGCTTTTCATCCATTAACCAGTTCGGTGAAGCTCGGCTTATATTCGGATCTTCTACTATAAGGAACTGGCGAAAGACTGGTTAGACAAACACTACTGCAGGCAAGCCAAAAGATTCATAGCAGGCCCTGATAAGGGCCGAACGCTATGGCTTTTGAATAAAGGTAGAGAGACGCCCGACCTCCTGATGGAGGTTCTTACTGGCGATTGCCAGTTGAATAAACGTTTGTCACTCATGAGTATGGTAGGGGACTTCATCTGCTCCAGATGCTGAGAAGACGAGGCAGCGTTCCACATCCTGGGAAGATCTGCTGTATATCACAACCTTAGGGTAATCGGAACGCCTGAATTCAGGGAGGAGTCACTATATTCAGCGAGATGGTCAGTAACACCGACATCCGTCAAGAGGTCTGGTAGGTTGGCCAAGGAGCTTTCTAGGAGATATGATTTTAGTGGTTTCAGTCTTGGTTCAGTAGAATTGGCATAAAGAGCCAAATGTGGCCTACTTGCCAGGCTTCGCCTCGCAATCTATACTACTACTATCCATGCGAGAATCCATTCTAGGCCTATGCTGGCCTTCCAGGTCAGGGGAATCCCACTGATCTGAATCACCGCATTTCTCACTAGATTGGAATGACTGAACTCTGAGGGATTTACGAGGAGCCCAATGTGACCTAAGCGCTGTCATCTTGGCAAATCACCATCCTTCGAGTATAGCATACAGAATACTAGTCACTTCGAATTCATAACGTTTGATGTTTGCTCTCATGCATGAGAGCCCATACGAATGTTTGTGATCCGTAAAGTTTTTCAACGTCATAAGACCTACCTTGAAACGTATTGGCATATGGGTTTCAAATTCACTTTAATATACTTTTCAGGCATTGTCAGAGATTCTGGGGTGCATCAGGAGACTTCTGGCAAGCACAGTGGGATAAATTCTTGGACACAGCTGGAGAAGATCCCTTCTGCCTTTGGGTGTATGGTACATTCGTGCTCTCTTTTGGAGTTTATTGGTTGTTTGGTGGCATATATACATTCATGGATGTAACGAATAAACCTAGCATCATCAGACGGTATAAAATACAACCAGGAACCAATGAGCCGGTGGATAACAGAAAATTGCTCAAGGTAAGTCAATATTCTTGAGATGCAGGTATGTTGCTGAAAATAAATGATAACGTAATAGAATCAAATGAATCGATCAAAAAACATTACATCGATAGTTTTTTTATAACTGAGCAGACCGAGTAGACGCAGGTCATATAAAACATCCCCATCAACCATAAATGTATGGTCGTACCATTCGGTTCTTGATGAATGAAGGGCGACCGTCTTGTGATGAGATACAGCGCCGGTACTGCACTATGTTCTATGGGATCGAATGGCTTCGCAAATATGTGAGCGTGGTAGGCACGCTGTGGTAGGCGTGGTGTAGGCACCCGAAACTGCCCGATCGTCATGGTGATAGAAACACGTTTCTATCTCTTAAGTTACAGAGTACCGGCGCAGCAGTCGCACGGGTGCATCTGATAGAATCGGTGAGCGGCGGAACTATAGAGGATAGCTCAGAGGAGCAGACTCCGTTTGAATATCAGTAAAATAGTGAGAGGTCATCCACCGCACCCCAGTGAGAAAGTGGCTGGAGGTGGCGCGTTCAGACTGAATCACCAATTAGTCGAATTGCCCTTCTTTGGACGGCATCTACTATAGACAGGGTGGTAGGATCAGCAGGTCCCCAGATACTCCAGACCATGTCTTTTTACGAGCAGCTGCTGCAATTGACGCAACGTATTCGTGCCAGATCTCTAAAATGTGAGTCCTAAGTGCTTGAATGAGTGACCCTTGATAGAGCCTGATTGTTCATAAGAACCGGGTGCTGGCTTGAGCCCTTCTTCTACTATCAAATGATACCATACAAACGTACAATACTGGGTCTTGGCATTATCTCGAATTCGAAAATATTATTGAGATTGCAGAACTCCCATCACCTGAGGTAAGAGGTGTGGGAAGTGACGGCTCAATCCGCTCAATTGAAGCTATTTATAGTAAAAGGCTAACAGTATGTATTCATATTACAGATGATACACCTATCTGCGCTACTTATTGCCATGCAACACATACGGAAATGGGAAGAGTACCAAAAATGCTTATTTCTAATAATTTTCAGGTCATCTGGAGTGTTTTAGTGAACCAGCTGATTGTCGGATTGCCGTCTTCTATTCTAATGTATTTGGCGATGAGATGGAGAGGATATCCTCCTCTGCGAGAGTTGCCTACATTTCACTGGGTACTGTACGAGTTGGCAGTACATATATTGACTGAAGAGGCTGCATTTTACTATTCTCATCGGTAAGTTCTAACTCAGTATCTATCAATCATTAATTTATTTGTAACACTCAGTTCTGAGATATATTTTTTTATGGTCAGCCTTCCGCGAAGGCTAAAAGCCTATGGCGCTGTAGAAGCGCTGCGAGAGGGTAAGTATCGGTGCACGTTAGATTTTAAACGCTGCAGGTGGTAGCCGTCGGTAAACAAAATTCCCCTGCAGCTCATTCCACAGCGTCGAAGCTCTCCAAAAGAAGGAATGTTGGAGGAGACTAGTTCGGGGAGTAGGGACCTCGACCTGGTAAAGATGAGCTCGCAGAGCTTCTCTAGTGTTCCTGGATCGGACGGCCTTTAGTGTTATTATCTAAGAGAGCTCACTCGAACATCTTCCGTGATAGAATATGTAAAACAGGGATAAGTCAGCCACCCTTCCTCGATTCTCCAGGCTGTGGAGGTCCTTTGTGAGGTTACGTTTGGTTAGGTAGTAATTGCTCTAGTGTATACAGCTTTCTACAATTGAACAAAGCTCCAGGCTTCTGAGATGCTGTTTGGTAATACTGACTGGTTATGCCAGGACATGTTATTGTGGATGTTGATCCCCAAAAGCTTGACGGAAGGTCCACAGTTTGTTGGTAAACCAACGTGAGACTTCTTTGTAAGTGTTGCTGCCTGTGTCTTCTGTACATTATTTACTAATCCCCATTGGGCACTGTCACCTATGGAAACATTTCTATATATGATTTGAAGTTAACTGATTGTGCGATTGCCCAGCTGTCTTTATCAATGCCTGAATCCATACTGGAGGAAAGCTGGCGTTCCATGCCCAGGTTTAGGTGAATCTTCTTCTGACTAGGTTATGATGGCTGAACATTGAACGTCTTCCAATTTTTCGAGCATTAAGCTTTCTTGCCCTTTCTGCAACTTCTCCAACTTCATTCATCTTGTCGTTGTTTGAAACCACACAGTTGCCGCACAGAGAACAAAACTTTGATTTCAAGTAAAATGGCTACCGCTGTTTTTCCTGTGCTTCTTACGTGTATCATATATTAACTTTGATCCATGTGACTCTAACAACGAGACTTGATAATGCCTTTACTTTAAATAATGAAAAAACTTTACCCGTGTATCGGGTTTCGAGAACCCGGAGATTTTTTGGTCCCGAAGATCTCGGAATCAATAAAACGAGATCCCGATAATTTCGATTTTTTAAATGGTGAAATTTCAGTCTGCTCTAAACGGGACCCGGATCCCGAAAACTGGAAACCCTAGCGTTAACTGATTTCTCGCAGTAGGGTGGTAATGAAATGTCTTAACATGTACCAGGGATGTGCAGTTATAGAAGACTGAATGCAAATATAGTTTTAATCAGGATTTTACTGGAAATTATTGGGAATTGGTGTTAAAAAGAAATAATAAGTCATTAGTTTGGATTAAGTGAAACTAATGTTCATTTTTGCTCTTTGGTGTATAAAATTTCGTTCACCGGTTCATCCCTTGGATATGACATTATCATTAACACATATTTGGTAGTTTTATTGGGAGAAACTGTAATAAGTTTGATAATATTGCAGCCTTGAAATGTTTATAATTTCAATATATCCGTTCCAAGCTTGAATACTATTCGGTAGTATGGAGCCCATATTACAAATACCAAATTCATAGAACTGAAAGCATACAAAGAAGATTCCTTAAATATCTATCATTCAAGACTCATCACATTTATCCCGGTATAGGTATAATAACGTATGTTGCAAAAGCTTTGAGAAGTTTTTCAAAAAATTAAAAAAATATCTCACAATCATATATTTGAACTGTAACAAGAACTGCAAACAATAGAAATATTTCTTAATATAAAAATGATATTAAAGTACTGCTAATGGGCCATGATCTTCCACGGCTCGCAAGTTCCTCTTAATGTTCCTCATTAGGTTTTGGACAGATTCTAAATCAATTTCTCTGACCTTTAGCATTATTCTTCTTCTTAACTGCTGTTTTGAGCTTCCCAGCCATTGTTATAAACTTTAGCACTCAGTTGAGCCCAAAAAGTTTCGATAGGTCTTGCGTGAGGAAGATTGGAAGGGTTGTCGTTTCGGGGTACAAAAGGTATTCCGTGTTGTTCTAGCCAGTTTCTCGTACGCAAAGCATAATGACTTGAAACCAGAACTGGCCAAAACATTATATTGTCATTAGCATAGTGGGTATAAATAAAATTGAGTAATTTAGGCAAACATCTTTGAGTATAGACTTCTGAGGTAACCGCTTCGGCCCTAACTCGTCGATCGTACGGCTATGAAATACCGTTGTCTTATATAGCGCACCACACTAACACTTTGTTTTCAAACTTTTCTTTTCGTTTAAATTTTACATTATCTGGACAGGCATCAAAGTCTCTAGTATAAAAACCATCATTATATTTGATTTCTGAGTTCGAAAATGTGAAATACTTTTCATCGTCGAGAATAATTTTTATGTTGCCAGCAAAATGAGTACGACGTAAATTGCGACAGCATTGAGGAATTCTTTCTAATTGACTTACTTTGGACATTTTCTTCTTCATTTCTCTACAGATTGTGCTAGCATTGACGTAAAAAATGCGTCCAAGTTTTCGTGTTGAAGTTCCAACTCGATGTTCACTTCTGTTGACCATTCTTTGGACTGTAGCAGCATTCAACGCTCTTGGACGTCCACTTTTTGGTAAATTTATTCAAGGAATACATTCTGCGCATTCACGGATCGCTCGATAAATTGTGACAACAGAAATATTTTGATCTTCATATAGGCGAACTATTTTTTTTTCAAGTCGTCCAACTAGACTGTAAATACTCTTCCGAATATCTAATTTGTACGACATTTTGACAACTTACATCATAACCAAAATGGATTTATTGTTACGTTTAGATGTTGACTGGTTACAATGGTAACGATTTCTGAATTGTTTTCAACGGTGAAACTACTTCCCGAGTTTTGAAAAAAATTCTCAGAACTTCTGCAACATAGGTTATCACTTGCTGGTAAATCAACATGACATGGAGACCCTACAATTCAGAAGGGTTCTGTTCTGTCCTCTATCTCGTTTTTATATAAGTAATGCATAATAAAATTGATTGCTCTGATTTCTTGGCTTGCATTTACTTTAATCTTTTATTGCAAAACTGCTAGGATTAATATGTTGTTAAAATCACCTATTACTGTAAGTGCACTAATTTCAATAGATTGTCAGATCATGTCGAACCTTTTATCGCCTTGCTAGGACTACACTACGTTAACCATTACATTTTTTTTTGTTGTAAAGTACTCTCTGTACAACTTTATTTGTCTCTATTTAATTTAACCAATGTATTTTGCCCTGTAAAGTGATTCATTTCTGTTGCACAAATAAACTCTATTATTATATTTTGCTGCTCTCAGGTTTCTACATAGCCGTTACCTCTACAAGTACATCCACAAGCAACACCACGAATGGACAGCTCCCATTGCAGTGACCGCCATCTACTGTCACCCGATAGAGCATATCTTCTCCAACCTCCTTCCCCCCTTTTTGGGGGTGTTCATAATGGGCTCCCACGTGGCTACTGCCTGGCTGTGGTTCACCCTTGCCATTCTATCTACGTTGAATGCCCATTCCGGTTACCATTTGCCTTTCTTCCCGTCACCAGAGGCGCACGATTTCCATCATTTGAAGTAAGTATGGGGTTATTTTCTTATTAAGAAAATTATGGGAAAATATAATTCAATTTAATGTCAATGACCAGAGAACTAGAAACACAGAACTCTTCCATGTTAAATTATGTACAACAAACTATGGAATGAACGAACCTTGAAATCTTTGACTCACAGCCAGCTTCATTCAAAACAGCTCTGAAGCATAAGCTTAGTTTTAGTTTACACTATTTTATTATGTATTTCTCCAGATTTCTACATTGTTATAGTTTTCTATATTTTTATATATCCTACATAAAGTTCTAAGTCTACTGTGCCTGAGAATATGCTCTCTGAACTGTTGTAATTTACTTTTTGTTGATATCTTGTATTTTAAGTGGTTAATCCGTTAAATAAATAAATAAAAATAAAATATAATTTTCCAAATAACAAATTATCTCGTTAATCGTGACTAAATTTATTACTGAAACCTCAATTTACTCCGATGGATCTAATAGACGGAGAGCTCGCTACTTAAAAAAAAGTCACTTGGTTAAACTACCTCTACCTACAAAATTTGTCATTTACAGCTGTCATACGGTCGTATTGTTTCGTAACATACGAATATAACAAAGGGTGCCACACATTACCGATTTCGCGATTTAATTAAGGGCATTTCAACCTTTCAGCATTGATTAGCGTACCTATTACAATACGTACGTATAACCATTGATTAAAGTATTTAGGTACCTTAATCAATGGTATAACGTATTACAATACGTTAATCAATGCTTTTAGCTATTAAGAACAAACATGTAATTTAAACATATTATGACATAAATCGGCGTCAGAAATCATCCCTTAAAGTTAAAGTTTTCGGTGCATATTTTGTAAAAAGAGACATAATGGGGTATTTTCCGAACAAAATTTTATGACGGAATATTGATGTTACGTCCCCAAAAACCATGTAACTAGCATTTTTACTTTTTACTGTGAACGCGAAGTGGCTTAAAAACACCTGCAAAGTTCAAACATAAAATTTCGCGCCAAAGCTGTGACGTAATAAATCTAAGCGTGACGTAATAAGTCTTTCATGGAGCTATCCTTAGAATGTGACTGTACATTGTCATCTGACCTCCTTTTCTCCATCTACAGACATAACCTCCGCTTCGTATTGATATTGACAGATGTTTGTTTATACCCTGTTACCCGATACTTTAAACTGTCAGCCGTGTCAACAGCGAAGAGCTGTTCGGCTAGTGATAATTAAAAATACTCCAGATTGAGTCTTGACGTATCAATTTTAAGCTTTGAAGGAATGCAGAGCTGTATTGAGTGCAAGTACTACTAATAACGAGAATTGACACTTGGTGACGTTTTTGTCTATGCTGAGGTCTCTTCTCTATGCTTACTTCACAGTTTCTCGGAAAATCCGACGTTTCTTTCAATATATCATTATGGCTGGTCTGAATGATGATGATTACGCTTTAAATGAGGCGATCTTGATCGCAGGATTGTCAATCAACACCACTAGTAGAAAATTAAATTTGAGATACACTTCTTCGTCAGCTGATACCTATCAAATAGACGTCAAGCCAGTTTAAAGTATCGGGTAACAGAGTATACATCATTTCATGATCTATCTTGGTTAAGAGACAGTCGTGACACCAGGGGAGGTTATGTATGCATGACACTGGTGACGGGCTGTTAAAGACGAGTAAAATTGTGAAAAGTAACTATGAAATATACTGTGTAAGGCTTTCGCGGCCATCGTCCAATGAATTTGTGGTTCTTGGGTTTTTAGGCCGGCGTCGTTTAGCGTTAAAGCTTGACGTTTCGCCACCACGAGTGGATGGCATCTTCAGAAGCTATTTCGCTTCGGCGACTTCCAAAATACAGTATAGCAGAAATAGCTTCTGAAGATGCCATCCACTCGTGGTGGTGAAACGTCAAGCTTTAACGCTAAACGACGCCGGCCTAAAAACCCAAGAACCACAAATTCATTGTAACTATGAAACATTCTCAGAGTAAACTGCTAATTACATAACAATGCAAAAATTGGAATAGCTGTGCAATATAACATTTATAGTCTACAAAAAGAGGGAAACTAAATAAACATAAAATAAAGTTTACATCCTTTATAGAAAAACGATGCAAAATATTAACAACGTGACAACCTTGAATCTACGCTCAATTCAAATTAAAATAGTCACATCCTATCTACATTCAGCATAAAAATCAGTTTTGATTGGTTGATTTCTTAGGCGGGAGGTTTAAGAGATTTAAATGAGCTCTTTTCAAAGGGATGATTTTCAGTCTATCTTTACTCCACGTTGACAGAAAAAAATTGAGCAAACACTGCCATCATTAAAAATTAGATACAAGCAATCCATCAGACCTAGCCCCGTTGGGTCGTTCGTCTGACCGATCACACATTGGTTTCATATCCAGTCGTAATTTACACGTCAATGCGTACATTTGAGTGAGTCATTATTAAAAATGGCTTCGAGCTGAAGTAATGAATTAGTTTTAAAATTATATGGAAATATAGTTGTTGGTACTCATCACGGCAAATGCACACAACGCAGTTTCTTTTTCGCACCCACCATCAGTGTTACAGTACATTGAATCTTACACATAGGCAGTCAAAAAAAGTTTATAACTAAAAAAACTGTGTATTACCTATTTCCGCCAGGGCCGTTGTCTATATTCGCCACCAATGCAAAGTCACCTTCAAAGCTCTTAGGCGTGAACAGCTTTTTTAAGAAGGAATGTAGAAGTCGTTGGTCAAAATCATTGTCTATTTTACCACCATAAATTGACTGCGATAACAGCGTTACCAAAGCATCCCATGGAACTTTCTCGGGAGGTAAGTTAGTACGACCCTGTAGGAGAGAAAAAACAATGGTGTATGGATTATCTCTGTTGCGATTGGTCGATTGGTATATTGTGCAAAAAATTCAGATTGGATTCAAACAAATCCAAGAACGTACTCTGTTTGAGAAGTTCATCCCAAGTTAAGTTCAAAATATCACTATTCGGTAAAGAGAATATTCGAAATATAACACTGCACTTTCAATAAATAACTAAATGTTTCGTTGTATTGAGTTAAAAGTTTTTTTTCAATAAATTTTCCACCGAATATCCCTCGCACAATGGCAAATGCTTCATAATTTCTTGAAAAATTTTTCAAGCTCGTTAGGAAAATAAAATTATCTCGTTTATTTTTAATGTCTGGTATAATATTTAACAATAAAAATTATCGACGCTGAATATTCTGATGTAAAGGCTGTGCCACGATCTTAATTTCCATCCTAAATATTGGACAATTACCGTAAAAATGGGAATGATCAGTTATCTTCCTTGTATGAAACGATCAAATATTTTGTTGTAAATATAGGTCAGGGACATGTGCATTAGTACACAGTCATGTCATTTGTCTGTTGATCGTTATCATTTCTGTCAATAATAATGCAAATATGGAATAGCTGTGCAATATAACATTTATAGTCTACAAAAAGGATGCCATCATTAAAGATTAGATACAAGCAATCCATTTCAGCCATTAAACAGGCAATATTAGCAAGTTGGAAAATACCCCATTTCAGAATGGAAATCTATATCGTAATCTCAGTAACCGCTACATGGAACGTGATGCAATTTGGGTAGCGATATGCTGTGAAGTCGTAGAAGGTATGCTGCTATAATTTTGAAAATCCGTGCATGTTCGGCTGAGTAATTAGCAAAAAACAAAAAATTCCAAATTCTCCTCAAACTTTATTTTTGGAAGTTTTAGGGGTTCCTGACCGTTTTCTACTTTTTTTTGAGTGGGGGTGAAATTGGGGTGATTGGGGGTTGTAGAACTGAAAAATGTGTTATATTCATAAGAAGCGGTTCAATGCAATGAAGACTAATGCACTTTTATAGAAACCAAGGGAATTTTCTGATGTACCTATATACACGAGTATTGCTTATATTTAGATCGTTCTTATTGTGTAACGTGGAAACTATTGGAATGTGTGGGAAATACTGAGTCAATCAACCTGACTACTTTTTTTCAGGTTTAACAACTGCTTCGGTGTACTCGGAGTACTGGACCGCTTGCACGGCACGGATGCCAACTTTAGGCAGACAAGGGCCTACATTAGGCACATCATGATGCTGAGTTTCATACCTCCAAGGGAGGCCTACCCGGAACCAAATCCATGCAAACATAAACTGGGAAAAAGTTAGATTTTGTGAATATTGAGCATCTCATCAAAGTCATACAATAACTCGTGCATGCATCGTACATTTGATTAAAATACGGTTTTTTGGTTTGTATTTTTAAGAAGCTGAATATCAGTGTTTACTTTGATTGACTATAAATAAATACGTAATAATAAAGGTAAAAGTAATTAGTATTACACATTTGTTAATTGCGATTTGTATATCAGTTTACTTTCTGAATGAGGTTACAAACTTTTTTTCAGATGTGTATGTTTTAATTTCTGAAACTCAACATGTAGGTATAAGAGCCGGCTAGAGATTTTTAAATTCATATTTATGTTACAGTGTAGCAAAATTCAGCATTTCCTTTTTCTAATTATCACCAGTAGGGTATAAATTTATGTATGTTCTGAGGAGGAACAACCTTGACATCTTGACCTCTGACCCTGCCATTTGACCTTCGATCTCGTGATCTCCCGACAAAGAAAAAAATTCTCAAGTGCACAGGGACTCGAACTTAGACCTTCTGTGTCAGAAACAAACACGCTACATACGTACGCAAAGCCATTACCAAGTGTTTACAAGAAATATAATAAGAGAGATCAGTAAACGCTTGCATGCGAAATTGATGCATACGAGGCAAAGGTCAAAGTTTTGAGGTCAACGGTCAAGAGCTCAAAGATCAGGGTCAAAGGTCTAGAGGTCAAGGTCGCCCCCCCCCAGAACATACATAAATACTCTATTACCATTCAGCCTTCACCTTTTAAAGTACATCAAATTATATCATTTGATATTAGTCAAATTAGTCATTTCAAAATAATGACTGATTTAAAAACTTTTGAGCTTCACGACGTTTTGAAGTTGGGTTGTGATTATTTTGTCATCGCGGTGACGAGTAGTGTCCTTCACAGGACTTTCTCAATCTAAACGCTGTATATTCATTTTTCTATGACGGGTTTAACATCAACACTTAATTTACCAAAAACGTTGCTTTCTATTTTATGTATTTTTGGTCACAAGAGACCGAGGCGTTGAGCTTGACCACAGTATGCTTGACTCACCCCCTGTTTAATATTTACTGCTTTGATATTAAACTCACTGATTGATAAATGTTCAAAATAAACGAGCTTCAAGTAAATCAACAAAATTACAGTGATAATCATAAAAATCTGTGATTGTTTATATTAAATGGTACGTCTTTGAAATATTTTTATCGTGTGAATTACAAAATGGTTTTTACGAATCTCTGAGACCGGCTGCTGGACAAATGGTGGATCTCTTCATAGTTCTGCGCTATGTACGATTTGATAACAGGCCCAATATATGTAGGTAGGCTGCTCCATAAGTCTTCGTTGTCTAAAGCACTGTTAGAGTAGGCTACAGAAGAGATCTGCCTGTGCGCCATCTGGTACCCGGAGGTAACGGCAAACCAAGGACAGTCACTGCTAAAAAGCAGCAAACTTCTTGGCGGAAAGCAAAGGCGCATCCAGTTTCGATTCAGATATAACCTGACTTCCTCCCCTGGCCCTGTAACGACTTTATTTTTAATTTTTTTACAGTTCGTATGCTCAGCTATTTCCTTGAAAGCACGCAGATCCAAAAAGTATTTGTTTGCTATAAAATATTTACGCAAAATCACGGATCAACTAGTGGGAGCTACCGCACTCTACCTAGTCTTCAAAATGATAGACCAGAGTCATTATAAGAATGAGAACTCTACGAGACTCCGTCTCTGGTTGCGCAGTAGTTTCGTTGCCTAGCTACCAGTAAGTGTTTGATGCGCTCACGTCACAGGGAAACTGATACAGTGAGGTACCGTTTTGTCTGCGTATTAACGTGTTAATTGTTGAAAAACTAATGTTCGTGGTTTTATTTGCTGAGAAAAAGTACAGATCTTAATTTATAAAGTACGTTTCACATTCTCCATACAATTTGGACTTAGCGCTAGGTGATCTAGACTCTTCTCGATTAACAAAAGTTGGTTTAAAGGTTAATCATTCACAATTGAAAAAGAATTATTAAGTGCTTGTGGTTGTGTTATAAATATATATAAATGGCTAAAAATATAAGTAGTTAATTTATGCAAACTTGAGCGGGCCTTATTTCTAATAAAATGTTTTTGGCAAATTGAAATGAATAATTTTTGTTTCGGAAAACTTTTGGAGCAGTTTACGAATTATAGCTTAATATTTTTACGCTTTTACCTTCTCCATGGCCAGCAAATGTGGTATGCTATGAAAAAATCCGAATCATACCCAAACCCATCACTAGGAAAATGCTAATCAAAGAAGTTTTTAAAATGATGCATTTATGGGATAATAACTTCATTTGACTGTTGACCTGAACTTAATACTGCTCCTAGAATACGAAAACGTCTAAAAACCCAATTGAATATCAAAAAAGAAGAATTTTCCAAAGTATGTACTCGAAATGGTGTCAATTCTCTAACTTCTCATAATTTTTTTTTTAATAATGCGGTCTTTTTGTACTTTAGATTCTCCAAACACAATTTTAAAAATAACGTTATAACAAAAAATCACTTGCTCTTGATATCCATATCAAATACGATTAAATACAATGTTGTTCAATATATAGACAACCGGCATATAATTATCCCCTACTTTTATTTTCTTATCTATTCAGTACGTATGAAAAAATCTACATATTACATGTATCAAGAAAAATTAATGAATTGGATTTTTTCAGAGCATACAACACTTGTGCAATTTTTAAAACCAATTGATTATGATACTCATGAAAAAAACAACAAAAACCGTTAAAAATCAATTTTTTGCTCTTATTTTTACACAAAGAAAATTTAAAACTGTAACAAATTATTATACCTACACATAGTTCTCATAGCTTTAATGAAAGTAACAAAGACGGAATATTCGTAAAGTATGGAAACAAGAAAATGTTTAATATTCGTAAAGGGAAATCATATATAAATGTTTTATTACTATATATAGTATCAAATATAAGTACTGTGTGACCACCGTAAATTGACCAGCGAAAATAATTTGGTGAAAGAAGTAAGGACGTTGCCATAACTCTTAAGTCATTTTAGATATCAAAAATAAAAACTTATATACTGTCTCGAATCAAAATGTTCTAACGATATATTCAACTTTACTAGTACTATAATTAATCCTATTTCCTTCCTTTACGTCTTGGTTTATTTTATTTATAAAATAATAATAACTTGTATCACTCAATATCTTATTTATCTGATTCATAAAACTTATAACTACAACCGGCAGCAGCAGATTTTCTTCCCCACCCCGAAGATTCGTGATGGGATAGTCGCTGCAGATAATATTTAATGTCCTTGTTCTACTTATTTTCTCTATCCCTTTTCAGACTCCACATGATAATGACGATCGCTGCGCTAGTCAATTTACGATGGCCACTCTATAGATTATATTTAAGAGTTTACTTTTATAGGACACTAACGTGTACTGCACTGAGACTAGGGTGACCATTCGCCCGGAAAATTCCGGACATGTCCGGAAATTTGGAGCTAAATGTCGTATCCGGGCGGAATCATAAAAATCTGTAAAATGTCCGGAATTCGAGCCGTTATCGAAAATATTGGCACAATATTGAGTAAAATAAACTCATACAGTTAATGGACCAGGAAATAAAAACAGGCGCTAGTGTCGTCTGAAGCATATTACCCCACCCCGCTTGTAAGCCCAGCGTCCGGAATTGATGTATAAAGTATATGGTCACCCTAACTGAGACTGAAGTGATATTGATGGTGATATAAACAAATTAAGAAAAAGTAACAGAAAGTGAGCAATACAAATCAGTGGCATGTAAAAGTAAAATGATATGAAATAATTTTTCCATTGAGCTACTCTGTATTATAGTAGACCTCGATTCAACCCTTTTTAGGTTAACTTAACAGCATCTTCAACCGAAACTTCGATACAGACATGAGACAACTCTGTCATTGACAATCACTGAATCAGTTCGGCTTTTAGATTTGATACACAGTTCATTGCGTTCATACACTTTATTGACAATATTGACATATCAGTATCAACAGTAGGGTTTGTAGCAACACGATATCTCGCCTGTTATATTTAGAACTATATATTTTTGACAAACCCACTCAAACATTAGGTCATCTATCTTCCATAAAAAATACCTCTGGCTAAATTTACGAAGCCCATTGTTTAAACCAACTGTTCTACCCATTTTTACACTAATATCCCTGGAAACTAATGAGACTTGAGACATAATCCCTTACAGGAGGTAGTAAAAAGTACCGGCAGCCTTATTCTGTAAAAATTCTCGACAGCGGTCGCTAAACAGATACCGAGCAACAATGACACGATAGCAACACGACCGTCAAAGTTATAGGTTATATATTGTTGTCCGTCACGATGACGTCGTTTCATAATACGAAATTTACGTCTCTCTTCTTCTTCTTCATATGCCCTGTGCAATTCCGCACGTCGGCGATCCCTCGTATTCTTCTAACATCATATGTAGGGTGCCATTTTCTGCCTGTCTGAATATTGTGGCGGCATCTCTTATTCCGCACCAATCTCTTATATTTCGAAGCCAAGAGTGTGCTGTTTCCTCCCCGGACCTCGTCGGCCTTCTATCTACCTTGCAGTATCAATTTGGGTATCGAGTATCTGGCACCTCTAAGGATATGACCAAGGCAAGATATTTTCCAATGTTTGACAATATCAAGAAGTTCTCTGTTCACGCCAGCGATTCTCAGTACTTCTTCATTGGTTTTTATGTGCAGTCCAGGGAATGCGGAGAAGTTTCCGGAGTGTTCACATTCCAAGTGCTTCTATACGGTTCAATGTTCGTACTTTAAGAGACCACGTTTCTGCTCCGTAAAGTAATATGGGCCAAACATAGCACTTTACTACCCGAAGCCGCAGAGCCAACGGAAGACTTCGTGCTAGAAGAAAGTTCTTTAATTTAAGGAATGTAGTCTTCGCATATCCAACCCGTGCTCTTACTTCTTCATCGCAGTCCCATTTTCTGTTCAGTGTGGATCCTAGGTACTTAAAACGTGTTACCTGTTCTATCTGTTCTCCGTCGACGTTAATTGTGATATTGATGTTCTGCCGAACAATTGTCATGACCTTCGTTTTCTTGGTATTACCAAATTTTACGTCTAGACAGCAGATATTGCGTGATTTTCGCCCGTTGCTTGTCGTCTGCAAGATACGTGATAAGGCGGTGGAACGCTTAATTCTCTCCAAAAAGAAGGAATCATAAAATTCAATACCTGGGGATTTTTGAACATGCAGATGTTGTCAGATTTATCAGTATTACGTTATATGTCATAATTTTGTTATTTTAAATGGAATGCTTTTTGTTGTAACAAATTGAATTTTATAGTTCCATTTGTGGCAGTTTTGGAGATATTTAAGCGTTCCTGTACTGTTTACTGAAAAAGCAGTGATGCTATATTTTTTAATCATAAGACCTTACTAAACTCGACATGCGCAATTCATTGCAACAAAAACAAATAGGAAATTCCATTTAAAATAACAAAATTATGATGAGTAACATAAAAGTGGTAAACTTGGCCGGTAGTTTTTACGAACCTGGTATGTACCTTAACAGTGCTGTGCGCTGTTCTTTTGTTCACATGTCATAAACAACATGAAATAAATGAAAGCAAACATCATCATATAACTACATAACTGATAAGTCAAAATATTAGAAACAAAAACGGCCAGAAATAAAAGAATACCTATAGGTATTTTTGAAGTTAGACACAAAAACTCTTGAAAACTTTGAACTTCCCGACTTAATGGAAAAATTATGTTTTAAGCTATGCCAGTTTCCAAAGAGTATCTTCACTTACATTAGTTGAAGTAGTTTTGCGAATGTCATAATTATTTGATACTAATAATGAGGAAAGTATGTTACTATGTAAGCTTTAATAAATATTTTTATGAACATAACTTCGAATGCTTTTTTGTCACTATGCGACCATATCCTTGTTTAATCCCTGTACACAGCCTGCAGTAAAAGAATATTCGTTTTGGCGAAATGACAGGCAGAGAAGTGCCCCGACGTCAAGGCGGCAGAGCGTATTGACATCGGCCGAATATCCCAAGAACCACTACCCAGGAAACGTTAGCTTGGCTAACAATCTGCCTAACACCCTTGTTCCTAAATATCATGTACAAACGAAGGGAGAAGATTATTTGGTATTTTTTAAGACTAACATTTCAAATGAACGTAAATGCTTCGTTATCGATCTACTGGGTGTTGAAATTTCATTGTTTTTTTTCAATTTTTTCTTAATAACTCTCAATTTTTGAGATATTTATCTCAAATTTGGAATATAAAATACGCAAACGTAATGGGAGTTACATAATTGCACATGTCAAACGGTTGCCAGAATCTCATGTAGATTAAAAAACAAAATGGTTCTTCCATCTTGCTTAGAAACTTTTTGTACTCTTGGAACTTTTTTATATCTCGTAAATAGTTTCTTGCGTCTCCCTCCTTAGAAACTAGGACACCACAGTTTTCATTCTGCATGCTTCAACTGAACGATGTAAAACGATCAGGAGCCTCTAAACCGTCTAAAAGCGAAGTCTGAGCTGTTTCTATATTTTTAGTTTTTTAATTATTGTTGCGCCGCCACTGACACGATTTTTCAGACACTGGCGCGTTTTCCACTCTCGCCGCGATTGTCAATTCTGTGTCGAAATTTCATTAAAATCAATGTAATAATTTTTGCTTTACGCAATATACAATAGAACGAAATTAAGCAATACTCGTATATGTATACATCACAAAATTCCCTTGGTTTCTGTAATAGGCAAGGAAATGTTCACATGGACTTAAAAAATACGCCATAAGTCAATGGACAAACTATTATGAATACAACAAATTTTTCAGTTTTCCAACCCCCCACCCCCCAACCACCCCAAATTCACCCCTACCCAAAAAAAGTAGAAAATGATCGGGAACCCCTAAAATGCCTAAAAACAAAGTTTGAAGCGTTTTTTTTTTCGTTTTTTTATTATTGCTGCGCCGCCACTGATACGATTTGTCCAAAACAACCGCGTTTTCCATCCTCGCCGCGGTAGTAATACTGTGACAAAGTTTCATTAAAATACATTCCATAACTTTTACGTTACTCTATACAGAACGATCTAAAGCAATATTCCTACGTATTTATCAGAAAATTCTAAGTCCCTTGGTTTCTGGAGTAGACAAGGCAATGTTCGGATGGGTCTCAAAAGGGGTATTATCCCGCTAGGTATTTCTTTTATAGGTCAATAGATAGCCTATTATGAGTATAACACATTTTTGAGATTTACAACCCCCCACCCCCCAACCACCCCAATTTCACCCCCACCCAAAAAAAAGTAGAAAATGATCAGGAACCCCTAAAACGCCTAAAAAGGAAGCTTGAGTAATATTTATTTTTTTTGTTTTTTGCTAATTACTCTGCCGCCCCTGCACCGATTTTCAAAATTATAAGAACATTACCTACTACGACCCCCCAGCATATCGCTGCCCAAATTTCATCACAATCCATGCAGCCGTTACTGAGATTACAAGGTTAGAAAAACGCGCACAGACAGACAGACCGACGGAAATAAGTGACATGGATTTTCGTTATGTACACATCATAAAACGCCCAAAAAGCGTATTATTTTAAAATCGAAAATTTTCGCGATCACAACACTCCCCTCACCTATCGGTGTGGGAAGTAAAAACAAAATAGGATGATGTTTTTAGGTAGATGAAAATAATGTATTTGAAATATGGTCTAGTATGCTATGGCTTTATATGGATAACAAAATAAAAAAATTATTTTGTTTTTTTTAATCTACCAGCGGTGTACCGGTTCAAGGTGAGAAAAGGGGACATGACCCATGATAAAATAACACCCTGTAGATTCTGCCAACCGTTTGACATGTGCAATCATGTAACTCGTATTTTTTATATTCCAAATTTGAGCTAGATACCTGAAAAAGTGAGAGAAATATATAAAAAATGAAAAAATATGAATTTAAACACCCTGTAGATAGGTAACGAAGTGTTTGCGGATCTATGTTTATGTGAAATTTCAGTTACAAAAAAATAAAAGTATCTCCTCCTTTCTTTGTACATGATATTAAGGAACACCTAGTATAGATACGATGGTATTTGGAACACCCGGTATATGGTCATTCCTTAACCATAAGTAACAATATTGAATCACTCGGTTATTAAACAGGAAATTTATTATTTGAATTCGTTTTGCATTCATCGTTGTGTTTACCGACAAATTTTACATACGCGTATGTCTTTAAAACCATTGAATAATTTATAGTAACTGCTAAACAATTTATTACAAAGTAACAGATAAAGAAAAAGTTAACAAGTCATTAAAATAGGTCAAAGTCTCCTAAGTACTTAAAAAACGTTATACCTAAAAATTAAGATAGATAACAAAAACACGGTTTTAGTACCTACATAGTTCCTATAAATCTAATTATTACACCAACACTAGCATCATTTTTATATTATATAATAGCGGCCAAATAGTAAAATAGTAACCATATATAAAAAATTACGTCTACTATAATCAAACTCAGCAAAAAAATTACTTCAAAATAAATGCAATAGGGCCTTTTATAAGAATAAAGTGTTTTTATTAGGAAATTAAATTTGGCATGATTGCACTTTCAGTAAAGGACCCTAAAAGGTTACAATGTGTTATTTTCGTTGCTTACGGCCTTCAAGTCTTGGGTACTATTTTGTTTTAAAGAGGGAGGAATTTCATCTCTGATTATACGCGTGCAAAAATGGGAAATTTTATCAAGAAAAGTTCGCCTACATTAAATTACAAAAGGAATTACATTATAATCAATATGTTACCTTATCCGAGATTTAATACTATAAGCAATCAAACTGTATTACTACTATTATTTACAGTAAGATCTATGTATGAAAATGAAATGACTATATTTAAATTATAACTAGATAATTGTGTTGAAAACATGTTTGGCTAGGGTGAAATTAGGTGTTTGAATTTGCTTAATTTAGTTTTGTGCTGAATACTTTGAAACAAAACTCACATGGAAAATGGAAGACACGCTTTTGAAAAATCATATTTTGACGACAGTTAATGTAACTGTAACTGTATTACTACTATTATTTAGAGTAAGATCTATGTATGAAAATGAAATGACTATATTTGAATTAAAACTAATTGTGTTAAAAAAATTTTTGGGTAGTATGAAATTTAGGTATTTCAGTTTGCTTAATTTAGTTTTGTGCTGAATACTTTGAAACAAATCTCCCATGGAAAGTGGAAGACACGCTTTTGAAAATTCATATTCAGACGAAAGTTAATGTTTATAGACTTCTAACTTGATTCCTGAATGTTCTTATCAGATCTTGACAAAGTTTTAATGTAAGGTTTCTATCTGTCTTTAGTCTTTAGCTTTAGTATTCAGACATTAATTCAGTTGTGACACAGCGATAGTCTATGGTATGATATGGATAGATGATACACCCATCAGGCATGTAAGAGTGCATCTTCATTTGACCTTTCTATAGATATTAAAGATTTTTCCTCAGCTGCTCACTTATGCATGGTGAAATAGGTAGGCAATTTAAGTTGCTTAGTACAGTAGAAAGCCAATCCTATCCCAGTTTATTAATACTATTTCGTAGAAAAGGTTCTTCGGATTTTGGGATAAAAAATGCAGAGGTTTTTTTACTCAAAAAGCCGACGTTTCGGCGTTTATTTTACGCCTTCTTCTGGGCTATCGAGCACACCCCTATAGCACCAAAGGATAACATATGCTTTTTGGTCAAAAAACAAAATACATTCTAGAAGATGGTTAAGAATAAAATAAGACGGAATGTCAGTAACTGGCAGAATGTATTTTGTTTTTTGACCCAAAGGGATACGTTATTCTTTGGAGCTCGATAGCCCTGAAGAAGGCGTAAAATAAACGCTCGAAACGTCGGCTTTTTGAGTTAAAAAAACCTCTGCATTTTTTATCCCAACATCCGAAGAACCTTTTCTAGGAAGTAATTTGAGTTGCTGCATCTGCCAGTTCGATTGCTTATAGTATTATCTTCATTTGCTCATCTACTACATCTTTTCCAGCAGTAGTTTCCAAATCATCAAATTACGTTTCTAAAGCACCAATTGCAGTTTAAAATAGTCAGTTGTAAATTCCAAAGTGGCAATTTTAGTTTTAAATAGTCAGAGGAATTTACTAAAGAGTCAAATCTAGTTTTAAATAATCACTTCAATATTCCAAAGAATCATATATTAATTTTAAAAAGGATCTAACCAAAGTTCTAAGGCGTTAATTCAAATTCTGACGTGCCTGAGATCCGCACATGCCAAAATAAGTACTGAATGGCAAAATGTCATAATCCGGTTCCAATTTGGCCCATTCAAATCCCGCGTTAACAAACTTCCCCTAACATAACCCTTTCACAGCAGCCGCGGTACTCTGGTATTTAGGCTCTGCCTGCGCGGTCTGCTCAGTTATAAAAAAAATTATTATTCAGATATATATACAACTGTGTTCCTCGTTAGGGATTTAGCAGTGTGATATCTAGCTTGATCCATGGAAAAACTCTGCCAAGTACCTAGGAATTACCCTGGACAGGGGTATGACTTGGCAGAAACACATTGAAGCGTTAAAAACAAAATTCGAAATTACGTTTCGTAGACTCTGTTGTGTAGGACTTCAGGATTGAGTTTGGGGAATAAAATTCGATAAGAAAACATGATTATTTGACCAGCATATACCTACGCATATGCGACTTGGTGTTTTCTCGCCAAAACGCACATGCGACAATCTGTAGGCTCTGCAAAGCAAGACTTTGCGCACAATCACTAACGCCCCATAGTATGTTTCCAACGATACCCTTCACGGAAATCTTGATATCCCTCATTTGGGGGATTACATTGAACAATAGGGGCACCGACGTTATTCTTTATGTGAGAATCAAACCACCACCCCATCTCAGAAGTACGATATTATTAGAACTTTGACAGAACGGGCTAGAAAAGTGTGCGAACCAGAGGAACTCGACACCGAACTGGAACACCTATTGAACGCTTTTAAGGCAAACGGTTATACAGAACAACAAGAGCAATGAGAAGAAATATGGCAAAACAACAACCTGAACCGATAGTGAAAGCTTTTCTACCCTATGTGCCTGGAACAACAGACAGAATAGGAAAAGTGTTACGAAAGGAAAACGTGAAGACCATCTACAAGCCCACAAGAAAGCTACAGGAGTATTTGAGAACGGCGAGGATAAAAGTCAACCACTCACAACACGGGGGGTTTATCGCATACCATGCACATGTGGGACTGTATACATAGGAACAAGGAAGCGATCGATAAACACAAGAATTGCAGAACATAAGGCTAGCTGTCGACTAGGCCATACGGACAAATCAGCGGTAGCCGAACATGCGATTAAGGAGGGAGGCCATAAGATCTAGATTGAAGAAGCTCAGGTTCTTGCCGCAACGTCTTGTACGATACCAGACTCCACAGAGAAGCCATCGAGATACAAAATCATAATAATTTCAATAGGAAAGAAGAAATACAGAAAGTCAACCGGACATGGGTACCCATTCTTTTATTTGAATAAAAAATCAAGCTTAATTGATTCATGCGATAAATATTAAAATATTTGATGAACATTAGACACTGCCATATCGCGAGGGGGCGGGGCTACCAACGCTACCTGTTTGGGCCACGTCACACGTCACCGTTAACAGGTATAAATACAGGGGCAGATCCACCAGCCGTCAGTATTTTGGAAGTCGCCGAAGTGAAATAGTTTCTGAAGATGCCATCCGCTTGTGGTGTAGAAACGTCAAGCCTTAACGCTAAATGACGACGGCCTAAAAACCCAAGATCCACAAATTCATTGGACGATGCCCGCGAAAGCCTTACACAATCAACTCTTTGGAATTTACAACTGACTATTGGAAGTTACAATTTATTAGAGCATTGGAATTTAAAATTGACCACTTGAAATTACATTTGAAGCTTTGAACCGTTTTGAATTATCATTTTATCCTTTGGAAACTACTGTGATAGGTGTAGTATTTTTTTACTAATACATCCACCTTAAAAAACTGATGGACAACTTTCTTGCAATCATAAAACAATCATTGTACAAACTATTCCTATTGGTATTCTAAAATTAAAACATTTTCAAAATTTTACTTATAATCATGTTTAGTCCTTTTGAATCATACATTAATATTATACAATATGGAGGCAGTCATTGTTTATAAAATTGAAAAAATGTCAGGCTAAAACTTTCAGCACATTTGGCAAAACAGTATCCAATTTTATTGGTGACAGAACAAAGACTTTCAATGCAAAAGTTTTCTTATCATAAAGTATTTGTCTACATTTGATACAAAAGATAATACATTGCAAATGCTAACAATTCAATTCATTACCTGTATCTACTTACATCTATTTATACACTACAGATAATCACAATCTATATCTGCCTACTGGAGTATTGACTCAAAGATTGCAAATCATTACATATTTACACATTGATTACTTTCTTTTTAGTTGCATTTTATCAACAATTAAAAAATATTTATAAAAGCACTTTATTATCAAAGTATCACAAGTAACTGCAAGGTATTAAGGCACAGGAATAATTGATACCCTATCTTTGGTAGTAAACACATTTTCCATAATCACTTGGTCACTACCAAAATATGAGGCAGACTGCTTTATATAACATTTATATTTGGTATTGAACAATGACCAGAGCTGAAACTTTATCGATGATTTGAATCTTTTTTTTGAATTAAATCCTTTTTTTGATTTAATACGTTTGATTTAAAATCTTTTTCTGATTTATGATTTAAATATTTTTCGACACGGATATTGGACAAAAAGATTTAAAATAATTTGCTATTCAGCATAAATGGTTTTAAATCATTTTTTGTTTTAAAATCGGATTTTAAATCATTTTTTAATATAAAATCATTTTGAAATGATTTTAAAGCATTTTTTAATTTAAAATCATTTACTAATTAAAATACTTTGATTTAAATCTTTTTACGATTTAAAATCATTTTACTAAGTTAGTTACATATCTGTTGCCTGTTACCGCAATGTTACCTGTCTTATATTTTTTATAAATTTATTTTTTTAATTTAATCTCAACTTTGTGTAGGAGGACTAGTAGAGATTGATGTTTACAAAAGAATTTTGTGTCATCAAAATGATGCACAATCCCAAAATGCTTTAAATCATAGAAAAGGATTTAAATCAAGTCAAAAATGGTTAAAATAATATTATGATTTTTTATTTAAATAAATTTGTCTCCTCAAAAGGACTTAAGATTTAAAATTATAATGATTTGTGATTTATTATTTAAAACTTTTTGAAAAGGATTTGTTTCAGCTCTGACAATGACTGATTAGTGATCTTGTATCACCACCCATAACAACTATAAAACAGTTCTGGGTTTTCCAGACTTCTTTGAATCTAATTATCTATTCACTGAATTCCCAATATTTTGTGTTATACATCAACAAACTATTTTGCACATGAAAATAGCCTGACAGACATTCAAGGTGAAACTGATAAAATTCTTATCACCATTATTAGCGCAGACATTGTTTATCTGATATTAATGTAATTATAGGCTTGAAAATATCATGGAAAGACAATGTAATAGGCTATAATACAAAATTCTATGGAATCACAGTTAGTCTTATATTAGTAGATATTTACTGCAGTTTACATGCAAAAATATATTAATTAGTTCTGCAATACAATTTTTATTACTATTTCTTGTGGTTTAACTTTTTTAAGGCTTGTGCTTTTGAATGTCATAGTATTTGTTTACTAATTTTTCAACGTTATATTACACTTAGGCCTGTATAATAACATAAGAGTTCGGCAAACAAATTCATATCTAATATCATATACATTTACACATCTGCAAGAATTTATTCAAATTTATATTTCTGAACCTCTTTATCAAAGTTACAAATTTATCTTTAATTTGTATGAGTATCCTGAACAACTATATAATGCCTAATCACTATAACACTAATTTATACATATTTTATTTAGTCTGAGACCTTTTGTCTTTTGTAGCTTTAGTAGTTTTCAACCATTTCAAAATGATTTACATGTTGTGTTTATTTATTACTATGTGTAATAGCCCCTTGGTAAACGTAGTATAGGAATATTTCTTTATTTTTTTGATATTTTATACTGTAGTAGTCTTGGAAAATTGAATTGCTATAATGGGTAAACAGAAGAAACAAATGATATGTATTTAAATTTTTAGATATCAAATGCATTTTTACAGTTCTAAAAGCGCTGTTGTAAATTTTATGGTTTGCATTGGGGTTCTACAAGATAAGAGTTGGTAGGCAGTGATGGCAGTTCACTAGTAATCTAGTACTTGGAAAGAATATTTTTGCTATTGTCCATAAATTTCTTTAGGGCAAAATGTTAAACAATATTATTGATATATATTTTTTATATAATTATTATAAGAATACCCTCAATAAAAATGTACCAGTTTTTGCCAGAAATACCTAAATGGTAAATACATTTATGATTGACGAAGAATCTTAATATTATATGTGCAAATTTTAGTTATGAATTTTTTGCCCAGACTCTGAAACAATTCTTCCAGAACTGTAGAAATTGCAGAGAGAAAAGTCCCAAGGAAATCAGAAGTATTTTTAAAAAAATGCTTTAGGATTTAGAAAAATGTTACCAAGCTATCAACCAAATTTGGGCAGGGTTCTTAAAATAGATCTAATGTTGTGTTTTGGCACATTTATCACTTGATTTCAATATAATGGTATAAAATTTTGCAGGCTGACATCTCACATTACTCCAAATAATATATACAAAGCAGATTATGATGTGTGGTTTTGGTTACTTTGAACATTGATGAGCTTATATAGAAAGACCTTTCCTTAAAATTGTGGCTTGATTTTAGGAACTACAGCTATACTTTTATTACAAATAGGAAATTGTATTGTACTTTTTTCACCTTTCTTTTGAACAACCACCATTTTTAATTAACATGCAGCATCAGTAGTGAAACAGACACTATTTTGTAAGTAAAAGTAAAAAGGGCTATGTTCACATGCTACATCATAGCAAGTCCTTATGTAGATGCAAACTACATTTCCAATTATTGATTGGTAAAATAAACTTCTCACATTTATTTTTGAGAATATGAAATGTACCAAAGGAAGCCTGATTAGTATCGGAAAGGAATTTAATTTTCTTCACCAAAAACTTGAATCTAAAATAACATATAGATTGATATCATAATAGGTATCAAAGACAAAAACAGTCTATCTAAATCAGTACCTTTTGCCTTTAATGAACAAGTCAGGGAAAAAGTAAGTGTAACTAGCTCATAGTTAACTTGTGTGACCTACAAGGCACCTAGATGTTTTCATAAAATTATTTAGAAAATCAACTTTTTTGTATCACAATCTGTAAAGTTTCAAAAATAACAGTTTTTTATATATAAAGTTTCTGCTCTCATAGGATATCATACCATGGCAGTATTTTTTAAAAACTACCAAATATCATCAATTATTATACATGCCTTCTATCAGAAAATCCATACGTCTGTAATTCCGATGCTGCCACCAATCTGTCCATTTTTTATATAGAACTGATACAACTATAGCTATCAGGGGCACTGAAAAGATCACAGCAACAACTAGAACAACAATATCAGAAGTTTTAGTTTGTCTAGAGTCATTGGCGTCAAGACATGGCGCATAATGTTCTGCATTTTTACTAGCAAGAATAAAATTGATATCCTCAGGCACTGGTCTTGTGGGTTTGGTAGGCACTGGTTTAACCGTAGTCCTATTCACAATAATAGATAAAATAGTTGTAGAACTAGTTGTTGATGAATGAGTGCTTGTCTGGTTACCATACATATTTGCTTGTGTAACATTAGTCTTTGATGATACAATACCATGTACAGTATGACTTGTATTGAGTACATTGGGCGATGGAGCTAGTCCCTTTATCTGATGATGATTGGATTGAATTTCAGATGATTTGGTTTCACCATTGTGTTCATGACTTCCACCATGATTGGTATGTTGTATCGAGGATTTGTCTTCAGTAATGTGCTCATGACTTGCAGGTGATTTAGGAGTAATTTCTTTAGTTACATGCTCACGGCTTAAATGGGTAGCATCTGTTACTACACTCACACCAGTCTTCCCAATGATGTGATGGTGATACGGTTCAGGGGTCACCAACTTCAAAGCTGAGTTATTTTTAACAGGAAGCACTTCACTATCCAGATTATGTTCTTCAACAGGTTTTGCTTGCATCAGCAAAGTAGTGGTATTTAAAGGCGTCTTGATTAATAATACAGATGGGATGAATGAAATGAGGATATATATAGTCAGTTTATCCATTTCACACATTTTGTTGCACTTATTACTGAACTGAAATGAATATTTGGCTTTTCACTTTCACTTATTTTGCTTACGTTAGGTATGCATTTTTGACAATCACATGTTTTAAATGTCGATAAAACGTCATTCGATTCGACAGTCATTTCCAATGATCACAGACACATTAGTTAAGGAGAATCGCGGACCATAAAACAGAAATAATAGAAACACTGAAACACTCAAAACGCATAGAAACAGTGGCGCAGCGGGAGTTTCTGGCACCCGGGGCCAACTTTTTGCCGCCCAAAAAATCTTATTATACATTAAGCTTAATTCAGTTCCACACGAGATCCGGCAATACGACGGTACGAAACTGTTCCTATTGATTGAAATATTCAAAATCATGTCAAATCAATATTTCAACCAGTTTCGTACCGTCGTATCGTCGGATGTCGTGTGCATCTGAATTAAGCTTTATACGCGTAACATGGGTGGTCCACAATGAGTTTAAAACGAAGAGAGGCGCTACCAAAGCGCTACTTCATGTATTTCTGTCATACAGAAACGGGACCATAGGGAGGGGGCAAAGTGTACCAATTTATCAGATCCGGACTGCACAGAAATATAACGAATTAAGATTTATTTCAAAATGTAGAATCATCCCGTTTTTTGTATTAAAACTGTGCATGCAACATATTCGTTACTTCGATACTGTTTTAAAAAACGTATCAACATATTTCAAATATATGTAAAGACGGAGAGTTAAAATATTAAATATTTGAAGCACCTCTTTGCAGCTTTGTGGTCGAGAAATACCCACCATAACAAGGATACATCTTTTCTATAGGCTAAGAAAATATCTTAAGAAAGTGTTGACCAACCCCAGAAACATATGCCATATCGTAGTCTAGAATCTACATAAGCAAAATAAATCTGTTTTAAATGTTCAGCTGTTAAGATATAGGTTTTAACTGTTTTAGCACATAGCTTTGTTGGTTTATTTTAGGTGTAAGAAAGTCACAGTGATCTTTCCAATAAAGGTGAAAATCAATATGAAGTACAAGAAATTGTATACTTCCACACAGCTCTTTTGTGCACATTGGAATTAAATAAGGATTTTAGAGTGGATTTAGGTATAGTGAATGTTGAGAAAACCACAATAAATTAACTTTCTAAACCACTACCTACCTACTATTGTTTTCTAAGATTATGCCAGATTCATGTGAAATTAAAGCAGATATACATATATCATTAGCAAATACCACAACATGAGATCCTGGATATACAGAGTGTTTACGATCTTAATGCCGTTATGTAAAGTACGACTAGTACACATCATTGTAATGCTTGTAGCACAAATATAACACGAATATGCCAAATTTGAAGTTTCAAGAAAAATCGCAACATTTTCTGATAACACAGAATATGCGGCAACAAGGCTAGAGACAATAACATTTGTTTACATAGTGAATAACTCCAAAAACATCTGACAGACACTAGGGCGAATACTGAGCAATGTTGTCGGATTGTGATTTTGCAGTCATACTTTTTTAATTTTTTTCTGTTTAACTATGCGTTAACTAGTGAACTGGTACTGAGGTTTCAGGTTCGAAATATCATGATCTATCGTTCCTCCAAATGAATGCACTAAGATCGTAAACACCCTGTATACTGTCAAATTGATTGATGCACAAAAGGAAACATATTGGACCCGGAATCAAACCCCCCTTGAGGGCCCAGTGGTGATGATGTCAAAGTATTTGATGTGAAGCTGTTCAAATTATTCATTGAGCCAGTATGTTGGACATATTGATTTCTTTAAATAAAATAAAACGTGGTTCAACGGTAAGATTGCCCAACAAAGCCATACCTCTCAGTAATCGTTAAAATCTTGTTACGATATTCATTCATGCAATGTTTCGTTGACTGGTGCTCTGGATCCGTCCCTGTCCTGGAAAATTGGGAAGAAACAACGAATTCGAATTCGTTGGGAAGAAACGATGTAAAGTTGAGATAATGGCAACACCGCCATCCAGTTAATTTCCACCACGTCACGTGACAGGAACGTCAGCTCTATCCAATCAGTACACGACAGACAACCCATCAAATGTTATGGACTTGATAAAATGATAATGATGTGACATACCAATTTAAATAGAATTAACTAGAAAAAACGGTGCCGAGTTCGATAAACAAGAGGTATAGAGTATACAGTTTATTTGTCATCGCGCTGTAAACTGCAATAGCTATAATGGAAACATTACCAGTTACACTGATAGTGAAAGCTCCGAATCAACAAATTGAAGATCAAAGGATACAATGCGAACTGTCCTGGACAATACATAAACTGAAGCAACATTTATCAGAAGTATATCCCAGCAAACCAGTAAGTATGAATGTCCTTAAAGAGGTCAAGAGGTGACTGGAATTACGTCATTTCATTACACATCATCCTACTACAGTAGTTGTTTGTATACAACTTTTAACAGTTTGACTTTTATTGAACATGATTAGTCTAAATCATTAAACAGCTATTTTTAGTTTAATTTATTCTGTTATAGTAGCCTTTGAACCCTGAAAAGTATCTATTACCAACAAGGAAAACAGTTCACCTAGTTATTTTAGAAGAATTGTTATGTAAATATTGTGAAACCCACTTTCAGTAAGATATGAGTGCCTGTAACTTTAGTTGGTTGTATAACAGCTAAATGCAATTTCTGCCCTTTCAATTTTATATCTTGAAGAGAACTGATTTGGCACAGTGATCAAATTTATAAAAAAATATTGTTTTATATTGAAAATTCTTTCAAGTTTTCTATTTTTCTATATTTACAATAATAAATAATTATATTACTAATTACAGTTTAAGCTATGTTACACATATTCAACAAAATTGACCCTAAATAAAACTGCAAAATTGCAATAATATACAGAGTGGTCTATTATGTTGTGTTACATTTAGCCGGAATAGACCACCTTGTATGAGCAATTTTATGTGAAAGAGCATATGATTTTGAACAATTTTTTGAGGGATACTTTTTTTGAACTCAATGGTTTAGCTGCTATTTTCAGCATAATTATGCTTAAGCTCCCCACTGTGTATATGACCTAGTAGATAGAACATTAAAAAACCAAAGTATTGCAACACATCGCCCATAACAGTTGAAAAACTTGTGCAAAATAAATGATACCAAAGTTACTATACTTTCAGTTAAGTTTAAACAAGCTACTACATATTTGTCATTTATATTTTGTAACAGAAGCAGAAGCCCTAGGTGAAGTACTTAATAATTGTTCCTCATTTTTCAACCCTTATTATAACTTACTTTTGGACTGATATGAAAACAACGCTGATCTAAATTTGCACAATGTGCTGAGATATTGTTGTGTTGAGCTTTGAATGTAATTGTTTTAGCTTATTTTTAACCTACAGCAAACATTGCATTTCTTGTATTATGGAGAGGTGGCACATGATTTTTGGAAGAAACTTTTTTCTAACTTCAATGGTTAACAGCTACCCTCCACTCATTATACAGAATGATTTCTAATTGAATGTCAATATTTATGGGGGCGATTTTTGGGTCCATTTTAAGAAGAAAACTTCATATGAATGTATGTCCTAAACGTCTTACCTTTTGAGATACAGGGTGGTAAAGTTTTCAAACATAAATAATTGATTATTAATATCTACAATACCATTTCAGATATTTTAATGAAATTCATCATAGGCACATGTAATCAAGAGGTATTTTTTAATGTATTACTTTTTCTCAAATTTCCACTAGTGACATTCATACATAATTTTACCTGCCTATTTTGACAGACATTGACGGTATGCCACTGGCTTCTCCTAAAATAAAGATTAGTTTTCAAATCCCCACTCATTTCCAACCTAAGTTGAAGACTCGATTTTTTTGCCGAGACATACATAGATTTTATTTTTTTAGATGATTAGATGTCAGACTAAAAAACTTCAAGAGATCAAATCTGCTAATAAATGAATATAGATTTCAATTTTGTTTATTTTAAGACTGACTGTCTAAAGAATATTTGGAACTATTGAGTATCTTAAAAGGTAGGATGTTCAGGACATATATTCATGTGACGTTTTCTTCTCAAAATGGACTCAAAAACCGCCCCCATAAATATTGAATTCAATTATGAAACACCCTGTATAATTATGCATTGATGTATTATCAATATTGCAGATGAAATAACCTACTGTATCTTTATTTCCAGCCAAAACATGAACAGAAACTAATCTATTCTGGCCAGCTACTGAATGACTCATCTGTATTAAAGGATGTTCTCAGACAATATGAGGGACAGGAAGTGCACACAGTACATCTAGTATGTACTACAAAGTATACTAAGCCAGCAGAAAAACCACCAGTAAATAACCCAGCACCTACAACACAGACAGAGGTAATGAAAAAATACTGTATTTTAATTGATTGTCCCAGAAATTTTACAAGCTAAGCCTCAACAGGATAAGAACTCAAAGAGGCTTAGATGGAAATTTCTTCTATAAGCATGTAAGGTCAATAATCAAAATATCTGCCATACCACAAGTGTTCCATCATGCTTCAATGGTCCTTTAATAATAAACCACATATAGTTGAAGATAAATTTTACCAAGTTTTTGCTTTTATCAAAGTACAACATTTGACAGAATACAATAAGAAACATTTTTGAAATAAAGACAAGTATAGGTAGAATTTTAGATGTCACAAAAATAGGAGAATGCTGATGAGGACAGCCAACTTTCTATAATTATGCATCTACTACTAACATTTAACAGATTCACCAAATAAAAAATATAAAAACAAAATTGAAAAAGAAAAAAATCTACAAATAATGTGTGAATGCCACATGATATATAGTAAATAGATTGAAATTAATCTTTATAAAGCGCACTACTGCATCCTGTTTTAATGGAGATAGCGACAAAGTGTGGGGGTACATATCATATCAGTGGCTAAACCAATTAACAGAATTATTCCTGGCTAAGAAAAATCTATACATATTTGGTGAGGCAAGTTTACATGTGGAGTTTGGAGCAAAATATTGTGCTCAGTTTTGTTGGAGGAAAAATTATTGGAGTTAATTTTTTTGATACTAGATCAAAGTATGGTAATAAAATCCATAATTTCTAATGGAGAATTATGTATTTTACCAAATATTATTAATGATCAATTCATACCTATTACCTATACAGTGTAGTAGATTTATAGGGCGAAATGACTACTACTAATTGAAAATGAAAATAAGAGTATCTCAGGATAAAAACAATGTAGAAAAACTGCACCTATTGATGATATTTAAATTTTCCATAAGTACTGCTTATAAGGGGAGTATAAAAATATTTAATGGAAAGTTGTTATAATATGAAGGGTGGCCCATTAAAAATAATGTGTCACATCTATTTCAAGTAAATTATTATATGCAAAAGTATGTACCACAACATTTTGAACAATTTTAGAAGGACATTTGTTTCTAACCAAAAATTTCAGCTGCTATCCTCTGAATATGTTTAAGTGGCCCTCCCTGTACTATAATGCATTTCAAATATGTATTGGAGACATCCCTCTTGTTCCTCATAAAACTAAATATACAGGGTGTCCCACGACGATTAAGACAAGCAATATATAGAAACTGAACAGTAGAGGCAGATTATAATTTTGGGGATTTAAATAAGAGCAAATATAGTATCTTTTCTTATTACTGTGTCACCCAATGAGGTATTTGTTTTTGATCACGTGACGTCCGATCCAAAAATTTTAATGGGAGACCCTGTATATTTGTGACTTTTTGTGTTCCTCCTGATAAAACAATTCCAACAAACTAGCACACTTGGGGTCTAAAGTTATTTATTTAAGAGCTACAGGTTCTTAAAGGATGATACCACTACCATTGATTATAACATGTACCCCTACAGTTAAATAATTACTTTGGTAATGTTTCATAATGGTAGTGGTACAGTCCTTTAAGTACCTGTAGCTCTTGAATTAATCACTTCACACCCCAAGTGTGCTAGTTTTACGGAATTTTTATATCAGGAGGAATACAAAAATTCACAAATATATAGGGTGTCCCATTAAAAAATTTTCATCGGACGTCACGTGACCAAAAACAAATACCTCATTGGGTGACACAATAATACGAAAAGATACTATATTTGCTCTGATTTTACCTCCAAGATTATAATTCGCTACTACTGCCCAGTTGCGATATATTGCTTGTCTTTATCGTCGTGGGTATAAGTATAATTAAGGTGTTTTTAAAAGTTTGTATTTTAGTAAAATTATTTGACAAATTTTTAAGCAGTCGTGATTAAATTTTTAAACATTGAACATTATTCAAATTCTCTGAACCTTATAGGGTTCATTTCCATAGAATAGTTCTCCATCTCCAAAAAATCTTTATTCCAAAAGAACATTACTTTCATTGACTTCATTTTGATTTCAGATTATTAGTTCCTAGTTTATATTTTGTATTTCCCTCGTATGACCATTTCCAGGTTCAGATAACTGATACAATAGGTAATATATTTTATGATAATTATTTAACCGTGAGCACTTTTTTTCACCATATCTTTAAACTTATCATTACTATTTATCAGGATCCTTTGGAGTGTTTTTTCATAGGTAGATATTCAGTTGTTTTTCGTGTTTGAAGTATCATGGTAGGTAAATAATCAAATATATACAATACCTATATTTTTATGAAATCTGATATACATATTTTTTTATTACAACAAAATAACCTTTCTAGTTTTTTATTTACCTTACCAAAAGTACTTAGTTCTGAGATGCAATGTTATCTAAACTTTAATGTCAAGCAACTTGTAAATCAGAAAGGATATTCTGTATCAAACATTTTTCAGCTGCTGGGATTGTTTTGAGAAGATAAGATTTCTAAGGGTTTTTGCGTCATCAACCGTGATCCAATAATCATTATAAGACACGTAACACGTAGCGTTTGACAGAGCAATCAATGACTAGGTTATGCTACCACTTTGGTGACGTGTAACAATTATTTGTAATAACAGCCGATCTAGTTCTATCGATAATAATACGTGTCCATTATTGTGTCCATAAATTAATGCTCATCCATTAAAATAACTACACCCAATCCAGCTGTAAATCAGAAAGCATCATATGTAAATCTTGAATCAGAATATGAGAATAGTCAGATGAAGATCAGAACGTATCAAATGTAAATCAGAACAGTAAAATTGAACATCAAAACGCGTCATAGGTAAATCAGAATAACCAAATGAAAATCAGAAAGGACTATATTAATTTCAGAAGGTATCAATGTAGAACTTAGCACATGTATCTTTCTGATTTACATTTGACCCCTTCTGAATTGCAATTGATGGGTTCTCATATACAATTGATATCTTCTGAAATTAATTTGACCCCTTTCTACTCTGAGGCGCTGGCTATTGATATCGAATATCAATACTTTACATCCCATCACTATAGGATATCACTAACGTCAGAGGTTCTTTGCGCGGCATTTTCCGGCATTCGAATTAATTTTTGGAATAACTCTCACAGCCGATCCAAAAAAAAACCAAACAAGTGATTTTGTCATGTTTACTAGGCTCTAAGGAACGCGTAAACGACACAATATTTTTTTCTGCAAGTACCCTATTGACTCTTTCCGATTAACAGCTGGAAATGGTGTAGTGCCCCATAAAAACTACCCGAAACTATTTTTTTTCGGCTGAAGCCGAAACTTCCTAATGGCATCTTTTTGTGGGCCGGTTTTTTATTTAGTCTTCTTGTTTTTCTTAGAAAGGGTTTTTTTGTATCTTACTAGCTACTATTTTCAGTATTATCTTATGCAAATGGTCTCAAATATCTACCAAAACATGCAAACCGATAATTCTACTCAATTCTATTCAACTCATTTTCGTGTGACAATAAACGTAAAAGTCAGGTTAGAAGCGGTTCTGAAAGGATAAGGAAGGCGTTGAATAATGTCACCCCCTATAGAGGTTTAAATGTGGGGTTAAACATAATAAAAACGGATGACATTGATACATGTCATCGTTGGACCAGCCAAGAACATGTATAAAAAACGTCATCGTTTTAAACAATATTAACAATTTTTTAACGACTTTTAATGAAAATTAGGTGAAAAATCGAACCTTAAGCTCAAATTTCTCGTGAACTGCCGACCAAAAAGGGGTGTCAGTATTTTTTGAGTTATCTACAAAACAAAGAACTTTCCATCAAGTTCCGACTGGTTCTATTTTGAAAAAAATGGGTACGCGCAAATCGCCCGTGGGTTTCGGATGACGATTTTTTGGAACTTCGGTTGGTTAGTGTACTAAAACTACCGCATTTTCATTCGGTTGCTTAACGTTTTTTTTCCACCACCCCTCTATCTCAGATCCCTCGCATTTTGGGGTTATGGTGCAATGCAAAAAAGTTTCCAATGTGCCTCTAGAATCCAAATATCAAGCGTCATCCGGTTTTTTTCTCGACACTAAAATTACGCGTCATTGCCTTAACTACTCTATTATATGAATATCATTTCAGAGTTCACAACCAAACTCAAGAAATGAAAACACAGTTCCTGATGAAAATCCATATACCAACATGCCATGGATCAACGCCAATGGTCCGCAAGCTACACCTGCAGATGTTAACCAGTACGCTATGCAACTGGCATGGATGCAGCAAGCATATTATCAGTACATGACACAGTATATGCAACTGTAAGTATAATCCATATGTTTAAGCTTTTACACGTAAGCGAATATTAGGCGTATATCTCGTAAATATTACAGAAGTGTTTGGAATTAAAAAAATGTTTGTAAAAGATATAATAATATAACTGCCTTTAGAACAACACAAACACTAACCTCAATTCTTATGGCCGTTATCGCCTTGGTCTTAGGTGGACATTATCCCAAAAATTGTATAGCACTCCTGTCATTCGTAACTTTAAGCCGAACATTTATTTGGCTTAAGTAGCACTTAACCTATATTGTCAATGTCAGTTGGTGGCGTTTGTGCGGTGTTGTCGAGAAGAATGGACTATTTTCATAGTTTTGACAAGCGCACATTTTTTTCAACAGTCAATAATTGGAGTAACATTGTTTTGAATTTAGGAAAGACCATACAATATCAGAGAGTTTTTGGACGTCCGTTTCCTGACGTTATTGCACGTTATCGGCTATTTGTGTGCATGCGCAGTTCTCTCGAAATAACCGAATCGGCGAATAATCGATAAAGTTGTACGTTAGCTACGGAAGTTTACAGTACGATATGATCACGTGCGGTATTGCCAGGTCTAAATCATTATGCGTCAATGAGAAAAGAGCCGTGATGATTTTGATAGTAACAATACTTATTTTGTGGTTTATCATTGTACAAAAGGATCAGGTTTTCTTCCGTCAATTTTATTTGACAGTATTATCCAATAAAAGCTACAAAGTTAGGCGTCTCCGGCAACAGCGTGTGATCATCACGGGACTGAACCATGGTAGTGAAATCTGAAATGTCATGCTTCGGGGATCCTGCATAACCTATTTTTTATTTTACTTGTGATGTGATCTATTTCCTGCTTGTGGTGTTTACTTGTTGCACGTAACATTTATTCCACATTTCCGACCAAATCGATCATAATGTGAGGTTCAGTTACAGTCAAATAGGTACAATAATTGTTAATGTCAATTGTCAAATAACGCACAGTCACAGATTTCGGTTACACAAAATGTACACAAGGCAGACGCTTATCCGTTATTCGAAACACACTGCGCATGCTCAGAATGATGTTTTACGGATAGCGTCGCCCCAATGTTTAGTGGCTCAAAATCTCTGTATTACAGGTCCTCAGGATTACAGACTTATGCAATATTTTGTGTACTTTTCCTCCAAGCCCAGTTGTTGCAGGTGTGGCGTGAATGTGTTTGGTGTAAGGCCTGAGACCGACATAGTGATAGGGACAATAATATCTTTGTTTCCGTTTTATTTCCATCGCTATGTTTGTGTATTTAGATATCTTCTCGGCGTAGGTGTTTTGAATATTCATATCATTGGGATTAGAAATATCTATTAAGTAGGTAACTTTGTCTGCCTTTAACTGACAAACTCTATCTAGAGTTATGTCTAGCTGTGTACTCGGTTCCAGCGAGAGTTTTGCATACGCTTGTTATATGATCTATTGTTTCTTTCTGTTAGATAGATAGATTCCTTTATTAGTTCTGTTTGCCCTTTCGGGATAGAACTTGTTAATAAGTACATATAATACTTAACACAAATATATACACAAACTTTTATAAAAACACATGACACATGCACAAGAAGCTAACAATTTTGGTATAACAATATAACACTAAAATAATAGCATGTACATTATCATTGTATATCACACTCTAAAAAAATTACATATAATATATTACATATAATACATAATACAAATATACACAAACTTTTGCAAATACATATCCACAAGAAACTAACAATTTTGTATACGAATATAAATAAAATATTAAAATGTACATTTTTTTATTGCTATGTAAATTGTGTTATATCACACTCAAAAAATTCCTGAAGAGTATAGAAGGTGTTGCAAGTAAGCAATGACTTCAACTTCTTTCTCAGTAGATGACTATCGAGGTCTGTATAGTATGTGGGGATCTTGTTCCAGATCTTAGTCAATGAGTAAACAACATTTTTTTGGAGATAGCTGTATCTCATGTTATAGGGCATCAGTCTACTGGTACCTCTTGTTCCGTAGTGATGTTTTGCAGTAAAGTCCCTAAACAGATCCATACTATTTTTTACAAACATTAGTGCTTCCAAAACATAGATACCAACAACTGTTAAGATACTATTCTGCCTAAATACTTCCCTACAGCTATCCCTTGGTCTCACACCAAAGATGCTCCTGATACACTTTTTTGCAGGATCATTATACTGTCAGTATGACATGATGCTCCCCAGAACATAACACCATATGATAAGGCTGATTGTATATATCCATGATAAGCAACTAATGCTGCCTTTTGCCCTATATCTCTCCTTATTACTCTGAGGGCATAGTTATATTTTGCTGTTTTGCCAGCTTATCTGTTTGTATACTCCAGTCGAGCCTGCTGTCAAGGAAAATTCCTAAGAATAAAAGTTCGGGCTGCTCATTAATGTTTTCGTTGTTCAAGGAAATAGTGATTTCATCGGTTGTTCTCGCGAATTGGATAATTTGGCTTTTTGAAACATTTAGTTGCAAGTTATTCAACAAAAACCATTCTTGTAGAATCTTTAGTGCATCTACAACATGTTCCTTACACTCTGCTGAAGAGTCTGCTGTAAATATTATAGAAGTGTCATCTGCATACATTATTAAGGTTTCTTTGATAATCTTTGGTAATTCATTTACATATAATATATACAAAAGTGGCCCAAGGACTGATCCTTGTGGCACCCCTCTTTGGACAGTTAACTCATCTGATGTTATTAAGATTCCATTCTTATCATACTCTACTGTTTTTTGCTTTCTGTTGTTAAGGTACGATTCAATTAACTGTTGATACACTCCTCTAATACCATAGCACTCCAGCTTTTTTAGCATAGTATTGTTAGCCTTCGTATTGACGAAAATTGTCTCTTCCAGAGCCGCCAATTCGTACGGTACTCCCACCGCCGCATCGGCGGTACCAGGCGCGACGCCGCCCGGAGACGCCCCTGGCGTCGCCCCCAATCAACCCCCGAACCCCGCCGCGCCGCAGCCGGACCAACCCCCCGCGCCGCCCGCCGACGGCATCCGGGATAATCCCGATCACCCGGAGCGAGATTGGTTGGACGTGTTCTACGTGATCAGCAGGGCGATCATCTTGTTCAGTGTCGTCTATTTTTATTCGAGTCCGCTAAGGTAAGTTTACTATGACAGATCGTACTCTTTAAGGACGGTCCTTCACGAAAATTTTTGGAAGGTGAAATTATTTTTTTTTTAGTTTTGATTAGTTTAATCACACCGATATCTACATTCAAAACTTCTTGTTTAGCATTTCAGAAAGGTATTAACGATTGTTCGGAATTTTAATATAGGCCCGTATGACAGATTATAATTTTTTTGTACTCAAGGGAAAAATAATAATGTCTATGAATATTATTTCCAATATGTACAATAGTTTACAGGAATCCTTTAAAAAATAGGGTTGACGACCAGTTGAATTATTCATTATTTTAGCCATGGTCATAGTTTCGGTTAGGATGGGTTGCTTTGTTGATCATCCTTTGTGTGTTAACTTGTGATTTATGTGAGAACTATCGACGTCTAAAACGTCAATGCGCAGAAACGCTCTGTTCAAATGAATTGTAAATTCAAACTGACAGGTATTTTTTTTATAACTGAACAGACCGCGTAGGCAGAGCCTAAATACCAGAGTACCGCGGCCGCGGGTTGTGTTAGGGGAAGTTTGCTAACGCGAGATTTGAATGGGCCAATACCCGCAGGCCCAAAAAATACATCTTCTGGCAGTCCATTCAAAGCCTTGGACATCCTAGGAATAAATGTGCGGTTGTACCGCTCAGTTCTTGATGTATGAAGAACGACCGTCTTAGGATGAGATGCAGCGGTCGCACGGGTACATCTGATAGGAGCGGTGAGCGGCGGAACGATAGAAGATAGCTCACAGGAGCAGATTCCATTTGAATATCGGTAGAAGAGTGAGAGGTCACCAACAACACACGGGTGAAAAAGTGGCTGGAGGTGGTGCGTTAAGGCCGGGTCGCCAATTAGTCGAAATACCCTTCCTTGGACGGCATCTAGTATAGATAGGGTAGTAGGGGCAGCAGCTCCCCAGACATGAGAGCAATACCAGGCCAGGTCTTATCTGGGTTTTATATAGCGTGAAGAGGTTACATGGTGAAAAGTACTTTCTGGCTCTAAATAGGTACCCAAGCTTTTTACCAGCAGCTGTTGCAATTGACGCAACGTGTTCGTGCCAGATCAGATTTTCTGTAATGTTGACTCCTAACAGCTTGAATGAGTGACTGCTTGGTAGAGCTCGGTTGTTCATTAGAACCTGGTGTTTAGGCTTGGGCACTTCTTGTTAGATATCGTACAATACTGGGTCTTGGAAACATCAAATTTTACCATATTCTTGAACCCCCAAGCGGTTATGGTATCGAGATCCTTTGAAAGTGAAGCTGCTGCTGCCGGTCTTCTGCGTTCCAGCTCAACCACAGACATTGGTCTATTGCTCATGGTTTCTGCATGCAGCGTACTGTCATCTGCAAAACTGTGGATTGTGTTTGTAGTGCTAGAGAGTAGATCATTAATGTGAAGCAGAAACAATGTAGGAGCCAATACCGATCCTTGCGGAACACAAGCATCGATGCTATGGAAAGAAGAGGAACAGCCGTCTACCACGGCAGAGATTTTCCGACCTGAGAGGAAGTCTGCGAGCCAACCGCAAAGCTTAACAGGGAGCCCATAAGACGGGAGCTTGTTTAGGAGAGCTGTATGCCACAGTTGATCGAATGTCTTTGAAATATCGAGAGCAACGACGTGAGTCTCGCCAAATGACTGGATGAGTTTACTCCACACATGTGTGACGTAAGTCAGGAGATCTCCAGTTGATCTTTGGTGTTGGAATCCATATTGTCTGTCGTTGATTAAGTGATGGAGCTCTAGGTATTTCATGAGCTCTTGGTTGACGCACTTCTCCATCACATTACTGATTACAGAGAGCAAAGCTATAGGTCTGTAGTTGGTCGGATCAGTTTTGGATCCCTTTTTTGGCACCGGCTGGATGCAAGCTGTTTTCCAGTCTTTTGGGAAAATGCCGGAATCCTAAGACATCCGAAAAAGGCGGGTAAATATGGGAACGAGCTCTGGTGCGCACTGCTTCTCAACAATGGAGGAGTATAAATTACACCTGAAAGTTTGAATTTACAATTGGCGCTTTAGAAATGTAGTTTGATGCTTTTGAATCGCGTACATTTCTGCTTACCGTGATGTATCCTCCACGAGAGAGGGAGAAACATCAATGTAAAATAGTGTGTTTGTGCCTCTAAGTAAATAGCGACAACAAATGCAATTTTTATGAATTCCAGGTTCATCTTCGTCTTGATTCTGGGTATAAGCTTCTACCTGTATCAGATCGGTCTCTTCAGAACCATAAACATCAACAACAATAACAACAACACCAGAGATCCCGCCGAGGTGGAAGAAGAACAGGCACCGTCGCGGTTGATGGTCGTATGGACATTTTTCGCGACATTTTTTGCTTCGTTGATACCGGAAATTCCCAACGCGATCTAGACTAGACGGTCTCTTTAAATGGGTATGTCGTATTGAAATTGTGATTGTTACCTACGAAAATGCAGCAGTGCAACTAAGACTCACGGAAAGTTTTTCTATTAAAATCGCTACTCATAATATTATTCCATGTATTTCGTTTCTATGGTCCCCTAGATGACATATCTGTCGTTTATTCAGAGTGCGAACATATTTCAAGAGTAAATAAATGTTTATTTTTTTCATGTCACTATCACACAACTTACAAATTCGAATAGGTTAGAAGAAGCAAGACAAAGCAATTGTTTTCGAAGCATAACTTTTTTCGCAGATCTTATCTTGATCAGGCTTATCACGTGTCTTGCAGACGACAAGCGACGGGCGAAAATCGTGCAATATCTGCTGTCAAATGTAAATTTTGTATTTTGCAATGACGTCACAGTGACAGACAACAACATATAACCTACAATTTTGACGGCCCCATTGCTGTCCTGTCGCTGTTTGCTCGGCATCTGCTCAGCGACCGCTGTCGCAAATTTTTACATAATAGGGCTGCGCATTTGTGCTAAAATATGCATCCACATTCTTGATAAATAACAGATTCGTCATCTGACCACGTCGATTGTTTAGTACTTTGTAAATAGTATTTTTCATAATCCTTTTTGCTAAATTATGCACTGGATAATCAGAAATTTAAAAAATGTGTTGATGCTGAATTAGGTCAAAATGCTAATCTTTCAAGCATGATCGCTTTCTACTTTTACGGTGGCTCGTGGATTGTTCAAATCATGGCATCACATATAAATTAAAGGTATTGTAACATAATTATTTTTGAGGATTTGATAAAATAATAAGTACACAAACTTCAGTATTTTTATTTCGCTATTTTGTTGGATTTATAGCATTCAAATCGTAACCTTTCATAGGTATAACATGAAATTTTCTTAAAATATCACAGTATTGCTGACCTTAGTGCATAGTTTATCAGAGGTAATATATATTTTCCCTATAGTGTACCTGATATTAAAAACCATTTTGCAAAATTATCGACGTTTTTCTGTTGTATATATATGGATATAAAAGTACTATTATAAAAAATGTAATTTTTGTCATAGAAAGTAAGCCACTTTGTTAAACTACTCAAACCACCTTGAATAATGGTTTTTATTATATTCATGAATATTTTATTGTAATTTTAATTTTGAAAGTCCACCAGAAAAATCAGAAATTAATTCTACTTCCAGTTAACAAAATAGGGGACTTCGAGTAAAATAGACTTCCTATAACCACTACACACGTTGGCACCTATGTGATAGTATCTATGTATATCTTACTTTTTAATTGGACAGCATAAACTAGATATTTATTTATACAAAGTGGATGATTTTCTAAAAGAAAATGTTGCTTGCTTTTTGTATCACTTCCCGTCTTGGTATTAGCTATGGGAACAAAATCTCAGTAACGTAGGTAATATATCCGAGGATGTGAAAATTGCTGGCTTTTCTAATTTTATACACAGCAAGATGAGGAAATGAATGTCAGGAGTTTCTAATTGATATTTTACATGTTATTGCTTGTATATGTATATATTTTTCATTAGCATAGTAATACAAAGAATGTGATTTATTAAATAAGGTTTTACGTTATTAACAGTTTTTTTTGTAACATAACCTGGAATATCCCACACTCCTTTTTAGGATGTTCTTCATTATACATGTGAACTTACCAGATTTTAATCTGAAACAAATTTTTTATTCAGTAAAGGTCTTGATTCCAATTATGTCTATAGCTGAGTAACAAAACACAGTAATATCATTGATTAACCCGTTAATACCTTAATCAATCTACAATGCCCTAATACTATTGTCAAGAATTTTTGTCAGTTCTTTTATAGACTGAAGTCACAGTGCCATTAATTCATGGCTCCAAATAATGTTAAGAGACCTTCACCCTTCAATCTGGACACATATAAGGCAACATTGACTACTCTGACGACACAGCAGCTAAGATTTCATTAAAATCAGTGCAGCGGTTACCGAGATCATGCGAGTGGAAAATTGGCGACAATCAAGAGTGTCAGATTTTCATATACATATAGAGAATACCCAACAAAACATACCAAAATCGAAAGGCCAATCGCGGTACTTCTAAGAGTGGATGAGAACATATGAATTTTTGTGACCAATAAAGGCCATAAATTATTTAAATGCCTAGTAATAATTTGCGCTTTGTGGATATATTTATCTCAAAGTAAGTGGTGGATGAGCATTAGCATCTTACAAAACAATAGTAAATATACTTTGATGTTCATGCGTTGTATATGTTTTGTAATAAATGACTAACTCACCTCAATGATTTTTTAATCATCAGTTTCATTCGAAATATCTGCATGTCCATTGTGATCATTTTTTCTGTCCTCATTTTGTGACATTGATTGGGAGTTTGGGTTGGTATCTTGTATATGCTCAGCCAGATAATTACTGGTTTGATCTACATCTTGTGTTCGTTTATTGACGTTAACTTTATTAATATTATTTTCATTATCAGATTCTTCACTATCACTTGTAATACACTTATTCTGTTGACTGTCTTCTGTTTTTTTCTCTTTGAAATCACTTTTGTTATTTGGAAAAGGTTCACTTTCATCTTCATCACTTTCTATGGCCCTCAGTTTTTTTCTATAGCCATTTTTATTTTCTCTTCTAGAATCACCTTCTATATTTTCACCACTTTCAATATTTTGACCATTTTCTTTATCAAGGCCTTCTGTGGTATTTAATTCATTCAACAGTTCGTCAATTGTTCCTTCAGTCTGGTTCTCATCATAACTATCTATCACCCTTCCTCTCTTTTTTGCTTTTTCTTCATCTAACCCTTGCCTGTTATGTTCTTCAACAGCACTGTTTACATCTTTATCATCGCTCATCATCTTACTTTGTGTCACTTGACTGTTCATCTCAGAATCACTGTCACTATCTATCACTTTAACTTTCCTCTTTTTTGATTTTACTTCAAACTCTTGTTCATTGATTCCATTCACCAAACCTCCATTAGTACGTTTTTGTCCCTTTTCTGGTTCACTGGCTTCATCCTCGCTTGACTCCAATCCTGAAAGCTTTGCAGATGCTTTTTTATTTGTACTTGGTGATTTATTTTTCTTAATAACCTCATCCTGATCAATTTCTTCATCACTATATATTACTGATGATTTATTCTTTTCTGGTTTCTCTGTACTGGCTTTTTGACTGTTGATTTCATCTAAAAGGTCTTCAATAGTTTCTTCCTCTTTCTGATTGTCAGTTTGATTACTAACCAAATCTTCATTCACATGTTCATTTTGGTGTTGGGAAGCTGATAATCTGTTAGATCCTGGTAAGGATATTGCTGCTTGGTCTTTAGCCCTCTGTAGTCTGTAAAATTGAATAAAAATATTGTAATGACATTTTTAAGTATTAGGTAATCAAAACCAACAATTTATATTCAACTTAACATCTCTGGTGCTAACATTAATGACATATTTTCTCTGTGACAGCACAAAATCTCACAATCAGTTTATGACAAATTTTCACATTGCTTAATAGGCATGCTAGAGGTTTCACCATAAGGGTAAGTAATACATTTTTTATTATATTTAATTTGAGAACTACCTTTCACTGTTTCTTTTCATTGATAATTTTTATTATTAGGATATGATTACGTATGCATACCTTTCTAGTCTTATCCTTTCTGCACGCTCTTTATTCTGTCTAATTCGTTCTTGTATATCTTCTGGTAATTCTTGAGTTTCACTTGTGCTGTGACCTGGGGCTCCACTTGAGCTTGGTAGTAGTTGGTCAAATGCATTTTCTGTATGCTCTGCGGGTTCTTGAAGATCATCATGCTCTTCATTATCACTGACGATCTCTTGTTCTGTGGCCATATCCATTCTGATCAGTTTGAGAAGAGTCTGTTGGAATATATCATGATTTACTGAACTTTATTTTATAGTAATATATTTTTTTAAAATACAACTTATGGGTAATACCTTTTTTTATTTATTATCAGTAAAGCTGTCCCAAGGAAAAACACAGTATATGCATTTTTTCATATATTGAGGTTTTGACGAATTTGTACATACTGGGCCACATAGTTAAGTCCCTGAATCTGGGGGGGCTTAAGTCCCTGGATCTGGAGACTGCCCAAGATACAATAAACTTAACAAAACAAATTATTTTTGGATTTTGGGGGGGCTAATTTCATTCTTGCCCCCACCTAACTACGCCTATGTTGGGCCATGATCTATCATTTAAATAGTCAAAACTTCAATATATACTGAACTAATGAAGATTTTGAGTGACAAAACCCAGTATCTACAGAACAACAATATTATCAAAATTTGAACACACAATATCTGCGTGCCAGCTAGATGTCAAAACACAGTAAATGCACCAACCAATGAGGTATCATCATTTTGTAATGGCCATTGTAGATGCTGTGTTTTGACATTTGTTTTAATAGGGTTTTAGTTTGCTTTGGTGGCCTAAGCGGTAGTGTTGGTGCCATTCTTATTTTTCGTTTTTGAGAGGCTTATTTGGACAAAATAGACAATTAAAGGAGCCTACTGCTGTATAAATGCAGAGAAGAAATCTACTATAATCAGGGATCTTTTCCTTGATTAAATTATCTGAAACATTATTAAGAACAAAACACAGTATATGCATTTCTTCTTAAAAACCTGTTTATTTCTTAGCACTCTTTGAAGCCCATTCATATTAGTGCTCTAATATAACTAAGTATAAACTTTATTGTGATCATCATAAGGAAGGAACTTTCACACCCAATTTCTCAGAATATATTTTTTTTCATATACCTACTCTGTTTTCCCCTGGGACAGCCGATGTACTAGATAAGGGTTCCCAAAATAAAACACCATATTTTTAGGATTTCTTCTATAAAGTAAAAGTAACATAATCTACTACCTTTTTACTAGAATGATACCAGCGAAGATAACACAATTAGCTATCTAATAATAGTAATAATATATTACCTGTGTTCCCTTCTTTGTACCCAATGTTTCCAAACGTGCAATACAATTATCATAGGGAAATTTTGGGAATAATCTATGGCACCAATACTCATATGTTTTCATTAGCACATTCAAATCATGCTCTTCATGTCCTTTTCCTTTAAACTTGACTCTTTGGAAGTAACCTTCAATAGCACTTAAACCTCTAGGACCTCTTAAGGTTTGTTCATTCAATTTTGGTTGTGGATTTTTCACAACACGTTTTGGTTTTACTACTTTTCTTGCTTTCTCTTCTTCAGCTTCATCCTCTGCATTTTGGCTACCATTTGCCTCCTCAGTAGGTTGTTCTTCAATGACTTCAAGATTATCATCCTCATGGCCTAATTCCAGTTCATTTTCAACTTCTTCAACTATGGAGTGCACAGATTCTTCGTCTGATGACATTTTAAATTTACAGTTTTGCTTCGATATGCAATATTTATGAACTTTTGAACTGCTTCTGGCTGCTTTTGTAATGTTCCCGCGTTTTAGTACTAATATTCTAGGTTATGTTACAAAATTTAATATTATTATTATTGATGTGGAATCATTAAGTTAATCTTCATCAAATGAATTAGAATGTTGGTTTTAGGTATTGTTAAAATATTTGTGATCTCCTTGATTTATCTTGGTCAAAAAGGATTGTAAAAGACGTTTATTTAACTTGTCTGTTAGAGTAATTTCTCGTGCTGGTTGGGCGTCATTGATATTCGAATTAGGTTGGTCCAGTTGATTGGTAGTTGTTTCAGAATCTTTTACAGGCATAACTAGTTCGTAAAAATACAAAATACTTTTTAATGTAGGTGGATGTTTAAAATTTATATTTAAAAATGTCAAATCATCCAAACATGACAATGGTCAAACGTCAAGCGCTCTGGTCAAGCGTGTCACCCACGACCCCACGAGATGACACGTTGACGACGTTGACGTTACCATGGCGTTGACACGTGTTGATACTATTGTAGAGCTGCGGCTCAATTTCACGAACTGCGACTTTGTCACTGCGATTTCTCTGGCACACTTCGCTACGTAGCAGTTCATGGCCGACTTTAATGTAGAGTCGGCCATGAGCAGTTAAATTTTGTCACAGATTCCAGCAACCAACAGACAATGCTCGGCGTTTCCTACCCCAACAGGGGTGAAAAATCATTACTGGTTTTTGAAATCAGTTCAGTGGTGGCGGAGGTATAGTAAACCACGGAAAATATGAAGAAATCTCATATAGACGTCGCGTATATAGCCTATCGTCTTCCAAGTTTTTTTTGAAGGGGGTAATAGTTGAGGATTTTTCCAACGACTATACAAAGAATGTTGGATATATGAAAAAAAACATGAGGCTACAAAAAGGGCAAAAAATCAATTTAGCTAAATTCAGATGGGGAATTATACTAAACTTCAGTAAACTTATTTGAAACATTCTTTTTTGAGAGTGTTTGCGAACTTCAGTTTAGTCATTTTTGACCATTTCGGAGAACATTCCTGCCGGTTAATTGTAAACAAATTCAATAAAAATCTTGTAAAAGTTTATTTGTAGTTAATAAAGTTCGCTTAAACCAAGATTTATTTTTAAAGCAAAAGTAATGTTTCTATGGAGTAGTAAAATAGTAAATTGACGGCTAAAACGGTAGATCTGGCATCTATGCTCCGAGATCACGTGACACATTTGACATGGGTCATCTAGGTGCCAACTGTTGTACTATTGTAGAGATGAATAAATCCGCCAAAGAAAACTATGATGGGTCAGAGCTGCACGTATCTTATTTCACTTTTCAGACGTAAGATGGCGCATCGGTAATATCTTAGTAAAGATAAATTAGGACATTCGGAAATATAAATTTTTGTTTAGTTCTTTTTTGATATTTACGTTCTACTGACAGCAACTGTTTCAAATAACATAGCTTAAAAAATACAATTTGAGAATTCATATAAAAGTGAATCACCACTTAAGTACTTGAGACTTGAATAATTTTAAGGAGGTAGGTACTCGGTACTCGTCACCGACTATAGTACTCGTATATGGAGCAGTATAGTAGACTAGTAGATCCACCGCGAAAACTCAGTCTCTGACATATTGCTCTTAAAAGATGACAATTATGTACTTATAACGCAAGGAATCCATTTGAATCCATTACATTGGCAACGATTCGAAGGATACTACATAGAAGTGACATGTCGCAAATTGAGCATCTGGAGAACATACTTATTTATTATTACGAATTAGTTTAGGATAAGCTTTATTTAATAATTTTGAATTATTTTATTTTTACCTTAACTAACGTGAGTAAGTGGCGCGATCTTATATTTAAATTGACAAGTAAGATTCACACAACTCAAACTTATTAGAGTTTTCTTCTGCCGGTGTATTCATGTATGAAATAGTTACTTATATTACCAATAGATGGCTAGGATTATACACGTCACGTGATTTCGTGGCATAGTTGCCAGATTCACCTTTTCAACGGTAGATTTACCATCTTTACTTTCTGAGCTCCTCCATTTATAACAAACCCTATTTTATAATACTGCCGATAAAATAGAACTGCATTAAAATAAAACACGATTTTTTTATTTCCATCAGTCAGATATTTTACACTATATCTAAGAATTTATAATCATATGATTTATTGCCTTTATGTATCATGCATACACGTATCCTGTGTTGCACTTTGATGATCTCTGGGTGTGGTGGTCTGGTATATTTGTACAATATCTCCAAACCTTGGAGGAATTTACGCATAGCATTGTCCAGGTCTCCCTTTCCAAAAAGCTCTTCTGCTTCGGGTAGTATCTCGTCTAAAACCTTAAAAAAGTACTATTTAGAGATTAGGCATCCTCAATCTTTGAATGTTAGTTGAAGTTTTGCGGTTTTGCTCTTGGCCCCAATTCTGTCAGTCAATAAGTCTGTCAGGTCTGGTTACCCAGACACCAAGTCGGGTTGACTTAGAAAATTCTGCGACATATCTCACAAAATATACAGTATTGACTTTAAACTCTATCCGAGAAATAAAAAATAAAATAAAAGGCTAGATTTTTGATTCAAACATATCCAAACCTACTGACCTACACTTAGATGGTAAACCCATGGTAGTAGGTACCTATATCGTGCTGCTGGAGACCATGGAGACGTTGTCAAACTTGACCCATCTTAGTCACATCGAGGTAGAGATAGGTGCAAGAATGGTCGCCTACAGACTGAGGGTATTAACTGGCAGACTGGACAAAAAGGAACTAGGACTGGACAGAATGGCTATTATCAGTGAAATTATAAACCACCATATACTCGGAATGGCCTCAGACTCTATGGTTCCTCAAGCGCACACGGAAAGATCCTACAAAGTCCTTTTCCTAGGAAGAGACGAAATGGAATAGGAGTGACAATTTAATATCACCCTCCGATATTGTGCTATTCTCGAACGGCTCCAAGTTTGAACTAGATACAAGAGCAGGAGCAGTTGGTACTAATCCAAGAGTTGAAATTTCAGAAAACCTTGGGGGGGGGGGTATACCACAATCGACCAAGCAGAACTGATAGCCATAGAGTTGGGGGTCAAGCAACTGAACAAAGCACCTTGTACGACAATATACGCATAGATCAGATCGACCCGTGTGCGGAGGGGCTAAAGAATGTCTGTTCTGTCATTTTTTTAGTATATTTTTAATTCATTTTGAAATACATCAAGACAGGTCAACCAACATCATTCTCCAAAATGCTGTTTTCTTTACCGCCTAACCAGAGTATACCAAACAATCAGCAGAATATCTCAGGTTGGCGGTAATCATACGCGTATTCCGCCATTTTGGGTTAGTATCTGTCTATCTGTCAAATAGGGCATACCCGTTGGTGGACAACATTGACGCAAGATCGACACTCGTATTTACTGAGATGTAATGCAGAAATGTACGCTATTGATAGTATATGATCTTTAAAATGGATAAGCAATGTGCTGGAAGTGTGTGTGTTGCTAATCATTGCAGAAATAAGTCCTATAATTGCAAAAAAGTATCTTTAGATTTGCGAATGATCTCGTAAGGTATATAACCTACAAATTAAATATGTACTCAAAAATGTACGGACACTATTTTTACGGATCGATTGAGACGACTTAACTGATTTGATCAACGACGATCAAAAAAACATGATCGTCGTTGGATTTGATAGATAACTCAGCCACAGCCAGCACGCTTTTGAGCTAAATTTTATGCAAGCCTAGCTTTTTTAGTAATTACTGAATAAAATTTGTAACCGTTCACTTGAATATATGTCATTGTCTATAGTACTTTTGGTTATTATTATTAACCTAGGAGTGTCACTGATACCAGGGGCAGTGCCGTAGCTAGGCGTTGACCGTGGAGGGGGTTCATGGTGACCTTAGGGGCGGGGTTCATGTATAAAAGAATATGTAATGTCTTAATTTGCTTAAAAACTGTATAGATTGTATCGGTGCTAATGTGTTATGAGCGCCGAGGGATTGGTTAGTAGTAGAATGAATCACTAAGCATCCTTGATTATTATATTTTGTATTATTTTAGTAGTTATTTCATTCATGGGAATACTCATGGGGGGGGGGTTTAAATCCCCCAACCCCCCCTTATATACAGCCCTGACTGTTATTGACTAATCACCGTTCTTTGTTTTATTCATTTGGGAAGTTCAAGCGGTGCGGTGATTCGGTGGCTAACGAAACTAGACTTCTTTCTGGGCTGCGGTACTCCCAATGATACCCGTTGTGGATATCGTCCAAATATGTCAGTAATAAAAATTAATTATTGGTTTTATCTTAAAAAGTCAAGTTCCACTACAGCTACTTAAAAAGTATCTTAAAATTATTAAAACTAATGTAAATACATCCAGTTTGAAAAGGCATTTTGCCCAGTTTAATTTTTAAATTTTCAATAGTGCACGTTGTCGATCCCGATACTTAAATGAATCGATACTTTGTCTTCAAATAACGGGGAGTATCGAAACTTGGTCAAAAAATATAGAATTGGTATCGGTACTAACCCATAATGCATGCCATGCGTAGCTAGGCGTTGACCATGGGGGGTTCATCTTGACCTGGGGGGGGGGGTCATGTATAAAGGAAAAGACTTGACTTTGTAATATCTTAACAGGTGGACTGCCACGGCGGTTGTGGACGACCGCTGACTATCTTTCCTGATTTGCCGGGGCGGTCGTAACGACCGCTATCACACGTTGTTAGATTTGTATCCTTTGTGTGCCAGAGGTCGAACGAGAAAGCGGTATATGAACGGTGTTTGATTTTGCCAAAATACTGTTTTTTTATTGTAGGAGAATATTTCAAAATACAAAAGATAGGTATAGGGTGAACTTAAAATGAATTTTACTTGTAAAATAAAACTAGTGTCCTTTTTTACTTGGCATGAGCAATATTAAATCAGTTCAAACAAAAATGTGGCTGATTCTCTCAAGATCCACAGTACGTTGCGACTTTATTCACGCGGTTTTTGGTACTTCCTCACGTTGTCAAATTGACACTCCTCCCGGAGCAATGTGTGCATTTTGGTTGATCCCTTGGTTGCTTTTTCTATACGTATATCATTTCTATCTGCATCGCTATTATTATTGAGAAGGGACCCTATAACGTCTTTCCGAAATTGTGGGATTTTCATAAAACAAGAGTTGTGTCCAGAAGTAACTGTACAGCAAGTTTCCTATACCATTTCAGAGACTTTCTTAGAGGTGATTGGTAACTTGCCATCTAATCAGACTGGTCAATTGACGATTTTGCGTCATTATACGAGTATTCCATCACGGCTACTGGCGTTTTCACTATACCAGTACGTCGCTGAACACCTAAAGTTAAGGGTATGTACTTGTTGTATAAAAGAATATCTCTTTTATCCTTCCATTTGAGCACACATGTACCTCTGCCATTTTCTCGTCCAAAAACTTCTCCCTTTTTTAGTTTTTTTTGATGTTTTCTTTTGGATTTCCACGACTATTAGCCCTCAGGGTTCCAACGAAATGTTTTTTATGGTCAAGAAGTGCTAGCTTGAGACTGGTGTAGTAATTATCAGCAACTATAGAATTATCAGCTTCTATAGTTCTACCTGTATCAAATGAATCTTTTGACAACTAAGCACAACATTTGTTGGCACAGACGCATCCCCCTCTTGTCTTTCTTTGCCTCCATAAATTTGGATACTTCATGTATTAACCATTATCCAGACTAGCAAGAAACGACCGCTGCTACGACCGCCGTAGCAAGAGCAGCATATATATATGTCGTTCACACCCGAGCGGGTGTATACGGCCGCCGAACTGTTTTTGCAAGCATGCTGTTGTATTTTGAAAAAAGGATAAAGCAAGTTAGTGGCGCGTATACAGGACACTATCAAGTGTATTATTTTCAACTTGACACCAGATAATAGTTTCGAATTTTTCACCTGGCAGTCTGCAACCTGTTAATTTGCTTGTTTGCTTGTTAGTAGCAGAATAAACGGAGAAAGCATCTTGATTATTATTATTTTGTATTATTTTATAGTAGTTATTTCATTCATGATGGGAATACCCATGGGGGGGTTTGAACCCCCTAAACCCCCCCTTATATACGGCCCTGCCATAATGGCACCGTCAAGGTCAAATTCTGCAGGAAACATAAATCATTTGATTATATGGGAATGAAAAGGGCCTAAGTCCAATAGGAAAAATTTTGGAAAATTAACGAAATCAACTTTTGGCTTCCATATTTTTTTTTTGTTATTTATCATTTATTTTCGAACTTCTCTAACATCAAATATATGATATTTTAGATACCAAAACTGAAAGAATGCGGTACTATATGTTCACAAAATACTAGAAAAAAAAAATATAACAAAAATATGGACTCGGGCCAGTTTTATTTTCATACTACAAAAAACATTTTTTTCTGATATTAACAATCCAACTTTTAGGTTTTCGCTCTCTTTTAGGCGTTATTTCGCTATCAGAATCCATTCGAGGGAAACCAGAGTGACAGTGAAAGAATAACATAATCCAACTAAAACCCGTGATGCAACTGTCAAAAATAAAACGGTACCAAATCCAGGACTTTGGCCCGATTTCACTTTCATACACATTTTTCATGCGGCACAAATCAGGTTTCAATCGTCGACTTGGGCCTGTTTTCACAGTCAATGATGGAATGAAGTGTGATCTTTCACTGTGCGCAGTTAAGTCAATTTTTAAAAATATGGACTTGGGCCCATTTTATTCTCATATAATCATTTATTTATAGAATTTATATATAAAAAGATCTTCAGAGATATTCTGCTGACTGTTTAGTATGATGTGGCCTAACAGCGATATATATCCAAAAAATGGATATTGGAGCAACAAAAGCTCATGGTGTTTTATAAACTGACAGAGAGATCTTACCATCAATCCTTTGACAGCAGGCAAAATAGAGGTCATCTTCTTACAGTAATCACAAGTCAAAAATGGATCGTCTTCAGTCCGAACACTAAATACAAAAGGACATTGCTCGGTAGCGCAAGGTATCCTGAGTTCGTTTTCATGCATTTCGTTGAAAGTTGGCCAAATCTCAACGCATGGTATGCATAGACACTCAAACCAATAGTTCTTCTTCAATACGTCCTGTCTTTCTTGTACCGATTGGGTCATGTATAACGGACCGTAGTTTTCGTAGATTATGTCTCCCGATTTTATGGGCTTTATAGTTCTGACGACCATTTTGTTCTTTATATTGTATCTGGAACAAAGTATTAAGAGTTTGTGAGCCTAGCTACGAACAACAATATCCAATGCAACTAACCGACAATGTACATACAATCGGTTAAAACCAACGTATTCGAATAGGTTAGAAAAAGCCACGCCCTAACAGGCACGTCAGTGTGCCCAAGATCCCGTTGTTATTATCTGTGTTCACAAACACGATGTCAGTTTTTACAGAAATCTGCGAGATTTAGATTTTATGGAATTGTTTAAAATAGCCTTTTAACACTTGTGCACTGTTAAAATTGATTCAAAACTAGAACACTTAATCCGAAACGATCAACCAAAACAATTATGCCTCTACATGAGTCTGTTATTTTTAGGATTCTTTACCTGCTATCTGTACAAAGGGTATATGGGTTTATCAGCGATTCAGCGGTCAGTGTGCCAGCTGCCGCGTAAGGATTGTGGGCACAAACAAAAACCTTCTCCTAAACTATTCGAATTCGTTGGTCAAAACCTAACCCGTCATACATCCTACATTCCACTATGTTCACAACCAGGCACAAATTTCGGTGGAGCGCGTTGATGTCTTACTCAAAGGGCGTATCGCATGTTGCCAAGTTGTAAGTCTGCTTGTAGCCAGCTTTTGACATGAAAATCGCCAGAAACAGCCAATGTTTGGAATGCATGAATGAAAGCGCCAAAAATGGCGGACTGCAAAAATATGTCTAACTGAAATTATCCTATAATTAGCTTGTGGTCAAGGTCATATTTATTGTAGAAAATCGGGGCTATTGTGATCCTCTCGAAATCCCGGGATGCTTAAAAGGCCTTGGAGTCTTGGAGGAGATCACATCAAAACCGATGGTATTTGGTACCGACTGTTTCAATACTCAGCTTACTAGCTTCACGCAACGCTGTACAGTGTACATCCCAGTTGGGTACTAGGCTACCAAAGTATTGGTGGCAACATTGTTTTTCTCTTAACATTGTTTTTCTGAAAAACAATGGTGTCAATCAACAAATTCTTAGGTTCGAAAAGGCAACGCCTATACTCTAAAGCGGCCTACAGACGTTGATGCATGCTGCGATTCCTGAATCGACTCAAGGTTTCACGAAACCCGCATCAGTTGCATAAGTTTCTACTCAAACAGAAACCTGTAGCGATGCCTGAATCGACTTGATATTTTATGCACGGTTCATGCAACACAAGAATAGTAGAGTTGAGTTATTTCTTTGCATCGACGCAATACTATATACACGTTGAAACACTTGAAACCTGCATCACCGTCACAGACTCGGCGTCATGGCTTACTGACCCAAATGGGATTCCAGACTCTGCAATCGCTGAAAGCCGCAACTGATGCCAAATACGTGATTCAGTACTACACACTCTGCTACTTGCATGATGAAACGTAGAAGTCGATGCCTGCATCGCATCATGCATCAACGTCTGTAGACCGCTTAACAGGCATATGTGTGTGTTGGCAAGATCCCGTTGTTATTATTTGCTACTTTCATAAATAAGATGTTGTTTTTTACAGAAACTCGCAGGACTTAAAGCTTTAAATTCGAATTGTTTAAAGCAGTATAACACTTATGTACTGTTAAAACCCAAAATTCACACAAAAATACAATAATAAACACGGAACGATTAACCAAAACAAAGTTGCTATTATATTATGCCACTAATCATGGTGTTGTTTTTAGGGTTCTTTACCTCTACTTCGTCGAGGGTATAGGGGTTTAGTAGCCGGGGAGGTAGCGTCAAATTTTCATGCTAAGAATTTATAGTTTCGTGCCGAATGGTTTTCCATATAAAGATGAAGAAAATGTATGTTAGCTAACGCGACTCCGTGATCTAAGATTTTGAGAGCCTACACGTAAGTCGCAAAAAATGTTTTTCGGGGTATTTTATTGAAGTTGAAAATTTGCAGACAGATGATGAAATTTTCATCACGAAAAAATATGTTAGCTGCAAAATTTCTGTCACCAAATGTTGCCAATCTCCCAGCTATGATCTTTGGTGGCTAAGTTGGTTCTGAAATCTCCACTTTGGCAGGAGATCGCCACACCTGGCAACTCTGGGCAGAGGGACCAGATGTGGCAGATTTCTACTTTTTTGGTAGTTTTTGAGAATTTGATACCAAATTTTGGCAGGGAGAATTTCTTGGTAGATTTTTGGTAGATTTTTGGTAGTCTTTTACGCTCTTATTGTTATTACATAATTTAAAAAAAAATGTCCCCTTTTAAAGAATTATTGACTCACTTTAGAATATGCTGTATCCAAAACACACCTTTTAGTGCTGTTGTAGAGGTTCCAGAGCATTTTTTTGCTCTTCAGAGAATCGTAGCACCTTTTGGGCTTTTATGCTCACCAGATAATTATCATAGCACCTTTTGGGCTTTTGGGTAGGTTTTGGTAGGTTTCACCAACAATCTGGTAAATTTCCTCACTTTAGAATGTGCTGTATTCAAAAGACACGTTTTAGTACGAACAGTTGTAGAGTTTTCAGAGCATTTTTTTGCTCTTCAGAAAATCGTAGCACCTTTTGGTCTTTTGGGTAGGTTTTGGAAGGTTTCACCAACAATCTGGTAGATTTACTCACTTTAGAATATGCTGTATTCAAAAGACACGTTTTAGTACGGTTGTAGAGGTTTCAGAGCATTTTTTTTGCTCTTCCCTTTTAGGCTTTTGGGTAGGTTTTGGAACTTGCAAAACCCACTTGGAAGGTTTTACCAACAAATCTGGTAGATTTCCTAACTAAAATCTGGTCACACTGATTCTGGGAACAGGTCTTCTGAACCATAGAAGTGGGGGTTTAGGGATATTGTATTTTCTCTTCAACTTGTTAAAGGCTATCTGCTGTCTGTGTCCAATGCGGCTTGCCTGTGTATTGTTATGCTATGCATAACTTTTTGATATTTTTTGCAGACTTTGAATCTTGCAGAACATGTAACTCTTACAACTCAAAAACAGTAAGACAGACAAAACCAAGCAGATTAAAGTTAATATCAGCAGTTAAAGATATGTTTTTAGTGACTACAAATTATTGGTGCCGCTGTATTATACTATAGTACTCTACTCCTTCTTCACGACGTTTCGGTTTTAGTTGAACCAGTTAACAAATCCTTAGGTGCCTATAAATGATAAAAATATTTTGATAGATATACCTGACGATTGAAGGATCACAGGAATGGTTGAACAGCGCCAGAGTGGGATACAATCCAGCTCCAATAGTAACGTTCTCATACCTGGCTTGAATCCCTACCTCCAGAACCACTCTCTTATTGTTAATCAACTCTGAAATTTCGTGTGCATTGAACTGCAGTAATTGTAAATGCCTCAAGATCAGCCCTCCGATGTATGCTTCATCATTGGTTAAAACTTCATCTTCAACCTCAAAGGGAAAGTACTTTGCAGCTTTTAGCAGTCGCAATAGATATATTGACATGCATGCGTAGTGTGTCAAATCATTTTTACTCCTTAGATGTTCATTACGGCAGAGGAAAAAAACGTTATCGTAGTCGTCGAATCTGTAGTTCTGTTTTTTGATAATGTTCTTTTTGCAGTTGTCTTTTAGGTAGTCTTTCAGCTTATTCTTTTTGTCGTTGAAGAACGAGTAGTGCCTTTGACTGACGATTCTCATTGCTAGGAGGCAATTTACTGAGGCACCATTTCTGAACAATACCTACAAAAAAAAAAAACGTGTTGAGCAATCAACAGTAAGTTGTGAAGAACAAAGAAGGTTTCAGAATGAGAGGCAAAAGGAAATAATGTAACAGTAGGGCTCCGATCCACATCTCCTGCTATCTAGGTTGATGTCTCAAACACTTAAACCATTGGAAAATGTCACTACAGTTCTTCCTCTCTCTTGGAGGGTACACCACTGTATTTGAAGCAGAAATATATGCGACTTTAGCTTGCACTTCTCGTATTGACGAAATTAGGAGGCTCTGACAGCCATGCAGTATTGAAAGCATTCAGTGCTTGTAGGTTTACATTAAGGCTCGTTCTGCTCTTGGATGACATTTCGGCAAGACACCAGGTGTCACTTATTTGGGTGCTAGGTCATGCTGGAGTTTGCATTAATATAATTTTCTGGGTCCTGAGCTGACAGCAGATACCATAGAAAGGAAACAGAGGTGTGGTTAAAAAATCAACACCTTACATCGAGTAGAACCTCTGGATATTTCCGTCAAGCTAGAGAGCAAGAGAAATTATTTAAGAACTTCTGGCTAAGGTGGGGCGGTTGTGCCTTTCATTGGACAGGTCAAGTTTACTTGTGTTACCTGCGAGCCTGCTATGTGGCCCTAACACCTTCAGATGCCACATGTATCACATGTAGAGTATTCTAGGTTCGAGGATCTTTGAACCTGAAGGCATAAAATTGGCAGTCCTCAAGGCAATCCCCATCTTTGCGATGAGGGTTAATCTTGGAAAATGGAGTAAGTAGAGATGTAGGCCTATGCACTAGTGCAGGTATGTATACAAGATTTAGTTTTTTTTTGGGGGGGGGGGAGCTCCAGATTAGGGTTGGCATCTTTAAATTTTTGACCTGGGACGACTTCATAGCAAACAAAAAAAAAAGATTCGTTCTGGAAGAGGAGGGGTGCAGATTAGGCTTGCGAAAAATCGTTAAAAATGTGCATTTTTGCCATTTTTACTTCCCACACCGATAGGATAGGTGATTTTAATGAAATTTTGAAACAGTATTACTACCGCGGCGAGGATGGAAAACGCGTGTTTTGGAAAAATCATGTCAGTGGCGGCGCAGCAATAATAAAAAGACCAAAAATATAAAAACAGCTCAAACTTTGTTTTTAAGCGTTTTAAGAGTTGCTGATCATTTTCTACTTTTTTTTGGTGGGGGCGAATTTGGGGTGGTTGGAGGATGAACGGTTGTAAAACTAAAAAATTTGTTCTATTTATAATGGGCTGTCCATTGACCTTTGCATGAACAACCTAGCGGCATAATACACTTTTTTAGGTCCATCCGAACATTGGCTTGCTTATTATAGAAACCAAGGGATTACTGCGTAACCTGAAAATGGTTGAATTGATTTTAATGAAATTTTGACACAGTATTACTACCACGGCGAGGATGGAAAGCGCGTATATTTTAGAAAAACCATGTCAGTGGCGGTGCAGCAATAATAAAAAAATTAAAATATAAAAACAGCTCAAACTTTGTGTTTAGGCGTTTCAGGGGTTCCTGATCATTTTCTACGTCCTTTGGGTGGGGGTGGAATTGAGGCGGTTGGGGGTGGGGGGTTATAAAAATGAAAAATTTGTTGTATTCATAATAGTTTGTCCATTGACCTGTGGAAGAAGTACCTAGCGGCATATTACACTTTTGTAAGTCCATCTGAACATTGGCTTGCCTATTACAGAAACCAATTTTGTGATGTACACATACGAGTTTTGCTTTATTATGTTCTATGTATATTACATAAAGGGAAAATGATTGAATTGATTTTAATGAACTTTTGACACCTAATTTACTGCCGCGGCGAAAATGGAAAAAACGTCTGTTTCTGAAAAATCGTGTTAGTGCAATAGCAGCAATAATAAAAAAACTAAAAATATAAAAACAGCTCAGACTTCGTTTTTAGACGTTTTGGAGGCTCCTGATCATTTGGCATCGCCCAGTTGAAGCATGCAGAAGAAACTGTGGCGCCCTAGTTCCTAAAGGGGGAGACGCAAGAAACTATTTACGAGAGCTTTTGCGTTGGATGTTTTTTTGCGGGCAGGTGGGCGATGATTTAGTTGCAAGGGAATTTCAAACTATAGCTTCAGCCAATGGATAAATAATAAAATGGTATGATCATTATGTGTGGGAAGTACTGAGTCAATCAACTTGACTCCATTTTTGTCGATTACCTAACACTTCGGGGGAAGGGGGGGCGGACCCCCTGGACCCCCTCAATACGAGTCTACCTGCACTAGTGGCTCTTGTCACAAGAAGACCTTTTGTCTTCTTTCATTCAGTGATTCATGTTACTACGGTTATATTTATTGGCTATTACCTCTCAAACTAGACATTCTACTCTGTGGAAACCCTTATTCGCTGCTCTGGACAAGCACTAGACCAAGAGATGCCTAGTGAAGCTTAAAAGGAATTATGTTAGGTAGGTTGTATTGCTCTTATCACTGGACATGTTCAATTCAGATAGTAGTGTCAAAAGACTGCTCGACATATCATTTTGGACTGCGAGATACTCGGAGCGAGGAGTGAGGCTCTGTTTGGTCTGGTGCAGCCAGATGACTTCAGTATTGGGAAAAAGTTCCTATCCTAATAGGTACGGGGCATATGCTAATGTGTGCCCAATATTGGGCTTTTTGGTTATATTTATTGGCTATTGGCTATTTACATGGAATGATGAAATTCATATTATGTTTAGTAGGTTTGTCAAAAAGTTCTTACTTACGGAATGTTTTTACTCGGTAAGGGCTTGGTAAGGGTCGTATTTATAGTCGCCCCTTGAGTAATACTTAAGGTTCCCTTAAGTAACACTCAAGGGATACTTGAGGGACCCTCAAGTGTGGCTTTCCTTGTATATCCGTTTCCTGGACAACAACTACGATATGGCGGGATTCATTTGGCGACGTTGTCATATTTCAAATATAAGTCAATTTGTTATGTCTATGCCTACCCATTGTGATATTTTCTCTTATCTCTTTTTGCTTTGTGCCAGTGTTTTGTGTTTTTTGCCGGACATTTTTCCGGATGTGACAGTACTCCAAAATTAACCTACAAAATCACCTTGACTGCAACGAAATGTCATGTTGACATTTGGTTACTTGAGTATTACTCAAGGGAGCCTTACGTAAAGGATCCTCAAGTAAGGTTTCGAAACATAAAACTTTACTTAAGAGACCATCAAGTATTAAGGGTACCGACTTTGAATACGAAACTCAAATGAATTTTACACACATACATCCAGACGCTAGGTGATGCATTGAGTATGTAATGAAACTGTACAAAAACCTCAAACTAGTAACATGTAAGAGTGGTTAACTCCGTTAACGCCGTTAACTTTTTATGCCCAGTGCAAATAATGATTATACCTTTAATTTTCATGAAGCAACTTTTATCCAACTTAGGGACGCAATTAACTCGCTCATAAATTCTAAGAGCTGCGACGTATACACGATAAATAGCAGGATAATCAAACCATAATGAACTTTATAATTTCTCCTCTCACTAAACTTATTAACATCTGTTTAAAATCAAGTACATTCCCTAGAGCACTAAAATTTAGCAAAATTGTCCCAATGGGGTATTTTCCGAACAAAATTTTAATTTTATGACGGAATATTGATGTTACGTCCCCAAAAACCATGTAACTAACATTTTTACTTTTCACTGTGAACGCGAAGTGGCTTAAAAGCATCTGCAAAGTTCAAACATAAAATTTAGCGCCAAAGCTGTGACGTAATAAATCTAAGCGTGATGTAATAAGTCCTTCGTGGAGCTATCCTTAGAATATGACTGTACCTTGTCGTCTTTTCTCCATCTACAGACATAACCTCTGCTTCGTATTGATATTGACAGATGTTTGTTTACATCCTTTCATGATCTGTCTTGGTTAAATGAGATACCGAGACAGTCGTGACACCAGGGGAGATTATGTATGCATGACACTAGTGACAGGCTGTTAAAGACAAGTGTTGCCGAATGACGAGTAAAATTGTAAAAGTAGCTATGAGTAAACTGAAACTGCTAATTACATTACAATGCAAAAAATGGAATAGCTGTGCAATATAACATTTATAGTTTACAAAAAGAGGGAAACTAAATAAATATAAAATAAAGTTACATCCTTTATAGAAAAACTACGCAAAATATTAGCAACGTGACAACCTTGAATCTACGCTCAATTCAAGTTAAAATAGTCACATCCTATCTACATCCGGCATAAAAATCACTTTTGATTGGTTGATTTCGTAGGCAGGAGATTTAAGAGATTTAAATGAGCTCTTTTCAAAGGAATGATTTTCAAAGTCTATCTTTACTCCACGTGGGCAAAAAAATTGAGCAAACACTGTCATCATTACAAATTAGATACAAGCAATCCATTTCAGCCATTAAACAGGCAACATTAGCAAGTTGGAAAATACCCCATTTTTAAACATGGACCTATTAATGACCTTTCGAACTATCGCCTAATATCAATTGTACCCTATTTTTAAAAAATGTTTGAGATCCTTTTGAAAAATCAACTTAGTAGCTACATAGATTGCAACAAAACACTAAACTCTAACCAGTATGGATTCAGAAACAATTCATCAACTGTTGCCGCAATAAACAAGTTTATTGGTATATTTAACGAAAGTTTTGAAAACCGACTATACATGGAGGCAAACTTCTTTGACTTAACTAAAGCCTTTGACTGCGTTCAACATGAAACACTTCTTTCGAGTTTCGTCTTGTTTAAATGTCTATATACTTTTATTCGTGAGTGTATGCCAATTTTTTTATTTCTTCATATTTTTTACTACTAGCCACCAATTTCTTCTTAACCTGTGTAAGCACATTTTGTGTAGAAGCACCAATAAATTATTCTATTCTATTCTATTCTATACAATACTATACTATACTTTTACCTCTAAGACTGGACACTCTACCCTGTGGAAGCCCTTATTCGCCAGCCTCTCGCAAATGGTACTACAGAAAACAACACTGGCACACATGGGGCACGCTATTGGTTGGTCTACAGATATGAAGCAGTATTGACAGTTCTTCAAGGCGTGTTCACCATCCACTACAGAGCAATGAGGGTTTTCTTCGACGATTATAGTGCCCGGTTCTATATCACCCGTTGCAATTGCAAATCTGCCTTGATAAGCATCCTGCTCAAATGCTACCTTAGGGTGGGCAGCAATATATTCCTTGCCTCCTACGAAGATCTCTGGACTGGAGCTTGGAACCAGTTCCAGACCGTGCTTGTCCACTTTAGTTATCTGGAAACAAAGTGCAAAGTACCAAAGTGAATACAATAATATATTATAGTATCTTAATTCATTGTTAGGTATAAAAAATATCTCTTTAACTTAGTTAAAGAAAATAAACATTTAATCCCAGTTTAACGCCTCTAGACGACGAGGCTTCTTTTCACTTGGTGAACATCAATCTCCCGTGACAAATTTATGTTAGACAGCGTTATGCCATTTAACCTCTTATCACTCATTCTACCTGGGAGATAAGTTTTGAGCCTCATCAAAACGAAAAAACATCTCTCTGCTGTAGCAATTGTTACAGGTAATTCATATGAAGTAAGATTTGGAAAAAATAGTTCACTAGGCTGCGGGAGTATCTGCTACTCCTGCCACTTCGCAGAAGCATCTAGTTTCATGGAAGGAGGAATGGAGGAATTTATCATTCTATTGGTATACTACTAAAACTACTTAATGGTACGTCAAATTGGCTCTATCACTCGAAGCTAAATTGGAGACAGCATGTAGAGCGTAAAGTCAGTAAAGTACGTATTTCGTTATGGGCATGTAGAGGGGTTATAGGAATGAATTGGGGAAAGCAGGGGCGCCGGGTTTTGAAAATTCTCGTGGGTGCTCCGCCTTTTTTAATGATAGAGCTACCTATATTTTTAATTATTTATATCAGTACTAGCTGATCCTCCGTACCGCCGCCGGCGCCGCACCGTTGTACTAAGCGCCGGTGCACACTTGCGGCTGTTTACCGTCCGGCGCCGCAACGGCATCGGAATTGCGGTCTGAAGGACTAAGCGATCGATTGAAAGATGCACATTGGTGTCCGGCGCCGCTGCGGTGCCGTCCGATCGCGGTGCGGCTGTTTCGAGCCGTCGATATCTTTGGAACCGCAGCGGTACCGCAACCGCATCTCCGGGTCTACAGTACTAGACGATGGCCTGTGAAGACAATCTGGATGTAGAACTGTTTATAGACAGGATTAAGAATTATCCAGAAATGTGGAATATTGCCTATGAAATGTACCACAACCGTGTAAAAGAGAGGAGTGCATGGATCAAGATTTTCTAAACTTTCTCGGAGGATTTTGACGAAAGGAATCCTGGGATCGTCTCTTACACGAAATTTTCACTGAAAGTCCATAAAATGAGAAATGCTCATTCGAAAGTAATTAAAAAATGTATCCGGATGTGCTTAAATCCTAAACGGATGTAACAAATCTACCTCTAGTAAGCCTCAACTCCATAAACGGGTGTACCCAATATCTTCAGTTACTTTTCAAAATAAAATGTTTGAACACTAGGTAAGCAAAAATCGCACGCTTCCTTCTATGTACTTCCATGTTGACGTCTCAACGCCGCAACGGCACCGCAACGACACCGGACGGTAAACAGCCGCAAGTGTGCACCGGTGCTTAAATGTACGCCGTGCGTAAGCTGCTCACCTTCCACATGAATCCTTCCATCTATTGGTGAACACCGCACGAAAATCCGTTCAGTAGTTCAAATGATCTAAGGGTACATAACATACATAATAATATATACACATGCATTCAGACAGAGAGAAACGACTTTATTTTTATACTATGTAGTAATATTAAATTTATTAGCCTTACATTTTAGATGTATCTTAGGTGAAAATAGATGAAATTTGACACTTATATTGATCACGTCATAGGACATAATATACAAAAGTATACTACTAGCAATCTAATTAATCTCCAAAAGCAGCGATAAAGTGAATTTGTTATCTCATCACCATCATCATCATAGTCACAATGTCTTAACAGACATGTTGTGAACTCGTAAAATGCATTAAGTCGGAGCTAGAGTATTGCCGGCACGAATATTCTCAATAGTATTGAGAACTGTTGCTCGACATCGTTCGCGATTTACTGTCAGTTCAGTGGCGCTCTTGATACTCATATCCAGCAACTCTGTTTCGTCATATCCACCCAGCGTGCAGGGGGACGGCCGCGTTGCCGCCCACTCGGGGCATGACCCTGAACTACAGGTTTCTCCATATTATCGCTTCTGTGTATACGCCGGAGAATGTAAGCATTCTCGTCGACACAGTGGAGGATAGTCTCTTTGGATTACCGAGCTCATCCGGCATGGAAACGTTCGATGGGCGATATAAGGAACTCTCAGCATTCTCCTCCACGTCCACATTTCAAAAGCATCTATGCGAGCTCGATCTGCTTTTTTAACAGTCCATGTTTTCGAGGCATACAAAAATATGGAGAACACAAGAGACTGCACCAGCGACATTTTTGTGGCTTTAGTGATGTTATGGCCACGCCATATTTTAGTAAGCCTTGTCATGGCCACACGTGGCTGTTGAATGCGCCGTCGCATCTCTTTTTCACAGCTACCCGAATTGTCGATCAAAAAACCGAGGTACACAAAACTTTGAACTACTTCACAACGGCCTATTGACTTTATTTCTCGTTATCTAGGTGGTGACATTTTTATTGGCGACCAATCTATCGAGAAGTACCTACAAGGGAAACAATATCTATGAGAGCGGCGCTGCACGCGGAGGTCTAGTTACTATTAAAGATGAAATAATATCATTATTACTTAACGGACAAACGAAACACAGGATATACACAGATAAAAAGCGGGATCTAAATAATATACTTGTTAGAAGCTGAGAATGAAAATTATTTTAGATACATACATGATACTATTTCTTGAGTGATAGTATCATGAGATACATAGTCGTGGGTGCTCGGCACCCACTATTTACCTCTCGTGGATGCTGGAGCACCCGAGCACCCACAGAGTCGGCGCCCCTGGGGAAAGGCTCCCAAGGTGATATCCTGGCGCTATATACTACAATCGTAGGGTGGTTCTTATTTTATGGATCACTAGTGTGGTGGCCATGTATAAGGATGGAAACAATCAAAGCAAAGCTGAATAAAATTCAACGTTTGGCTTGTGTTAGCATAGCAAGGGCAGTACGCACGACTCCATTGAGCGCGCTAGAAGCACTGCTGACTTTCCTCTACTCGACTTGTAGCTCAAGGGGAGGCAAGGGCATTTGCGTTCCGATTTTGGAGTCAGGGAAGTCCTTTGTGAATCCAGGCAGGGGACTCTGTCATCCTCTCGGAACTGCAAAGGGATGATACCCTAACCTACATATGAGGAGCGATATAATTCCTCCTACATATTGATTCGACTGCAAACTCACGGTTAAGTATCCCACAAGGGAAAAGTGGGAGTCAAGCGGCAGGCAGCCTTTTGAGGAAGGAAGGCCAGTCTTTTACACAGTCGGCTCTCTCACCGACGAAGGCTGTTACGCTGGAGTAAAGTCAAAACTTTCTTGGGGGATACACCACGGTATTTCAAGCAGAGATATATGCGATTTTAGCGTGTGCTTTTCGTATTCACGGAACTTAGGGGCTTAGGAGTCAGAATATCATCTGCTCTGACAGCCAGCAAGCATTTAGTGGTTATAAACTTACAGCAGGGCTCCTTCTGCGATGTAGAAAGGTCTTGGATAACATTTCGGCAAGACACAAGGAGTCATTATGTGGGTGCCGCATCATGCGGTAATGAAATAGTCCACTCGCAAGGCAAGGGTCGAGGAATAATTTCCTGGGTCCTGAGCCGGCTGAGAGGCTGATAGTAGGCAAAAGTGTGGTTGCAAAATCAGCATTTTATGAGATGGAGAGATATGTCTGGTCTGGACAGCTCTATCAAGCTAAAAAGCTTTCAGGACCTTGGCCCAAGGTGGGGCGGTTCTGTCTCTCAATGGACAGAAGCCGGCTAAGGTTACTTATTGGCATGCTAGATAGCTGGCCATAACGCCTTCAAACGTCATTTGTAAGTGATGGGCGTGGCAAGCGACCCACTTGTACACGCTGTGGCGAAGAAGAGTCCTTGGCACATATACTACACATCCAGAAAGCCTTTCTCATTCTTTCATTCATTCATTGCATTCATTTGATCCCCCTCATCATAGATCCTGGTTGAAAGAGTTGAAATTTGACTTTACATACCTTCGCTTTCCTTGCAGTATCGATTTCTTTCAGCTTCGCCTCCATAGCCTTCTCGTCCAGCTTGCTGTGCTTCAAGCTTTCTACCGCTTGGTTGAAAGCATCTGAAGACAGTCTTTCGTTTCCAAGGGCGTCATAGCATTTTGCTTTGCGCAGCCATATCTTGTACTGTAGATGCTGCGGATAATCGCCTATTTCGATGAGGTAGTCTATATCGTTCAAAACTTTCTTGTATTCTTTAAGTTCGAAGTAAGTAGCGCTTCTGTTTGATATTAGGATTGTCAGAAGCTCTCGGGACTGCTCTGTAAAAGAGTTTACTATTAGTAATTCAGGTTGACTGATGACTTCACCGTTCCCAGTAGTAGTTTCCAAATGGTCAAGTTTTCATTCAAAATGGTTGGGTTGATTTTACAGTCCATCATTTATAGTTTCTAATAGTCAAGTTTAAATTCCACTCAGTCAATAGTAGTTTCAAATAGTCACTTGAATAAGCATCAAAAGTAACTTACAAATATTGAAGTTTGAATTCCAATGGTTCATTGTAGTTTCAAATAGGCAGTTGAATATTCAAATACGTCAAATGTAATTTCAAATAGTGAAGTTTATATTCCAATAGTTCAACTGTACTTTCAAATAATAGCCAGTTAAATACTCCGGCAAAACTAATTTCAAATAGTAAAGGTTGAACTGCATAGCGTCAGCTGTAGTTTCAAATAGGGATTTCAATATTTAAAAGCGTTAAATATAATTTCCAATAGTCAGTTGCACATTCCAAAGAGTGCATTAAATCTTCGAAAGGACCATTTAAATATTCAAATGCGTCAATTGTGAATTACGAAGTATCGTTTCTAGAATTTTACCTGTGCAACCCAGTAATCATACATTTTGTATGTTCCATCAGATAAGGTAGTCTGGATTTTATGGGAACTACATGCATAAATATTACAAGCCGTATCATAGTCTTAGTTTGCGATCTTGAGAACCGCCCACAACATTGTCAAACATTGAAGAACTGCTGGAAATAACTTCCAATCAAATTTACAGCCTTGCAGATGACAGTACATTAATATCATTCATGGAATCAGGCAAGCCACTATCATCCCAGGACGGTACGTCGGAGACAGCAATACGCCTACCAGATCATCGTAGATATTAAAACAATTATTGTCGAGTAGAGATTTGCAAATGAAGTACAGTTTAACAATCTTTTTATACTTCTAGACGCCAAAGTATTTTGTCTTTCACTAAATAATCAGTTAGATGCCTTACACGTCGTTGTTCAACAGATGGTGTACCCACGGTAGGCGTTCACGCTCGTCTTATTCCTTTTTTTATTTATTTAATTATTCAAATCAGTTAAAACTATGATTTCAAAACCATTACATAATATGATGCTGGCTAATGGGACTAGATCCTAGTGCCAATGGAAAAAAAATTAACGTAGAGAAAACTCGAAGGCAACAATACTGACAAAGAAGTCTCACACTGGCTTACCAACTGTGGAAATGGAGGGTCACCCAATAGTCGAGTCACCTTCCATCAAGCTTTTGGGGATCAACATCAACGACAACATTTCCTAGCACGACCACGTCGTCAGTATTCCTAAAACGGCATCCCAGAAGCTTGAAGTTTTGTTCGGCTGTAGGAAGCTGTATACACCAGAGCAATTACTGCAGCTCTACAAGCTCTAAAGGCATAAAGGACCTCCACAATCTGGAACATCGAAGAAGGGTGACTGACCTGTCCCTACTTTATAGATTTTGTCACAGAAAATGTTCGAGTAGCTCTTCCGGATAGCAACACCAAAGGAAGTCCAAACGAGAAACACGCAAGCACATCCTTACCAGGTCGAGGTCTCTACTTCCCGAACCAGTCTCCTCCAACATTCCTTCTTTTAGAGAACTTCGACGCTGTGGAATGAGCCACCGAGCAACTTGTTTCCCGACGGTTACAACCTGCAGCGTTTCAAAACAAAACGTGCACTGGCACTCATCCTCTCGCAGCGCTTCTACAGCACCATAGGCTTTCAGCCTTTGCGGGAGGCTGACCATAAAAGAAATAGTTCAAGCCTTGTGATGAAATCAGTAGGAGTAGGGACTGCAATGGAAGCATTGATCGGTTGAATGCCTTTACATCTACAGGCGAAGAAGGAGGCAATTGCAAGTGCGCTTATGCTCTGTAACACACATACTGTTAAACCAGGAAACCTTGTTGGTCATATTCAAAGATATGCCTTCAAACTACTATACCTGGAGCCTTTGAAACAATGAGCATTTGGTGTCTGCACGCTGCCATTCCAGTCTCTTATTGGTCAACAGGTGTCATACGTTTGTTTTCCTTCCCACACCACGATCAATGTACCTTTATTATCAAATTGCCCAATGGTCACTTAGCAATGTTCATAATGAGCAGACCATGTGATAAAAAAAGTTTAGATAATAATTGATCAGTTGCTCCGATATAGCTAGCCATTATTCATAATGCCCTCATTCATTACTTGGCCCATAACATCTACACCGGACACTGTCCTCTGAATTACCACCTTCACAGAATCGGAGAAAAATGCTAGAACACATTCCTTGTGAGTGTGCCTTTGCTTCACTGCAGACACTGCAACATCTGGGAAATGTGACACTACACAAGTAGGGGAATCAAACCTAAAAACTATTTTAAGGTTCATAAAATGTTCAAATATTTAGTAAGGGCTAACCACAATACCTAGATCCTCCCGGTCATAGTGATCAAGAGTTCAGGAGCATTTGGAACTCCAACTCAATATCAGATTACAGAAATATAAAACTGTCTACTTACTTGAATCCTGTGGAGACAACACAATCCCTTTGTTATAAGTCTTCAATGCATTTTGGTAATCCTTCTTTGCAAAAAATCCATTCCCAGCAGTTTTTGCTTCTAGCGCTTGTTCGTAAGATTTTCCTCTATGTTTATCTGGAGCTATCTCGATCTGCGTAACCACCTTGTAGAGTATCTGAATTCTAGTTTCCTCATCCTTGCTCTCATTCAATTTATCTAGGGTTTCAGGTGTCAATTGATCTATCACTTTTTGACAGCACTTTTGAAATTCGCTCTGACCAGTCTGCAACGCGGGCTTTTCAGACATCATTATATACGATGTGATGAGCGCTCTGTTTTTATTTTTCCCGAATCTGTACGCTATGCATACGGTGTGCGTATATTTAGAACCACGTCCGCTCTATTTTTAATGGCATGCATACTGGTAGCGGTATGAGAATTGTTTGTTCTGCATTTAATTGTTGTTGGTAATAAGAGGTAGAATTATATCCAATTTACGGTTGAAGCAGTACAAGACAGTAGAAATATAAGACAAGTACTGTATTATTATTTCCATGTACCACGGCTTCTGCTGGTTTCTTGTGGTTGGGGGAATTTGTCGTCTCAACCATGATAGGAGACTTTGGAGACAAAAAACCGGATTTTACTTCCCACACTGATAGGCGAGGGAAGTTGATAGCGAAAATTTTCGATTTTGAGATAATATGCTTTTTGGGCATTTTATGCCTACATAACAAAAATCTAAGTCACTAATTTCCGTTGGTCTTTCTGTCGGCCTGTTGGCGTTCTTCTATCCTCGTAATCCCAGTAACTGCTGCCTGAAATTTGTGCAGTGACATGCCGTGGGGTCGTAGTAGGCAATGCTGCTATAATTTTGAAAACAGGTGCATGGGCGGCAGTGTAATTAGCAAAAAACAAAACATTCCAAATATTCCTCAAACTTCGTTTTTAGGCGTTTTAGAGGTCATTTCATCATTTTCTACTTTTTCTTGGGTGGAGGTGACGTTGGGGTGGTTGGGGTTGGTGGTTTGTGGAGGGGGGTTGTAAAACTGAAAAACTTGTTCTATTTATAATAGACTGTCCACTGACCTGTAAAAGAAAGAACTAGCGTCATAATGGATTTGTCTCGGTCCATCAAAACATTGCCTTGCCTATTGCAAGAACTAATGGACTAATTTTTTGAGTATACATACATACTAGTATTACTTTAGATCGTTCCTTATTGTGTAAGTTGGAAATCATTGAATATTTAAAAAACTAAAAATATAGAAACAGCTCAAACTTCTTTTCAAGGTGTTTTAGGGGTCCTTGATCATTTTCTATGAACTTTTTTTTTCGATGGCTGTGAAATCGGGGTGGTTGGGGTTGTGTGGGAAGTGCTGAATCAATCAAATTGACTTCATTTTTAGATGTGTAGGAGTTGCATAACTGAGCGATATGTACTCGTATTTAATATTACCGATTTTTGCATGAGTTGGTAATTTTAAAGTTTAGGATAATCCAGGATAATTTTTAATAAATGTTGGTATAGTGGCCACGCTTATAAACCCGCGACAGTGTTTTTCAACTTCAATTCAACACCAAACTATGGATAATAATGGTCTCCTGCGGCAAATGACCATTGCAGTTGAGTTATATTGCTAGAGAACGCCGTACGCCGCGTTCTCTGTTTGACCGGGCCATAATATGGTGTGTTTGATCGTACAACTGTAGCTTTTGAACCTGTAAATGTTTATGATTTGAGGCTTTACAGCAGTGGTTCCTAACCTTTTCAATATTGTTACCCCTATGACCTTTGAGGAAAACTGATAATACCCCCTTTAAAATGTTATCAAAACAAACAGTTCAAGCAAATATAACCATTATTATTTATCATAATTTGCACAACAGCCTTACAATTTTAACTAATTTATATGTATAAACAATGGATTAATAATACCCAGTTACACTGACTAGTAGTGAAACATAAAAAACTAGAGAATGTTGGCTTAATGTGAAGGTTGGGATTGTTTTGCACCCACACGTTTTTAATGTTAGGTTTCGTTTCAATTAAAGCCCATCTCAAGTCATGTTCCACATTGAGACGATTTCTCGCCTTTGTTTTGAGTGTTACTAAAGTAGAAAAACCACTCTCACATCTATAGGTGGTGGCAAATGGTATTAGCATTTTTAAAGCTCTGTTAGCTAAAACAGGATATTCGGCACCTACTTTGAGCCAAAATGTGCTGAGATTATAATTCTGAAATTCTACTTTCAAAGTACTATTCTCGCATAGTGCAAGAAATTCCACTTTTGCCTTTACATCTTGATCTCTACTAATGTCATCATCAATGGTAAACGGTCTTAATATCCAAGAATTGGACTGACGATTATCCAAGTCCGGAAAATAGTGCTTTAGTGAAGCTATTACAGCAGATACGTGTTGAATCACGGATTTTTAAACGTGAATTCGCAGTGCTGTGTAACTTCTTTCTGTATCCTTTTATTTTACATCCTAATTATTAGGTTCCTCGTTACCCCTGTAAAATAGCTGATTTACCCCCGTTGGGGTAATTACCCCCAGGTTAGGAACCACTGCTTTACAGTTTTTAGTAATTTTCTCGTAAAATCGGTAAGTTTACAATAAAATTCACAGTTACTACAGTCAAAATCAACAAATTCAACATCATAATGTGTTGTTTAATATACTGGTGAATTTTTCTGAACTTTTAAAATGTGCTCCATGCTGCTCAACGTATCCTGTAGAATGACGAATAATATTGAATGAAGAACTTCTTAGAATATACCAGGAGTATTTGTCTTTTTGTTTTAGTACTGGAGTTTCATACACTGACGATTTGATCTGACCTCATAAAGTGAGGAATTTGTCTGGAAATGATTATCATTATGATAAAAATGAGCAGATGCTCTTCTATGTCGGGACTACATACATACTATAAATAGTGACGTCTATTTAGTCATTGTGCCAATAAATATCGTCTCAGTGTGTATAGTAATTCCCGGAAACACTATAACGTTTATCTATCCCTATTAAGTTAAACAACCATTACAAAACTACTTCTGTTCAGGTTGTACAAAGAGCGTGATTAATATTTTATATAGTCGATGGAGTTGGCCGTTACTTGATGGAGATCCATTGATACACAAAGTATTCCAGATGAATAATCACCACTTTTATTTAAACTTGCGACGATCGTTTCGACACACAGTGTCTTTTTCAAACAATGACTCTAAACTTACAAAACTAGGCTATTTATATAAAATATACATGCTTAATGGTATAACTATTATGGCTAATCGTTTGTTCTCCGAAAACCATGGGACAGATTTAGTAGGGGTGAATTATTTAAATCCGTTTGGTCGTTAAGTAGGTTACCTGAACATTTGAGCTTGTTGATTTCTAATGCTTCTAAAAAATTTGTTTTGCGTCCTTTTTGTTCTACGTGTAATATATGAAAATCTTCGTTAAAATGGTGGTTTTCGGAGATCAAATGATTGGCGTAATTTGAATTACAAAGTTCGTTAACAAATGATTTCTTGTGTTCATTGATGCGGTTCTTGAAAGCTCTCCCACTTTGACCAATATATACTTTAGGACAATCCACACATTCTAATTTGTAAACTCCAGACTTTTCGTTTTTATTTGATTTCGTTTTGTTGTTTTTAATTAAGTTGCCTAGTGTCTCTTTGCATCTGAATGATATATTGCGGTCCAGTTTCTTGAGTTTAAGAGCAATGTTTTCCGATAGCTGTCCTGTGTATGTAATTGAGTTATATGCTTTATTAGATAGATTGTCGGTGATCGTAGGGTAAACTAAATTAACTGCTTTTTTGAATTGCTTCTTGCTTACTATAGAATCAATTAGAGAAGGGTTATAACCGTTATTGGAGGAAATTTGTTTTATTACATTTAGTTCTTTATTATAATTTTCGTCATTCATGGGCACGTTAATTAGTCTATTGACATAACTGTGATATGCTGCAATTTATGCACAGTTATGTCAATAGACTAATTAACGTGCCCATGAATGACGAAAATTATAATAAAGAACTAAATATAATAAAACAAATTTCCTCCAATAACGGTTATAACCCTTCTCTAATTGATTCTATAGTAAGCAAGAAGCAATTCAAAAAAGCAGTTAATTTAGTTTACCCTACGATCACCGACAATCTATCTAATAAAGCATACAATAACTCAATTACATACACAGGACAGCTATCGGAAAACATTGCTCTTAAACTCAAGAAACTGGACCGCAATATATCATTCAGATGCAAAGAGACACTAGGCAACTTAATTAAAAACAACAAAACGAAATCAAATAAAAACGAAAAGTCTGGTGTTTACAAATTAGAATGTGTGGATTGTCCTAAAGTATATATTGGTCAAAGTGGGAGAGCTTTCAAGAACCGCATCAATGAACACAAGAAATCATTTGTTAACGAACTTTGTAATTCAAATTACGCCAATCATTTGATCTCCGAAAACCACCATTTTAACGAAGATTTTCAAATATTACACGTAGAACAAAAAGGACGCAAAACAAATTTTTTAGAAGCATTAGAAATCAACAAGCTCAAATGTTCAGGTAACCTACTTAACGACCAAACGGATTTAAATAATTCACCCCTACTAAACCTGTCCCATGGTTTTCGGAGAACAAACGATTAGCCATAATAGTTATACCATTAAGCATGTATATTTTATATAAATAGCCTAGTTTTGTAAGTTTAGAGTCATTGTTTGAAAAAGACACTGTGTGTCGAAACGATCGTCGCAAGTTTAAATAAAAGTGGTGATTATTCATCTGGAATACTTTGTGTAATATTTTATAACTCACGCTCCAGCCGTGGGGTATGAATAACGCCTACTAGATACCAGTACCAATTTCTTTGAAATGCATATGATTAAATACGCGATATAATAATCGCAAGGCTGGCTATGAGACGTCAAACGCTACTTCGAACGGTGTACACTGTACAGTATTTATTTTAATGACAGAAGTGTGGTTAAGTTGTTAATAGTTTGCCCACGACTCGTGCTGCAAACGTCAACCATGTGAGTTATAACCACAGCATACTAAGCAACCAGCACAGTATCGCAGGCTGGCGGCAATCACTCGCGCAAACCCACCATTTTGGGTGTGTGTCTGTCAAAAGATGCATATGCGTCGATGGACACCATTGACGCAAGGTCCACGCTCGTATTTGCTCATTGCTGAAACAGGATGCATAGGCGTAAGCTGTGAAATTTTGTATTCGCGGTGTTGATAGTTGATCTTTCGAATCGACAAACAATTGCTGTAAACGTGTGTGCTGCTAAACATTGCAGAAATAAGTACTACAGTGATTGCAGGAAATTTTTCTTAGGTTTTTGAATGATCCCGTCACTATTTTTACAGATCGATTGAGACAATTTAACTGATTTGATATAAAACAGCTAATCAGCCAGCACGCTTTTGAGCTAAATTTTATAAAAGCCCATTGCTAATATTTTGTGCTTTCTGTAAGTTTTTTCTGGGATTCAGTCTTTTGGATTAATTTCAGTATATTTCAAAACATGATAGCGTGCATGTACAAAAACGTACCTACAGATGTTGTTCCTTATATTTTTACGAATAAAGTTTCTTATTCACAATTAAAAGAGGTTTTTCATTTTTTTGCAAAATATCAAGTATATATATTTTCTATTTTATATTATTTGAATAACAACATAAAGCATAACAAGCAAATTATTTACTTAAAAGTTTACATTACTCTATAGAGTATTTTTGTCAGTGATACTTGTATAGCGATTACAAGCTGGTATCCATACTTTTGTAAGGATATCGGTATCAACAATAATTATATAATTATTGAGGAGTATAATCAATTGCACAAAATTCTCTATACGAACCCAACGCGCCTTCATTGGCGCGTATACATGGCCCATATTTGGCCAAAAAATATCGAATTGGTACCTACCGTTATCGATACTTTTTATTTTCGCATCTTTACCCAGACTTCACACCCATAACGGCACCGTCAAGGTCAAATTCTGTAAGAATCATTTTTATATAGGGAATCCTCAGAGATATTCTGCTGATTGTTTAGTATGCTGAGCTATTACTGCCATTATGGCCCGGTGAACAATATACTATTATCATAGCATAGTAAACAATCAGCATAATATTTCTGAGGATTTCCCACATAAAAATGGTTCCCACAGAATTTGACCTTGGGATGATTTTACGGATGTGAAGTTTGGGTAGAGATGCGAAAATGAAAATATCGATACCGGTACCAACCCGATACTTTTTAGCCAAATAGGCGCGTTTGGTTGGTACAGCGCATTTTGTACAATTGACTACACCCCTCAATAATTAGGTTATAGTATAGTTATTTTCGATAGCGATACAAAAGTATCGATACCAGCTTGGAATGCCTCAAAAAGTATCGATGACAAAAACACTCGATATTAGTGCAGAAGTATCGAGGTATCGTTAGCATCCCTACAAAAAATCATCCAAAAGGGGGATGTGCGTGTAATTACCGCCAACCTGAGTTATTGTGCTGGTTGTTTACTATGCTGTGCTATTATATCCACGTTTCCTGTCAATATCACCAATAATGCAAGAAATTCTCAGATTATAAGTTGTCGATTAATCATTAATACACCAAAATATACACAAAAAAACAGTAATAAGTTGTTCAGCAGGTGTTGGATACAGGGTAAGCATCTATACGAACGGTGGTATTGGACGGGAATCTCATAACTGTATATATAAATCTCGGTTTTAATGACCGCGTTTAAGATGGGCCCGCATTAATTCGAAGGTCGCCAGTGTAGCCTCGGGGCTTTTCCACTGACCAACATACCAAATCGACAGAGACCGATTTCTGCGCCGAAACAGAACTTGTGCGAAAGTTGAGGAAACTGTATTTTCTCTTGATGGCCAAGAAATAGCGACAAGTGAAAGGGGCACTCTTAGGGTGACCATCAATTTTGTATAATGTGCTTTATTTTGATAAGAACGACGCCGAGCCATGTAACAAAATAAGGAAGAATGCCAGTTTGGTTATTTTTATGCTTTTATGTTTGAATGAATGAATGAGGAAAAAAGAGATAATCCGGTGACGTAATCCAGCAAAAGCTACTTTTTTTATTATAGAGCTTAGGAAAATTGGTTTGATCGCAAGAACAGAAGCACTCGTACACCCGGTAGGGGAAAAGATCTCCTCCAGACACCATTCTTGTGGCGAACGGAGCTCTCATCCGCTAAAAAAACACCCTACCCCTCACCTATCGCGGTACGAGGTTTCTACGCCGGAACCGCCAGAGCATTACTTCAACGCAGCCCTCTCTCTCTCTCTGCTAGTGTTATTTGCCGTTTATGCTTATTGATATTTCCTTATCATAGGGTGGTACTATTGGAAGACTTTCTTAGCTTCTCTTCATGCTCCTTTGTTGACAATATTTCTGCAACCATGCCCTCAATTGCGTGCCACATCTCTGTGCTTTGCAGCATATACTGGACTATATTATCACATTTAAAGAAAGTGTGTTCCACAGTATCACACTGCCCACAGTCTAGCTGCAACTTGCGGAATCTGTCAGCTTGAACCTGTATAGGTATGCTTGAAAGCAACCATGCCCACTGAGGAACTGCGTGAGGTAATAACTCACATTTCCATGCTCTCTGCTGCTCCATACGACTAGGTCATTTATCAGCCTCCTTTTAGTTTAGTAGCGATTTTCTTTGGTTTGCCGTTACCTTCGGGTACCAGATGGCGCAACGGCAGAACCTTTCTGTCGCCTGCTCTCACATGCTTCACACGTCTGGTAGACATGAAAAATCTGATGCCCTCTATTTCCGTCAATCGACCTATGGTGCACTGATGATCGCTAATAAGCATGAAACAGCTGTCTGCGTACTTGTGGGCTGGCAGAGATATAGAGCAACCCTCGTATATCGGCTTTTATATGCAGCAGCATATAGAACCGCGCTCTCTGGTGGCTAAGCGGATGCGCCGTGGCGTTCCACCATGAAATCTGCTGCTGCTGCTGCTTAGCAGCGATTTTCTTTGGTTTGCCGTTACCTTCGGGTACCAGATGGCGCAACGGCAGAACCTCTCTGTCGCCTGCTCTCATGAGCTTACTTTGTTCTGTCAACGGATTCATCAGAAGCAGGTATCAGTTGTTCTTCCTCCTTTTTTGGCTGTAAACCCGAGCTCGATGTAAACAGAAAAAAGTCACTGGTAGGCAAATATGGAAAATACGATGGATGGTGAATCAGTTCGCAACCTAGTTCATGCAATTTTGCCATGTTTTCATTGATTTGTGACGGGATGCATTATTTTAATGTAAAGGCACCTTTCTATTTTTCAAGTAAGGTTGTTTTTTCTTCATTTCATCCTTTAAAAGTTCCAACAATGCTGTATAATAATCGGCTTATTGTCTGGTCATTTTCGAGATAATCGATGATATAATGCCATGCACGTACCAGAATGCGAATACCATAACGTTGGCATTCGTATTCTGCGTCTTTCCATGTTTTGGAGTCGGTTCATTATGTCCAAACAACCAGTAGGATATGTCCAACACGTGCGTTTGATATCAACAGATTCTCAGCTCTCAGCTATCTCGATCAACTTCACTCGATCACTCAAAATAGTTGTGTGAATTCAGATTTTACATTGCAACCCTAAGACAAGACAAGCACGCATTTTATTCGACATCCAAGGATAAACCATAAGGAGACTTGTACAAACTTATGGACCACTGTTTGGTTTGAAGTACCAGAGTGATATCAATGCAACCCATTTCAGAAATCTATTTTATTTTTTCATCATTACTTTATATGTACTTAGTGATACAAACAATATCACACTAAACGCTATGCCTTGTGTAGAGTATTGGCGAATTTATGTACATCTGTGTCCCTAACCTTCATGCTATCATGCTGCCACTCTCGCCTCATATCCTTTGCCGCTGGTATATCAGATGCCTCTTTTGATATCAGTCAGGACATCTGTAGAAGAGTACGTAACATGTCTCAGCATTCCATAATTTTTAATATGTTCCTTTTGTAGCCTTTTTTACTGATAATTAATAATAGGCTGGGTCGTATTCTCCATAAATCCTTGCAATATTTAATCATAGGTGTAATCTAAGAATGACGAAATAGAGTTAATCACCTTACATAGTAGCAGGTATACATTATTCTCGGCTTAATATGATCATACACTAAATATTAGAACATAACACTGTTATTATCTGTAATGACTCTACCTTCAAAAATATCTTTCCTCATTTCTCCTTCATGACTTTTCAACCTTACACAATTATTTCTGGTGTAATTGCGTTTTGATAATAATTGCATGACCATGAATATGATTTGGAAGCTGGAGAACAACACGGATAAATTCTGTGTATTGTGCTTATGGTATACACGTATCATATAGATATCAGTGAAATATTTCATGTCACGTTTTCTATTAGGATATACATGCAGCATAGCATATAAACTAGTAAAAGTTTAATGTGCAAATTTTTTGAATCAATATTTGCGCTCGGTAGTCACTTTTACTTATAGCCATTATGCGTTCAATCAGACAATGCATGACACCAACCAAAGTAAAATCTTGTGTACCTATGGAGTGCCGTGGTGAATTTTTTATTTCAGTTAGTCCTGGACACCGACGCGTCTCTTTTGTATTATTACAAGTCTTTATTACATGCATACTTGAGTGTACAGAAATTGAATATTTTACATTGTTAACAAATGTGGACAGTATCACACGTTCATAGAAAGCATACATTTTTGCAGAACGAGGCACTCCTCAAGTTTCAGTAAACAAAATTACGACTTAAAATAACTATAAAATCATGATCGGCTGTATTTGCTCTTATCCCTTTGCAGTGTCTGGCATACTACATTGCCGTGTCGTTGCTTGGCATAGGTCCTGGAATGTGCAAGGGGTTTCCAAGGATGGGCAAGATAACAGATGCTCGATCGTCTGCGTATCCTCATCCTAAAAGGTTATCCGCAGACCTGCCCATTTGGCAACTAAACCTGTTGACACTTTTCCAGGTCCTCTACTCCAGTTGTGATCCGGGAGGAGGCTTTTAGTTTAGTTCCAAGGTGGTATTTGGTTCTCTGTTAGCCGTTACTTCCACAGTACCTCGTTGGTTACTGACTTGGACTCTGTCAGTGGGTTAGTGGACGTAATGAAATTGTTTCTGAATTTCTGGATGTTGGGAACTTGTGCTCACATGTGTCTTTTGTCTAATGACTGTCTACTTCGTTCTGACATACTGCCTGATTTATGGAGGAGTTATTCCCACTAGCATGTATAGGTGATCCAGGTTGGTAGATTTCAGACAGCCCGTGACTATCCTTCACGCCACCGTAGCGGCCAGTGTTCACGACGACTCAAATTTGTCGTATCGACACCGAGCCGCGGAGTTGGGCCTCTCCCAAGAGACAACTCGACGAATTTTGCGTTTAGATTTGAGGCTGCACCCGTATAAGATCGTGCCAATGCAACAATTGAAGCCGGACGACCATAGGCCATCGCCGTGAGTTCGCAAATTGGGCGCTACAAATGTTGGACGAAGATCCTCATTTTGGTCAAAAAATCATCTTCTCAGACGAAGCCAATTTTTACCTCAGTGGCTATGACAACAAGCAGAAATGTCGCTACTGGGCTATGAACAAACCACAAATGACCGAAGAAGTGGTCCAGTTCCCGAAAAAATTGAATGTGTGGTGCGGATTGTGGCGCGGCGGCATCATCGGTCCTTATTTCTTTCGAAACGAGGAAGGAGACACCGTTACAACCAATGGGCGACGCTACCGAGCGATGTTGGAAGAATTTTCTGTGGCCAGAGCTCGACAACATTGACATTACCGACATGTGGTTCCAACAGAATGGAGCCACGAGCCACACAAGCGACGCAACACTCGAAATTGTTCGACAGAAGTTTGGCGACTGGATCAACACCAGACGAGCGTTCATTGATTGGCCACCGCGATCGTGAGATTTGATCCCTCTTGATTGTTGTCTTTGAGGGTACGTCAAATCGTTGGTCTACTCCAACAAACCAGACACTTTGGATGCCTTCGAAAACAATACTCGTGTAGCCATCAACGCCATAACGCTGTAAATGCTCGAAAAAGTCATTCGCAATGGGACCGACCGTTTGAAGCATTGCCAGCGAGCCGGAGGTGGACATTTGAATGATTTTCTATTCCATACATAATTTCATGGATGCAGCTTCAAAATAAAGCTAAAACCAATTTGATATCTCAAACCGTTGTTGTTTTATTTAATTTTTCTTTCCTATCGTTCTTATTGGGGCACCCTATAGATGCTGTCCAGACAAGGGCAATTCGACTAATTGGCGAACCGGCCTTAACGCGCCACCTCCAGCCACTTTCTCACCGGCATGTTGTTGATGACCTCTCACTCTTCTAACGATATTAAAACGGAATCTGCTCTTCTGAGCTATCCTCTATCGTTCCGCCGGTCACCGCTCCTATCAGATGCAGCGATCGCTGCATCTCATCCTAAGGTCGTCGTCTTCCACACATTAAGAACCGAACGGTACAACCGCGCATTTATTCCCAGGGTGTCCAAGGCTTGGAACGGACGGAGGAGATGTATTTATTGGGCCTGCAGGTGTTGGCCCATTCAAATCCTGCGTTAACAAACTTCCCCTAAAATAACCTTAAGCATGTTTATTTCGAGCAGGCTAAAGAACCGGCGGTCATGCGATTAAATGGAAATGTGTCAGTGACAGTAGCATGCTAATTTTGAGTATGCTTAAAAAGCATGCTATTTATGAGCATGTGTATCTGTAGCTTAAGGTAACAGCCAGATAATATGGATTTGGGCAATGCGATAGCTATAAAAAATGGAATATCTCGATATTTGGAACGACAACTTCACGGACGTAGCATATAAACAACCATTAACATCAATGTACATGTAAACAAAAATAGCTGCGGCTTCAAGAGAAAGTTAAACTAGTCGTTATTACACCTCATATCTGCTAAAAAGTTGAGTTGCTAATTAGAATAATCACTACATTGTCACTCGTAAATCAGATTGTATTTTTACTTTTATTGTAGATCTCTAATGATTTTAATGACCATATCTTGGTGTCCCAAATAACCTGGGAATGCGATAAACTAGGTACGTGTAGGAAAAAACTATAAGAGCTATACATCATACATATAATTACGCATGCATGCATAGGCGCGTTCAGCAAGATATGCAACAAGGAAATACTATCCGTACATACACGGTGTCCCAGTATAAAGTGCACAAACAAAACTGGGTGAAACTAGAGCACAACTTATAGTAACACAAAATGATATTTAGAAGAATCTCACAGAATTTATTTGCCTTATATTGACAGTTCAATTATTTTTTTAAATAATTACAACCTTTGAAGCATGCGTGCATTTCCTTGAAATAAAAACACTAATAATGCCTAATAATAGATACCGCTTAGCGAATAAAAAAGACCACCAAAAATGAGTTTCAAACCAAACGGCTTTTTAGGAATTTTTTTTGGACTAAATTTCAATTAACAAGAACGTACTATCCCTAACCATACCTTTTCGTCTCTTCATCATCATTATTGTTTTCAGATAATTTCATTTTGACGTTTTGTATAAAAGCATCGCTTACGCACTTTTCAGCCAAATTTAGGTTTTGAAGAAAATACCCTCATAACCATATTTTTTTAGGTTCCTTCTATTAACCCCCTTTCAATATCCTGTATAATGAAAAAACTGTAACGTTCTATTTCTAGCTTAAGATTTTATACATTGAGGTGGTGTAAGGGACGCTTTGCTACAAGACGTTAAATTGAAATGTCTCTACAAGATGCAAAAAATAGTATGCACTTGAGACACGACAAATGATAGTGACAATAAGCGATGCTATTCTTATGCAGATGCTGCAATTTAAGGGTCTAGGGTATAGCGCGCGAAATTGAGAATAATACGTATTCCCGTGTTAGCGAGGAGGCGTGGCCGCCTGTTCCCTTTCTCCAGTGTGTGTCTAAGATGAGGGAAGATAAGTTCAAAAATTCAAAGGTGAGGTCAAAAGGTCTAAAGGTAAGGTCCAAAGGTCACCATAAAAATGAATTTCGCATTTCCAGGCTCCTGTATATAGTTACCTTTAAACTTACAGTAATGATTCAAAAAGCAAATTGAAGAAGAAAGCTTGCTCTTTGTCACTTATTTGGCTTCTTTTTGATATCGTGTTTGATTGTTAAATTACAGACATTTGAAGAATGTATGCTTTTGCATTGCGAATATTTTTGCACACTAAAAAACATTTTTGAGAAAATCGCAAAGAGCTGTCATTCATTAAGGTCTTAACTCTCACCTTCTGAAATACTGTGTATGTAGTTTGAAAAACAAGTGAGTTCTGTTCGAAATGGGAATCCGTGTTTTGGAAAATACATATGTATAACTGTGTATACCCAGGTCCCTTAACGTCATCTAAAAAAGCTTGTGCTAAAGATAGAATGTTGTAGTTCTTTTATTGGATAGGATATTGGATAAGGGTCAATGGGACAAGGTGAGAAGGTACGGCTATAGGGTGTATTTCTTTAAAATTCAAAATTTATTAAAAAACTCTAAAATTCCCGTAAATAATTTTTTAAGCTCCGTTACTTTTTTTAACGATGATTTGAGACCAAAAGGCCAAACAAATAAACTCGCAATAAAAGGCAAACGCATTTTTTTTTGATTGTGTTAAATATCTCTTTTGGCGATGTATTATGATCTAGTTTCATTCAGTTTCGTTTGCGAAGTATTGTAAACGACACACTATGTTCTTGAATAAATTTCATCAGCTTTATTAAATCTAGAAGTAGATAAAAAAAATATCCTTAATCCCTCTCTTTACGTTACTTCAAGTCACGTTATCAGCGTTATCAAAACTAGAAGTATAGAATCAAAATATTCTCGAACCTACTTTTTGCAACACATTGCCATTTTTGGCTGAATTTAAAGGTTTTGTACTATTTTATGTAAGTTTTAAGTTCTTATGACGTCAGATAAAATGGAAGCGAGATTTACGCAGAAAATTGATTTTCGTGACCTTTTGACCTTAGATATCTCAAGACGTACAGGGGTAGGTATATGAAATTTTCTTGTACCTCATTATAACATCAAAATGAAGGTCTCTGCAAAAACTGTTCAGGCTCATACCACAGAAGAAGTCTTATTTATCTGGAGCATTGCCCAGTCATCTGCATACTCAAATTTTCTAGCTGTCGTATAACGCAAGGAAAATTCAACAGCATAGTTAGAGACAAAATGCAAAGAGCTCTTAACGTTGTAACAAGATGGACAGTTAAAAAGGGGCTGAACGTTAGTCCCTCCAAAACGTCCATAATTGCCTTCACCAGAAGGAAAAAAAGTACAGGGACTAGGACCTCTACAACTTCTGGGTAGTCAAATACAGCTGTCAGGGGAGGTTAAATACTTAGGGGTGGTACTAGACCTTAAGCTAACCTGGAACTCTCAGCTCAAAAGAGTAAAAAGAAGAGCCGAGATGGCATTAATGCTATCAAGGCGCTCGCATGGTAAGACATGGGGTTTAAGTCCAGCCATGGTGCATTGGACATACATAATGGTGGTGAGACCCATGATTACATATGCGACTTTGGTCTGGTGGCCAAAGATGAAACAGCGAGCTGCTATAACAGAACTAAGCAGGGTGCAAAGACTTGCTTGTCTGTCCATAACAGGTGTAATAGAAAGCGCACCCTCTGCAGTCTTAGAGACCATCCTGGACCTCCCTCCGTTGCAAATTGCAATAATGGGCGAGGCTAGAATGGGCTACTCTAGACTACAAACTCCACCAAGAGGAATTTACAAGGATCTTGGACACAACTAAATCGCAGAATATGTGGGGCATACCATAATGGATGCCAGAAAGGACCACATAACTCCGGAATATATCTTCAACAAGAAATTTGAGACTATAATTAGAGATCGAGAACTCTGTGAAGTGAACAACCTGCAACGGGAAATAGTCTGGTACACAGATGGATCAAAGACCGAGCAGGGCATAGGAACGGGAATCTTTGGAAGAGGAACTAGACAGAGTATTCCGCTAGGAAAATACGCTTCGGTGTTCCAGTCAGAGGTGTACGCCATCCTGCATTGTGCATGGATAGATAATGAGCGATCCTACAGAAACAAGAGGACCGCAATACTTACACTTAGGACACTGCCTAAAAGCTCAATCAGATACAAGGAATGGATGAAACAACAGCACAAGGAGCAGTGGAACTTGTTGCAGGGATGTGTTCATGGAAAAACATTCATAAAAGCTTCATGCAAGGAAACAGCTGAAACACTGCTCTCCTTGAGTAGGAATCAGCTCCGAATAACGACGGGTCTCCTCATGGAACATTGTGGTGAGAAGGAACACCTGGATAAAATGGGATTCTACAATGGAGAGCTCAACCGCAGATTGTGTGGTAGAGGGACTGAATCAACCCTACTTTGGCTCTGTGAGTGCGAAGCGCTAGATCACAAGAGACAGTAGGAAAACTGCATAAACTTATGCAGGGATCTGGATTGCTGGAGTGGATACTGTAAAAGAGAGGAGTTATATATTCAGTATTGACGGGGACAGCATGATCGGATGGCACTTGAAAAAAAATATGCATGTGTGCTATCTGTATTTAATTTATACATATTCAAGTTTTGCCCATAATTCTTCTGTCCTGTTTGAGGTTTCCTCATTTGCGTCCTGTAGATATTTATTCCCTTGGATTTTACTTAGCGTTCCGTTCAAGCCATCTGATATGATCTGTCGCTGTTGCTCGTTCTTTAGAAGTGTTAAATCAGTCGTTCGCATACTCAAATCTTTTAGCTGTTGTAAATGTATCTGGCATGTTTGCTATCCAAAACCTACCATCCATCCGTCACTCAGAGCATGCAATATCTCAGCTCCGGTCGCGACCGTGGTACTGTGGTACCGTCGATGCGACCGATGGTGGTACTATCTGCCGCTCCGCCGTGTGACAGCCAAGACCTCTTTTTCGAGGAGCAAAAGAACGCGGCAGCCTCATTTTATCTGATAGCGGTACCGTTGCATCCACACAGTAACTCAGCTTCCGCCGTGCTCGTTCCGATTTGCTCTGGCAGTACCGCCATTCAAATACCGCGATACGGTTGTTGCACTCCGCGACTCGCGCCATCGATCGGTACTACTACAGGTGCAGCGAAGCGGTTCCGGTGGAAAACTCGACGCCGGACGACGATTGGACTCCGGGAGATCAGAAGTCCGGTACTACGGTGACGTATTTTGTGGAAGTGCGTGCGAACTTGCGATGCTGGTGCTACCGGAAATGACTTTGCCTCAGGTAAGAAAAGAGTGTTCTAAGGATATACAGGCTGTTAATTAAGTATGTTAACAAACTTTAACCACGAATAGTACTCCGAAAAATAGAAAGAAAATGTCATATGAATATGAGTCCGGAAATGCTTTATAATGGAGCTACGCTCCTTTGCATGGGGCACCTTGAAGACGGTTTTCCCTCGATATTCTCGAAACCATTCATAACAAAATTACGAAATTAGGTACGATGGGTAAACTTTTGACGCCGAATCTGATTCTAAATTCAGAATTTTTTTAGAGGCGTATCATACGGGAGGAGTTAAAATAACCCCATTTTCTAAATGGTAATTTTTTTGACATTTTGATTTTAGAATATGTTATTCCAGAGATTTCTACGTAAAAATGGTCTCTTGATACATCTCGATAGGGCTAATCGTTTTCGAGAAAAATGCAAATTATTGAATCGATGCAGGCTATTGTAAATAGCACACACACAGCACACTTACTAAATAGATGAACATTTATTTATTTACTTTAGTAATAATAAATGCCTTAAAGGATCGAGGAAATTACAGAAATTACACAACATCCAAAAAAAAACTAAAAAAATTATTTAAACCATCAAACCCATTTTTAGACACCTGTAGGAAACAAACTAGGTAAAGGAAATTAGAGAAAATACACAATATTAAAAAATGAATCCAGACTTTTTTTATGCAAGTACAGACGTGTCATCTGTCGGATTCGGTAATACAGGTGCAGTGACGATTAGACTCCGGGAGATCAAAAGTCCGGTAATGTGATGTATTTTGGTGAAGTGCGTTTAACTTAAGATGCTGCTACTACCGGAAATGACTTTGCCTCAGATAAGGAAAGTGAGCCTGAAGGACCTATATTGCAGTGGTGGCTCACCTCACGGTGTCAGAAGCAGCCATTGGGTAATGGAACAGCAGCTAGAGTGTGTTAGAGCTCGGGCTGCACTTTTTTGTTAAAAGAATAAATGCGTTTGAGCTTTAGAGGATAGAGGATTACAAAAATTACACAATATCCTCAAAAAAAAAGTACCTAAAATAACAAACCTACTTCACCTGTAGGAAACAAATTAGGTAAAGGAAATTGGAAACAATACACAACATTAAAAAAAAATGAATCCAGACTTATTTCTATGCTAGTACTGACGTGTCATCTGTCAGATGCTGTACTACAGGTGCAGCGGTTCCGGTGGAAAACTCACCGGACGACGATAAGACTCCGGGAGATCACAAATCCGGTACTACGGTGACGTATTTTGTGGGAGTGCGTGCTAACTTGAGATGCTGGTACTACCGGAAATGACTTTGCCTCAGCTAAGGAAAGTAGTAATAATAAATGCCTCAGAGGATCGAGAAAATTACAGAAATTACACAATATCCTGCCAAAAAAAAATATATCTAATTCATCAAACCTATTTCCAGACACTTGTGGGAAACAAATTAGGTAATGGAAATTGGAAATTTTCATTTCATTTCATTTTTTCATTTTTATTTGTACTATTGTCATACGGTACATATACTGTCACCTTGAAGACTACGCCTTGTTTGAGGTATTGACATTTTGAAATATACATTGAAATTTAGCTAACCTATATTGACTGCTGCCCCTCTTATACTGCTATAGTTATCCAGCCCTTGCTACTGCTCTTCATGACCTGCAATGGACCTATAATAAAAGAAATGAATCCAGATTTATTTATTTATATACAAGTACTGTCATGTCATCTGTCAGACGGATTAGACTCCGGGAGATAAAAAATCCGGTACTACGGTGACGTATTTTGTGGAAGTCCATTTATTAACCCTTAAGCAATAATAATGCCGGTATGCCGTGCGGCTGCGCACACCTTAGCCGCCAGAATGCAGAAGGCAGTCATCTTTGGATACCTTCGTCTACTTGGGGCGCACGATGCGCGGACCCAGTGATTGCTCACCTCACGGTGTGAGGGGTAGTCACTGGGTAATGGAACAGCAGCTCGATGTGTTGTGTGATTTTTGTTGAAAAAATAAATGCGTTAGAGGCGAGGATAGAGAAAGTTGCACAATAGCCCAAAAAAAATTACCCAACTCTAAAAACTCACCTTCAACTTTTATTTTTCAAATAGCACCAAATAGTGTTTTCCACACACATTAAGTCCTTATTTTATTTGAAATCTTGTAGTACCTTTGATTTTATATACGCAAACTTATTTTTTTCGATCATACTATATGCGTAACATAAATAAAATAAGAATCTGCCTGACGCAAAAAACGGATAAAAATAAAACTAAGTGGATTTTTGAAGGTAACTACTGAATAACCTATATAATACGCCATGCTTTCGAAAACAAATGTCTTTTGTATCCTTTTTTATTACGAAAATATCACACCTCAAACTAACGCTCAGTTTATTTATTTTATGTTAATGCCTTTACAAAAAAATGGTTTGTGTATGAAATCAAAGGCACTACAGGATTTTAAATAAAATTATGATTATGATCATTAATCTAGAAAAAAACTGTGGGGTGATATTTGGAAAAAAGTGAGGGGTAAGTTTTAGGGGTTGAAGTAAAATGATTTTTTAAAACCATGGTGTGATAGATCATTCGGTACCCTTGAGACGCCTACTTAGTATTCTTTTTTGTTTGTTTTTCTTTCGAAAATATTACGCCTCAAATAGATCCTTATTTTATTTATTTTATGCTCTTGACTGACGAAAAAAGTAGGATTTTGTATAAAATCAGAAGTACTAAAAGATTTTAATTAAAATAAGGACTTAATTTGTTAAGAAAGGACTATTTGATGCTATTTGAAAAATAAAAGTTGGGGGTGAGTTTTAAGGGTTGAAGTACAAAAAAGAATGTTTTGAAAGCATGGTATGATAGACCCTGTAGTACTTCCAAACATTCCACCCAGTTTTCGTTTGAACTTTTTTTTGTTACGAGAATATCACGTGTCAAGGAAATTCAGGGACACCCTGTATATTAGCGACAAAGTATTATTCGTCGGGGACAGATGCATTTTTTTAGCAGCATTACATGATCAATAAAAATCGTACCCCCATTACCCCCCTTTATAGACGCCCTTGTGAGCTACCTGCATTATTTTCTCTTTGAATAACAATTGTTTTTCGCAAGCGAGCCTATTGAAGTTATAGACGACGAAGAGTATCCTCGATCTTGGAAGGGACACCCTTGAATCTTTTCCCAGTTACAATCCTGTATATCAAACAATTAGGTATACTAGAGCCTCAGAGTAACAACTGAACATAGAGATAGTAAACAACTAATTCTAATAGGCCAACATCTTTTCTTACGTTGTCATATTGACCACCAGATACGGCCATCATAATTGTTTACTATCGTCTTACTTGTATAGTATCCAGAAATATTCCATTCTACGTTAAAACAGACGGTATTTTGATGGTTCAGGAATGATTACAGCAAAATCAATAGATATGTTTACCTCTACTGCGTTACTGCATGTTTCTTCATCATAAACGCAAATTCTGTCTTTTGAGGAGCTGGCAACGCCTATGTAATTTTTCTGCGATTTGTTTACGGTAAACACCGACTGTCAAACGTTTGTTTTGTTTATGCGTCTTTTATGCTTGGTCAGTAAAATCGAATTTGCTATTTGTTGGTAACTGTAGTGAAGCTTTACGGACTGGCTGTGCTATATTCGAGTGTAGTTTAACAGTTTTTCGAGATGGGACAGTGCAGAGCAATGTTTGTAACATGGGTTGCAATGGAAGAATTTTCAGATTAGTTAGTAATGTTTGGAGGCTGAAGTGTCAAAAGATGATGGCTTTGAGCACGCCATGCTGAAGCGGTACTACCTCTATGTTCAGTTGTTACTCTGAGACTAGAGCTCAAGGACTTATTAAGGGGGGTCCAAAGGATCCGGAACCCCTCCCGGAACGTTATATAAGTACCGCTAAAGATGCACACGGCTAATAACCACTTTACACGCTCAAGAAGTCGATCAATTTTGTGACCTTGAAGAAATTCGTGAAGAAATCGACAAATTAGAACTTGCTCGATTTATTGAAGTTTTTTGGGGAATTCCAGGGATATCTGGGCCTACCGACAATACCAACTTCCTAATGACAGGTGATGATTTGCGTCATTTATCTGTGGTGCATTTGACCTATCTTCTATTGAGGACAGCGCCATAGTGACAATTTGCTTCCTGTATTCTGTAATATTTTGTTATGCTGAACAAGTCCTAGTCCTTTGGACCACCGCAAAACTAAATCCTCTGGATACGTGTCTGCTAGAGCTAGAAGTATGTAGTACCCAAATTAAGCTGTCATAAATGTATGTGCAGATGCATGAATATATATGACGCAATCCTGCAGATTATAGTTTACGACAGCATCTTAGATGATAGTAATAATTAGCCATTGAATTTGGAATCCGATGAGTCTTCTTACCATCGATAATGACCTTACTGCAGGTGCACAGCTGTTCTTCTAACAGTAAATATACTAGTTCTTCCTCTGATAGATCTCTCAACGGTAATGCCATTTTTGTTTCTACGGTCAGTGCAGTGGAAGACCGAGTTTTTTACAATCGTAGCAGGAATTGAGCGGGTACTCAGAATTTGATTAGCCGCTAGCGACCTCGGCTCTACGTCTTTTCAGTTCTTAAGGGGAGTCCATTCATTGATTTTCTTGGTATCATGCCCTTATAGTCATCAAAAAATGGAGTTAAGTTGATTGACTCAGTACTTCCCACACACTACGGTGATACCGTTCTATTATTTTCCCGTTGTATGAAGGTATAGTCTGAGATTCCCTTGCAACCATCAATCATCGCCCACCTACTCACAAAAGAAACATCCAACACAAAAATTCTCGTAGATAGTTTCTTCATCTAACTCGGTAGGAAGTAGGATGATACAGTTTTGCAATCTTCAACTGATATCCTAACCACATGGCATTCCGATTTTTGATACTAAAAACAGATTATATCATCATTATCAATTTTTAAAGGGCAATGCCATGTGTTTTGAGGTTTCCCAACCTATTCGAGATCCTATCCTACCTCGGCTCTTTTTATCACTCCAAAAAAAAAGCAGAAAATGATCAGAGATCTCTATAGTCCCCAAAACAAAGCTCGAATGGCTTTTATATTCTACTGTTTCTTTTTTAATTCAGTTTCACCGCCACTGACTGAATTTTCAAAAACCGTAGACATCATCGAGCTCTACTACTATACTAAGTAGGGCAGCAGTCGGATAAAGCTGAAAAGTATATTACGTCATTCCTTTACAGGATAATGAAGAGCCACTATGAATACAAAACATTTTTCAGTTTTACAGCTCCTCATCCTCAAACTCACTCAATCTTATTCCCTCTAAAAAATATGGAAGACGGTCAGGAACCCCCAAATCGCCTAAAAATAAGCTGTTTTCATATTTTTAGTCTTCCGATTACTGCGACGCCCGCCACGGTAATAATACTGTTTTAAAATTTCATTAAAATCAATACAGCTATTTCCAGGATACACAATACAGACCGGTCTAAAGCAATATTAGTATGAATATGTAAATCAGAAAATTCTAGGTACCTTGGTTTCCATAATTGGCAAGGAAACGTCTGGATGGACCTAAACAAGTGTGTTATACCACTAGGTCCATATTTCACAGGACAATGGAGAGCCCATAAAGGATGCAACAAATTCTCCTGTGGACCAGAATGAACAGGTTCTTTCTCACAGTCTCAGAAGATACGAAAGATCATAAACGTTCAAAAGTTCAAAATTTCTTAATGCCTCATGACTCCTAATATTACTGCAGACATTAGGAAGGCATATTTTTCTAACAAATTCTGGAGTTGCTGGAACCTTTCTCCAATTTTAGCTGCTACTCTGTCCAAAAAAAACTCCACTCGGTTCCCCAAAAATATGCTTTCTCCTAATTCTCCTTCGCCATGAAATAAGAATGTCAAGCTCTTCACACAAACTTTAACATAACTTAAGGCTCTGCGTCTTGTTTTTCTATAATGCTATACTTTAGGCGTTTATCTCTTGAGTACAATAGTGTACCTTAAGTCCTTATGTTTGCACATAAATTGGGCATCATTCACTTCACGCAACGCGACTAACAAAGATACTGAACCGATCGTGTGTTGAAGCTCTAATCTATTTCTGATGGCCTCCTTAGCGCTGTCAAAAATTGATCTGTAATGATTCTGTATCACCATTAGTCTATTCAAACCTTGGCCTGTATCAAACTATTACAGTTTATAAAGTCCATACGGGCTTTTTGAACCTTTTAAAGTTGATGGTGCTAAACCAAACAAAAAAAACCTCTGTTAGACTTAGATATAGGAAAGAAAGAACAACAACATTCCAATATTCCAAAGAAAGTCCTTTGTAGCCCTCTGTAATTTATGGCGTCGAGAACATCTGTTTTGAGCTTACTCAGTACCATCTCTCTAATTTTTTCGGCTGTCTTCTTTTTTTTGTTTCAATGAAACCTATAAAATATTTTACCACTAAAACTTCGATCACTTCGTATGAAAAGTTTGACTCGTTTGAACCTTACAGAAAATTTTACCCTTTTTGTACCTTCTCATTTCATCATATCAAAAAAAGTGTCGTCACATAGCTGGCGTTTACGCACAAGGATATGTCGCGAGCCGGTTTTTTAAGTCATTATAGTTATTTGTTAGTTATTACTGTAATTTGAACTGACTGACTGACTGCTCATCTGAAATGTGGAGCAACACTTTTTCTGTCTAATCAAGAGAAAGTACAAATAAAGCAACGAGTAGGTACCGCGTGCTTTTGACGCTTCCACAGAAATAATTTTATCGACATTCTTATATCCAGAAAGGGATGGCGTTGACTTTGATAGCTTTGATAGCTTTCAAATATCTCAAGGTTTTTTCTATTATTATTAAGGATAGGATAAGTTTGAGTAAAGAATTAAAGGTACTACAAGATTTTAAATAAAATAAGGATTTAATTTTGGATCTATTTAGTCCTTTTTGGAAAACAAAAGTTGAGGGTGAGTTTTAAGGGTTGGTGTACAAAAAAAAATGTTCTAAAAGCATGGTATGGTAGACTCTATGGTACTTACAAAAATTCCACCCTGTTTTCGTTTGAGCTTTTTTTGTCAAGGAAATTCAGGGACACCCTGTATACAAATTTGTTGGTTGCTGAAATCTCTTATTTTCGAAAGCCTCTGGATTCTATGCAATATGCTGACGTAAGGACTACACGGCTATGGTCCGATGAACTCTTCTCTCTCTCTCTCTCTCTCCGTTTCGCTGGCTTTTGGGCTATTCGACCGGCGTCGACACGGTATCTTGATGGGGACATTCTCAGAAGTTGTTACCTTCTCAGGGAGTTCCGAGAAACCGAGGCCGGTGATGAACATACTAAACCGTAAACAGACTTTAAAGAAATTTTCATTTCCTCTTGTATGTCTAATTTTGCCTGAACTATTCAAGTACCGCATTTTTTTTTTGTTATTACATGATAATAACAATATCTCTATTTACAAACATATAGAATAAACAAGCCAGCATACCTACAGTAAAAAGAGAAAATTGAGTACCTACATCGACAACTAAGCAGTTATGATCAACGAAACAAAAAACCTGATTGCAGTTGCATGCTTGCATATTATAATCGCGGTAAAACACTTACAGGGTGGTCCAATAATCAAAGACTTCATTTTTGTGCTCGCAAAGTTTTAACGCTCAACAACCTTATTCATTTGTTTGTAAAATATTGCCACCCTCGAAGATTACACCTTGTAGGAGGGTATTGGCATAATTATGACATTCACATTACATTTTGATCAGGATACCTTCTTGTCCTTGGGGTGAGAAATTGTCCCTAAAGGCGGATGAACCGGTCGATACATCTGGTCAACGGCATGAGGATGCAGAAAGCAAATGGGAAACTACTGCATTAAAGATCTTAAAGATATCCCAAGAGAAACTCGTAAAATGAGTACATTTTACGAGTTCACAACATGTGAGTTAAGACATTGTGACTATGATGATGATTACATTTTGATAATATACCTATCATCCAGCTATTTGGTCATTATCACTGTGGGCATTGGCTCCGGTCATCATTCGGTCTTGTTTTTCTTCCTTGTTGCACAACAGGGCTCCAGCAGCTAATAACAGGTTCGTTTTCTCATATTATTCGACCATTTGACCGGTTGAAACGCTAAATTTTGACGTCAATGGTTATCAGAAGAAAATTATAAGTTGACAGATAAAAAAACTTTTTACAACGACTGTCATCCAAACATTATCTATGATTCAAACATCGTTGTAAATTTTGGCACATTCAGGAATCTCAGGTAATGAGATAGCCGCTAAGGCAGCTAATAATGCCAGTAAATCTGCTATCCTTAGTAATGTATCGGGCTTCACATATATTTTTATCCATTACAGAGCAAAAATGACAGGCTAATGGAGAAACAAATGGCGAGACCTTAGTAAAAATAACCAAAGCAACTATTTTTATATACACCTAAATCTACCTAACTCAGACTAACAACTGAACATAGAGGTGGTAAACAAACCACTTCAGCATGGCGTGCTCAAAGTCATCATATTTGACACTTCAGCCTCCAAACATTGATCAGCTGTGACCTCGCAGTGACAGTTCAAATTGTAAACAATGCCGTGTAACGCCAACTAACTTGAAAATTCTTCCAATGCAACCCATGTTACAAACACTGCACTTTTTGAGTTCCATCTCGAAAAACTGTTAAACTACTCTCGAATATAGCACAGCAAGTCCGTTAAGCTTCACTACAGTTACCAACAAATAGCAAATTCGATTTTACTGACCAAGCACAAAAGACGCACAAACTAAACAAACGTTTGAAAGTCGAGCTTCTACCGTAAATAAGTCGCACGAAAATTATGTCGGCATTGCCAGCTCCTCAAAATGTATGTAAGACTTCAGAATTTGCGTTTATAATGAAGAAATATGCAGTAACGCAGTAGAGGTCAACATATCTTTTGATTTTGCTGTAATCGTTCCTGAACCATCAAAATACCGTCTTTTTTAACGTAGAATGGAATATTTCTGAATACTATACAATTAAAACGATAGTAAACAATTATGATTGCCTATCTGGTGGTCAATATGATAACGTAAGAAAAGATGTCGGCCTATTCGAATCAGTTGTTTACTACCTTTATGTTCAGTTGTTACTCTGAGGGCCGGTTTCTCAATGTTCAGTTAAAGTGTCAGATAAGTATCTGCCAGATAGCGTTGCCATGGATACAACTGTCAAATAAGATTTACGTGACTTTGTAAGTTTAGCCTTCAATTGTTTAAACAATTTATCTAACAGTTGCTGTTATCTTGCAGATAAATATTTAACTGGACATTGAGAAACCGGTCCTGAGCTACCTAATAAAGTACCTCTTATATACTACTTCAACTTGAATAGAAGTTATTCTAAAATCATTACCCGACTTAAACTAAATCATGGTAACTTCCCCTCCCACCTCCATAAAATAGGAATTATGGAATCTCTCATTTGTGCAAACAATAATCAAATTTTGGACATAAACCATATTTTTTTGGTTGCAGTGCAAACCAACGTCATTCCCACAATTTGTTGACCAAATGTAAACAAAGAATCCCCTAACCAACTAACATACATACGCTACTTGCTAGCAATGATAAAGATGTATATGGTTTGTTGACAGTCTTCCTAAATAGAACTGAAATATTAATCTGAAATGACAACAAAAGCACTTTGTGGCAAAAAGGATACTAGCCTAATGCCAGTGCTCGACGAAAAAAACTCATATTTTAAACAAGCGTTTTTCATAAATACAATAAATTGAAAAATTACGCCTTTTCTGTTTAAAGTCACAACATGGGAACAGCAACGCCGCATCCAATAAGACTGGAGTAAAGGTGTTTGCAGTATGTAATGGCTTTTGTCAAAAAACTTTGTTTTGCAACAAGTTATGCCATAAAACTAGCAGGAACAAATAAAATTCTTTCCGAATGAAGCACTAATAACTTTCTCTAGAGGATTGCCCATAAAACCGCTGTCAGCCGACCCTGTGCAACCGGAATCTGCGAGTTAGGTGTGGCTCTTCCTCTTATAGATGAACACAAACATTCTCAGATGTAATAAATATTTACGTCGCATCGATCAGTATCAACAAACTTTCCAATTCATGAATGTAAATGTTTCCTTTCTTGGACATTGGACATTTCCTTACTACAAGCCGTGAGCTTCCCATTTTTCACATATTTGGGATCATAGAAATCGTTAGTATCAGGAAGGCATTTTCACCTTCTTAGCAGGAACCGTTATAATTTATAATTTATTTATTGATTTATCTATTTAGCGTATGGCTTACATCACAGTACATACATGTATATTCACAAACAGATGTCCAGTTTTGATATATAATCAATTGCTTCCTGTGTTATCATTAGGAAATCTTCTAAATTGCCTGCATATGCTCTTATTGGACAGCCTTGCACTATGTGGCTGATGGTCTGCCTATCGGCTCCACAATCGCACGTGGCTGAAGGAAGTTTGCCCCACCTGTGTAAGGAGTCGGCGCATCTTCCACAGTTGGTTCTGATTCGGTTAAGAGATGTCCAAGTTCTGCAAGGGAGATCGAATCCTGTAGGTTCGTTGGCACGGCATGACTTGATACATTGGAGCTACTTCCCGTTCCCATTTCTCTCTCCATCGCTCATTTATGTCAAAGTTGGTTTGGTGGATCACATGATCAGTTTTCAAAGGAGGGTGCATCGATCGCAGTATATGTTGCCAATATTTGTTGTTCTTCAGTTGTCCACTAACAGATTCGCTAAAGAAAACGTTTTCCCTGTATCATAGCTGGTTATTTAGTTAGTAGTAGTGATGAGGAGGCGAGGTCAGGCAAATAGGCCACATTTGGCCCTTTTTGCCAAACCCACGCAACCAACAGTGAAGACACTGAAAACCTTACGTCCTAAAAAGCTCCTCCTTGACGAACCTACCATATCTCTTGGCAAAAGTCAGTATGTCCAACTATCTCACTGAGTAAAATGACTCCTCCTCGAACTCCATCGTGACAAATATCTGAGTCCTGATGACGTTGCGATACACAGTGAAAATACAATCTAGATGTACTTTAAAATTATAGATAGATTACCACATACATTGAATATCATAAATTCCATCAAGAAAAATTGTAATTATAAGGCTAAATAAATACTATGAAAATATATCTAAAACACTTGCAATCTTGAAACTATTAAGCAAAAATCTCATGTATGCTATATACATAGGTACCTTTATATAAACGTAAAGTTAAAAACAATGAATCAAACTCGACAAACAGAATATGTCGTCTAAGATCCCCAGTAGCTCAACAAAATATATCAACACATGCTGATACTCTTTCATTATTAAGACACGTGATACACAGAGGTAAATTAAAAAAAAAGTTTGTACAAGATGCGGTCAGGTAAAAAAATTAATTGACAAGAGGAACTCGTAAATTTGGTACTCGAAAAGGCCAGTCCCCTGAAGTGTCAGATAGTCTAACTATGAGTTTTTGTCACTTTCTGGCGCTAGGACCAGGCTTATCCAAATATTTTATCTTTGTCACTTGACCTAAGTAAGAAAGTGACAAAAACTTCCGGTTAGGCTATACGACACTTATCAGGGGTTGGTGAAATTGCTGTAATTAAAAAATGCAAAGTTGCAAAGTCTCTACGCTTGGGCAGACTAGATACATGGAACCAACTTATTTCATTGCGGAACCCCTGAGGTAGATAAACGTCATCTAATTGAAACCATAGGTACTTGACAAGACTTCTCTGAATGTTTCCTAGAGTTCTCGAATGAACTTCGTATACCTCGTATTGGAAATCACAAAAATGCAGCAATATTCCAGTTTCGACTTGACAAAGTCTCAAAATAAAGTTAAGAATGTTCTAAGCTGCTTGAAAAACACTTCGAATACTACAAACCCTAAACTCTTATAGGCCCCTCGATACCAAAGAGTTAAAATGACAACTGAGTATGAAAGATTATACCCAAATCCTTAAATTCTTGATCTATTGACAGTATCGAGTCACACAGCTCATAATGTAGTCTATTGCAGTTAACTTCCTGGTGAAAGAAAGCTTGATGCGCTTTATCTATATTAAAAAGATCGTTGATTTGACACTACTTCTACGGAGCTGCTAAGTCAAATAACAAGGGTCCTAACACACATCCCTAGGGCACTCCTAATGCAACGTGAATCATATTCAGTTGCCAGTGAAATAACAAGGGTCCTAACACAGATCCCTGGGGCCCTCCCAATGTAGCGTGCATCTTAGTTGACAAGTCCCTGTTTTCCCCACATGACTCTCAACTATTTAGATAGGCTTCTAAAAAGGTTATAAGCTGCTGAGAGAGGCCATAGTTTTCAAGTTTCACAAGTAATATGCCTGAACCACTCGACCAAAAGCCTTGGAAACTGCACTACCATCTGTTAAACAAGAAATTTGTTGGCGGGATCACGGAACACTAAACCCACTACATTCAGAGTGGAATCCGCTAAACAGGCAACAGTGCTTATAACGTCTTCCGTCAAGAGGATATGATACATAGCACTCCAAAATACTGTTACTCCATAAATAGTCATTAATCAAAAAAGATTATCAGTTCAGCAAGATGATATATTACTTAACACGTCGCGCTCTTACAGGTCGTTCATCATTACCTGTACATGTACTTTTACTTAGTCGTGCAACTATTGTAGTATTTTCCTCGCTCAGTTTTTCAAGGGCAAAGCATTTACACATCTGTTCTATATACAGGACAAATTCCGAGAAATTCAAATGCTGGTCCAGACGCTACGTTTTCTAAAATGTTTTGTATGTGCAGCTTCAAAGCTGAATAAAAACGTTGCAAAAATAGAGCATCCACATGGTGCCTTCCGGTATTTAATTTTACGCCATCTTGGTGACATTAATCATTGAGGAAGTACTACTCTAGTCAGTGTTTGCATATTGCCTTGTAAAGAGATAGAAACAAGTGACATGTTTAAGTATCAGTATTCAAAATGGTCGAGGAAGTGGCTTCTAACAACATTTTACTCACCTCAGATTACTGCGGGAATTATGTGATGAACCTAATGACTGAATTTAATCGTTTCAGAAGTACAACAAAACGAAATACCACAAACGTGGCTTGTAGATGTCGTATTGTCGAGCCCAGATCTACGAGATTTATTTTTCCCAACTCTCCTAGGTAAACACTCCTTTAAGAATTAATCTCCTTACCACCGTTTCTCTATCTGCGGTCATCAATTTATTTGAATTTTTCTACCAAAATCTAATATACCTGCTTCATTTTGTCTCTATCACTATTATTAGACTCGATACACCAAATCTATTGAAAACTTTCATATAATGCGATAAACTTAGTCAAAAGCTCCCGAAAAATTGTAGAAGGTGTGTTGTTCTCATGCGAACAGAATGTATTGAAAGAGCCAACTCCTATGTACCGAGTTGTCTGCACATTTTATAGATAATTATGCCCTGCCTGCTCAGTTATCGCTCTGCAACTGTACCGTCTCCGCGCAGTTCTTAAAATGTGCCCCCCTCAGAAGTAATACATCTGGCAAGCCTGATCCAGGGATCCAGATATCTGTCTATCCCTTACACATCTGCTGCTTAAAATAACATCCAATCCAATATACAGCTTCGCAGGCGACAGTACATTCTATATTCATATCGTGCATGGAACAAGCCAAGTCACTATCATTCCAGGAGACGGTAGGTCAACGACAGCAACACAGATCAACATAGATATCAAAACAATTGTCGAGTGGAGCTTAGTACATAAAGTACAGTTTAACGGTACAGAAACCTCAGGCAATAACACTGACAAAGAAGTCTCACGTTGGCTTACCAGCTGTGGAAATGGAGGGTCACCCAATAGTCGCGTCACCTTCCTTCCGTCAAGCTTTTGGGGATCAATATCAACAATAACATGTCCACGAAGCACTCTCTAAAGCTTCTGGACACTATCCAGAATAGAGCAATTAGACTAATCGATACGCCTAACCTCACAAAGGAGCCCCACAGCCTGGAACATTGGAGAAGGGTGGCTGACCTATCCCTTTCTTACAGATTCTATCAGGGAAGATAATCGAGTGAGCTCTCTCAGCTGATAATAACACCGAAGGTCGACCGAACGAGAAACACTAGAGAGGCTCTGCGAGCTCATCCTTACCAGGTCGGGGTCTCTACTCTCCGAGCCAGTCTGCTCCAGTATTCCTTCTTTCGGAGAACTTCGTCGCTGCGGAATGAGCTGCCGGGGAATTTGTTTCCCAACGGCTACAACCCGCAACATTTTGAATCTAGCGTGCACAGACACTTATCCTCTAGCAGCGCCATAGGATTCCTGCAAAGGCGCTAGGCTGACCATAGAAAAAAAAAGATATAAGGAGAAGTTCCACAGCACATGTATTTCAAGCCCCCAAAATGCGTAAAATAAGCACAAGCACAAGGTGCTCATATAATAATAATAATAGAATAGTTTATTGAGCAAAACAGAACGTACATGATGATGAATATAAGTATAAAAACAACAATATTCTGTTTGCATCAAAAGGTCCCGATGTTGCAAACGCAGTTTTCAATCGGACCCTCAGAAATATTGAATTTGATATGCACAAGGTGCTCATATTCTGCCCAGCTCAGCAGTTTATTTACTGTCTTCATTTGCGGTATCCTAACTGTATTGTTAAGAACGTGGATCTATGTATGTAGCGTACGCATAATAGATAATAGAATAGTTGAACGTAATGATAATGATTAATTATGCAATACATCGAAACAACGAACGGTCGGAGGCCTGCATTAAATAAAAATTCATCATGCGTGACAATGAGTCCGTTAAGATCATAAAAACTCACAGATTATACTCAAGCGAACAGGCTCGTATAATTTATAAAACGATTAACGATTTAGAGACGATGCTGTGCTTTTAAACGCTTCGGTAAATTCTACTTATTTAGAATTGAATAATACGTAATATCGGTAAATTGAATTATGCCTTATTGATTTCTCTAGTTATTGCTTCGATTGAATGATTTCCAAGATCAGTAAAGCGGGATAATAATAATTTATTCGTACTGAACAAGCAATACAAGTCAAAGAAGCAGAAGTAATACTTAAACGCAAAGGTCTATTCGACACAAACGGCATCATTCAGAAATTCTTCAACACTTAGCAAGATTTCAAAAGAAATTTGACAGATTTTTTCAATTAATAAAAAGAAAGATTCCTTATTTGGCTCTTATTGATTTCTTGGTTATTACTTTATTTGAATGATTTCCAAGATCATCAAAGTATTCGTACTGAAGGCAAGGAAAAGCAATAAAAGTCAAGTTGATTGACCAGTACTTTACACACATTACGGTGACACCAGTTCACTATATTCTCATAGCATGAAGCTATATTCTGAGATCCTCTTGAAACCAAATCATCGCCAGCCCTCCCCCCCCCAAAATTGTGGTATGCCGCTAGGTCTTTTGTTTACAGGTTAATGGACAACCTATTACCAATACTACATACGTTTCAGTTTTACAACCACCAACCTCCATATTTTCAGTTTTTTTATTATTGCAGTGCCACCATTGACACGATTTCTAAAAACCACTAAAAACAACAATAATACTGTGTCATTTCCAGGTTATACAATACAGAACGATTTAAAGCAATACTCGTATATATGTAGATTAGAAGATTGTAAGCCCCTTGGCTTATGTAATAGACAAGGAAACGTTAGGAAGGACCTGAAAAGGTGTATTATGTCGCTAGGTCTTTCTTTCACAGGAAATGGACAGTCTATTATGCATACAACACACTTTTCACTTTTACAACCCCCCACTGCTCAACCACTCCAATTTCACCCCTACCTAAAAAAGGTAGAAAATAATCAGAAGCCCCTAAAACATCTAAAAACGAAGTTTGAGCTGTTTTCATATTTTTTGTTTTTTGATTTTTGCTACACTGCCCCTAACACGATTTCTAACAACCTTAGGCGTCTTCCATCCTCACCATGGTAATAATATTGTGTCAAAACTTCATTATAGTCAATTTAATAGTTTCCACGTTACAAAATACAAAACGATCTAAAGCAATAAATACTTGAGGCTTTTACCGGAAAAACGTCATTAGTCCAAAACTAACATATTTGGGAAAATTAAAAAACTTCCCAGCATGTAAAAATTTGATTAGATTGATTTATTGCCATATCTGGTAGAAGTAAAAGTATATAAGACACATCGTCTTAGCAGTAATTATTTTATTGTAAAACACATATGAAAAAAACACAAAAAATACATGGACATATGAGGTTTTTGAAAGAAAAGGTTAAAAAGTTAGTGTCCTTAATACAAACAGCATGAAAATAAAATAGATTCCGATACAAAAAACAAAGAAAGAGTGATCTTGAACAACTTATACCTAATACAAAAACCGATCAACTGAAACAATCAACTTTGGCTAACCAAAAAACCCGATATCTACCACTCAGTCTTCTCAACCACTACACTACTATATTATCATCGTTGGCGATGACAAAGTTACCAGCAGTGTCAGATGCTGTGTTGTACTGGTTTGTTATCAAGTCATACAATTTTGCATGACACACTACATGCAACCAATCATGTACAATGCACAAGTGACTTTCTTAGGTGAAAGAATATGGACATATGATGTTTTTAGAAGAACAAGTCAATTTTCCTATGTAAATAGTATGGAACCTATAACATTTTTTCGAGAAATAATTATTTCTATCCATGTATATGGATGTTAGAAATGTGATGATGCCATTATCTGAATTTTCGCAAAAAATTGACTGAGGTTTTTCCGAGAAACGCCTGACTTGTATGTACATAGAAAATTCAGAAGTCCCTTAGTTTCGGTAATAGGCAAGGCAATGCCCGGATGGACCTAAAAAGGTGACTTATGTCGCTAGGCCTTCCCTCACAGTGGACAACCTATTATGACAACAAATTTTTCACCTCCCACCAAAAAAAAAAAACCTAGAAATGTATATGATAACCCTTGGCGAAAATGATGCAGTAAGTGAAAGCACTAAATGCAGACGATATGATCCTAAGCCCATTTCACTCAATCTGTGGTACACCGGGTGGATTCGAATGGATCTCCCTATAGCTGCATATCAAGCGTCAGCAATAGCTCGAGTGGATCTCATTCTGTCTCGAAGGGCTAGTAGTCGTAGATGACATTCTTGCCGGTCTGTAGTTTTTCTACGTGCTCCAGAACCTCTAGTTCGCTACATTCGCCCTTCTGCGATCCAAGCGCGTCATGCTGCTACAACTGTAGTCACACTACGTTCCATGACTGCAGCAACTGCTCTGAAAGATGCACCATGTTCTCGTTGGCCTACCAATCTGACCCCGTTCAAAGGGACTGCGTAAACTGGAGCTGTCGTCTTCTATGGGGCGTCTTGACACAACCAATTAGTATCTCGCCACATTTGCAGTAGATATAATCGTTTTTGAATCTACAAAAAGCCTTGCTTTGTTTCTACACGTCTAGAGTTTTTTTAGAGGTGCCATGTAGATGAATAGCGTCTGAACGAACAAAAAGTGTTACATGTGTTCTAGAAATGGTACTGCCAAGCTGTGTACAAATTTTCAATGAAAATGTCCCTTTATTTCTAGGTGTTCGGATGTCACTTGCGATTAGTATACAAACAAAATAATATCACATTATTAAATTGTCATGTGACAAACTGATCTTATCTTAACATATTATTTGCTGCTTCTCAGGATATCTAGTGGAGCAGTATTTATATCTAAATCTGTCATAGCCATAGAAGATCACGCAGGGGCGTATCCAGACCTCAGTCTTGGGGGGGGTAGCGGGGCATGCAGTTGTGTGTGCTTTCACCATTTTTTGTAATACCTTCGTGAAAGATGTTGATGCAAGAGAAAAGGAAAATGTTAATAGTGTTAAAATAAAAAATGGAGTCAAGTTGATTGACTCAGTACTTCCCACACATAACAGTTCCAACCAAATCATCGCCCGCCTGTCGTCAAAAAACATCCAACACAAGAACTAGTAAATAGTTTCCTAAATCTCTCCGTAGGAACTAAAACGACACAATTCAGCTTCAACTGGACGAAACGAAACAATCAGGAACCCCCAAATTGCTTAAAAACGAAGTTTGAGCTGGTTTTATATTTTTAGATTTTTATTATTGCTGCGCCGCCACTGACACGATTTTTGAAACCATACGCATTTTTCATCCTTGCCGCGGTAATAATACTATGTCTAAATTTCATTAAAATTAATTCCATAATTTCCATGTTGCTAAATTCAGAACGACCTGAATCAATACCTACCCCTACCAATACCAAATCCCTTGATTTCTGTAATAGCCAACGCAATGTTCGGATGGACCTAACAAACGTCTATTATGTCGCTAGGTCTTTCTTTCCCAGGTCAATGGACACTATTATAAATGGAATAAATTTTTGAGTTTTACAACCCCCCACCCCCTAACCACCCCAATTTCACCCCCACCCAAAAAAAGTAAAAAATGATCAGAAACCCCTAAAACGCCGAAAAACAAAGTTTGAGCTATTTTTACATTTTTAGTTTTTCTATTATTGCCGCGCCGCCACTGACACGATTTTTCCAAAACATGCGCGCTTTCCATCCTCGCCGTGGCAGTAATACTGTGTCAAAATTTCATTAAAATCCATTCGATAATTTTGGCGTTACGCAATAAAGAACGATCTAAAACTAAAACATCACTCGGATGTATACATCACAAATTATTCTAAGTCCCTTGGTTTCTATTATAAGCAAGGAAATGTTCGGATGGACCTAAAAAATTGTATTATGGCGCTAGGTTTTTCATTCACAGGTCATTAGAGAGCCCATTATGAATACAACAAATTTTTCAGTATTACAACCCCCCACCCCCCAACCACCCCAAATTCACCCCCACCCAAAAAAAAAGTAGAAAATGATCAGGAACCCCTAAAACGCCTAAAAACGAAGTTTGAGGCGTATTTGAAATTTTTCGTTTTTTGCTAATTACTCCGCCCCCCGTATAACGATTTTCAAAATTATAGGAACATTACCTACTACGACCCCACAGCATAACGCTGCCCAAATTTCATCACAATCCATGTAGCGGTTACTGAGATTACGAGGGTAGAAAAACGCGACAGACAGACAGACAGACAGACCGACAGACAGACAGACAGACAGACAGACAGACAGACCGACGGAAATGAGTGACGTGGATTTTCGTTATGTACACATCATAAAACGCCCAAAAAACGTATTATCTCAAAATCGAAAATTTTCGCGATCACAATACTCCCCTCACCTATCGGTGTGGGAAGTAAAAAGAAGATATTAACAGCAAGTGAAACAGTGGAGTATCAGGTATTTTAGGGACATGAAATAAAAAAACTATTGATGCATTCATCAATTTTAATTCTACGGAATACAAATAATATGTAATACGTATATCATCCGTGAACATTTTATTGGTACAGCATACAAAATTAAACGAACATGAACACTCACCAGTCAGGTACCCTACAACACGTACTCTATTTTTTTAATTAGTGTTTTAACTTTTCTAGTCGGTGCAACTTTCAGAACAGGTAATTAACGAGTTAGGTAAATTTTTGTGACAAGCTACCACGTTGTATAGGACATTAGAGAGGTTTTGAGCCACAAAAAATTGGGACGACGCTATCCGTAAAACATTATTCTGAGCATACGCAGTGTGTTTCGAATAACGGATAAGCGTGTGTCTTGTGTACAGTTTTTGTAACCGGAATCTGTGACGTCTATCGTTGCGTTATTCGACAATTGACATTAACAATTATTGGACCTATTTGATTCTAACTTAACCTCACATTATAATCGATTTGGTCGAAAATGTCCAAAAAATGTTACATGCAACAAGTAAACACCACAAGCAGAAAATAGATCACATCACAAGTAAAATAAAAAACAGGTTATGAGGGATCCCCGAAGCATGACAGTTCAGATTTCACTACCATGGTTCAGTCCCGTGATGATCACACGCTGTTGCCAGAGACACCTAACTTTGTAGCTTTTATTGGATAATACTGTCAAATAAAATTGACGGAAGAAAACCTGATCCTTTTGTACAATGATGAACTACAAAATAAGTTTGCTATCAAAATCATCACGGTTTTTTTCCCATTGCCGCATGATGGTTTAGACCTGTCAATACCGCACGTAATCATATCGTACCGTAAACTTCCGTAGCTAACATACTACTTTATCGGTTATTCGCCGATTCGGTTATTTCGGGAAAATTGCGCATGCCACAAATAGCCGATAACGTGCAATAACGTCAAGGAAACGGACGTCCAAAAACTCTCTATTCAACTAATTATGTAACAATGGAAATATATTAGATATGCATCACTGTAATAATGCAAAACAAACCCTTTTGTAATTTAGTTACTGCATAAAAAGAATTTTTTTTCAGTGCGACAACTGCTTAAACAAATAAGTCAAAGTTGAATCGATCGATCGATTTTTTTCGAAAACCTTGGGGGGCAGGGGTAATTACCCCTGGTACCCCCCCTTGTATACGCCTGTGAGATCACGAAGTATATGAGCTTTGCTCTCATTAATGCAACTGATTACAGAACTACTTGAAAATTCGTTTATAATCTTCCTTTATTCCTTCCTATCTACCGTGCACGTAAACTCAAGAGGGCATTGTTCTCCGTTATACCTAGGTCGGCCAATTTGACTAATTGTGAGAAAAAACCTCTTTTCAGATACATCATGTATAATTTGAGACTATTCTTCATCCTCCAGCTCGTTACGTTGAAAAGAAGAATATGCTCGGTCGTCACGCTGTATAGCTTCCACAACCCATTTATTTATTATTACATCTATTTGCAATATTTTAACGGTGGTTTTTCTAGCCTCCAGCGGGCATGTACGCTCAGACGAAATCGTTCAGGTGCTGCGAGGTAATTTCTCCTTCGAAATGTCCGTGTTCTTCGCGAAGACTAGAAGAGTAATCCATCTGTGCTTCGCGACTGATGGTACAAGCTATTGGTGGACGGAAGATCGTCTGATTTGCGTTCACTGCCGAGCTTTCGTCACGATTGCACGGGACATCCTCAGGGCACGATGACGACTGAGACTGCTCTTATCACTTATAGCATAAAGCTATACAGGCTGTCCATTTAGTGTGTACATCTTCGATATCTCGCAAGGTATACCTGATAGAAGAAAATGTCAAATATAAAAGTTATTTGGTTACTTATGAGGGATATCCCAAAAATATTTTGAAATATACAGGGTGTTGCGTGAAAGTAGGATAGTGATCAGCCTGATTTTTTTATATGGGACCATAACTTAGGAGTTTTTGAACATACAGATTTAAAAAATGCTAACATACGTGTTGTCAGATTTACCACTTTTACGTTAGACGTCATAAATAGGGCATTCCATTCAAAATTATGACGTGAAAGGTAAAATTGGTAAATGTGACAACACCGATGTTAGCATTCTTGAATTCTGTATGCTCAAATATAGTATTGAACTTCATCGCTCCAGCTGTGGCAGTTTTGGAAATATTTAAGCGTTCCGGTAGTGTTAACTGAAAAAGCGGCGTTGCCGTATCTCAGTAATTAATAGAAACAAAATTTTGGAATTGTGAGATCTTACTAAATTCGACATGCACAATTCACTGCAATAAAAATAGGTAGAGGTTTCTACTTAAAATAACAAAATTATGACGTGTAACGTAAACGTGGTAAATCTGGCAACACCGCTGTTAGAATTTTTGAATTCTGCATGTTCAAAAACCTGCAGGTGTTGATTTTCTCGTTTCAGCTATGCAAGTTTTGAAGATATTTAAGCGTTTCTGTACCTTTTACTGACCTGGTATTCGAAATAGACAGTATGAGCAAGGAAAACGGTTTTATTATTTTAGGAACACCAGTTAAAACTTGTTCACGCCATAAACCATTACAAGAAAATACTTCTATGTTAAATAAAATATACAGTGTGTCCTATTAATAAAAATTGGGAATTTTTGTGTAAGAATTTGGAAAAATAATTTATAATTTGGCAACGTCGCAAACGCGAAAAAAAATTTTACAAGGAGAGATAGGGTATTAGTAGATATTTCGATTTAAAATAAAACATACATACATACAAAAATATTTTAGGGTCAAATAGAGATTGATGATGGAAACTAGAAAAATTTAAAAAAGTTATAGTTCCATATAAAAAAATCAAATTGATCACCATCCTACTTTCCCACAACACCCTGTATATTTCAATATATTTTTATGATATGCGCCTTAAGTGACCAAATAACATTCGTATTTGACATTTTCTTCTATCAGGTGTACCTTGCGGGATATCGAAGAATTACACACTAAATGGACACCCTGTATATGTATACCGGGCTATTCACGTTATTCGACACGGAGTATTATGGCTAAAGCATCTGATGAAAAAGAAAATAATAGTTTCCGAAGGATAGGGACCCATTAAGGCTACATTTTAAAAATATTTCAAAGTTATATTTCTTTAAATGGAACACTCTATATAAGTATTATTGCATATTCAGATTCCTTGGTGGATTCTAGTGTGACTTTATGTATCACACTTGGGACTTAAAGCGAACCGCTCAGGTGTAATTCACCATTTTCGGTATAAGTAGATGCCAGGGAAAAAATTAATTATCACAGAGAGTATAAAATTTAGAAGGCTGTGGCTTTGCCGTAATACCAGGAATTTTCAAAATCATAGGAGCATTACCTACTACGAGCCCACAGCATATCGGTACACAAATAAATTTCATCGCAGTCCATGAAGCGGTTACTGAGATTATGAGGGTAGAAAAACGCGACCAGACCGACAGACCGACAGACTGACACACCGACAGACAGACAGATAGAACGATGGAAATGAGTGACGTGGATTTTCGTCTTAGAAAGCCCAAATGGCATATTATCTTAAAATCTAAAATTTTCGCGATCACTCATCGGTGTGGGAAGTAAAAATGTATTGTAAGCATAATTTTTTAAAGTTTCAATGTCATTTCCAACTAAACTTGTGGCATCCTAAAATTATTTAAAATAAATAAATAGAAATATTAAAATACACAAAAAACAGGTGTTCGACAAACATGGCAAAAATCTCAAAAAACTTATGATGCCTTCAGCAATCAGTTAATTATAGAGCCATTTTTGTGTATTTCGGTGAATCTCACAAGGACCTCTCTAGCTAGAATATTTCAAATTATCAAAGAAACCCTAATCACTTCAGAGCAAAATTATTTGGAAGCACTAGACTAGCCTCATGAAGGTAGAAATGTTAATTATTCTGCGCCTGTTTGCTTGACATTTCAAATAATAGTGACATTGATTGTTTAACTACAATCATATCATTACGAAAGGCATATCTTCATATCAAATTCTCAAGATTATTTTTTTACTTCTGTGCCATTAGCCTCGCGTTCTGTGTAGGCTTTGTTACTTTTTCCCGGCGCCACACTAGGAACGGAACTGTTGATTAGAAGCTAACTGTGAAGCTGAGCTTTTTTTCTGAAAAACCAGAAATAAATTTCCGCCTCTAACGAGAATCGAACCCGGGACCTTCCGGTCATGAGCCCTCGACTCTAATTAGTGAGCCAACCCAAATCATTTTAACCAGGTATTTAATTATCAGTGTCACTTTGTGTTTACATTTACTTGAAAGCACCTTGAAATTAGAATGGCAACCACAATCGTTACTGGAAAAAACGTTACAATCGATAAAACATACTGAACGTCAAAACATTGTGTTAATGAAAGTCGAAATCATTCATTACAAATCGTTAAATTAATTGATGATCCTTTTATGCTCTTAATTGAACGGTAAAAATGTCTTTCACGCTCTATTACTGCACAGTATCGGTGTGTTTGGTATGCAAAAGCATGGCCATTAAAAAAGTAAAAGGTGCTGTCGGTTTCGGAGAAAAAAGCACTATCACCATAAAAGGCTTTTTGTGAATACTAATAGATGTGCCATGTAAAATAAATACAGTTAGTGCATTACACTGCTACTTCCAACTAATTAGTATTTAAGGCACGTATAGACGTATAGTAACTGAAAAGGAATGGAGGTAAACATTGCTGGGTATTTAAGGCTAGGAAGTTGAACGTCACTCATCTCTTTTCGAAAGACTACGAGAGAGGGTGGTCCAAGGGTTCCGGACCTCCTGAAACGTTATACAATGCCGCAAAAAATCTAATACATAAAAAAATGCCCCCCCTCGACGAATATGTTGTTGTAGTTTCAAAAATGTAGTCAAGTTGATTGACTCAGTACTTTCCACCCATTCTGATGATACCAGTTTTATTATTTTCCCATAGCATGAAGCTATAGTCTAGATGTCCTTGCAACCAAATCATCGCTCGCCCGATCGCAAAAAAGTGTTTTATTTTACTAGGTACTCCTTTCTCAGGCCAATGGACAATCTATCATGAATACAACAAATTTTTGAGTTTTACAACCTCCCACCCCAGAATCGCTCCAACTTCACCCCCACCCAAAAGAGTAGAAAATGATCAAGAACCCCTAAAACGCCTAAAAACGAAGTTTGAACTGTTTTCATATTTTTGGTTTTTTTAATATTTCTGCGCCGCGCCGCCACTGAGACGATTTCTAAAAATCAGACGCATTTTCCATCCTTGCCACAGTTGTAATACTGTTCCGAAATTTCATGAACATCAATTCAGTGATTTCCACATTATAAAATACAGAATGATCTAAAGCAATACTCGTATGTATGTATACCTACATCGGAAAATTCTCTTGGTTCCTGTAATAGACAAGGTAATGTTCGGATGGACCTAAGAAAGTGTATAATATCGCTAGGTCTTTCTCTCTTTCCGGTCAGTGGACAGCCTACTATGATTACAACAAATTTTTCAGCTTTACGACCCCCCATCCCCCAACCACCCCAATTTCACCCCCCACCCAAGAAAAAGTAGAAAATGATCAGGAACCCCTAAAACGCCTAAAAACGAAGTTTGAGGAAAATTTGAAATTTTTCGTTTTTTGCTAATTACTCCGCCGCCCATGCACCGATTTTCAAAATTGTAGCAACATTACCTACTACGATCCCACACCATATCGCTACGCAAATTTCATCAAAATCCATGCAGCAGTTACTGAGATTAGGAGGCTAGAAAAACGCCAACAGACAGACAGACCGACGGAAATGAGTGACGTGGATTTTCGTTATGTAGGCATCATAAAACGCCCAAAAAGTATATTATCTCAAAATCGGTGTGGGATGGATCAAATTAAATTTCTAAATTCATAAATTCAAACTGACAGGTATAAATTACATCTGACAGTTTGAATTTACAATAAATTGACGCTTTAGAAATGTAACTTGATGCTTTTAAAACTACAGCTGGAAAGGATATAGTAACATGGAAATGCCTAAATTTGATACATGAATATTTTGCATAATATCCAAATTAACCTCTAAATAAACAAAAAATAAACATAAGGAGACGAGTGGGACCAGGGGACCTATACAGGGCGTTTCTTAACGTTAGGCCGTAATTTCAAGGGCGCATTTCTGTCCAAATTTATATTAGAAAAGCTCATAGCCTCCAGAGCCGTCAGTGCTGACTTAGCGTCAGGTTGCAGTGAATAACATTGCTAAATAGCAACAAAATCGGCTCAATAATTCTTAAGATATTAATAAAAAATATTTTCTTTTCTTACTTTGACATCCTGTATCTTGAAAACCAGTCTCTTTATGTGAACGTTTCTACTTGAATGCCTCCATGTCTGTCTGCCCTCTGTCAGTAACCGCTGCATGGATTGTGTGGAATTTGGGTAACGATATGCTGTGGGGTCGTAGTTTTTTTTTATAGAGGGTTTAGGAAATCGGCTTGATCGCAACGGACGCAAATGCGTCCATTCGACATGTCACCACGGCCCGACCGGCTAAAACCCGTTCCCTCTTTTCTTCTTCGCAGTGCAAGATGAGTTAAGTATGTTTTTGTTCTCCTTCCTACTACATGTCCCTACGTTCCTCTGCCTCTTTCGATTTTAGAATGCCTCAAACCATCTCATGTACGATCTTCCAGCGTTGCTCACTTGATATCATTATGGGCATCATGTTGTCTGGGATCAGGTCCTCAGGCAGGTTCGCTCTCGCTTCCTGCCTGTAGCCGGACCATCTGTCACACTCAAATAGGGTGTGCTCGACTGTGTCGCTCTGGCCGCAATGTCGAGAACGATCATTCGTCGCTCGCCCTATTTTGTTCCTGTATACCCGAAAGGGACCATGGCCCGACAACGCCTGTGTAAGGTAGTAGCAGGTTGTCCTGTGTCTACACTCTGCCCATTCTCGTATATTTGGAATCAGGCGCTTAGTCCACTGCGCCACCTCTGTTGTACTGGACCAGATCCCCTGCCACTCGTCCATTGTTTTCTGCCTGGCGGTCCTCCTCCGCTCTGGCAAAGCACCTTTCGCGATATTATTATTATTATTATTATTATATACATAATATGCCTCCTCTCCTTGGCCAACAAATGCAGTGGCGGTATAGCTGTTATAACCTGCAGCGCTTTGGTGGAGACAGTACGATACGCACTGGCCACCCTCAGCAGCGACTTCCTTTGCACCCTGTCTACGGTTTGCTGGTGCTTTTTCCTCTCCATTGCTTTATACCATACTGGAGCTCCACATAACATAACTGAGTGGATCACTCCGTTCAAGATCTGTCTCTTTCTGATACTTGGGCCGCCAATGTTTGGCATTATACGTGACAGTAATGCTACCTTTCTTTCTGCTTTCACCGCAGTTCTCTTTATATGTTCGTTGAGACATCGTTCGTTGTCTACGGTAATCCCCAAGTACATTATCGATTTGCTGGATACTATTTGCACCCCTCTAAGACAGAATCTCACTTGGTTTCTAGTGATCCTAGAACCCCGGAGAATGACCGCCTCAGTTTTGTTTGGTGCGAGCTGAAGTTGATGCTAGGACATCCACTCGTGGATGCTACCAGAGCAAGGTCATCCGCGAATGCCACAGTCTTTGTGTTTTGAGGAAGAGCTATCCTTAAAAGCCCATCATACAGGACATTCCAGAGAAGAGGACCCAACGTCGATCCCTGTGGAACGCCTGTAGACATCTCCAGCTCTACGTTTGCTATTTTTATAGCTCTGTCACTAAAATAGCTGCCGATCAGGTTTCGTAAATACCTCGGTATGCCACGTTTATTCAACTCCTCCATTATGATGCCCCACGACGCCGTGTTAAAGGCATTTTGCACATCAAGTGTCACCAGTGCTCCCCATTTATTGGAGGTAGTAGGTAAAGCTGCTATAATTTTGAAAATCGGTGCTTTGACGGCGGAGAAATTGGTTAAAAAACAAAAATTATCAGAACTCCCTCCAAATTTCGTTTTTAGGCGTTTCAATGGTTCCTGCTCACATTCTATTTTTTTGGAGGAGTGAAATCGGGTTGATGGGGAGGGTGGGGGCTCGAAAACTGATATTCATAAAATACTCTACATTGCGCTGAAAAAATTGACTCTGGCGATATCCTGCGTTTTTTAGACCTATCCGATTTTTGTATTTGAATTTATATCTGTGGAATAGCGGAAAAGTGTACCTTGGAAACTACTAACTTAATTGTGATGAAATGTTGACGGCGTATTGCTATTGTGGAAAAAATCGTCTCTGGAACTTTTGACAATGGTATAGGAGAAATCAACAAAAAACGAAAGATTTCAAATTCGCCCAAACTTCGTTTTTAGATGTTTGAAAGGTCCCTGATCATTATCTACTTTTTTGATGGGGATCGTCTAGGGATAGAGGAACTCCAAAATTTATGTTAGTACCATAGTGTGTGTGAAGTAAGGTGCAAGACACTGGATGCTATATTTTACTAATAATTTAAAAGAGAACTGACATAAAAATATAAACAGAGAGTTAGTTACATTTAAAAAATTCAACTTGGGTGCGCTATGACTTTATGACTAACCCTGTACAATAAAATCCTACAATGCTTAGTGCACACTTAAGACGTCTAAAATTTTTGTTCAACACTTTTTCGATACTTTAAGCTTTTACGTAATAGTCGACTGTTCTGCAAAGTTCTGCAAAGCCCTGTATACTTCGCAGTAAAAACGTTTTGTAATATGTAACGTTTCGTCATGAACATGCGGGCCTTGTAAAATTCTCATTTTACGCTTGGTTTCCAAGAAGAACACGAGTCTTGCTTGTTTTATTTTTTTTGTCGTTACAGCTTTGTTTATGATTTAATATTTCCTTACAGTGACTTGCAAGGTTATCATTAGGCGAATTCAATATTTTTGGTATTACTTTCACCATAATACATTATAACAGCAGGTTTAGAATTTCATGCATCGAAAATATATTATTTACAACAAGCGACCATGTCAAAGTTACTGGTACATCTGAAGGTTCAATAAAAAATTCTTATTTTTTATACTTTTTTTGCACGTTTTATCATGTATAGTTAAAAATGAAAAACCGTTGCACTTATTTCCGTTAATCTGTCTGTCTATCTGTGTGTGTGTGTGTGTGTGTGTGTGTGTGTGTGTGTGTGTGTGTCGTTGGTCTGGTACTACCTGCTTTCCTTTACTCTGAAAGCATTAAAGCCATATTGATAAAATCTTGTTGATAGATCACTAATAGGTCAAAAAAGCTATGGAGTGTTATAAAAAGAAAATAGTGATGGTGATGTTATAGTAAAATAAACCAAACTTCAGTTGTTCAAATTTCGGTGGGGACTGTATTCTCCTTGCTGGTAGACCTTCCAAAAGTAGTATGACCTTTGGATGAGATGCAGCAGTCGCATGAGTGCATCTATTAGATTCAGTGCTGAAACACTGTTCTCCTTGAGTAGGAATCAGCTCCGAATAACGACGGGTCTCCTCACGGGATATTATGGCCTGAAGGAACACCTGGATAAAATGGGACTCTACAATGGAGACTTCAACTGCAGACTATGTGGTAGAGGGACTGAGTCAGCCCTACATGTGCTCTGTGAGTGCGAAGCGCTAGATCACAAGATACAACAACTCTTTGGGAAGACCAAGCTAGAACCAATGGATTACAGCTCAGCACCAGGACCAGTAGGAAAACTGCATAAACTTATGCAGGGATTCAGATTGCTGGAGTGGATGCTGTGAATGAGATGAGTTATAATACAATAGGCAGCTTCATCAGTATTGACGCCTGACGGGGACAGTATGGTCGGACGGCTCCTGAAAAAAAAAAAAAAAAAAATAGATTCAGTGAGCCGTGGAATTATAGAGGACAGCTGAGAGGAGTGGATTTCGTTTGAATACCGATAGAAAAGTAAAAGGCCACCAACCGTACGCTGCTAAGAAAGCGACTGGAGGTGGCGCTTCAAGACCTATTCTTCATTAAAACCGTGTGCTCGCTTGGACAAATCATGTTTGATGGTGTAAGCTCTGGGCTCTTTGAAGCATTGAATTTTACTATATTCCTGAGCTCTCAAGCGGTAAAAGGTATTTGAGAGATATCTGTGTAAGCTCTTATTGATTATCCTTTTGAAAGTGGAAGTTTGGTATAATATATCCAAACCTATTTGTGACTATACCGGGTGTTCCAGAATTTCCTTGACACGAGATATTCTTGTAACAAACAATGGTTCAGGCAAGAACTGAGTTGGTCCATCATACCATGTATTCAAAACATTTTTTTCTACCTCATCCCTAAAAACCTCACTCCCAACTGTTTGTTTCCAAATATTTTATTCAAAATCTTGTACCTTGGTCTTATACGCAAAACTATTTTTTCGTAAATTATAAGCATAATTAGATGAAATAAGAAATTACTTGACGCCTAATATCTTCACAAAAAAAATGGACAAAAAAGAGAACTTATCTCGTTTTTAAGAGTACTGAATGACCAATCATACCATGCTTTGGAAAAAATGTGTTTTTTTTTCATTACGAAAATTTTAGACCTCAACAAATCCTTATTTTATTTATCTTATGCTTTTGACTTTACCAAAAAGATTGGCTTGTGTATGAAATAAAAGACACTCAACAAGATTTTAAATAAAATCTTGACTTCATTTGTCAAGGAAAAGCTGTGGGGTGCTATTAAAAAAAATTGGGGGGAGTTTTAGGGGCCAAAGTATAAAAAAACTGTCGAAACCATGGTATGATAGGTCATTCAGTACCTTTCCTTTTTTTGTCTGTTTTTGTTACAGAAATGTCACGCCTCAAATAAATCCTTATTTTATGTATCCTATGCGAATGACTACGAAAAAATAGGCTTGTAAAATAAAATCAAAAGTACTACAAGATTTTGAATAAAATAAGGACTTACTTTGGATAGAAATAACTATTGGGTGCTATTTGAAACAAAAATGTTGAACGTGAGTTTTACGGGTGAAGTACAAAAGAAACGTTTTGAAAGCATGGTATGATAGACCCTATAGTACTTCCGAAAATACCACTGGTTTTGTTTAAACTTTTCTTGTTACGAGAATATCACTTGTCAAAAAAATTCTGGGATACCCGCTATAAATTTCCTGTATAAAAAATTAACTCCACCAATATCACACTATTCCATAAACCTCATAGACTATGTGTTAATTTGCTTTCAACTTGCAAATTAGTGAGTCTATAAATAATTCACTAGCTTATGGTTTGATGTAGGAAATGAATTGACGATATGTAACAATGGATGGACTGAAATCGAGCAGTTGCACTTCCATACAAAGTTTAACACCCGTATGCACCGTTTGGCGATTCAAATCCTAGTTCTCTAATCGCGTTTTGCTAATCTTTGGCATCTAGCGATGCACCGTCAAGAGATTAACTAATCTAGATTGGAGATACGGCAAGGTTGTGTTCGCAAGATTGTTTTGACAGTGACAGTGTCAAAATTGTCAGTTTGCGGTGCATAGTACAAAGTAATCTAATCCAGGTTTACGTAACTAATCGCGCAATTGAGTTACGGTGCATACGGGTGTAAGTTTAGCAAGACATTTAGGTACATACTTCTTCCAAGCTGCTTATTTATGTTCAATTACAGTAATTATATACATGGCATCTAGAGTGATGTTTTCATTTCAGATTACATCCAGGCCACATAACATTGAAGAAAGTAAAAACAAGCAAAACATTTTTATGCAGCTTCTCGTGAAATGGTGGCTCTGTTAATATTCTCTAATCAAATCACTAATCAAAACAACTCCAATGGCATGTGAGGAAAATGCAAACACAGATTATACCTACCAGTTGTTGCACATCCTACTTGGCAAGACGTTTTGTGGTGAGAATCCACAACTGTTACGATAATCGTATGTGGTGAACAAAATTATACACATTTGTATCCTGATTCGAAGCAATTGAGGTGTAATGTATTCCAATTCCGGTTACCAGTGCAATTTATATTAATTCTCTTTTTGTTTATACCTGGATGTTGTTAGAACAAGTGTATTGATTCACCATATAATATTAATATTTACATTTAGATATTAAGTGACATCCTTATGCCGTTGTATATAGCTTGTTTCTTCTGTCTGATCTACTTAAGCAACATACTTTTGATAATTAGGTGTTTGTCAGCTTTAAATATCTAATGTATTTTTGTAGCCACTATATTGTAAACAGGTACTATTACTGATCGATATAACATCCTTCTCTCATCTTCGACTGATACTAATAAACTGGACCCTACCCTGACCGACACCTGTAGGATAATCACGGGCTATATAAAACCTTCTGGATAACCTATACAAGCTAGCGGGAATAGCCTCCCTCCAAAAAAAAATCAGGCGAGGAGTCTCATGTATGGCAGAACGAATTAGAGAGTCATTAGATAAAACATACCCTCTATATGGGTACAAACCTACTGACAGACACATAATCAGTAACCAAAGAGGTACTGTGGAAGCAATGTATAACAGAGAACCACATACCATCTTGGAACCAAACTCTTTGCAGGATCACAACTGGGCTGGAGGACTTGGAAAAGTCTCAACAGGACTAAATGCCAAATAAGCAGGTTTGGGGATAACCTAGCAATATGGGGAAACGCTGACGATGATATATGTACACGGCAGTGTGGTGTGTCGGACACTGGAAATAGATATGGGTAAATACAGATAGGTAATTATTTCTGACTTCTGACGTCTGTGATCGTAACATATATGTGTTCTCTTTATTTCTCTAGTTACTAGTTACATGATACCAATATACATATAAAATTAGATAAATCGTTCAATCAGAAACAAATTTTGAAAGAACGATACAAAACACTGCATAGAAAATAGTGTTGATTAGATGTTCTTAACAAATTGAAGAGAAATACCAAAGTCTAAATAGAAATCACATTTTTGTACCAAGTTCCTTCTTGTACTAGTTTAAGTTGTTCAGGAGAGAACAGAGTTAATAAAACCTTCAGTAGAATAACTTCAAGCACAAGGCCTTATGTCCTCTCTGATTATTTCTTTATCAGGTATAGGCGAGTTCCTTTTATTTTACAAAGTGGCTGCAAGAGTAAAATCATCATTCAGTTTCGAAATTCAAGCCTAAACAAAATTTGGAAAGTGCTGGAAGCACAAGTACTTGAGGCATGTCTCAAAGGCATGTAAAATTATTTTAACTTTTATTGAAGAGGTTTGAAGCATCAAGGCCCAAGTTTCCTTTAAGAGCTCGCATGCTCAAGCATAAACAAGCCTCTTTTTTTTCAAAGGGACTGGAAGCATAAAGCCCTGAAAAAGCTTCCCAAGATCAAAATTTAAAAGTGTTTAGAACAGCTCCCTTTGAGAGCCCTTTTTAAGCATTTTCGAAGTGCAAACAAGTTCTTTCTATTTCCCAAAGCATCTACAATACCCCAAGAACCCTATAAGTCCAAAACTGGAGAAGTGCTTAGAGCAAAAGCGATTGAGGGATGTCTCAGAAATTTGAGAAGATATCTTCTTACTCATTGGAAATCTTGGTAGAGTCGATTCTTTTTTCTTAACTATACAAATGCACCTTGAAGGTTTGGGTTATAATATGTACTTGATTTAAAAACAAATCTTTTAAAAACTACACTTAAGTAAAATGGCTTAAAGCGCCAATCCCTCAGCGGCCTCTAAGTACTTTAGTTTGCAAGCACAATCAAGATTTTTTATTTTAAATAGCGTCTGTAAACATAAAAGCCTCAAAAAGCTTTTCAGCTCCACCGGCTTGGAACACAAATAGATGAGGCATTTACCAGTACCCTATAAGGCTCTTTTCTCATGACTAATAACAAAATGGCTTTAAGGGGACTGAGTAGACACCTTCATACGTATGTATTTGCCCTGTAACACACGGACTCACAATTTCCCACACAACTCACACTATTTTCAAACTATATATTTAATATTACAGAAGGCGATAGTTAAGACCTTAATGAATGCTATTTTAGATTTTCTCAAAAAAGTTTTTTAATGTGCAAGAAAATTCGCAGTGCAAAATCATACATAAGATGCACACATTACTCCGGAAGGAGGGCCAATTTGACAAAATTAGGAAGTACTGCAAAGGGTGTTACACTAGGAAATTACGGGAAGAAATAACCAAAAACCGCGTGACGAAAGTCCTGCTAGAATCAGCCACATTTTTGTCTGAATTGTTTCAATATTGCTCATGCCACTCATGCCAAGTAAAAAAGGACATTAGTTTCATTTTATTCATAGTTCAATTCATTTCAAGTTCGCCCTATATCCCTTGCCTTTTAAAGTGTCTTGGGTTCCTACAATAATGCCTGTAATTTAACAACCAAACACGATATCAAAAAAAGGCTAAATAGTTGCACAAGCGCAAGCTTTCTTCTTCAATTTGCTTTTTGAATCATTACTGTAAGTTTAAAGGTAACGTCAGGACCTTGGAAATGCGAAATTAATTTCTATAGTGACCTTTAGACCTTACCTTTGGACCTTTTGACCTTAACTTTGGATTTTTGGACTTATCTACCCTCATTTTAGACACACACACACTGGAGAAAGGGAACAGGCGGCCACGCCTCCTCGCTAACACGGAAATACGTCTTATCTTGGATTCTAATTTTCGCCCGCCATACCCTAGACCCTTAAGCATTTTCGTTCTCAAATGAAAGCAAGTTATTTTTATTTTCTGAAGAACCTACCGGTGTTAGGTCTTTAAAGAGTTTTCCAAGTTAAAAGCTCTGAGGATAATTTAAAAAGTGCTTTAAGCACAAGTGTGTAAGGCATGTCTTAGAGGTCAGGAAACATATCTTTTTATTCCTTGGAGCATTAGATAGAGTAGATTCTTTTTCTGCAGCCCCACAAATGCATCTTGAAAGTTTAGCGTGTGTAATATGAACTAGATTTAGATTATATTATAATTTATGTAATTAATTTAATATCTATACTTCAACAAAATGTAATTTTGTAAACTATAATATGAATAATTTGTTACAGGGCTCGGATCTTCGAGTAGCAACATGTAGAGGAAAGCTCCAGAACCGCAGATCAATTCTGAATCAAGAAATTAATAAGGAACTAAGGCTTAGAGCAGGAGCTGAGAATTTGATCAAGGCGACCAATAACAGGAAGCTCAGAGAGACAGTTGCAATTGAATTGAGTTTCGTTAATTCCAACTTGCAGTTGTTGAAGGAGCAGTTGGCAGAGCTGAATTCGTCGGTGGAACTTTATCAGAGTGACAGGTAATTATAACACTGACTAACAGATATAAATTATAAGGGAAGAAATCTTAATTATCTACTCAATACAAGTTTCTAGGTTTTTGTGGATCTTGGGCTTTTAGGCCGGCGTCGTTGAGCGTTGAGGCATGAAGTTTCACCAGAAACGAGTAGATGGCACCTTCAGAAGCTATGTCAAGATGCCATCCAATACTGTTGGCCTAAAAGCCCCAGAACCACAAATTCATTGGACGATGACCGCGAAAGCCTTACACAGTACATTAAATTTGGAGAAAAAGAAAAAATAGATAAAAACTATCTAAAAAGGACGTCTGGGTTCATGTTTATACAAGTCATAACGTTAACCCCTTCGTTGTCTCGGTCAGTCTCTCATTTTTACTTTCCACACCGATAGGTGAGGGGAGTATTGTGATCGCGAAAATTTTCGATTTTGAGATAATATACTTTTTGGGCGTTTTATGATGCCTACATAACGAAAATCCAGGTCACTCATTTCCGTCTGTCGGTCTGTCGGTCTGTCGGTCTGTCGGTCTGTCGGTCTGTCGGTCTGTCGGTCTGTCGGTCTGTCGGTCTGTCGGTCTGTCGGTCTGTCGGTCTGTCGGTCTGTCGGTCTGTCGGTCTGTCGGTCTGTCGGTCTGTCGGTCTGTCGGTCTGTCGGTCTGTCGGTCTGTCGGTCTGTCGGTCTGTCGGTCTGTCGGTCTGTCGGTCTGTCGGTCTGTCGGTCTGTCGGTCTGTCGGTCTGTCGGTCTGTCGGTCTGTCGGTCTGTCGGTCTGTCGGTCTGTCGGTCTGTCGGTCTGTCGGTCTGTCGGTCTGTCGGTCTGTCGGTCTGTCGGTCTGTCGGTCTGTCGGTCTGTCGGTCTGTCGGTCTGTCGGTCTGTCGGTCTGTCGGTCTGTCGGTCTGTCGGTCTGTCGGTCTGTCGGTCTGTCGGTCTGTCGGTCTGTCGGTCTGTCGGTCTGTCGGTCTGTGGGTCTGTCGGTCTGTCGGTCTGTCGGTCTGTCGGTCTGTCGGTCTGTCGGTCTGTCGGTCTGTCGGTCTGTCGGTCTGTCGGTCTGTCGGTCTGTCGGTCTGTCGGTCTGCGGTCTGTCGGTCTGTCGGTCTGTCGGTCTGTCGGTCTGTCGGTCTGTCGGTCTGTCGGTCTGTCGGTCTGTCGGTCTGTCGGTCTGTCGGTCTGTCGGTCTGTCGGTCTGTCGGTCTGTCGGTCTGTCGGTCTGTCGGTCTGTCGGTCTGTCGGTCTGTCGGTCTGTCGGTCTGTCGGTCTGTCGGTCTGTCGGTCTGTCGGTCTGTCGGTCTGTCGGTCTGTCGGTCTGTCGGTCTGTCGGTCTGTCGGTCTGTCGGTCTGTCGGTCTGTCGGTCTGTCGGTCTGTCGGTCTGTCGGTCTGTCGGTCTGTCGGTCTGTCGGTCTGTCGGTCTGTCGGTCTGTCGGTCTGTCGGTCTGTCGGTCTGTCGGTCTGTCGGTCTGTCGGTCTGTCGGTCTGTCGGTCTGTCGGTCTGTCGGTCTGTCGGTCTGTCGGTCTGTCGGTCTGTCGGTCTGTCGGTCTGTCGGTCTGTCGGTCTGTCGGTCTGTCGGTCTGTCGGTCTGTCGGTCTGTCGGTCTGTCGGTCTGTCGGTCTGTCGGTCTGTCGGTCTGTCGGTCTGTCGGTCTGTCGGTCTGTCGGTCTGTCGGTCTGTCGGTCTGTCGGTCTGTCGGTCTGTCGGTCTGTCGGTCTGTCGGTCTGTCGGTCTGTCGGTCTGTCGGTCTGTCGGTCTGTCGGTCTGTCGGTCTGTCGGTCTGTCGGTCTGTCGGTCTGTCGGTCTGTCGGTCTGTCGGTCTGTCGGTCTGTCGGTCTGTCGGTCTGTCGGTCTGTCGGTCTGTCGGTCTGTCGGTCTGTCGGTCTGTCGGTCTGTCGGTCTGTCGGTCTGTCGGTCTGTCGGTCTGTCGGTCTGTCGGTCTGTCGGTCTGTCGGTCTGTCGGTCTGTCGGTCTGTCGGTCTGTCGGTCTGTCGGTCTGTCGGTCTGTCGGTCTGTCTGTCTGTCTGTTGGCGTTTTTCTAGCCTCCTAATCTCAGTAACCGCTGCATGGATTTTGATGAAGTTTGGGTAGCGATATGGTGTGGGGTGGTTGTAGGTAATGTTGCTACAATTTTGGAAATCGGTGCATGGGCGGCGGAGTAATTAGCAAAGAACAAAAAATTTCAAATATTCTTCAAACTTCGTTTTTAGGCGTTTTAGGGGTTACTGACCATTTTCTACTTTTTCTTGGGTGGCGATGAAATTGGGGTGGTTGGGGGGTAAGGGGGTTGTAAAGCTGAAAAATTTGTTGTACTCATAATAGACTGTCTGACCTGAAAGACCTAGACATACACGTTTTTAGGTCCATCCGAACATCCGAACATTGCCTTGTCTATCACAGGAACCAAGGGACTTAGAGAATTTTCCTATGTATACATACGAGTATTGCTTTATATCGTTCTGTATTTTAGAATGTGGAAAACTACTGAATTGATGTTCATGAAATTTCGGCATAGTGTTCCTACTTTGGCGAGGATGGAAACCGCGTCTGATTTTTAGAAATCGTCTCAGTGGCGGCGCAGCAGTATTAAAAAAACAAAAAGTATGAAAACAGCTCAAACTCTATTTTTAGGCGTTTTAGGGGTTCCTGATCATTTTCTACTTTTTTTTGGGGTGGGGGTGAAATTGGGATGGTTGAGGGGTGGGAGGTAAAAGTGAAATTTTTTTGTATTCGTAATAGTTCGGGAGAATAAAAAACTGGTATCATCGGAATGTGTGGGAAGTACTGAGCCAATCAACTTGACTACATTTTCTTCAATTGAATTCAAAATTTGTTTTTGATACTAGATGTCAAAAAATACGTAATGCTTAAAATAATTTGCTTGTTTGCTCTCTCTGGAGCTATGACAAAGCTTGAGAAAGCGCATTCTCGGGATGATACTTCTGACTGCTCAATTGCTAAAGGACTCCCTACCTACCTAGTGCCCAGGCTGTTACCGGACATTATCAGCTAAGGAAACACATCTATAATATGAGGATAATACACCTTTGTGCAGGGGATGTAAACAGAAGGATGGAGCTGTTGAGCACCTGCTATATGATTGCCTTTTTTTCTTCTTTATGTGTCATATGCTCTTCGAAGGTGTGTATGGTGATACCACCCTTGTAAGTCCTTCAGCCGTGAAGTGCATCTTCTCCTCACACTTTGTTTTACTTCTATTTTTCCTTGTAGAATGTAGTTGTAGAATGTAGCATCTTTCTACACGCATAACGCGACCTAGGCAAAAAAGTTTTCCCGTGTTTACAGTTTCTACTATCTGTGTTTCTTTATTGATTCGTCTTAATATTTGAACATTTGTGATTCTTTCCTCTGAGTATGCTATTTACCCACATTTCAAAAGCTTCAATATTGTGAGATCAACTTTGATCGTTGTCCACGACTGCATCCCATAGAAGCATTGAGAAGACATAACATCTAGAAAATCTGATCTTGAGTTCCATGTTCACACCTCTAGGGCAGAATACCTTCCGCATCTTTGTCAATCCAGCTCTAGCTTGACATCATCATCATCATAGTCACAATGTCTTAACAGACATGTTGTGAACTCGTAAAATGCATGCAAGTCGGAGCTAGAGTATTGCCAACGCGAATATTATCAATAGTTTTGAGAACTGTAGCTCACCATCGTTCGCGATTTACTGTCAGTTTAGTGGCGCCCTTGATACTCATATCCAGCAACTGTTTCGTCGTATCCACCTAGCGTGTGGGGGGACGGCCACGACGCCGCCCACTTGAGGCATGACCCTGAACTACAAGTTTCTCCACATTATCGCTTCTGTGTGTATGTCCGAAGAATGTAAGCATTCTCGTCGACACAATGGAGGATAGTCTCTTTGGATTACCGAGCTTATCCAGTATGAAAACTTTAGTTCGATGAGCGGTATAAGGAACTCTCAGTATTCTCCTCCACGTCCACATTTCAAAAGCATCTATGCGAGCTCGATCTGCCTTTTTAACAGTCCAAGTTTCCGAGGCATACAAAAATATGGAGAAACAAGAGACTGAACCAGCGACATTTTTGTAACTTTAGTCATGTTATGGTGACGCCATATTTTAGTAAGCTTTGTCATGGCCATACGTGCCGAGGTATACAAAACTTTGAACTACTTCACAACGGCCTATTGACTTTATTTCTCGATGATTATCATGCTCTCTATCTAGGATCATAACCTTGGTCTTATTGTAGTTAATACCAAGACCATACGCTGCACTATGTTGTCCTAAGGTGTTTAGTAGAGGTACTAGTTCTTCATGAGAAGCTGTAATAAGGGTTGTATCGTCAGCACATCTTAAGTTGGATATTGCTTCCGTCACTAGTTACACCGCCGTTCCAGTTGTCTAATATCTGTCTCATCAAAAATTCAGAGTAAATGTTAAACAACATCGGAGATAATACACATCTCTGACGAACTCCTTTTCTGGTTGCAGTTTGACTAGACAGGTTACCATCAATTCTTACACGAGCCGAATTAGACTCGTAGAGTTGCTTTATGAGCTTGACATATTCTAGATCTTATTTCTCGAGAATTTACTCATTCAACGTGGTACCTAGATATATGTATTCTCTTAACCCCTTGACTGCCTCATTGCGGGCATACAGTCTTCCCTGGACATTATTTTGCTTTGCTGATGATCATGAACTTTGCTTTCTTAAGTATAAGACCAGCCCGTTTACTGCTATTCATGATCTTGTCCAGCATTCCTTGTAGGCCTGCGCTTCTCTGGGTTAATACCAAGGTATCATGGACAAAACAGATATTGTTTATGATTTCACCGTTTATCTTTATTCTTGTTTCTTCAGATACAACTTCTTGCATAATTTTCTCAGAATAGAGATTGAAAAGCGTAGGAGAGAGTACACATCCCTGTCTTACTCCTCTTTCGATTCTTATCTCGTCTGACATTTTCTCGCCCTCGCCAAAAACAGCGCTTTGATTATAATACCCGTATATCAGCAAATACCAAGAAGATTATGACAACACCGCAAATATATTATGAATGGGATGCTACTTCAAGGTAGATTGGAACCACTGAAATAACTATCAACAACAAGAACCTCAAAATTAAAATATGTATATTGTCAAAATGTGGTCGACACCCTTATACAAGGTATATTCTTTAAGGGTGACCACAGTTTGTATAACAGTTACAAATAAATAAATAAATAAAAAAAAATAAAAATATTGGTTGTAGATAATTATCATATCGTTGAAGTCAATCCGCTTCTCACTTGGATCTTCCATAGGCTTGTCGTGTTGGTCACAGCTGATTTTGATTTATTATTCATTTACTACATTGGTACTAGACAGAGTGAACGAACGCGCTACTAGGCTGGAGATAATAATATAATAAATTTCATATCGGAATAAATATAAATATTGAACATAGTTTAACTTTTTTTAAACATACGTAAATTCGTGAGTGAATGAATAATTATAACTAATATCAATTCCTGTTTATACACTAAGGTATTTATACACAAAACTGAAATTTTGCAAAACAAACCCGAAGAAAATTGATAAAAACCAAAGTTTAGAAGCTATGCTTGGAATTCTTTGCAATCATATAGAGGTCCCTCCAAAAATAGTGAACTTTTTAATACATTTCTCAAAAATATCCTCATATTAAAAGTAATTATTAATACATGAATCAATAATCATATGTGATGTAATTTAGAATAATCACATTGTTGCAGCTGGATTAAGCACCTCAATACTTTATGTTCAGCAGTATTATAAATTTCACTAATTTATTTCTGAGAAAGAAAGACAAAAGTAAAAACGCATATCGAGGGCCGTGGTAGAGACTGATCTAGGGTTTTTGAAATTTGTTTTAGTGGCGTTAAAGCTAAATTAAAATAGAAGCACTACAATATAAAAAGAGTTCAAACTCAGTTTTTAGGTACTCCATTTTCTATTGTTTTACTTCCCACATCGATAGGTGAGGGGAGTATTATGATCGCGAAACTTTATGATTTTGAGATAATACGTTTTTTGGGCATTTTATGATGTCTACATAACGAAATTCTACGTCACTCATTTTCGTCGGTCCGTCTTCTGTCGGCGTTCTTCTAGCTTCGTAATCTCAGTACCCGCTGCATGGATTGCGATGAAGTTTGGACAGTGAGATGCTGTGGGGTCGTAGTAGGTAATGTACTTATAATTTTGCAAATCGGTGCATGGGCGCGGCGGAGTAATTAGCAGAAAAACAAAAAAAACTATGTTTCTCAAATTTTGTTTTTAGGCATTTTAGGGGTTCCTTTGATGCATCTATAAAAGGCTAACATGCGAAAGAAAGACCTAGCGTCATAATACACTTTTTTAGGTCCATTCGAACATTATATTTATTTCAGAAAGGTGACCCCATTTTACCTCCCACACCGATAGGCAAGTAAATTGTGATCGCGAAAAGTTTCGATTTTGAGATAATGCGCTTTTTGGGCGTCTCGACCTCACTAATTTCCGCCGGTCTGTTTGTCTGTCGGTCTGGCTGTTTGTCGGGATATCTGTCTTTATGCGTTCTTCTAGCTTCGTAATCTCAGTACCCGCTGCATGGATTGCGATGACATTTGGAGAGTGATATGCTGAGGGGGCGTAGTACGTAACGTACCTATAATTTTGAAAATCGGTGCATGGGCGGAGAAGTAATTAGCGAAAAACGAAAAAAAATATTCCTCAAACTTCATTTTTAGACGTTTTAGGTGTTCTGGACGGACTATTCATTGCATGAGAAAGAAAGATCTAGCGTCATAATGCACTTTTTTAGGTCCATCGGAACATTGCCTTGCTTATTACAGAAACCAAGGAACTTAGAATTTTCTGATGTATACATACGAATATTGCTTTAAATCGTTCTCTATTGTGTAACGTGGAAACTGTTGGATTGATTTTAATGAAATTTTTAACAGTATTGTTACCGTGGCGAGGATGGAAAACGTTTACGGTTTTAGAAATCGTATCAGTGGCGGCGCAGCAATAATAAAAAAACTAAAAATATAAAAACGCTCAAAGCTCGTTTTTAGGCGCCTTAGGGGTTTCTGATGGGTGTGGGTGGAATTGGGGTAGTTAGGAGGTGGGGATCATGAAAGTCAAAAAAATCTTGTATCCATAATAGGCTATCCATTGACCTGTGAAGGAAATACCTAGCGGCATAACACACTTTTTTTGCTCGGGCGGGTAATGATTTGGTTGCAAGGGGATCTCAGACTATAGCTTCACGCTATTGGAAAATAATAAACTGGCATCACCGTAATGTGTGGGCAGTACTAAGTCAATCAAATTGATCTAATATTTTTTTGAGTGGTCAAAATGAGTCGAGGATGAGATCTCGGATAGGGTGGTTGGGAATCCCCGGCATTTTTTTTTGAATCTGTTTTTATATATCAGCGAATCGGCATGCCACGTGATTGGGTATTAGTTAAAGATTGCAGAATCAAAAATCGGTCATCCTAGTTCCTTAGAAGAGAGATGCAAGAAACTGTTTACAAGAGTTTTCGTGTTCGACCAAATACAACCGAGTAGAGTCAAAACTATCTCAAAACGACAGAAATCAAGCAGATAACAGCGCTAAACAACAGAAAACGACTAAACACAGCCGGATACAACCGAAAATAACAGAAAACAGCTCTCAAAACAACAGAAAGCAAGCAGATAACGGCTGTAAACGGTAGAAAACGACCGTATACAACCAAATAGAACAGAAAACAGAGCATAACAACAGAAAGCAGGCAGATAACAGCGCTAAACAATGTTTTTTGCGAGCGTGTGGTCGATGATTTGGTTGCAAGGGGATCTCATGCTGCATGCTATGGAAAATAATAAAAGGGTATCATCTTGTAGGAAGTAAGAGTCAATCAACTTGACTCCATTTTTTATGAGTTTCAATTGCCTTTTGATTCACTTTTAAAGGGTTTTCCTTGTGAAGCTCGAAAAGTTCAAAACGTTTTGTTTTCTTTGCGTCAAAAAGCATATTCCGCTACACATTCTATTATTGAACATTGCTTCGAAATGGTTGCATCCACTAATAATCGGGAAGAAAATAAATTCCAATGAAGCAATCATCTCTGAAACCAGTAATTGCTATAAACTTCCTATCTATCTTAAACAAGATAAATCGCAAGTTGACTTTGCATCTGATTAATTATAAGTGCAAACACTTCCTGGTAGATCCACGTAGAAGATTTTTACCTGTTGATGGAAAATAAGTTGAGTCAGCTGAGCCGCAACCGTGTTATCTAACTCTCTCCTATTTTCTTGTCCATTAATTTCCTATCAGATAAAACTAGTAGATACGAGTCGCGAACTTCCTAGTGAACACACCTGTTTATAGCAGATACTTGCGATATTGCATTGGGACTTTCTCTCACACACATCATAAATTATTATTGTATGTAGCCGCACTTGTAGGTGGTTCACTGTCATTATCAAGGCATGCTCGATGCACTGGGAAAAAGATGCCAGTGTTTATGCGCTTTTAATGTGGGCGCCAGAAGCTGGGAACGTATGGTTTGTTGTACAAAATAGTATTTCCGATAAATGATCACCACTTTTATTTGAAAAAAAAACTATGCGACGATCGTTTCGACACACAGTGTCTTTATCAAACAATGATTTTAAATTTAAAGTACTACGAAATTTACACAAGATGTATACATTAATGGGGTAACTATTATGGCTAACCGTTCATTCTCCGAAAACCACCGGACAGATTTAGTAATGGTGAATTATTTAAATCCGTTTGGTCATTAAGGAGGTTACCTGAGAATTTGAGCTTGTTGACTTCTAATGCTTCTAAAAAATTTAATTTGCGTCCTTTCTGCTCTACGTGTAATATTTTAAAATCTTCGTTGAAATGATGGTTTTCGGAGATCAAATGATTGGCGTAATTAGAATTACAGAGTTCGTTTATAAATGACTTTTTATGTTCGTTAATGCGGTTTTTGAATGCTCTTCCACTTTGTCCAATATAAACTTTAGGGCAATCCACACATTCCAATTTGTAGACACCAGACTTTTCGTTTTTAGTTGATTTCATTTTATTGATTTTAATTAAATTGCCTAGTGTCTCTTTGCATGTGAAGGATATATTGCGGTCTAATTTCTTGAATTTATAAAATGCACTTCTACCAGACTTACCACAAGTCTGATAGATATTAGGTATAAGTATGTTGCAAAAGTTTTGAGAATTTTTTTCAAAACTCGGGAGGTAGTTTCACCATTGGAAACGGAAATCGTTGCCATGGTAACCAGTCAACATCTAAACGTAACAATAAAACCATTTTGGTTATGATCATTATAGTCGGTGGTTATGATATAAGTTGTCAAAATGTCGTACGAATTAGATATTCGGAAGAGTATCTACAGTCTGGTTGGACGACTTGAAAAAAAAAGAAATAGTTCGCCTATATCAAGATCAAACTATTTCTGTTGCCACAATTTATCGAGCGATCCGTGAATGTGAAGAAGGTATTCCTTGTATAAATTTACCAAAAAGATGATGATTTACCAAAGATGTTTGTATAAACTACTCAATTTTATTGCTAATGATAATATAATGTTTTGGCCAGATCTGGCTTCAAGTCATTATGCTTTGCGTACGAGAAACTGGCTTGAACAACACGGAGTACCTTTTGTACCACGAAACGGCAACCCTCCCAATCTTCCTCAAGCAAGACCCATCAAAGCTTTTTGGGCTCAACTGAGTGCCAAAGTTTATAACAATGGCTGGGAAGCCCAAAACGAACAGCAGTTAAGAAGAAGAATAATGCTAAAGATCAGAGAAATTGATTTAGAATCTGTCCAAAACCTAATGAGGAACATTAAGAGAAAATTGCGAGCCGTGGAAGATTATGGCCTATTAGCAGTACCTTAATGACATTTTTATATTAAGAAATATTGTTGTGTTTTGTAGTTCTTGTTACAGTTCAAATATATTATTGAGAGATATTTTTTTAATTTTCTGAAAAACTTCTCAAAACTTTTGCAACATACGTTAGATAAATAATAGTTCATTCTGATTTTAAATTTTCAATTGAAACGCTGCAGACAATATTGACAATATTGAATATTGAAGTATTAATTTATTAAGGGATAGTTTATGCTTCTGTGTATCTCGTCCCTATGACGATTGAATAAAATACCTAAATGGACGTATCGTGTAAGCTCCCAGATCTTATGAGCTGCTATGGATATACTTTATAAAAAAAAGTTTCGATATGCTTAAGCATCACTTAGCAAAAGGTATATTTTACCGCACACATAGGATATTATTGGAAGAATCTATTTGCAATTTTGATTGTGAAGTGACAAGTGTCACCTGCCTCCTTATTATCGTGGGTTTGTGTTGAAAATAATGTTTTAGTGACACTGTTTTGTCAGTTGTCACTTTTCACATCGGCAGTCAGTATGGCGATGGTAGAACAAAATAAAAGACTCTCAAAAAGGATAGTAACCAATTTTAACTGCTGGTTGTTAACAAACCTTTCAAAATTTGGATTTACGTCTGTGCAAAAATCAAAAATGTAATACCAGTTTACATGGCCGTTCATGATAACGGTGAAGCTACAGTTTATAAGAAATATAGCTTTATACGTAAACAACACACTGTTGAAAAGGAGTGCATCATCTTGGACTCAAGCACGACCCCAATTAGAAATTCATTCAGTTTTCAAAGTCTTGCCTTTTAAGTGCTATATGTTCTTCGTTCATAGATGTTTGGCCAATGCCAAATAGCAACTAATTTCTGCTGTAGTACTGCTATGCTGATCTTCAACTACAATTGGGAGAACGTCAAACTCACTATCTTCATTAACTAAATGTTTGCTTCTCTCATATTTTACGCCGACATAAATCCAAATTTTGAGAGGTTTGTTGACAACTCGCATGGAGTCTAAACATTTGGGGTAGTATTATTGGAAACCGCATAACAAATTGATGTTTTCCAAAATTTTCTAAGTGAAAATTTGGAAAACTTGCTGGAAAATTTACCACTGGAGATTTTAAGAAAAACGTGATTACAGTTAGATGTAGCGAATGCACGTTTTAGTACTAGAGGCACTTTGGATTAAAGGTTTCCTGCCAATTGTTTCGTCTGCGAGCTACGTCACCTACGGTTTTTCCAATTTCTACGCGCCAGTACGGAATAATAACAAAACCGTAAATATCTTGAAATAATATCTATTGACATACACATACATACATGTAATATACAGTACGCATAAACAAATATATCAATAAATATAGTATACCCACAAAGGGCATAGCCTTGTGCGTGGGTTATGCCACTATGCGACTGCTTGGCATTACAAAATGACTTAAATGCACTGTACTTGTGGTGTGCAGAAAACAAGCTCTCACTGAATACAAAAAGATGCAATGTGGTAACATATACAAATAAACAAACACATATTAATTATGACTACAACATAGATGGACATAATCTCGATAGACAGCTTGAAATCAAAGAATTGGGTGTAACTTTCAACCAAAAACTGCTATTTAACGCACATATAGATAATATCACCGCTTCAGCCAATAAGATGTTAGGTATTATCATTAGGAATAGCAGAGAATTTACTAACGCACAGGCTTTAAAAATGCTCTATTTTTCACTGGTCCGATCTAAGTTAGAATATGCCTCACTTGTATGGAGCCCCCATCATGATAAGTACATAAAGCAACTAGAATCTGTACAAAGACGTTTTCTTAAATATTTAAACTTCAGGGTTAATGGTAACTATCCCCCAATTGGTTTTCCCCAGCAAACTTTATTGGACACCTTCTCTGTTGCCAGCTTGCATCAAAGACGGATTAAATACGGTATCGGTTTTGTCCAAAAACTGATAGCAAATAAAATCGATTGCCCGCAAATTTTGCATAAACTAAACTTCCATGTACCCAGAGTAAATTCCCGCCAACATAGCACATTCTATCTGGATGCTCCACGCACTGACTGTCTGAAGTACTCTCCTTTATACACTATCTGCAATAACTGTAACTCTGATGATGTCAACGTATTCATGTACAAATAGGAGATTTTATCACAACTTCGACTGGTATTAATTTGTTTTTAGTGTGAGATCTACTGTTTTTGAACATGATTTGATAAATTTTATATGTTAATATATAGTATGTATATGAATGTATCATATATGTTGTATATTAGTGAGTAGAAGACATACGTGTAATGTCACAGCCAGTAAGTGGTATGTATACTGTTGGCTGATGTATAAATAAATAAATAAATAAATAAGTAAACTACTTATAATTACTCATTTCTACATGATCTAACTAAATGGTAAATAATATTTTATAATAAACAAATTTACATAGTACATACATAATATATGCATACTCATACATAAATATAATATTACATAATATAACATGTTATACCTTCTTAGTAAGTCTTGTAAGATCCTGACGATAAATGTAATTTTCTAAGTACTCAATCTTTATAATTATGTTATGAATATTTCTTCCTGGTACTTGTGATGACCATAAATCAAAATGCTTTTTGATAAGGGACAATGGTTTCAATGATTTCATATTTTCGGGTAACCTATTATATACTTTTGGACAAAGGTAACTATGATTCTTTTGACCAATGGACTTATAAGTTTTTGTATAGTACCACAAAAGACAAATTTTCTAAAGATTGATGAATAACTCCGAAAATAGGCTTCGTAGACATAAACTATGGTTATCAAACTGGACAGAAAAATCGATGCTGAATTCAAAACCGTAATAATATAATTATAGAATGTTCTATTTAAAATAAGGAAGTTGATGCCGACTTTAGGTATATCTGGAAGTAAACCATTTTTGAAATTATTTTCTATATGTAGAGCATTTGAAAAGAAACGTCTTTTATTTCGAACATTTTCGTGTAGCGCGCTAGAGACCACCGCACGCTTATTGGACCACCTTGTATATTCAAATTATATATATTCAAATATGTATTTTGACTGTATCCCAAAATGTTATTACTGAATATTTGCTACCGATGGCCAGGGCGCAAAAAAGGTAAAAAATGTATAATTTAATGGAATTAGAGACTCTGTTATTTATCTTACGTGCCTTGAGATCGATGCCCTTAAATGGACCTATAATTACGTTCAAAGCACCAGCTAAAATTATAAATGGCTAGTACAAACAGTTTTTTCATGCGACATCGACATCTCGATGCGATGCACCTATAAGTAGTCACTCCTAACTGCATTAAGTGTTTTTCAAAGGAATGACCATACATTATTGCGTCTCAAGAATTTCTATTACTTTACGTGCCATACCGTATCTAATGATTATGGAAGCTGCGAAGATTAAAATCTTTTGTCTTAACCTATTGTGAAAGTTGTTTATCTTTACGACCATATGTATGCCATTTCTGGTTTCGAAATGAGTTTCTTCATCTTACAAGAAAACACTCATGAAAATTTTATGTAGGTAATTTTACTGCCACTACCCAATGCTAATCATTGCATTATCTGAGATGCTACTTGAATTTAGCCTGCTACAACTGGTTGTATGCTCATCTGGATACTGTTCTTTGGCTTTTTAGTAACAATAACTTCTAGATCACAGCGAGGATCACAGTGACTAGACACCGCTAAGATAGCTTGATCGCCAAAGCTATAGGCATTGTTCTTACCCATATATAGAACGTAGCACTTATTCTAATTGAGAGGCAGCAGCTACTTCCTTGACCACTCATAAATTCTACAGGGTGTAACTTTTAAGGATGTCCACACCTATATTACCGTGTAGATCTTGCTGAGCTGATCATTCTTCAATAAGCAACATGGGTCCGGAAACGAACCGTTTCGGAGATAGCGCTACCGGAAGTAGTCCTTTCTGACGCCTGAAGTTAGGCAATGAATTCGACGCCTTGCAGCCCGTAGCGTGGCCGGCGCGGTCTCCGGATCTCAATCCCCTCGATTTTTTCCTGTGGGGTCACCTGGAAGCACTTGTCTACCAAGGGGATGCACAGCACACAGCAGAAGAGCTGATTGCACGCATCATTGCAGCAGCTGGAGACGTCAGGGAGCAGCCACAGGTAATCAACGCTGCCACTGCATCGGTCATCCATCGAGCCAGATTGTGCGAGCAAGAAGGCGATGGCCACGTGGAGCCTCTCCTTCACTGATTTTTCACTGATCTCGGTGTTTTTTGTTGTTATTTTTTTGCAATGTTTTTTTTTGTTTTGTTTGCTTGGTTTACTTTTGACATTTTGGCCATGACGATTAAATGTTGACAAGCCGAATCTGTCTTAGCAGCTAATCCGTAACCCCCTCTCTCCTCTGCCAATTACGAGGCGGTGAATGAATTGCCTAACTTCAAGCGTCAGCAAGAATAACTTTCGGTAGCGTCATCTCCGTAACGGTTCGTTTTTGGACCCATGTTGCTTATCGAAAAATGATCAGCTCAGCGAGATCTACATGGTGGTATAGGTGTGAACATCCTTAAAAGTTACACCCTGTATAGAGATCACACTGTAAACTATTGTCTTTGATCGAGAAAATAATTATATCTTGGTGTCATCAGCATAATATGAGCAAGTTAGCACTATAATGCAAGGCAAGTCAGATATATTTAAAACAAACAGTATGGGGCTCAGAACGGATCACTGTGAGACACTACTTGTTACTTTTCTTCTAGCCGACGACAAATTTATGTCACTCATATAATACATGTCGTTTGACCAAAATCAAGAATTTCAGATCTCTCGGGCGGGCGGGTGTACCTAAAAAAATCGAAAATCTTTATTTGCCTTTCTGTTGAGGTGAAACCTCGCATTTCGGATAACTTCAAGGTGCTAATTACAAATCCAGTCGCAGTTTTGAGTTTCAGTCTCGTTTGACGAAAATAAAAAATTACAGATATCTCGGGCGCGCGGGTGTACCTAAAAAAATCGAAAATCTTTATTTGGCTTTCTATTGAAACAAAATCTCGCATTTCGAATAATTTCAGCGTACTGATTACAAATCCAGTCGCAGATTTGAGACTCAGTCTCGTTTGACTAAAATCAAAAATTACAGATCTCTCGGGCGGGCGGGTGTACCTAAAAAAATCGAATATCTTTATTTGGCTTTCTATTCAGATAAAATCTTGGATTTCGGGTAATTCCAGGGTGCTGATTATAAATCCAGTTGCAGGTTTGAGTCTCAGTCTCGTTTGACGGAAATAAAAAATTTCAGATCTCTCGGGCGGGCGGGTGTACGTAAAAAAATCGAAAACCTTTATTTAGCTTTCTATGGAGATGAAACCTCGTATTTTGGATAATTTCAGGGTGCTGAATTACAAATCCAGTCACAGTTTTGAGTCTCAACCTCGTTTGGCGAAAATAAAAAGTTACAGATCTCTCGGGCGGGCGGGTGTACCTAAAAAAATCGAAAATCTTTATTTGGCTTTCTATTGAGATGAAACCTCGCATTTCGGATAATTTTAAGGTGCTGATTACAAATCCAGTCACAGTTTTGAGTCTCAGCCTCGTTTGGCGAAAATAAAGAATTTCAGATCTCTCGGGCGGGCGCGGGCGTACCTAAAAAAATCGAAAATCTTTATTTGGCTTTCTATTGAGATAAAATCTCGCATTTCGATAATTTAGGGGTGCTGATTACAAATACAGTCGCAATTTTGAGTTTCAGTCTCGTTTGACGAAAATCAAAAATTTCAGATCTCTCGTGCGGGCGTATCTAAAAAGATCGAAAATCTTTATTTGGCTTTCTATTGAGATAAAATATCGCATTTCGGATAACTTAGGGGTGCTGATTACAAATCCAGTCGCAGTTTTGAGTCTCAGTCTCGTTTGACGAAAATCAAAAAATCTTTATTTGGCTTTCTATTGAGATGAAACCTCGCATTTAGGATAATTTCAATGTGCTAATTACAAATCCAGTCGCAGTTTTGAGTTTCAGTCTCATTTGGCGAAAATAATGTCTGTCTTTTTGTCTGTTTGCCATTTGATCTATTTTTCATCAACGCGAAATTCCAGTAACAGTGATGCTGAAATGAAATTTGGGGTGAATTATGGTATAAAGTCACAGTAGGTAGTGCTTCTATATAATATGTTTTTTAGAATCCCTGCAGCATTTTCAGCAAGAAAGCAATGCCTACCAGAATACTTCATGATTTTGTTTTTAGGTTTTCTTGGTGGTCTTAATCATTGCAAATAAAGACTTGCAATATCAACATATAAATCACTTTCCACTGACCGGGAGATTCTAGAGAAATACGAGCAGAATGAAAATCTATTTGATTCATCCATGAAAATCCAATTTTTTTTATGGTCAGCCTCCCGCAAAGGCTGAAAGCCTATGGCGCTGTAGAAGCGCTGCGAGGGGATAAGTGTCGGTTCACGTTAGATTTAAAACGCTGCAGGTTGTAGTCGCCGGGAAGTAAATTCCCTGGCAGCTGATTCCACAGCGTCGAAGTTCTCGAAAAGAAGGAATGCTGGAGGAGACTGGTTCGGGGAGTAAGGACCTCAAGCTGGTAAGGATGAGCTCGCAGAGCTTCTCTAGTGTTCCTGGTTCGGACGGCCTTTGGTGTTATTATCTGAGAGAGCTCACTCGAACAGCTTCCGTGATAGAATCTGTAAAACAGGGATAGGTCAGCCACTTTCCTTCGATGTTTCAGGCTGTGGAGGTCCTTTGCGACGTTAGGCGTATCGATTAATCTAATTGCTCTTTTCTGGATAGTGTCCAGAAGCTTTAAAGAGTGTTTCGGAGCGCATCCCCACACATGGGAGCAATACTCCAGCGATGGTTGGATCTGTGCCTTGTAGAGCAGCAGCAGATGCTCTGGTGTATACGACTTCCTACAGCGGAACAAAACTCCAAGCTTCTGAGATGCAGTTTTAGCAATACTGACGACTTGGTCGTGCCAGGACATGTTATTGTTGATGTTGATCCCCAAAAGCTTGACGGAAGGTGATTCGACTATGGGGTGACCCTCCATTTCCACGGTTGGTAAGCCATCGTGAGACTTCTTTGTAAGTGTTGTTGCCTGAGTTTTTTGTACTTTGAACTGTAGTTTATTTGCTACCACTCGACAATTGTTTTGATATCTGCGTTGATCTGTGAGGCATCCTGCTGTCGCCGACGTACCGTCTCCTGGGATGGTAATGGCTTGTCTGGTTCCATGCACGACACTAATGTACTGTCATCTGCGAAGCTGTAGATTGGATTGGATGTTATTTCCAGCAGCTCGTTGATGTACAGCAGAAACAGTGTAGGGGATAGGACAGATCCCTGAGGAACACCGGCGTTTATTGAAAATACGTCTGATGAACAGCCCTCGACTACAGCAAACAGAGATCGGTCGTTCAAAAAGCTATTCAGCCACTGGCGCAGGCCAGGTGGTAGTCCATAAGCAGAAAGCTTGACCAGAAGTCCGTCATGCCATACTCTGTCGAAAGCCTTCGATATATCAAGTGCAACAACACGGGATTCGCCATGATTGTCTATTGCTCTGTTCCACGAGTGAGTGCCGTAGGCAAGGAGGTCACCTGTAGACCTGTGCTTCCGGAAGCCATACTGGCGATCATTTGTGATGTTATTGTTGTCCAGGTATTCCAGGAGCTGTGTGTTAATGACAGTCTCCATAACCTTAGACATGATGCTGAGAAGAGCTACAGGTCTATAATTGGTGGGATCAGTTTTTTTGCCTTTCTTAGTGATGGGTTGTACGCAGCCAATCTGCCACGAAGCGGGAAACACGCCTCGTTGATACGAAAGTTTGAAGAGCTTGCAAAGAATAGGTGCAAGCTCAGCGGCACAGCGTTGAAGGAGAATGGCTGGAATTTGGTCAGGACCAGTAGCTTTATTGGTGTTCAGTTTTTGGAGGATGCTTTTTACATCTCGATGTCGAAATTTGACCTCTGCCGTTCTCGAGTTCACGCTTATGGTGGTGGTCGGTGTACTTCCTTGAAAGTCTACAGTAGAATTTGCTGCGAAGAGCTTTTCCAAGGTGTCTGCTTTTTCTTCAGGAGCAAAAGCGATGGACTTGTCCTCTCTGATCAAGGGTGGTATTGGCGAATAGGAAAAGTTCTGACTAACAGCCTTAGCTACAGACCAGGATGTTCTGGACGAACTAGGACATGAGAGCAGCTTGTCCTTAATTTTTTGGTTGTGTTCCTCCTTGGTGCTATCAATCACGCGTTACAATGATTTCTGGCGTCGATAAAACTGCGGTGGTTCTCGGCATTTGGATTTTTCCTCCATTCTCTGTAATGTTGGCTTTTAGAGGTAACTGCATCTCTACAATGCTGATTGAACCATGGCTTGTTTTTGAAGGGATGCTTGACGACATGAGGAATATAGGCTTCCATGCCGGATATTAATACCTCTGTTATTTCTTGAGCGCAAGCTGATGGGTCTCGTGACTTGAAGCAGACGTCGTCGTTTGACACTTGATAAAATATTATAAGTATTATATGTTGGTATGTACCGTAACATCTCCAATTATGGTGCCCAAGCAGTTTATAAACATTAACTCTGTAAATGTTACATTATAAAAATTATAGCACTTTTTGCACCTTTGCGAATGCATATCGATCTAAAGCACAGTCAGCACAGCATCTTACAAGACAGGTTGTTATTGTTGGCGGCACATTACTATATTATAGCTAGGGATAATGAAATTTTTTGAATGATTCACTTCCTTAAAAGAGGAGACACCGTTTTTACTTCCCATACCAATAAAAGAAGGATCATATTGTGATCGCGAAGATTTTCGGTTTTGAGGTAATACGCTTTTTGGGTTCGTAATCATTTTTTACTTTTTTTTTTGGGTGGGGCTGAAATTAGGGGTGGTTGGGGGGTGAAACTGAAAAATATGTTGTATTCATAATAGGTGTCCACTGATATATGAAAGAAAGACCTAGCAACATGATACATCTTTTTGGGTCCATCCGAACATTGCCTTGCCTTTTTTTTAATAACTGAGCAGACCGCGTAGGCAGAGCCTAAATACCAGAGTACCGCGGCTGCTGTGAAAGGGCTATTACAGAAACTAAGGGATTTCCTTCAGATCGCGAGTGATTGTGTAACCTGGAAACTATTGAATTAATTTTAATAAAATTTTGACACAGTATTACTGCCATGACAATGTGTATGGTTCTTAGAAATAAGGTCAGTGGCCGCGCAGCAATAACAAAAAAACAGAAAATATAAAAACAGCTCAAAATTCTTAGGCTTTTTAGGGATTCCTAATTGTTGTGAAACTGAAAAATTTGTTGCTCTCATATTAGGCTATTTACTGATTGAGATGTGGAAGAAACCTAGCAGCAAAACGCACTTATTTTGCGGTTACGGAAAGTTTGTTGACGCGGGATTCAGGCTTAATCAATACATCTCTTGATGCCAATCATATTTTTTTGACTTCAAATAGAAGAATGGAAGGAGAAACCTGGTGAGGAGGAGACCAAATAGGAGGCGAATACTCGTCCACCAAGAAATGTTGATCAGGTTCGACAATTTCTAGGTTTGACAAATTAGTTTTGGCACTTTCTGAAGGATTGTGCTTCATTTGTTAAACCTGTCACAAATCTCTAAAGATGAGTGAAAAATTAAAGTGGTTGAGGATGGCTACATCCAGTAGCGTTCTATAATCATGTCCTGGACAATTTGGGAATAGACGTGCGATCATACTGCTCTCCTCGAACTATCGAAATTCTGTTCTCTGTGGAGATGTCTGTTTATCCAAACTACATGTTTACTTTGTCCTTAAGGTTTTAATTACCCCAAAACCTGAGCCGCCCGAGGGCTAAATCCTTTACACTATACGGAAATTGTGTAGGGACTAGAATAGTGAATTGTGAATAGCTGTTTCTCAGGCAGAACTAGTAGCTCTATTAGACATCTTAGAATAACATACTGCAGCGTATGGTCTTGGTATTAACTACAACAAGACCAAGGTTATGATCGTAGATAGCGAGCATGATAATCATCGAGAAATAAAGTCAGTAGGCCGTTGTGAAGTAGTTCAAAGTTTTGTGTACCTCGGTTCTTTGATCTATAATTTGAGTAGCTGTGAAAATGAGATTCGACACCGAATTCAACAGGCACATGTGGCCATGACAAGCTTACTAAAATATGGCGTGACCATAACATCACTAAAGCTACCAAAATGTCGCTGGTTCAGTCTCTTGTGTTCTCCATATTTTTGTATGCCTCGGAAACTTGAGAATGCTGAAAGTTCCTTATACCGCCCATCGGACTAACGTTTCTATACTGGATGAGCTCGGTAATCCAAAGAGATTATCCTCCATTGTTTTGATGAGAATGCTAACATTCTTCGGACATATACTCAGAAGCGATAATATGGAGAAACTTGTAGATCAGGGTCAAGCCCCGAGTGGGCGGTGCCGTGGCCGTTCCCCTACACGCTGGGTACATACGACGAAACAGTTGCTGGATATGAGTATCAAGAGTACTACTGAATTGACAGTAAATCGCGAACGATGGCGAGCTTCAGTTTTCAAAACTATTGATGATATTCGTGTCGGCAATACTCTAGCTCCAACTTAATGCATTTTACGAGCTCACAGCATGCCTGTAAAGACGTTGTGACTATGATGATGATGAGTCAAAGACCAGTGAGATTATTTCCCTAATATAGACATTAACAATTTCAGCACAGATTCCGTCATGCCCATGATACCTCTGGGCCTGAAAGAGACCAAGGAGATCGACTTCCAAGATCCATTCAAAGACTTCATCTTAGAGCACTACAGCGAAGACTCAGGGCACTACCAAGAAGCCATCAACGAGTTCATGTGCACCAGACAAGCAATGAGAACGCCCTTGAGAGACGCGAGTGGGATTGCATTGCTGTTCCGGTACTACAACCAGCTGTACTTTGTGGAGAGACGGTTTTTCCCGCCGGACAGATCACTTGGAATTTACTTTGAATGGTACGACTCCCTCACAGGTAAGAAATATATTTATTTCAAAAAGGTGACCATTTTTACTTCCCACACCAATAGGTGAGGGAAGTATTCTGATGGCGAAAATTTTCAATTTTGAGATCATGTGCTTTTTGGGCGCCTTATGACGTCTACATAACGAAAATCCACGTCACTCATTTCCGTCGGTCTGTCTGTTTGTCGGTCTGACTGTTTGACGGTCTATCTGTTGGTCGGTTTGACTATTTGTTGGTCTGTCTGTCTTTACGCGTTTTTCAAGCTTCGTAATATCAGTAACCGCTGCAGAGATTGTGATAAAATTTGGGCAGCTATATGCTGTGGGGTCGTAATAGCTAACGCTCCTATGATTTTGATAATTGGTGCATGGGCGGCAGAGTGATTGGCAAAAAACAAAAAAAAATAAATATTCCTCAAACTTTGTTTTTAGGTGTTTTAGCGGTTCCTGATCATTTTTTGTATTCATAATAGGCTGACCACTAACCTGTGAAAGAAAGACCTAGCATCATAAAACGTTTTTTTAAGTCCATCCGAACATGACCTTCCCTACTACAGAAACCAAGAGACTTAGAATTTTCTAATGTAAAGTATATATGATGTCAGTTGGAACAACATAAAAAAACTTTTGCGGCATTTCCTTTGTAAGGGGCGAAGGATCCATAGGCGGCGCGCCGTAATTGGAATAATTGTATGATCAAATGGAAGGTGAATATGAAATGAACTAATATCTATTATTTGAGTATTCAATGAAGAAGGTTCACACAGGGACCTTCTACAGTATATAATAAGTATAAAATATACAAAGGATGTGAACGAATTATTACGTTTTCCTCAAATAAAATCGATTATTATAGTGCCTTATAAAAAATCCTAACGATTTGCAAACACGAGTGACTGGGATCTTCAGAGATCGCTGTCTTCATCACGAGAACTGACTAACAACTCAAGAGCGCAACAAATAACAATAATTGTCGGGTAGCTCTCGTAGTGAAGACTCGTCAGATATCTGAAGATCCTAGTCACCCGTGCTTGTGAAGCGTTAAGAAGAAATTTTAACAACGACCTAAAAACCCGAACAGCACTATGTTGTCTACAGACGACGCAGACGGCAGCGCTCAATTTTTTTTAGATTTCAGGATTTTTTTGTGAAACGGTGAAATAAAAATAATTCGTTTAGGATACTGCATTTATATCAAAAGACGGACGATGGACGACTCTCGCCCCTGTTCGGTCCCTCCACCACCCCTGCATCTTGTGAACACATTTGAGGCATCACGGTTTTCATTTTTTAGACAATCGTAAATATTTAATATTACTTTTTGTGTCTGTTCTTCTAAATCCTTGTGAAAAAAATCTTCCCAATTAGGATCCGCATCCACATCTGCCACACTATCACGTGCATTCTCCCAGGGTCTCCAAACGGCCATGATTACGTATTTCCAAAATATAAGAAATCGCGAATTCGCAAAGTTGCGGAAGCAGAGCCTTACAATCCGTATCCGTGAACGGCACTGGTAAGACTGGCTCGACCGCTTGACTGGAAAGTCCCAGCTACCTGCTGAATACAATTCGGCAGGGGTGCTTTGACGGCGGCTTTTGAATGTATACCAGGGATATATGCTGCTAATTCGAGTATTTTCACCAGTGGAATAGCACCGCAAATACCGGGGAATTGATACTACCTCGTATATTGTCGTCACATCGCCGTGTTCCAACTGACATCGTGTTTACTATACTTGTACATGCGAGTATTGCTTCTGATCGTTCTGTATTGTGTAACGAGGAAACTATTAAATTGACTTTAATGAAATTTTTACACAGCATTATTACCGTGGCGAGGATGGAAAACGTTTATGATTTTTAGAAATCGTGTAAGTGGCGGCGCAGCAATAATAAAAAAACTAAAAATATAAAATAGCTCAAATTTTGTCTTTAGGCGTTTTAGGGGTTCGTGATCATTTTCTATTTTTTTTTGGGTGGGGGTGAAATTGGGGTGGTTGGGGCGTGGCGGGTCGTAAAAGTCAAAAATTTGATGTATTCCTAATAGGCCTGTGGAAGAAAGTCCTAGCGGCATAACACATTTTTTTTTTGGTCGGGCGGGCGATGATTTGGTTGCAAGGGGATCTCAGACTATAGCTTAATGCTATGGGAAAATAATAAACTGATATCACCATAATGTGTGGGAAGTACTGTGTCAATCAACTTGACTTCATTTTTTAACATTTATTTCTTCACTCATGTGAAGCATCAGATGAAGCGAACCAGAATGAATGAAAAAACCTGGGCAGGAATATTTGCTATGCTCAAGGCTTCCTGCGATGTCCGGGACTAACTAATAAACATGAACAAATCTGTTTCTCGGAGGTAAAGGACCATATGTCCAACTCTTAATCAAAAAATTGATGTGTGACCTACGAAAGTAACTTACTGTGAATAAATAACTTTTGATGCAATTAAAAAACAAAAGCGCGAGTATCATTTTGGTTCAACAGCCATGTTCATACTTAAAATAGCATTTAAGTAATTATTATTTAAAATGCTTTTCTGAACATTTGGGAAAGTAGTGACTTTTACCTAGGTGTAAAAGACCATACGATATACCTAAAAAAATTATACCTTGATGAGGTTTTCGGGACTATGGTTTAATGGTGATACAAGGGAGAGTAAAACACAAAAGTTTTATCCACATCTCAAAGATGAGGTCAAAACGTTTCGACCACCTTTGTGGTCTTCTTCAGTCGGCTTCTTTTAATTTCCAAAACCTACTGAAGAAGACCACAAAGGTGGTCGAAACGTTTCGACCCCATCTTTGAGATGTGGATAAAACTTTTGTGTTTTACTCTCCCTTGTATTGGTCTATAGTCCCGAAAACCTCAAGATATATAAGCTCAAAGGTTCAAAAACTCCTTGAAAAGGAATAAAACAAAAAATTATATTATACTACATCTATGACTCAAAAGGTGTAACTCACAAAAATTAAATTTCGTATTTTCCTAAATTTTTAACCTTATCAAAAATCATTGACTATTACTCTCAACAGCGGTTTCTAACTCAAGAAACAAAGTACAGTTTATACTATGAGTGTTTCTCTTTCAAGGTGCTCCGTCTTGTCAGAGAACAGTAGCCTTCGAGAAAGCCTGCGTACTTTTCAACATAGCAGCGTTGTATACACAAATAGGTGCCAAACAAGATAGGTCAACCACGAAAGGATTGGACGCTGCAATAGATAGTTTTCTACGATCCGCAGGAACGTTTTGGTATATCCACGAAAACTTTATGAATGCGCCATCAATGGACTTGGGACCTGAGATGCTGGAAATGTTCGTACAACTAATGCTTGTAAGTAACAGGAATCAGAAAAGAGATTAGGGGCTATTCATATCCATTTATCACGCGAGGCTTGAAAGGAGGGGGGTGGAGAAGTTTCACAAGAATAACGATACATCACAAGGGGGGGGAGGGGGATCTAGTAAGATATCACGTGCATTTATTTTTTCGTCAAACGTTACATATATAGGTAACTATACATATTAATTAATAAATCTTCGTGATTTACGCGCAATTTTTGAACCGAAGGCGGCGAATAGATTATAGTTTATACCTGTACCTATTTAAAGATAATATTCGAAAAATTTTAAAATTCTTTGTAGGTCTTAAAAATACACGTGACGTTGGATGGGGGAGGAGGAGTTGTCATTAAACTCACCATATGTCATAAAGGGGATGCTAAATAAAAGATCACGTGATTAATGGACGGCCCCTTACTATTTTTGGCCTACTTATATCAATAATTAAATCTCCGGCAAACATTGTCAGTATTAAATGATTACAAGTATGTCAGTTGAAAAATGCAGTGAAAACATTTGCAAATGTATCTCGCGATTTAATAATATTCGTTGTTTGACTTTTTATGTGAAAAATGATAGTCTGTGGCTTTTTTGAATCATGTAGTAAGTCATATAATAATATGCAGTAACATAAATATGTTAAGGTTCTTTGGCCTATTGATTTATATACAAGAGGTCTCAAATTCCTACTCTTGTTTCTTGTATCATATTCATGGCTATTGAAGTCGATATAATTTTTTTATGTTTGTCAACGAGATTCAATATATCACGGCAGTTAAATTGTTCTATCCATTATTCTCTGAATAAACTGTTTGGAGGATAAGTGGGTTCTTTATGATAAGAACGCATCTTTGGAAAGTATTTATACTGTTTAAATGAGTTTGATGTACTGCACTCCAACCTAAGATGCCATAATTCAGCTGGGACTGCATTAGAGAGTAATACAATGTTTCTAAGTAACGTGTGTTTAGAAATTGTTTTAGAAATTTAATTAAGAGCTGTCTAATGTTTCGCGAAAGAAGTTTTATCTGTACATCTCATTTCAGATGTTTGTCAATTTTTTATACCTAAGAATTTAGATAGGTGATGTGTTTTTAAGTGACGAAAAGTATAATTAGTAGATTTTATCAAAATTTATCGTAAGAATGTTGGTATTGAACCAATTTTTGATAACTATTATATGATACCTAATTATCTGTTGAAGTTGTTTCCAGCCTGATGACAAGTTACTAATAAATTACCTGCAAAACATTGCTTTTGTGGCAATATTAAGTAAGTTGATATAGATAATGAATAACAGTGGTACTAAAACAATTCTTTGTAGTACACCGTATCCAATTGTCCTGCAGTCACTTAAAATATTATTTAATGTTTGTGTTCATAGTATATAATTTGAAACAATTTCATATTAGATACCGTAACTACTCATATAGTACTAGCTATTATAAAAATAACTATGATTAAGACAGTTATCGATCTATAGTGTGGTCCACTTTATAACTTCAGGACAACATAGATGGTGCAAAAATCATTTCTATATATACCTACTTATATCCGGAAAAGATTCGCTTTCGAGATACAACGTATTCACGTTTTAATAAAAATTTATAATATTTTGTATATTTCCTAAACAGCTCCTTAGAAAGATTTCAAAATAATGGGTATACAATTACCCCTTTCAAAAACCTACTCCTACACCACTGACTTTGTTACAAATAGCAATAATACTATTTAATGCTTGATGCTTTAGAACAAAAAAGTTTTCTTGAATTATTTTTTCGTACAACGATCCGTTTTCGAGATATTTGCGAGTTTCTCCGGTTATGAAGGACTGCTGACAGCAAATAATCTGAAAGTAGGCTGATTTATTTTTGACATTTCCACCAATTTTATGGTTTTGAGGTATCACTAGATTAAAGCAGGTCTGTAGATAATTTTTTTTATTTGCCTTGCTTATCCAAATTTCTAATCAAGAATATGCTGACGTACACTTTATTTAGGGATTTTGTGTAGCAGAATGAGTTCGAGAATAACACAGACCATTTTTTAGCAGACAACAGCTACATCGCAATGTCTGAGCGTCATTTCCATAAATCCTAACCATTACAATATTAATACCGTAAGAATGAACAATCGCCTAGTGCGTGAATTTCATGGGGATCCAAGGTCAAGTCAAAGAAGTGAACCGGAACTTCAAAACCACTATTTTTAAGAGTATTAAAACGGGATTACCGATATTCTTTTCATTTAAAGAGAACATACGGTTTAAAACCGGAGATGAAGAACAGAAGATAGTATTTTGTAGGTGGCTAAGTATAGTGGCGATGTTTTACTCCACGTGGGATTGTAAATTTCTCACGAAAATACCCATCAAATTAGACCACGAAAATTTCAGCATGAATTTGGCATTAATATTTCCCTTGGAATATACAGTGGTAACCGCTTTGGCTGTTTACTCCCACAGCGATTGAATTCCAGAAATTTACATTAAAACTTATTTGATTAGAAGTTGTATGTCTTGTTATTCTTAACAATTATTACTAAAAGTACATGAAAAAAAAATATCTCGAAAATGGTCCATCCTAAGAAAAAAAAATGCAAAGAATACTTTTTTATTTTAAAAGGCATGGTTCATCGAACAGCAATACTGTTATTTGCAATAAAGTCAGTGGCACAGGAGTTTTTAAAAAAAGGGTGTATATAGCCATATCTCCACCGCTGGTTTTTGTAATCTATCATCATATCTCCTAGATCATGAAGGATTTTGAGTTTATCCTGTGTGCCAAGTGTCATATTTTTCCAAGCAACGGCTTAGCAAATATTCAAGATAATATAGACTTTTTAAACTTTGTATCTCCAAAATGAAGCTGTCTCTAATATTATCTATGATGTCATGATGTTATGCCATTATAAAGCGGACCACCCTGTATACGGTTAAGGAAATTAGGGAATCGATGTACTGGTTTCAGATATTACTATTTTTTTTCTTGCAGGCTCAAGCTCGCGAATGCTTGTTAGAAAAGCTCCAACTGCAATCCGAAGGTAACAGGTCACTAGATATTTGCCTAGATTTGGCGAAGGAGGCGGCCTACTTATCCGAATGCTACGGTCAGGTGAACCAGCTGATTACCAATGACCCTGTCAAAGATTATGTACCGTGCAGCTGGACGTCGCTCGTGCAGGTAAGGTGAAAGTCGGTGGAATGTCAGATCGATCGGAATTCATTCTCAGCATCGGTTACATTATACATCAGGTTACTTATCACAAGAAATAAGACCAAAACTCGGACAGATTAGTAGCAGGATAAATGACATGGAAACTGGTAGCTCGTAACGCTAAACATAGAAAAAATTGTTTATATTTTCACGCGTTCATTCGCATGTGGATTTTTCAGTTAACTTCGTACCCGAAAATGTCGGAAAAAGTCGGCGTCCGGAGAGACTCGAACCCGATTCTGGAGGTCGTGGGTTCGAGTTCCGCCTCCCAGACAGCACAATATATTGTAGGAACATTCTAAGAATCACCATTTTGGAACATTGTATCAATCCATGAAAAGGCCATGAATGTATAGATTATCTGATGAACATTCCAGGAATGTGAAAATGGGAATCCAAAAAATGTGCATAGGTTATTCCCTCAGAATATTCTACGATTATTATTAAGATGTATGCGATATTGTAGGAAGATACCTGGTATATCTGTGAAGAAACATACATAGGTTATTCCCTCAGAATATTCTACGATTGTTATTAAGATGTATCAAATATTGTAGGAAGATTCCTGGTATATCTTTGAAGAATATATGTTGGAAAGAAACTAATGCCTTTTATCACTTCATTTCATTTATTTGTAAGTCTTGTCGTCTGCCTAGGTACCTAACGCGAGTAGTATACGTATATAACCTAGTATCCGACTTTCATACAGTGTTTTGGGCAGCACTGATTTAGATACACACTAATTACAGGAATTAATGAAAAAAAAGATATATAAAGTGGAACCTCTATTTATAATCGTATAAGTTTAATGTACACATTAAACACTTTTCATTGCACGGAGTCGTCCTCCCGTATTATCCTGCAAGATAAAAAAATCCGTTTTTAAAGCATACGATGTACGTTCAAATACACTTTATTAACTACAATGATACATTTTCACCAAAATGTTGTATTTTAATCAATTTTAGTACCTTTACACCTACCTCTACATTTAGAACAAAAAGTAGGTACCACGTAAGAGAATAAATACTGGAAATTCATAGTCACAAATATAGCAAATGTCTTGTCAGTGGTTGTTATTATATATTAATTAGGGTAGGTACCTACGACAAGTAAGACTAGAACATAGAGATTAGACTGAACAAGAGAGTTGCCACCACATGGTGCTAGAAAGTCGGTAATTTATAGAAACAAAATAGTTATACTCACCCTAGTCGCTCCTAGATGAAGCTATAATCTAACTAACAAGTAAAATCATGTTTCAGACCACGGATACGGATAACTATCCAATTATCGCAGGAGAAAAATGCACAAGCACGAGCAGGCACCACCGACCACCGCCACCGTAACGACTGAAGCTAACCTCAAAATTCTCAAACCTAACCTAACCTGCAAGGGTGCCACGCCTACATTAAGAATCATACCAAGAGGCATATTCAAGGATTATTTTTTAGAGAATATTAATTTATAAATATTATCAGAATATTTTTATCGACACGTTCATGGAATAATCATGACGTAATACTCCTAGCACAACCTCATGGGAATGAAACCAATAGAAACGTCCATAGAGTAAAGTGACCATTTTTTTTTGACGCCAATGCGGGACGACGCGGTGCGTAGAAAGATCTAGCACTTGGCTTGTGTGACGTCACAGCTAAAGCTAGAAACATCTCTACCGACCCGTTATTGTGACGTCACATGTCAAAATTTATATGTCACTTTGGGTTATGTGACGTCAAAATGACCCGTCGGCGGTGGTGTTTCCATCTTCCGCTGTGTCAGCCGTGGAGTGGGGATGAGATTGTTTTATAAATAAAAAAAAAACATATACAAAAAAGAAATATATAAAATCCGGGACATTTTCCGGGACGGTGTAAATGCGGGATGGCTCGTCTGAAAACGGGACAATCCCGCAAAATCCAGGACGAATGGTCACCTTACCATAGAGCACTCTGTTAATGTTCTGAATATTCTCAATGTATTTTGGATTAAATAAGAATATTCCAGGAATATATTGTGCTGTCTGGGCTATTGCCGACTTTTTCCGGTACGAATTTAAATTGAAAAAACCTTTATGTTGATAGACCTTGAACTCAGATATACATTTTTTTTATGACAACACTGTTAAAATTTATTTGTAACTCCGGTGAGGTCGTACAAATTTTGGGCATGGCAAAGTATGATAGTGGGGGTTTGATCCTAAAGCTATCAAAAAGTCATGGATTTTATGGGAGAAAAAATACCACAATATTTATTTTCATCGACAGATATTATTCGCTCATAAGATGAACAACATGGGTGGTCCGGCTCTCATTTTGAATTTAACAAGAATGTAAAAATGGAGTCAATTTAATTGACTCAGTACTTCCCACACATTACGGTGTGTATAGTGAGATTCCCTTGCAACCAAATCGTCGCCTGCCCACACGCAAAAAACATCCAGCACAAAAGCTCTCATAAATAATTTCTTGCATCGCTCCCCGTAGGAACTAGGACGACACAGTTTTTATTCTGCAATCTTCAACTGATTTCCTATATTCAGAAACAGATCATATTATCAATCTTTAAAGGGCAACGAAATGTTCCGGGCTTACCAAATCACCTCATCTGAGATCCCATCCTACCTCGGCTCTTTTTAACCACTCCAAAGAAAATAAGTAGGAAAGAATTTGCTTGAGTAAACTCAAACGGCGCTCTCACTGTGGAATTTGTGCTATACAAATTTAATTTTTTCATTATATAAACAAAACCGGATTTTTCTCGGACTAGTAATCAACAAATTTAGCATTTAATCTTAAAAAAAAGAAAAAAAAGTTGTTGACCGCGGTGAGATTCGAACCCACGCCCTTTCGGACTGGTGCCTAGCGTCTTAACGGCTCGGCCACGCTGCCTGTGCTTCAGGAATATCAACACACCGTACATAATACGTCGTCAGTTACCTGTCATCTTAACTCAAATTTTTTAAAACCGGAAGCGATAGTGACAAAACCGGATTCAGCTAGATCGAGCCCGAATCTAGAGGTCGCTGGTTTCTAGTACGAATTTGAATAGAAGAAATCGTTACGCTCAATATGTATCTAATAGCAAAATGTTTACGATCTCACTGTCAAAACTGTGTCTATTTTGGGCTTAACAAAGTATGGTATTGGGGCGTTTGTCCCTTAAACTATAAAAAGTAATGAATTTTATGTAAAAAAAAAAAATACACAGGGTCCCAGCATTAAGTACAGAAATGAAACTAGCTGAAACTAGATTACAATTTATAGACAAAAAAAAATTCAAAAAAATATTAGCCTTATATTAACGGTTTAATAATTTGATCTTATTTACTTGAACTCGTCATAACTTTTGAGGCACTGAGTTTATTTAGTTGAAATAGTGTTAATAATAATGCCCAGTAATAATAGATGCTACTTAGAGAATGAAAAAGTCCGCAAAAAAAGACAGTGAGCTTCAAAAAAATATGCTTTTTTAGAAATGTTAGCCCTTTTGTTTAAACTAAACCTCGATTTTCAAGGAAATACCCCCATAACCATACTTTTTGGTTTCTGTTTCCTGAATCCCCACCCACTACAATGCTCTATCTTTAAAACAACCTTTTTCACACGGCTTTGAGTCGAAGTATCTACGGTAGCGTAGAAAAAGATTGAAGTTTCTGTATCCCTATACAATCCTCATCAAAAAAGTAGTCAATTTTCAGAGACCTTTCAGGCATCTAATAACGGAGTTTGAACTGTTTTTTTTATTCCCAGTTTTTGATTATTGCCGAAGTTGAAAACATGTATCATGCCGCTAGGGATTTCTTTCACACTTCAATGGATAGCCTATTATGGATACAACAGATTTTTCTAATACAACCCCCTGTCTCCTAATCACCCCAATTTCACTCCCACCCAAAAAAGTAGAAATTGAGGAACCCTAAAATGCCTAAAAACGAAGTTACCTACTACAACGCCACAGCACATCGCTACCCAAATTTCATCGCAATCGATGCAGGAGTTACTGAGATTACGAGGCTAGAAGAACGCGAGTAGATAGACAGACAGATCGACAGAAATAAGAGACGTGGACTTTCGTTATGTAGCTATTATGAACCGCCCAAAATACGTATTATCTCAAAATCGAAAAATTTGTCTTCACTTATCAGTGTAGGAATTCAAGTTTTTAGATGTATTTGTTATCAACAATACTTCTGTTGGACTTTTCAATTTAAAACATAGTTTTTAGATTGGAAAAAATCCCCTTCCCACTAACTACGTGTAACAAGTTCCTCGCTATACTTATGCTTTCGGCCAGTTGTCCCTATTTTCATTTTATTAATACCTATTTGAAAAGCAAGATACCGCTTTTGGTATATTAAACTGATAAGTTTCAGTCATTCAGTCACAAGCTGCAACAAAATCAGATTACAAAAGAATAGTGAAAATAAAGATACTACGTAACTGTCACTCGTACTGAAATGCAAAACAGAACTTGGAAAACTAAACTAACTGGTCAACTATTTGCAAATATCAATTTTGACCCTGGACTACTACACCTACAAAATATTTTGTATAATTTAGAAAATTAATTGCATTAACTACTCATACTTTTAATAGTTATTTACGTAACAAGTCCCGAAAGTGATATTTCACGGGATCAGTAGGCAGTTGCTAGTATGATTTATTACTTTCGGTACGATTTGCGTGAAGCTTCACTTTCGATTTAATAAATCATATCGAAAGTTCTATTTTCAGAACGGCTGCAGAAAAATACATTTTTAATATGGTATAGCTCCCACAAGCGTCTCATAAACATACGTTTCTTTAAAACTGAACCATAATTGAAAAATTCCGGTAATGTCACTTCTTCAGGGTGTCGGCTTGCAGGTTAATGAATGTATAGGGACACTTTTCTTTTATGTTGTAGTCATTCATAATTTTGCTTGTAACCTCGTAATTCTGGCTGGTAATGGCTAGTTGACGACGTGACGTTGATACTGATTAAATTCTTTGAATCATAGTTGTGCCCTTGTCCTTTCTATCATCAAATTCTTATTGTATTCAATGATCAAAGCACAGTTGGTATCTTACTGATTATTATTCGATACAATCGATATCATGAACTCATTGAATTATAATTATACCCTAATATAATATACAGGGTGTCCCACGACGATTAAGACAAGCAATACATCGGAACTGGGCAGTAGCAGCGAATTATAATTTTGGGGGTGTAAATTAGAGCAAATATAGTATCTTTTCTTATTATTGTGTCACCCAATGAGGTATTTGTTTTTGGCCTCGTGAAGTCCGATTCCAAATTTTTAATGAGACACCCTATATATGTGTGGCTTTTTGTGTTCCTCCCGATAAAACAATTCCAACAAACTAGCACACTTGGGGTCTAAAGTGATTAATTCAAGAGCTAAATGTACTAAAAGGACTGAACCACTACCATTATGAAACACTACCAAAATAATTTAACTGTAGGGGTACAAGTTATAATCAATGGTAGTGGTACCATCTTTTAAGTACCTGTAGCTCTTGAGCTAATCACTTCAGACGCCAAGTGTGTTAGTTTGTTGGAATGGTTTTATTGGGAGGAACACAAAAAGTCACAAATATACAGGGCGCCCCATTAAAAATTTTGAATCGGACGTCACGTGATCAAAACAAATACCTCATTGGGTGACACAATAATAAGAAAAGATACTATCTTTGCTTTAATTTACACCCCCAGGATTATAATTCGCTACTACTGCCCAGTTCCGATATATTGCTTGTTTTAATCGTCGTGGAGCACCCTGTATTAGTAGAACTAACCATTATTCTATTTCTCTTTTCAGGTGAAGAAGGAATTTTACATGGGAAAATCTCACTACCACCTAGCAAACGGCATCAATAGATCTAAGTTCACTGTGCTCAATAGCAACAAGGAAAACATTCTAGGTGCATACAAGAAATCAGCAGTTACACAAGGTGATATCAAGTACCCAAAAGATCAATCTGAACAAAAAACATTAGGTAAGCTTTTGAATCTTACATAATCATTAATCATAACTATTTTAAGAGAGTGAACAGTATCAAGCTTCCTTGCACACTTATACTTTGCAGTCAAAATTGAACCACTTACAAAATGAGAAGCTTCTAGCAATTGCGAAGCACACTTCCAACGCACTAACCTCAAAACTAAACTGAACAAAAAACATTAGGTAAGCTTTTGAACCTTACATAATCATCAATCATAACTATTTTGAGAGAGTGAACAGTATCAAGCTTCCTTGCACACTTATACTTTGCAGCCAAAATTGAATCACTTACAAGATGAGAAGCTTCTAGCAATTGCGAAGCACACTTCCAACGCACTAACTTCAAAACTAAAGCTTACGAAGCTGTGTTTATTAATATTTGTGGTATCTCTGTGGAATGAGGAGGGAGAGTAGCCCCACTGCACTTAAGCCATAACTGGCCCATTGTGCATCCTCCCAGGGAGTTGCTTCCTCAAGTCATCGTCCATTCTGCTATTTTTAAAAGGTGGACAAGTCCCTTAAGGACATCCCGTTGATGTGGGCAGGTGTAGGCCAAGACTCATAAAAAACACACTTTCTAATAGAAGATAACTCTGTGCTCTCACATATGACGTGCTCCACAGCTCCGTCTACACTTTCACACATTCTACATACAGGGTTATTCACGTTACTCGACACGGAGCATTATGGGTACAGTATTTAATAAAAAAGAAAATTATGATTTCGGATGGATAGAGACCCATTAAGACTACATTCTGAAAATATTTTCATGTTATACAGGGTGTCCCAAAAACACGAAATGTATCAAAGTTATGTTTTTTTAAATGGAACACCCTGTATATTATTGCATATTCAGATTCCTTGATGAATTCTAGTGTGACTTTGTGCATCATACATGGGACTTAAAGTGAACGGTTTAGGTATAAATCACCATTTTCGGTATAAGTAGACATCAGGAAAAAATTGAATATCGCAGAGATTGTAAGATTTGGAAGGATGTGACTTTGCTGTATTACTAAACATAAAATGCGTCAGCTTTGGTGAGACTGTTAAATTTAAATTACGTTTGTGCTTGGAGAAATCGGTCGGTTAATTAAGGAAACTTCGATCAGCGATAACCTGATTTTTTCAAATGGGAATGCCCAATTTTTTTTATACGATTGAACGTAGAATTTGATAACCTTTCAAATGATATAAGGTTGTTAATATTAATCTCTGGCAGTTTTCATTTAATTTCAAATTTTCAAACAAATCGGTGTTTTTCAGTTTTCCTACCTATAAGCAACGTAGCAGGCCATGAAATATAAACAAAAACCTGTTCAGGTAGAAGAAAACAACTAACTTAGCTGAAAAATATACACGAATTAGACTAAAGGGACAAGATTATGAAAATTACTCACAACAAACAAAGTCTAACTAGAAACAACGGCGGTAACATATCTTTGGTCAAAGAGATGCTGGAGTATGGCAGAAATGGAATTTTTCACGACCTATTATCTACTGCAATGTACTAAAGATTGGCAATTTCCAAAACTATTAAATATTTTGAAATGAAACGAAAACTACTAGACAATATTGTAGGCAGTTTATTAGTTTCATAATAAAATTTCACATTTGATGATATAGAAAAGTATGCAATTCTGTTAAAACTCAAGTCAAAAGTACCTCTGACTGGAGTACTGAAAATTCTTCAGTACCTATTAGCAAGATCGCAGAAAATGAAGAATGAATTAAAATTTGTTCAAATTATAAAACATAACTTAAATGGCAGAAAATTTAAATCTGATTTGTCAGTATTCCTTTTTTGCAATATTGCTAACAGATATTGGAAAATAGAAGGGCTCCAGTCAGAGGTATCGACTTCGACGCAAATGACTAATTTTTTGTACCATTAAATATGATTGATAATTGCGTGCTGGCGCAAAAGTCGCTGGTTGTTTTTGTTTCATATCAGGGTTTTCAGTTGCTTGGAAATTTTTAACCTCTGGTAAATTGCGGTAGCCAGTAGACTGTAAAAAATATCTGTTACTGCCATACTCCAGCTTCTCTTTGACCTTAGATATGTTAAAGCAGTTGTTTTTGAGAGAGTTGATTTGTTGTAAGGAATTTTTATAATCTTGTCCCTTTAGTCTAGTTCGTGTGTATTTTTCAGCTAAGTTAGTTGTTTTCTTCTACCTGAACAGGTTTTTGAAATTGAAAAACACCGATTTGTTTGAAAATCTAAGATTAAATTAAAACTACCAGAGATTGATATTCATAACCTTATATCATTTGAAAGGCTATCAAATTCTACGTTTAACCTAATAAAAAAAATTAGGCATTCCCATTTGAAAAAATCAAGTTATCGCTGATCGAAGTTTCCTTAATTAACTGACCGATTTCTCCGAGCATAAACGTAATTTTAATTTGACAGTCTCATCAAAGCTGACGCATTTTATGCTCAGTAATACGGCAAAGTCACAGCCTTCCTAATTTTATAGTCTCTGCGATATTCAATTTTTTCCTGATGTCTACTTATACCGAAAATGGTGATTTACACCTAAACGGTTCACTTTAAGTCCCATGTATGATGCATAAAGTCACACTAGAATTCATCAAGGAATCTGAATATGTAATAATATACGGGGTGTTCCATTTAAAAAAACATAACTTTGATACATTTCGTGTTTTTGGGACACCCTGTATAACATGAAAATATTTTTAGAATGTAGTCTTTACGGATCTCTATCCATCTGAAATTATTATGTTCTTTTTTATCAAATACTTTTGCCATAATGCTCCGTGTCGAATAACGTGAATAACCCTGTATAGGTGCGTTACTCTTAAGTCCATAACGTGGAGGTGTTTCCTGAAATGTCAATGGCCAATCAGGAATGCTACTATGCGACCTAGGTTTGACCTGGTCATTGCCAAGTACTTCTTGGATATTACGATGCCAAAACCTGCATGGGTTTCCTTGGCAAATCGGAATCCTTGTAGTCCTTCCTATCGTTTTACCATTTGGGCATAACATTTTTTTTGGCTATTTCCGCAATTGTGGCGGTCGGCATACCAGAAAGGTCACATATTTATTATTAATTTGTGGTATAAGGCTATCGATACTTTTACAAATTACAGAGCAAACGAGTTTTGAGGGCTTTGATAATCATTGTCGCTTCTTTGGAAAACGCATCAATTCTATAGAATTTCACCTTCTTTAGTTTAGGTCATCGATCTTTAAAATATGCCGTATACCTATCTATATCTTTTTTCAGGTAAAGCCCACTTACGAGAAGCGTTAGTATTATATGAGGAGTGTCAAAGACTGAAACGAATGAGTAGGGAGCTTAAAGGGAAGCAAGCATTGGCGGCTTTGCTGCGAAATTCATATAAAGTAACTTTACAAGAATACAACAGCTCTGAAGCAGAAGATGAGTTTTACGACCTTTTGGAACCACCAGACATTCAAGGTAGATACACACTATCAGAAATTTATTACGAAACATAAATTCTGATGAGTGCACGAGTAGTTTTTAGCTGACTTTTGTAGTAAGCTATGTAAAAACAGGAGCAGAGGTTTTATATGGCATTCCTTTTACTTCCCGCATTGAAAGGAGTATTGTGGTCGCTAATATTTTCGCTTTCAAGATAACACACTTTTTGGGCGTCTTATGATATCTACATAAAGATCATCCACCGTCACTCACTCAAACAAAAAAAATTACATATCCTCAATCTTCGTTTTTAGTCGTTTTAGCGGCTTCTGATCATTTTCTGAAGTCATCATAGTCACGTCTTAACAGACATGTCGTGAACTCGTAAAATGCATTTACTCATTTCACGAGTTTCTCTTGGGATATCCTTAAGATCTTTAATGCAGTAGTTTCCCATTTGCGTTTTGCATCCTCATGCCGTTGACCAGATGGTATCTACTGGTTCATTCGCCTTTAGGGGCAATTTCTCACCCCAAGGACAAGAAGGTGTCCTGACTCTTCTCAACTCGTCCACCCAAAGCTGTTGGTTGAGAAGGGGTTACTGCTTATACCGACAGTAGTTCGGTTCCTTTTAGTCGCCTTTTACGACACGCAGGATATACGATGGGAGATATTCTAACCCGCCCCCACACGGGGAATTTTCTCAAGTGGGAGGTTGTAAAACTTTGTTGTACTCATAATAGGCTCTCTACCGTCCTGTGCAATAGAGACCTAGCATAATATTCTTTTTTAGGTCCATTCGAACTTTGCGATGCCTATTACAGAAACCAAGGGAGGTAGAATTTTGTGATGTATCTTCTTCTTCGTTAGGTGCCATCTCCATCTAATGAAGGTTGGCGGCAATTTCAGCATACCTATTTCGGTCTCGAGTGCTACGAATTAAGGATGATGTATCATGTACTATTGTAGGATTGCTTTGTATTGTGTGACCTAGAAATTATTGAACCAATTTTAATGCATTTTTGAGACAGTTCACTAAGCCAACGAGGATAGAAAACGCGTATGATTTTTAGAAACCATTTCAGTGGTGGCGCAGCAATAATAAAACAAGTGAAAATATAAAAACAGCTCACACTTGTATTTTAGGCGAATTGGAAATTTCCGATAGTTTTCCACATTTCACCTCCCACACCGATATGTGATAATTTTCAATTTTGAGATAAAGCGCTTTTTAGGCGTTTTATGATATGTACATAACGAAAATCCACGTCGCCCATTTCCAACGGCCTATCTGTCTATTGGTGTTTGTAGCCGCGTAATCTCAGTAACCGCTTTTGGATTGTGAAAAATTTGGGTAGCGATACGCTGTGTAGTTGTAGTAGGCAATGCTGCTATAATTTTGAAAATTGTTGCCTTAGCGGAGGAGAAATTAGTAAAACACAAAACATTATCACAAGCCCTCCAAACCTCATTTTTAAGATTTAAGGAGTTCCTAATCATTTTCCATTTGATTTTGGGGGGGTCAAATGGGAATGGTAGCGAGTTTTAAAACTCAAAAAGATTATTTTGGCGATATCGTGTGCTTCTTAGACCTATCTAAATGTCTCCAATCCAACGGTACCATTCGATTGAGAGGTAAATTTTCGTCCAAGAGGAGTAGAACATATGAATAAATTGACAAAAAATGGAGTTCGACAGGAGGCATTCAAAAATCGAACAGAATTCAAAATTATGATCCTATAACGTGTAAGTTGGAAACTAGCAACTTGATTGTGATGAAATTGTGACACCACAGGAAATAGTAACCGTTGCGTTGTTGGAAGTCTTGCCAACGTCGGAGGAGGAATCAACTAAAAACCAAAAATTTCAAAATCACTACAACTTAATTTTTTCAAAGACCCCTGATCATTGTCTACGTTTTTGATGAGGATGGTATGGGTATAGAGGAACCGATAATATATTAGAAGTACAGAGTCAAGACACTTAATACCATTTTTTAGTTTGATGTGCTCTAAAAGCATATTTGAGTTTGGTTTTGAAACTATATCAATTTTTTTATGTTGAAAAAATCCTTTTTTGTAGCTGACACGAAATTCCAACTATCACTAACCGCTCCAGACTTCACACAATACCGCATAACGGATTGGTTCAGGGGACTTGGACCAATTGCAATTTTTTCAGCGAAGAGGCATTGGACTGCACCTAGAGTTGTTCAGCTGAACAAAGGAAGAGCGAAAGAAGGTTTTGGGTTTGCCGTGAGGGGAGACGCACCTGTCATAATTGCCAGCGTTGAACATAATTCTCTTGCAGAAGTAAGTTTTTCATGTAAGAGCTACTGGGCGTTTGCAGATCCTAAATATTCTTACTTAATTTTATTTTTAACTGTTTAGCTAATTCTGACCTTCGTCACTTAGGCTCTTTTTCAAATATGTTGGTTTCTGTATGTGTTCTTTCAGTATATTGAAAACTTTACAGTTCAAGTAAGATTTTGGATCCGTTCCAGTGCAAGGACCGGAGGTTTGGTCCTTGCATCGGATTAAATGAGTAGGGTCCTGTTTAATAATAAAAACAAATCACCTAGACCTGATCAGATGCTATCAGAAATTTCTAAACTTATTGATCGAAACCATCATTTGATAACTTTCCACCACGGATTTATCTAAAACCATTGATTAAAAGAAAAAATCACAAGTATGGTGGTCTCATTTAAGATTTTGAATTAGGGTTTGGTGGAGGTGAGAGGGTTGATCGCACAATGATGAAGTACTCGGTGGAAGAGTTTCCCTTTAAATACAAATTGACCTGTTACAGTGGTTGTTATTCTTTTCTATTATTTCAGTGATAAGTTGGGTGGCAAATTTTAGCTCGGACAAACTATATATCTTTCAGTTACATGAATGAATACACAGATGTGGTATTAATAGAAATCAGATCCCGCGAAAATGAAATTTATTGAAAATAAAGCAGTTTTGAGAATAACGGATTACAGAAATTTAATTTATCTTTTTAGTTTGGAGGTGTAAAGGAAGGCGACTTCATAGTCGGCATAGGAGACAAGGACGTCAAATGGTCATCACACGATGAAGTAGTAGGCCTTATAAAAGCCTCTAGAGATAATTTGCATCTGAAGCTGGTAACACCTATGGACAGGAATTATTTAAAGGTGGGATAAAAAGAACACAGATATTACTAATTTAGATACAATGGAAATACATATTATGAGATTAGAGGTTCTTGAATAGTAACAATTATAGTTAAAAAAACTAAAAGACACGCTGATAAAGAATATCGGACTAAAAAAATTAATATGATTTTTAAAATAAGCTTCAAACAATATTGAATGTAGAATACAGGTACGAATGTAAAAAAACCATCGAGCATTCGATTTACGAATAATATGGCACAAAGCCCTCACGCCTTTTTCACAACCACACTAGCATTCATTGTTCGTTATTGTTTGAAGCTTGTTTTAAAAATTATTATCACAACTTATCTGCAAGCGCATCTAACATATATATATAATTTTTTTTCAGGCAGACCATCTCCACAAGAAAGGTTTAAACAAAAACGCATAAAAGTATATGCATACTTAATGTATTTACCTTTTTGAATACAACATATGCTGTGAAAACTATTTTAGTCTTTGTTGTTTTTTTTATTTGCATCAGTCTATTTTCGTTTAAGGTACATTTTGTATAGGTATATACATATTTAGTGCCGTGTATAAGAAAATAGAGATTTGATGATGTGAATCTTTTTAATTATGTTATTCAACGATTATCATGTATTTATATTTTATGTTTACAATAAATCTAGTTGATATAAAATTCAATAATTTCATAACCGTTTCCATATACAGGGTGCTCCAAAATAAGCGCGCGGTGCTCTCTGGCGACCTTACCATTTAAATTGGAAGAAAACGGCTTTAATAAAAGACATTTCTTTCCTTGTTCTATTTGCAGAAAATAATTTCATAGACGTCGGACATCCGGAAGTAGATACCAACTTCCTTATTCTAAATAGAATCGATTTTAAGACCCAGCTTGTCAACCGTAGTTTATGTCTACGAAGCCTATTTTGGATATTATTCAGCAGTCTTTACAAAATTTTGCGTTTGTAGTGCCTTACAAAAATTGTTAATATCTCGGAAACTAAGCATGATATGAAGATGCGGTTTTCGGTCTTTTTTTTTGATTAACGGAAACAAAGCCGCATCAAGCGCGCAGGGTTATTAGTGGCTATAGCGGGGTAATTAGATTAATTTGTAGTATCCGATAGCTTTTAGGAATTTTAAAATAGTCATATGTTGTTATGTGAGAGCACTTCTAATATTTGTTGGCACTTCACAAGTCACTCTTTCACTAGTAAACTTAGGACAGTCCATTAATATGTGTTTGATGGTGAGTTTTCGGTCTTGACATTAGCAAGAAACATATACCCTGTTACCCGATACTTTAAACTGTCAGCCGTGTCAACCAGGGGTGTGAAACTCAAATGAGGACCCTGTGTAGCGGCTTTAGCGCTAGCCACCTAGCACACCTAGCGGGGTTGCGTGAACTATTGATCAGCCAACTCTGTTTCGAACAGATTTCTAGATGCATCCTTAGACAAGGAAAGAGAGAGGACGGAACCCGCGACTGACATTTCTGATACCAAATGGCACCAAAGCGCTATTCCCAGTGGCGTAACTAATGGGATTAACGTTATGGTTGAGCTATTTGTAGAAATAATCTTTTTCAAATAAAATTTAATGAAATATTGTTATTCAGGGTTTCTATATGGCCAATTTCGCCATCCACAATTAAAATTTAAGTGACTAACATTACCGTAACCGTGATTTTCATTCGACTGCTGTTTTGTGGCCAATAATATATAAAAATTGATAATGTATATATTTTATTCAGTCATGAACATGTTATGTTCATTTGCAGTATATGACTGATGAAAGACACGATTATACTTCTACCCAGAAAGAAAAAAACTGCTTGTAGTTTGTAGTAAATCAATTTTTTATTATTAAAGAACACATAATACCTATAGTATATTTATATTTATTGACATTATGTTTATATATAAAATACTGTCTATTACATACTGTAAACAGAAGCAGCAATAAAACATTTTTATTATTATAGATTAGCTTACGAGATTGAGGAATTTGATGCCTTCAATCTCGAAGTCCCCATATGCAGTGAAAAAATCTACTTGCTGTTACGCTGTTACTTGCTGTTTGTAGTGTGTACTGAAGAGCAGTATTTTTAATTACTCCAACGAGGCTTTTTTATACTTAACTTCTTTTTGCGACGGTGGCAATAATTAATGAAAAAGCTGGAGGGTTAAACATAAAAATTATCTCAGACATGAAATAAAGTAAGTTTTGGGCTAGAAATACAAAGGTCCTTCAATCTTATCCAAAATCAAAACATTTACAAAATTAGAAAATGACCCCTAGATTAGCTAGTAAATAAAAACGAACAATTCATTCAATATAGGTGAGGTCCTATAACTTACATAGAAATTACAACTCTATTTTATCACTTAACCCCTTGCTTCCAGTAAGTTCTAATTTATTGCAGTTATGTATTTACTTATGGGGAAGTTTGGGTGAAACTCAGTATTGTGTGCTTCAACAAAAATAAATTTTTTGTAGGAACGTGGCATTTCGCTTGCTCCTACAATTGATGGCAGTCAATATTACAGTCATGAAGGTCAAAAACTACCAATATTTTACTGCCCTTTAAACAGAATCATTTTTGTTAATTGGCTCCGAACTGGATTGTCCTGTTGTGATCGAGATTTTACAATAAAATGGATTCTGATATTTAAGTATTTTGTGCATACAGCTTTTATTAAAAAATATATATGATTTACATCATTTTCTAATACGTGACGTTCTAAGCAGCTGAAAATAGGGGTGCCTAGAAAACTTGATATTATTTTGCTTATCAGCAAAGGTACAAAATGTTTGGTGTGAATACAATTTTCATTATCTCTCAGAAAATGTTCCGATTTCAAACATATCTTGATAACATCATTTGATGGGTAAGTCAGACCGCCGTGGCTTTTAAATTCAATTAGGGAATTGAGAAACCGATCTCTAGTACCAATCAATGCTGTGACACATGTTTCACATTTTATTGTTTTTTGTAATTGGTGCGAAACATAACCAGCAATATATTGCACAATTTGGGATGAACATTCACTTATCACAGGTGCATTCATGATGTAGTCATGATCCTTCCAAATAGTTTCTAGATCATCAGAAGGCTCATTTATGTCTATTAAACTATGGTTCGATAAACTACTATTAATTACATCTTCAGACCTTACATTTTTTGTAGAACTACTTAGAATAGGGATTTGATCTAATGGAATACAGTTACCCATACCGCCCTCTCTAATTTCTGCTCGAACCAGAAGCCTTTTGTAAGCAGCTAGAAACTGTCGAGCGGTTGGGTTATTATTCCAGCCACCTCTTGATCTAATTGACGAAAAGAATAATTCTAAATGATCTTGACTAATCTTATACAACGGAAGGTACAGTAATGTTTTTCTCTCAGAAATAAGTTCTTTGTACAATCCTAAAGAACTTGATAATGAAATTATTAATCCAATAAACCCAGTTTTTCTGTTAGACATGATTACTTGCTCATTATTAGATAATTTCAACTTTGAAAGATAAAAAATTGCACTATTGATAAATTCCGCAGATCGATCTATATTTTTTTGACATAATGCTTTTTTATAACCTGGTGCTACTAGGTTTCTGCTGTTTAAAATATCGAAAATGCTATTTACAATTCTAATAAATTTAACTGTTGCCTGACTACCTTTAAAATCCTCAAGATTCAGCTTTTTTTCGCAATACTCAATAGCATCGGCTACTGATGCACTAAGTAACTGAACTGCAAGCCGAACCTTCATTTTTTGTTTGACAAAAATAATATGAGCGCGACGTAACTTATTCCCTAAATGTAAGCCCTCGCTAGTTTGCAGCTTCTCTAGAAGCGCTATGTATTTCCATTGAATAAAATTGTTATCACAATCAATTAGGATTTTCTTTTCACCAAATGCATTGCGAACAAGTTTTATCATATGACATGGATCATAAAAAATATATACATTGTGATCTGTAACTCTGAAACTTGTCTGTATATTTGAAATGTTAAATAGGAATCCAAAGTTATGACACATAGCGGTATTAGATGGAGCACCATCGAATGTGATTGACATAACTTTGGCTCCCGTATCTTCAATCAGATGGATGCATTGAGATACAATTGAATGTTTTTGACTGCCATTCAAAGAATCTGTAAGAAAGTAACCGACAGGTAATTTCCAAGTTCCATTGATGCAAACCAACATTATAACAAAAGCTTCGTTGGCTAAAGCATTAGAGTCATCGTTTAAATTTGTACCATAGTTCACATAACCATGGAATTTTTTTCCATCCCATTCTAAATGTTTCCGTATGGCTATTTCATCGATAATTAATGAACAAATTATTGGTCTGTCAGATGATTGAACCTTATTTATTAAGGTATTTATTGATTCCTTGGTAAAACCAGGCTCAGCATCCACATTCTGAAACCATTTAGCAATAGTTTTGCTATGCGGGAGACAAGTGTCAAAAACATCTCTCACATAGTTGTATGCCTTTGGTGAAAAAAAATTTAATGTCAGGGCAAATTTCCTAAGTTCAGGTGAATATTGAACATTTCTCCCCATTTTTCTGTTCAATATTTCTATATTAACCTTGCTCATATTTTGAACTAAAACTAAATTTTCTTGAGATAGTAAATTTTGTCGCTCTAATTCCTCAGCAATTATTTTTAAAGAGGCTACTTTTTTGTGTGCTCTTTTCAGTGACTGACCAAGGGCACGGATTTTTTTCGTTTTTTCCTTATTCTTATCTTTTTGCAGCAGCAGTTCTCTTCTAAGTTTCTTTTTCCGGGGAGAGTCGTCCTGTGCAGCCAGAGCTGAGGTTGATGGCGATGGTTCTGGATGAACATCACGTTCACGGGGTCTTTTTCTTTCTTTTGCCTAAAATAACAGAGCTGTATATTAGACAATGTTTGAAACATTATTTCCGAAAGAAAGACAGAACAAATTAATTTATGATTTAAGTAGATGTGAATGAGTGACTGAATCTTATAGGAAAAGTGACAGTAACATTTTGTTTTGATTTCGTATCGAGTAAACACACCTAAATATAGTTGTTTAATAATGTAACTGTAACACAAGAAATTATTACATCTTTGAGGTTAGCTGCCTTTTGATTTTCATAGCTATCAATTTTTAAATGGTTATTCAGCCATTCGTAATCGTATTTCTCCTTACTTTATAGCACTGTTTATTTTGGAAACGTCATCACTAATACTCAAATATAAAACGAAATTTGAGACCATAAATATAGAATATAGGCATAAGGCATAAGAATGATTTTAAATTAATATCACACCCAAATCATAACTCATTAATGATCCAATTATATACAATGGAGTGAAGATTTATAACAAACTTCCTCCTCACAGGTTTTAGTGAATATCCCAAAAGTTTTGTTTGTTATTATATAGCTTTGTCAATAAGAATCTTGTAAATTCTTAGACTATAAAGTATATCTATCTATCTATCTATCTATCTATCTATCTATCTATCCATCTATCCATCTATCCATCTATCCAACTATCCATCTATCCATCTATCCATCTATCCATCTATCCATCTATCCATCTATCCATCTATCCATCTATCCATCTATCCATCTATCCATCTATCCATCTATCCATCTGTCATAGTCCTAGGATGTTTATTATTTTAATATTGATTAAGCGTAGACAATGTAAGCTAGGAATTATAACTTACAATTTTTGGACGTAAGTATTCCGGAAGCTCGTCAAATATGGTGGGGACTGCTCCTTTCAGAAGATATACTTTTTGATTTGTTTGATGAAGGAAATTCTGTTTAAAATGCTTAGAACAAAGCCTATCGTTGCTTGTAGGCTTCCAACCTTCGATCCTCATATTTTTGATCCATAAATCATGTCTAGGAAGGTCTTTAGGAAATCTGTCGAGGAAGAAAGAAAATTAATTTTATTATTCATACAACTACAAATAAAGGCCACCCTTAAAATGCACACCTTGTATAAGGGTATTGGTATACTATATATTACAATGCAAAGTCATAATATTTCTATTCAAAATGTAAGCTATAATAGATACGCCACTGGAAAACTGATTGTATTTGAACCAAAAAATCCCTTAAAAACATAATTTTGAGAGCTCTTTCAGACGAGGATACGGTATCTCAGATACGCGTATTTGAGATACAGATAATCCACACATTCAAATGAAGCTGTTCAGACGGCTCCGGCGACGCATACAGTATCGCCAAAGTATCGCGATACTGATTCGAGTATGTCGTGCCCTCCAGCCGCCGGCGACAGAATGTGTATCTCAGATACAGTATTACCATTACGTTATACCTACGTGTTCAGACACGCATACTTTTGCAGCGGATTCCATAGGCGTTTTATTCTTTTGTTAGAAGTTGAATTAGCTACACGCATTAGTGCAAGTAACCAAATAATGGAGCACGCCATATATTTGATAATGAAAAATTTATTAGTTTGGTGGAGCCAAATCCATGTTTATGGGTTTATGCACTCCTTAATATCCATAACTTGAAATAATAAGTGCACTGCACTGCCACTGTTTTCGTACTGATGCAGAGTTACCTGTATGCGATACAGTATCCAGAAGTATCACTCACAAATTCTGTATCTCAAATACGCGTATCTGAGATACGGTATCCTCGTCTGAAAGAGCTCTTAGACTTTACGTGCTCAAAAACATTATGATTCGCATGTTAGTGGTACATTCCAAATTATATTTCGGATACACATATATCTTTGAACTAGATATCGAGATATTTGCATGAATTTCGGATACACCAAAAAATAAGATCATAAATTTACCTGTGAAAAGTAATTCCTGGCTCCTTCCTGCTGCTGTGGCTTTTACAACGGTAAGCTGCACACCCCACCATTACGCTCACCACAATATTTCACAATTATTGGTCTTAAAAACGTTAAATATCGCAAAAAACACCACCTTGACACCACCGTCAGTTTTCCACCAGCATTTTGACAGCTATTCATTTTCGGTATCAGCTAATCCATATAGCATCAAATGGGCGTGCGGTATCCCCTCTCTTTCCTTATCTAAGGATGCATCAATAGAAGTGGCCCAATTGTTACGCCTAACGTCATTTTGACAGCCATTGTCGTAACTGACATTGTCGTTGCTCGCTTTTGTCGATTGGCGTCTTTTTGCAATTTTGCATTACTTTTGAGATTTTTGTCTGCCTACTGTTGTCTATATGTATTTAGGAATGGGTTCTAAATATTTACGCCGTTGTCTTGCGCCAAATTGCAAGAATGTGGATGCGCGAAGGTAAGTGATTTGCCTGATTTATACCGCTCACCTCATTTTTGTATTGTGAATTTTGATGCAAAATTAATAAAAGATTGACGCTGCCATAAAGGTGTGCAGCATTCCCTCTCTTTGGCAAACCATTGGATTGAAGGTGAGCTCCGATGGTCTAAAAATATTTTTTTATTTCAGACATTAAATCCCATCTGATCAGCGTATACAGAGATGCTAGTTAGAACGGATTGGCAACCCAAACCTACAAATATGCAGACATCTTGCCTGCATCAATATGAATAGTTAAGGAATATTACCTCTTTACTCTTCAAATTATATGCCATCAAAGGATTGTAATTATCATGAAATAGTAATTCTAGTAAATAAATCATGCTTTACATTTATATGAATTGTTTTTGTACCTTGTGTAGCTGATTTTATTTAAGCAATTGTCGTATTGAAATAAATTACAAAAGGGTTTGTTTTGCTTTATTACAGTAATGCATACCTAATATATTCCCACTTTTACATAATCAGTTGAATGTCCTATACAACGTGGTAGCTTGTCACAAAAATTTACCTAACTCATTAATTACCTGTTTTGAAAATTGCACCGATTAGAAAAGTTAAAACACTAATTAAAAAAATGGAGTACGTGTCGTGAACAATATAGTTTTATTTATTATTACGCCACTTATCAATTCCATTTTTTTAAATTAATGCTTTAATTTTTTTTTAATCAGGCCCATTTTCAAAACAGGTAATGAATGCGTAAGGTAAATTGTTATGACAAGTTACCACGTTGTCTGGAGGCTGAGTAAGCTTATATGGTATTTCAAAAAGCCCGCTCTTTTCGTAACCTACCCCACCTATCGTCGGTCACCTACACCAAACTTTTTAGATTGACCTAGGTCGTGAATATCTACAGTTTCCTGTAATCGATTCGTGAATGCATTGTAGTGACACACGCAACCCGAACAGATGGCGCGGATGTCAGTCAAAAATGCCATGCCAAATTTTCATACACAGAGTGTCCAGTCTTTCAGTGGATCTATTGTCAGTGGTGTCAACAGCGAACAGCTGTTCGGCTAGTGATAACTAAAAATACCCCAGATTGAGTCATGATGTATCAATCTTAAGGTGCTTTCCTTTTACATCTGCACTAACTCAGATCACTTAAAAATCAGACGGCTCAGCTCAGTTGGAAACCTCAGATGCTCAGATGAGTTAAAGGAACGTGTTTGTGCAGTTAAATGTCAATCCTCGATATTTTGTAATATGCTATGGTTCTATAATCTGTCGATCCTTTCCATAACCTATTTTTTTACGTTTTTCGTAGCTCACCATACACTATCGACTATCCATACACCACAAAACCCGCTAAAATTCAAACTTACAAAAATTCTAACCTCACTTATTGATTTATTTGACATCTAAATGATCTGAGACAACTGATCTACCTTTCGATCTTGTGCAGATGGGCTTAAGTGGGGGTAAAAATATCTCACTTTAGACTCAGATTCAGAAGACAAAAGGAACGTACATCGAAATGAGTCATGACGTCACAAGTGAGATTTATCAGATAAATCAGGTAAAAGGAAAGCGCCTTAAGCTTTGAAGGAATGCAGGGCTGTATTGAGTGGAAGCATTACTAATAACAAGTAATTGACACTTGGTGAAGTTTTCATCTATGCTCTGAGATCTATGCTTGTTTTACACTTTCTCGGAAAATCTGGCGTGTCTTTAGTATATCAGTATGGCTGGTCTGAATGATGATGATTAGGTACACTTTAAATGAGGTAAGAATGAAGATAAATTTAGCTTAAGCTTCAGTTAAACTACCTTTTATATTAATCTTACTCCATGTACTTACTTTATATTTTTCTCCAATTGTACCACAGATGATCAGAATAGGTTGGGTTAAGAAGATGGGACACTCAGTATAACATCTATTCACTATTAGTTCTTACCGCAGTCACATATGTCGCCACTGTCGCAGATCGTTTTGACAGCTACGTTAGCGGGAAATTTAAATTTCAGACCTATCACTTGCAGGGCTGCTATTCCAATTTTATTATTGTTTTCATGAAAAAAAACCTCTGAAGTGTTTGCAGTATTTTATTTTACAATTACTTTGCGACATATATACATACCAGTCATAAAGTAATACACAATTTTAGGTTTGTTCTGTTGCGGAAGGCTTCAAATTTGGAATCACCATCGAAATGGGCATCACATATTACAAAGTTGTTCCTCAAACTGGTAACGCTCTTCTCTTGAAGATCCACACGGCCCGTAGTTTTCACCCACATTTTGCACAGCTAACATCAATAGTAAGAATTAGAAAGATGATTTTTATTACAGTTTTCAGTGTTTTCACATACTCAAGCTCAAACCATAGGACATTGCTTACATTATGGATATTGCAATACGATAAATTAAATATTTGCTGTACTCACCTTAGGATCCTTAGGGAACCTATGCACTTTTTTGTTCTTAAAAGAGCAGTTTTTAACGCAGCACCGTGATACCATTATAATTCGATACCATTAAGGAAAAGCGCAGATACGTTACTCAAAACTGACTTAAAAGGTTATAAGGTGACTTAGGCTATCAAGTCTTAAGTGTTATTCACTGGTGTCTCACAAACTAGCTACAGCGCTACCTAACCGTACCTGTTTTGTGGCGCTACCCGTGACTGCGGTAGGAACTAAAAGAGTGTCCAGGGCATGAATTGTACCTTGTACGTTTCAACCAATAAATATCCCACTAGTGATGCAAGCTATCCATTGAATCGTCCTTATTGCTAAATATAGGGGGTATTGTGATAGTGTCTAACAATATACAAATCAATAAAATAATCTATTTCTTTTAACTAACCATTTTTGCTGCGAATTTCTGGATATTAAAGCAATTTCTTGTTTACAACAATAGTCATTACTTTTTGGCAAATATGCAATAAGAATATTACTAATACGGTTCTGATCGCAGGTTTGCCAATCAACACCACTAGTAAGAAATTAAATTTGAGATACACTTCTTCATCAGCTGATACCTATCAAATAGACGTCAAGCCAGTTTAAAGTATCAGGTAACAGAGTTATACTTGTGTTTAGGTAAGGTTGTTATTTCAAGAGCACATTAGATCAATAGACTAGCAATTTTTAAATTTGAAAAGTCGATGCGAAATCAAATTCTCTTCCATTTTTATCGAGGAATATGTGGTTCTACCTTTGATGGTCTTCAAGATATTTACAATTCTGTAATTATTCCGTCCTGGGGTGTAGGAATTGGACAAATTGCAGATGGCGCGGCTCGCAGACGAAACAATTGGCAGGAAACCTTTCCAAAGTGTTTCAGCCTCTTACACCGAAATGTGCATTCACTACATCTAACTGTAACCACATTATTCTTAAAAACTGCAGCGGTAAATTTTCCAGCAGGTTTTCCAAATTTTCATTTACAAAAATTGGAAAACATTAGTTGTTTAGACTGCATGCTAGTTGTCGACAAACATTTCAAAATTTGGATTTACGTCGGCACAAAATATGAGAGAAGGACACGAAGATAGTGGGTTTGACGTTCTTGCAATTGTAGTTGAAGATCGGCATAGCAGTACTACAGAAATTAGTCGCTATTTGTATATTATATGTATGAAAGTCGCGCACAAGGGCTTGACTTCTGTGGATTTTAGCGTTAGTTCATTACCATTGTTCTTCTAAACTACTTCTAATCTTCTTAAATAAACGCTATTATTATTATGTTATTATACTATAAACAAGAAACGTACAGATTTATGTAAAAGCATTTAATAATACCTTACAAAAATGTATATCTACATAGCATAATGCGACAAAAATCATAAATAGAAAAACAATTACACCTAATTCTAGTACGGAAGGTTCACGAATGCATTTTTTCCATAACGAAATTTTCGTCATCAATAATTCTATAACGATCGTTCCTGAAGTTGAGGAAATCGCTCGCCAGTCTTTTGCCACTCTCTTCTCGCAGCTTAACTATCACTGGGGCAATGGGTTTGATGTTAGCTTCTGTAGAGAGGTCGTTGTAGTACATCTCTTGGTAGGGACCCATCCTGTGGAACCTCCTCTTCGTGTATCCCTTCTCTAGCCTCCATTTTAGTTCGGCTTCTGTGTGTGCTCGCATCTCTTCTGTACTGGGAAGTTGCATGGAACCTTCTAGGAATTTGCAGAAATACCGCGCCTGGAAATAAATAATAATTCTAATTTCCAATGCGGCCTTATGCTGTTATCTTTGTGTTAAATGGTTGAAAGATCCAGCAGAAGTTTTCAAAGGATCAACATTTCTAAAGCGCCAACTTTAGTTTCAAATGGTCAGTTAGAATTTCCAAAGCGTCAATTTAAGTAGCCAGGTGAATTTTCCAAAGCATCAAATGTAGCTTCAAATAATCAATGGAATATTCAAAAGCATCAGATTCATATTCAAAATTGTCAACCCAAAGTTCTGAGGAATCAATTGTAGTTAGTTTCTAAAACGTAACTTTAATATTCTAACGTGGCTGAGGACCGCATAGACAAACATAAATACCGTACAGTAAAACACGGGGAGTTTTGACAGACTCGTTTGTTTTTGCATAGGGCAAAAGCACGTAACAAAAGTATTTTGCATTCCAACAGGGTGATCATGGTTATTATGGGTTATTATGAGAGACTCGATGAGAGATAAAAAACATTCCAATAATAATTGTCGGTAAAACTAAGATCTACATCTTAAAATTATTGTGTAATATACAAGGATATTCATAAAGTCACGGCATATCAAAGTTGTGTTTTATAAAATGGAGTACCCTATATATTATCCTAAAACTCAATGGTGCTCGCTTCCCCTATTCCGGAAATATAGGGTTTTATTAGATTATACAGGGTAATTTCAGAGATATGGCCATTTTTATGTGAAAATCTTGATGAAATTATCACCCTGTATCTTAAAAAATCAATAACTGGAAGCTTGATTCTCAATGCTAGAATAATTTTGTGATTATATAGTTTTGTCTAAAATTAACACTGATAGGGCGGTGAGTTGGCACTTTAGATAAGGAAAGAGAGGGGATACTGCGCGTCAGTCTCTTGCTATATGAATTAGCTGTCACAGAAAACGACTAACTGTCAACATTTTGGTGGAAAACAAATAATTTGGTACGGTAGCATTTTAGTGTGATATTTAGCGTTTTTAAAACTAATAGTTGTAGAATATTGTGGTGTGCATAATGGTAGGGTATGAAGCTTACGGTTGTAAAAGCCACAGCAGTAGGAAGGAGCCAGGAATCACTTTTCACAGGTAAATTATTGTGTTCATATTTTCTGGACATTTGAAGTTTATGCAAATATCTCGATATCTAGTTCAGAGATATATACCTATGTATCCAAAATATAGTTTCAAATGTACCACGAACATGCGAATCATAATATTTTCGAGTATTTCAAATACAGTCAGCTTTCCAGTGACGTATCTGTTATAGCTTACATTTTCCAAGACAAGATATAGGTCAAATGGAATTTCGCGGTTAAGTCAATGTTAATTACTTAAATTTGAACTGTGTATGGTGAAATTGGCCATACAGAACCCGTGAATAACAATATTTTAATAAACCTCATTTGAAAATGGCCTTCACTGCTTCTAATCAACAGTGCTGTTCCTAGAGTGGCGCCGGGAAACACTAACAAAGCCTACACAGAACATGAGGCTAATGACCAGAGCAGTTGATCCCGATGTCATAGAAGTAAAAGCAAATAACATTAACATTTTACTCCATAAAGGCACAAGTAACTTAAAATCGAGAATGTCCATTTCAATGGTTGCTGGGTTTGAAGAGGATATTGATACTTTTAAATAGTCAAACGACAATTTGAAACTACAATTGACGTATTGGAATCTCAAATTGACTACTTCAATTTAAATTTGAGACTCTGGAATATCCAACTGACTATTTGAAACTACAAATGACGAATTGCAAAACTAACCTGATCGTTTTGAATTATCACTCATCGCTTTAGAAATTACTGATGGAAAAGGTTTATTTACGGGGATACCTCACAGTTTGAACATATTGTGAGATACCTACCGTGTTATAGGTATTTTGAGCTGATTATAATTACACACCTGCAAATCAAACATCTGGAAAGCACACACTTCGAACGGTATTCCAATAAAGCACATCGTGGGTCTCTCCAGGTGGATTAAATGCTTGTACAGTGGCGCTATGCAGTTTTCTTCGTTGGTGATGCCGCATGATTCGTGAAGGAATGGGAAGCTGTACTTGTAGCCCGTACAAAGTAATATAACGTCGAAGCCACAACAAGTACCATCTACAAACTCCACTTGCTCACCATCCACGATGCGTTTTACGTCAGGCTTCTGTATCACGTGGTCTGGATACTGGGAATTCACGATTTCCGGTGAGTGGTGGCTCAAAGCAACCTGAGAAAATAAAATTTTATTAGATATCACTATCTATATCTTTTAAGTTAAAAAAAAGTAGGAAAAAATTCACTTGCAATTCAAACGGCGCTCTCACTGTGGATTTCTTTTTGAGCGATATTCACAAAACCGAATTTTTCCTGGACTAGTTTTTTCAAGCTGACTCCGAATCTGTACTTAGGTTTCTCTCTAGCACCTGTAGTTTTGGCAACCTTTTGTTTACGGATGGACAGACAGAGGCTCTGCATAAGCTTTCTTACAGTGTACAGTGAGAGCTAGAAATATGTATCAAGGACCGTAGGTACTCATAGTCGTCCCTAAGTAATACTCGAGGGACATCTAAGGGATCCTCATGTGTGGCCTTCCTTGTGTATCTTTTTCCTAGACGACATCTACGAGACGGCGGGATTCATTTGGCGACGTTGTCATATTAAAAATATAAGTCAATTTGTTATGCCTATGCCTACGCATGTTTTCTGTTATCCCTTTTTATTTTGTGCCAGTATTTCGTATTTTGTGCCGGACATTTTTCCGGATCTGACAGACACTGGCAACATCGTACTTCAAAATTAACGTACAAAATCACCTTGACTGCAACGAAACGTCATGTTGACATTTGGTTACTTGAGTATTACTCTCATAGTAACAACTGAACATAGAGGTAGTAAACAACTAGTTCTAATATGCCAACATCTTTTCTTACGTTGTCATATTGACCACCGGATACGGCAACCATAATTGCTTACTATCGTCTTAATTGTATAGCATCCAGAAATATTCCATTCTACGTTAAAAAAGACGGTATTTTGATGGTTCAGGAATGATTACAGCAACATCAATAGATGATGACCTCTACTGCGTTACTGCATGTTTCTTCATCATAGATGCAAATTCTGTCTTACATGAATTTTGAGGAGCTGGCAATGCCTATATAGCTTTCCTGCTATTTATTTACGGTAAACCCCGACTGTCAAACGTTTGTTTTGTTTGTGCGTCTTGTATGCTTGGTCAGTGAAATCGAATTCGCTATTTGTTGGTAACTGTAATGAAGCTTGACGGACTTGCTGTGCTATATTCGAGTGTAGTTTAACAGTTTTGCGAGATGGGACAGTGCAGAGCAGTGTTTATAAGATGGGTTGCATTGGAAGAATTTTCAGGTTAGTTGGCAATGTTTGTAAGCTGAAGTGTCAAAAGATGATGGCTTTGAGCACGCCATGCTGAAGTGGTTTGTTTACTACCTCTATGTTCAGTTATTACTCTGAGGTATTACTTAAGGAAGCCTTACGCAAAGGAACCTGAAACATACAAAACCTTACTTAAGGCATCAACGGTGCTATCCGTGCATTGTCCCCCCTCTGGGAGTTATAGAATACCAGGCCTTAAAAGCTTCACTCGTGACGGCTCCCAGAGGAAAAAAAGGGAATGTCAAGTATTAAAGGACCTTTAAGTATTGACTATGAATACGGGCTTAAGAGAGTTTCCAACGCCTTAGGTTAGGTTAGGTTCAAGGTGAGTGGGGTGATTATGCCTTCTTCCACTCTTGACCAAGGCGATGGTCGTGTTGGGTGAAACTTCCTTGAAGTCAGTTGGTTTCAGTTGGGTGAATCCGAAAGTCTGAAACCTAGCTCTTTCCAGTACTGGAAGGGAGCACAATATGTGCTCCACTGTTTCGTCCTCCACATAGTAGAGTAAAAACGACAGTCCGTTGTTTGCTCTACGCCTAATTTTCGCAAGTGGTTCCTCAGACGACGATATCCCATCAACAGACCAACCAAAATGCGCAGACTAGTCCTGCTCCATTCTATGATCTTCGGGGAGGCCTGACTAGAGGGGTATGGTATGAACAGCTTCGAGTATAGTAGCATTTGGTGTATCTCGCCAGTGCAGGAGTGCCTTCCTTTCTGTCCAATCTGAGATGGTTTTCTTAGCGGTGCTTTTCGCAATGCCCGCGAATGGTTCTGATTCTATGAACACAGATTCTGTTATTCTTCTTGCGAGTGTGTCGGCCAATACATTGCCTTCCACACCGCTATGGCCTGGAACCCAAACCAAAGTTACTTTGTTCCTTGTTCCAAGCTTGTTGAGCAGGTATATGCAGTTTCATACGAGATTTTAGTCAGCCCATTTGGAGCTCAGTGCCTTCAGGGCAGCCTTGCCATCTGAAGAGATTTTTGTAGATTTGTTTGCTAGGGGTTCAACTGCTTGCAAGATTGTGGTATATCTCCCAAAGCTTACTAATATTTTAACTCTTGTATCAGTAGCGGCTACTCCCGCTCCTGTCCCCACTTCTGACTTAGAACAATCCGTTATAGATGCAAGATTGGGCTTACAAAAATTCAACCTCGGTAATGTAGTGTACCATTAGCCACGGCCACTACTGAAGAAACGATGGTGAAATCATTTTCATCAACCATTGAAGGCAAGTAATGTTACAACCACCTTCAACCATTCGACAACATTATCTAAAGCTACGCCTTATAGATGTAACATATGATACCTGCCAAGTGATGCCTTCTACAGTTAGTAGCACGAGGTCCAATTAAATTTATCAGATAATAAATTAAATTATCAATGCCGTTAAAGTATTGCTCACTCCAGGCCAGGCTTTACCGGGGCTTGATATAGCGCGAGAAGGTTGGAACTACTTTCTGGCCCTGAATAGCTATCCGAGCTTTCTTACAACAGCTGTTGCCATTGCCGGATAACGTATTCTGTAGTGTTGACTTCTCAAATGACTGATTTATTGGCAAAGCCTTATTCTTCATCAGAACTAGGTGCTCACTTGAATATGTTTTCTTTGATAGCGTACAGTACTGGGCCTTGGAAGCACTTAATTTTATCACATTCTTCAGTTCCCAAGCAGTTTGGTCTCCATCAGGTGCTTTGACAGGGAAGCTGCAGCTGCGTTCCAGCTCAAGCGTAAAGATCGTTCTATAGCTTAAAATAATGTCATCCGCAAAACTATGGATAGATCTATTGGGTTGTTGGAGCCAATAGCAATCCTCGCGTGATCCTAGCTTAGGTTTCATGTAAGGAAGAGCAGAAGCTGTCTACTACGACAGAAACCAAGTCCGAGGTATGCTATCCAACCATCAAGTTTAACAGGAAGGCCATATGATTTCATAGTCTCTTGACTGATACACTTCTCCATCACTTTGCTGATTACATAAAGCACAGCTATAGGTCTGCAGTTGGTTGGCTCAGTCCTAGATTCCTTTTTTGACACCGGTTGGAGTTGTAAGACATCCGAAAGAGGCTGCTGAGTATAAGAGCGAGCTCCGGTGCACACTTTTTGGCAACAACAGCGAAGATCTTGGCGATAGCGGTAGACTTATTGATATCAAGTAATCGCAGCATCCGTACTGTTTTGGTTTTGAACGTTATCTCGCTCATAACTTGAGGTACCCTTGGTACAGATTGTTTATGGGTATTTTAGATATCTTTGATTCTTCATTACGTACTATAATATAAAACTACTTACGTATTTGGCAACTCTGGAAATCTGTAGAGTGAGATCTAGTCCAGAAGGTCCAGATCCCACAATGAGAACCCTCTTTCCTTCATAAGGCTCTGGACTTCTGAAGGAATGACTGTGTTCTATCGTACCCCTGAAATTTTCTTGTCCTTCGTAGTCCACGTAGGAAGGTTCGTTGTAGTGTCCATTGCAGATCATGACAGCATCATAGATATCTGATGCTTCTTGTTTTGTGGGCTTGTGAACGAAGGTTACTTGCCAGGTATTATCTTCCATTGGCCGGATGTCTGTTACCATACAACTGAACTACGAGAAAAGACACAAAAATTAATATATACTTCAGTATCTGCTTTGGCTTTTTTAAGGGCTTTTATGATATTTTATTTTTGGAGAAGTTTGTACCGAAAAGTCTGGCAATATCGTATCTGTAAAAGGATATAACAGTTTCATTTTGGTACAGTCAAAGTCAGACATCGAAAGTCGAACGGCACAGCTATTCGGTTATAAATCATCATCATTATCATGGTCACAATGTCTTAACAGACATGTTGTGAACTCGTAAAATGCATTAAGTCGGAGCTGGAGTATTGCCGACACGAATATTATCAATACTTTTGAGAACTGTAGCTCGCCATCGTTCGCGATATACGGTCAGTTCAGTGGCGCCCTTGATACTTATATCCAGCAACTGTTTCGTTGTATCCACCCAGCGTGCAAGAGGACGGCCACGGCGTCACCCACTCTAGGCATGACTCTAAACTACAAGTTTCTCCATATTATCGCTTCTGTGTATATGTCCGAAGAATGTAAGTATTCTCGTCGACACAATGGAAGATAGTCTTCTTGGATTACCGAGCTCATCCAGTATGAAAACGTTAGTTAGTTAGCATTTTCCTCCACGTCCACATTTCAAAAGCATCTATGCGAGCTCGATCTGCCTTTTTAACAGTCCAAGTCTCCGAGGTATACAAAAATATGGAGAACACAAAAGACGGAAGCAGCGACATTTTGGTAGCTTTAGTGATGGTATGGTCACGAAATTGTAAAATATATAGTAGAACCTTACTTGCATGAGAGATTAACGAAAGTAGGTGATAATTGTCTGGATTTGTTGGAGATCCCTTTTTATGAAGTGGAACAAAAATTGATGTGCACCATTCATCTGGCCAAACACCGTAGGACTCTTACAAATATTATGTAAATTTCAGCAGAAATAGCGTCAATGCCAGTAGCTTTATTAGTTTTTTAACTTGTATAAGTCAGAGGTTGGATTATATAGTTCAACTTAATATACGCGTCGCGTATGGTACGGCATTATGCAACAGGTAGTATAATCCTTATTATTCTATATTTTCTACCCTTCTTTTGTTTCCTTTTCGCCATTTTTGGCATAGCAATTTTGGGCCCGAGTTTGTAGCAAAAGATAGCGGTAAGCGATTGCCAACTTTTCATTATTACAGTCCATTTTCATCGGACAATTTGCGTGAATACATTTTATTTATTTATATTCCTGTAAATTGTCCATACTTTTAGAACTTAACAGTATTATGGTGCTGAAGAAACGCTCTCCAAAATTTTAATCTTGTGTAAAACTCTTAGGCACCATTTGTCAACGTCAACGTATGTAGCTCCCAGTTCAACAGAGCAAGAAACTGATTAATACTAACCACTACAGTAACTCAGCTTAGCTCAGCTGCACTGTACAGTGCACAATTAAGTTGGTTATACAACAATGTTTAATTGAACAACCTTTTTCATAAGTACCTTTATTAGGGGCCTGAGATTGAAGTTGTCTGCGTAAAGGTTCAGAAAGTCCAAAATTTCGGCTTGCGTGAGGTATGATTTCTCTCGTTCTGGTATCGGAAAATCTGGATAGCCCATTGCTTCTTTTGGTAGATTTGTCCTGTAAACAAACAAAAAATAGTAGTTAGTATTTGTACAAGAGCTTTCAAGCTGCGATATAACGCACTATACATCGTGATAAACTATCTGTATATATGCTTATAATCATTACAAAAGTTTTGGCTGATGTTTTACCAAGGGCGGAGAATACATGTATGCAGGGGTTGACTTGCATTCAAAGAAAAATGTTATGAGGTGTAAGGGACTAAGGGAAGGGAAGGGTATCGTTGGAAAGATGCCATGGGTGTTAGTGATTGGGAGCAATCTCCTGCTCTGCAGAACCTGAAGGTTTCGCATATGCATCTTGTCGAAGAAACACTAAACCGCACATGCGCAAATGATTGCTGATGAGAATTATATTTTAAACAGAGATAACACCGCTGATGAATTTTTTAACGGGGCATCTGTCAGGCGTAATACATACATTTACTAAAAAAGTAATAACTCTATAGTTTTTTATATTCCATATTAATAACACGTTAGTGTGATGTTACTAGCTTAATTTGCGATTTTCATTAATAATGAACATTCTCCTGTGATCTTTCTGCTTATACCAGCAACATTCAAACTCACAATTCACACCCCATTGAAAAACCAAAACCCGCCGCGTCTGTAGTTTCACCAAACCAAACTCAAAATTTAATTGTATATCTTTGCTCCATCTTAATTCTTTTCGATGGGGGAACCAAAGGTTACTTGAGCATTTGCTCACATTACAGATAAGGCTTTTTTATGTTATAAAGTTCTACCTCTACCACCAGTATTATATTGATATATGCTCATATCATTACTAAACCATAGTATATTGTTTACGGAAGAAGCCAGTAAAGTTCCATCACTTGCTGAAAAGTCGTGTACCCTGAATCAAGAAAACAGATAGTGCAATGTTTACAAAATATTGTAGTGACAACGAACAAATACAATATTCTGATTTTAATTCATAATAACTGGTTATCAATAAATAAATTTACAGGACAGTGTTCTAGAATCGGCTCCAGTTATCGATACCGATTTAAAAATGAATCACGAGTATGAGGAAGCAAGATTGATGAATAGTATTTATTCTAGCACAATTTCTGGTTCATGAAAAATTTCTCCAGATGAAGATAATATACCTAGTAATATCAGTTAGTGATATTGGAGAACAGCTATATCCAAAAATGTTGACTGACTAAGCAGATTATTGATATCGGCCAAAAAAGGTGTCACATGTTGACGTGCCCAACGGTCAAGTATTAAATTAAGACTTACTCAAATAAAATAAAAAATAGAATTATTTTTTAACAAGACACTTTATGACTCAATGACAATGTCATAATCCCTTTTTTTTTCATTTCAAAATATCAACAGGTCATAAACAATACTGCAATGTGTTCCAACTTCCTCCATTAAGTATTGATTAATTTGTAAGATCCATCAAACTTCTCAACTATCTTACTCTTTGTCTAAAAATTTCAGTATCTTGAAAACCAGAATCTTTAGGACGCAGACAAAAAAGTTGTTTTTATCCGTTCAATCTCAAAAACAACATTTAATTTTCTGTAAGGTCAGTGGCGTAGATTTATTTGCTGATATTACCCCTAGAGACCTCAGTGGGAATAATGAAATTAGCAGAAGTTATTCATTATTAAGGGTATGGTTTTAGTCACCGACTATTAACCTTACATAAAAATAAAGTAAAACGATTAAGATAAATAACACAAAATAAAAAATAAAAAAAATAAAATGAGATAAAAATTGCGATCTAAATAGTAACTAGGCTACAGTTTAATATCAACAGTTATATTACTGTTAAGTTCCTCTGGTGTTTGGATCGTCCAAATTTTTGCCCACTTAACTACAGTGTGGATTGACAGTGAGGGAGTTGTTTTGATTTTATTATATTTCTGGGGGGATGATTCAGTGCAGGACATGGAAAATCAAACTACCCACATTTCAAGCGTATTTGAATGTATTACGAATATTTTCTGTATAAGATTGGCAGTGAATCACAGTAGCTTGCCAAGGTCACTGCCGAGTTTTAAAAACTTCTTGGAGCCGCGTACAAAGAGAAAATGAAATTTTAATTGCGAACTAATCTGAATAACAGAACATATTACTTTGAATGACGGAATTAATTAATTGAGAATGGGAATGTCCATTTCGGACTAGAACAGAATTGATAATGACGCGCAGCTTGACGGACTATTTGCAAGCCTCTCTTCAGTGGATCTATTGTCACTGACTTTATTCATTGTCATGATGACAGACGCATGGCCTGCTATATGGCCTGCTACCCGCTTTCTACTACCGTGTGACCCTTTTTGAGAGTGCTCAGCGTAAATTTCATATTTTTTGATTATAGAAATATGTGTTTGGTTGTTCACCAACAATGTTCTTTGAGAAGGGCATTTTTTGACGGATGAGTGGTGGATCTATTTGGCAGAGACTTGGTAGCCGGTAAATTGGAGTTGATTTGATGCATCCCGTAATTGTTCTCATAGAAGAGTTTAACTAGGCGCCTATCAGCTAGTATGTGGGCTGTTTAGCCACACCGGTGAGCAAAGTTTAGTCGCAGAGAAGCAGAGGCTCAGGGCCGAAGTACGGAGCGTAGAAGCGGAGGCGTCTCAAGAGGTGCCACATAATTTTAGCAGGATGTTATTTCTGCTATTTACTTTGGCTGCGTTGAACTGAATATGTTTTTTGAACGACAGTATTTTATCCAGTGTGACACCTAGGTATTTGAGTGTGGGACTATAGGGCAGCCAAGTGCCGGTGAGGTAAATCTTTCTTAAAGCTATGTTTGCCATTTTATTGTTAAGGCGAAAATACGATGTTACTGTTTTGCTCATACTTCGCTTCAGCTACCACCGGATGAAGTATGATCCCAGGACTGACAAATCCACTGTTAGTGTGGACTCTAGAATGTCAAATTTAGTATTCCGGTACGCTAGAACCAGGTTATCTGGATATGCGCATCTCTGGGAGGATAACTGAGGAAGATACGAGGTATATATGTTAAACAAGACAGGCTGAAATAGCGTGTTATTACACTGAACAATACTGCAAATTACAAAAAGCCCAATGATCCTTAAGAAATTAATAAAAAATTATTTTTTTCCAAACTTTGGCACCCTGTATCTTGGAAACCAGACTTTCTGAGACACATACTAATATGAATCTTTTTACTTAAATTTGGTCAGGAATGTGTTCTTGGAGTTAAGTAATACCCTGTATATCTGCAATATACTCATATTTCGACAATTTCCAATTTATTTCCGACGGCATACACGTTATTTTAGTTATGAATTACCATCACATCCATATCATATAGCTCTATATTCTGGAATATATACGAGTCGAATCGGTTGTGACCTCAAAGCTTAATTTTTTTGCTGATAATTCTCGTCTGAACTGCCGTATTACTTAATACGACTGGATATGAGTACTATTCGACGTTATCGTATTTCTTAATATGTACTTCGATATGGTAATTGGTACATTTTGAACTTTTATATATTCGCGTGATTCTAATGTAGATATTCGTGGAAATTATCTATAACATTTTTCAGCCGTTTTGTCTCTGAGCAGATATGCTGGTGCAACATACCAATATATTAGTGGATCTCTTTTTTTATTTACCAGAAGAACAAATGCAACACTCTGCGTTCATTAGGATTATAGAGTCACTGAGTTAGCTAGGATGTTAGTACGCAAAAGACGCTACAAATATTGCAGAAATGTTGGTAAAGTGTTTAACGATCTATATATAATGTGTTCCACCATCATGTCGACAAGCTTTGAGGCATGGAAATACAATTAAAGTTATCGAGAAAAAATGCGAAAAAAGGGGTAAACCTTTTAATTAATTTTTTATTACACTTTCAATTTCTGTATCACGACTCCATGGGTTCGCGCAGTTGTAGCGCCATAGCTTGATCATTTAACGACCGATTCACGACATTTTGGACTCATTTTATAGGAGAATGACTGGGCATATAAACTAAAGCAAAAAAAGATAATACCTGACAATTTCTAAGGCTAAAAAAATCACCAAACTGAAAAAAAATTTTTTGGTAATGCACTTGTTTTGGTTACTTGCAAATAATTTGAAAAAAAAAGCCGTGTTAGTGCCTATTTATTAAGACAGTTCAATGTTAAGCAAGATGCTTCCTGTCTATCAACATGCAATTCGTGTATGTAGCACGAACATTTTCGACAGAATAGGCCTTTTTGTATTATGACTTCTGTATCACAGCGCCATGTGTTCACGCAGTTGTAACGCCATATCTTGATTATTTATCGAGCGATTCACAAGTTTTTGGACCCATTTTATAGGGGAATGACTGGGTATATCAACTAAGGCAAAAAAATAATATCCGTCAATTTCTAAGGCTAAAAAAACCTTTTTTTGCTTTAGTTGATATGCGCAGTCATTCTCCTACAAAATGAGTCCAAAATGTAAATCGGTCAATATATAATCAAGCTATGGCGCTACAACTGCGCGAACCCATGGAGTCGTGATACAGAAATTGAAAATGTGATAAAAAATTAATTAAAAGGGTGACCCCTTTTTTTTCGCATTTTTTCTCGATAACTTTAAATGTACTTTCAAACCTCAAAGTTTGTCGACATGATGGTGGAACACATAGTATATATGTTTTTAGTGATAAACTAGTAAAACGCAGTAAAATAGATAGCTAAATGATAAGTTTCAATAATTAGTAAAGTTAGTAAGTAACATGGTTACATCTAACTAAATTTTACGATACTCAAGTTGCAATCTTTAGAGAACAAAATTTTATAAGAGTAATTCTATAGTCGATGGGTTTTGTTACTTGATGGTAAAGCTAGTATGTCGTTCAACCAACACCCTTCTGACATCCACTTTGAATATAACGTGAAAAGTCGCTGTAAACAAATTGATAGCTGCAAAACTATATATTATTATAGCATAATATCAACTTCAAGGCTTCTAACTTGTTTTGTAAAAAGTTTCTAGAATCGTCTTTGTTTTTGAGAAGTAGAAATATAGAGATAAGAGGTGTCTTAATAACAACACAATGTGTGTAATCGATATGGAGCAATACTCATATTTACTCGCTTCAATAATTATAGCTTACAGTTCTGAAATATCGTCTTTCTACAACAGATCCTCATATTTTTAGTTACTACAGAATCAGATTCAATTTATGGTATTAACTATTTCCTCTGATGTAATCTATATAAGTGTAGACCATGTATGTATGTGCAGAATTTTGCTATTATGAGTACCACCAACGGAAATGTACAAATTACCTAGAATCAATTTTCCCTAGGTTATATTTTAATTAAAAAATAAGTATTATTAAGCCCATAGTAAGCTTAAATGAATAAGTAAAAAGTCTTTTTTTAGCTTTTTTTTGGCGAAAAATTCAGAAATTTCAGGAAGCAAGCTAGACTATTTTCAATTTTTTGGGACGGAGTGTTTCGCATAAATAACAAGTTTTTTTTTCGAGCGGAACATTTTGAAGTTCACGCTAGTTGTTTTTATCGTCGAAAGTTTATCTAGAACATGCACACTTTTTCATTTGTCTGCGGCACACTTAGTTTACAAGTCTATACAAGGTGCGCTGTTTATATGAACCGATGCGAGATCCGTAGTCTTTACCATTAAAACTAACCATATACGGATATTCATGGACTTTTGATGACTTAGAAGTTCTTGCTACTTCTGTGTTTAGTAAAATTTGTACTGTTAATAGCATATCTTTTTATTTATTATTCTTCTGTATATACAGGGTGAGTTTTTAGAACCGGATGGATCCATAACGCAATACGCAATTTCTAAATAACATCACATCATATTATACCTAGAAACAGTAACTGTTGAGTATTATTGTAGTACAGTTGATAAGGATTTTTAAATAAATATTTCGTTGTTACACTTATAGCACCAGTCATGTTATTCTCTGATCCAAAATTGTAAATATTTTTATTTGAAATGCCCTCACATATCGTCTACTTTCGTTTATCGTCACGATTTGGAAAAAACTTCATAGCAGGTTTTGTCGCCCATAAATGTCTTTTTGAGCCTCATGCCAACCTAATTGGTCGACATTCATGCTTAGAATTTAAATAACTTAGAGCTGAGGTATAGTCGATTGCAAGACCAAAAAATCTATCAAGTCTGATATTTAAAAAGCTTTTAGCTCCTTAAGAAAATGTCCTTCCACGATGTACCGAAATTAGCAGGGTCTTAAAATATACACAGAAATGCATTTCAGTATTTGAAATCTGAACTTGAAAAATTATTCTAGAAAAAAAAAAAAATGAAAAATGAGACTATGAATCGGAAAATTGTATGTTATCTCATAAAAAGTGCCGAAGATTGCATAAAGTATGGATCCAGTATATTCACCTCCAACTCGTCATAATTTAAGCTTTTGAATAGAAATAACTGTATGGTGACTGTACAATGAGGTCATTTATCCACCCATAATCTTACGCGTTCTCATATCATTGTTTACGAGCTTCACACATTCCAGATATTTAAATTACATTCATTGAGAGAAACGACTGATATTCAGTGAACAATACATTACGTATCAGATAGGGTGTGATTTTAATTGTGATGCAAAGACATTGAAGGTCCACAAACAAAATGCAGTGCTGTTGTCATTTCCCTAATTTGGTTAATTGCAGCACATTACTCAATCTTTGCAATTCTGTTATAACGCTGAGAGCTTAATTCTGATGCAATAATTGGTTGGATATTTCATAAACCTAAGCTGAATTAAAATATTATTCGTGGGAAACAATATCTATCCAAACTTAAGTTTTTGAGTGTAAGATCAGTTTGAGGTAAATTTTGGGGTAAATGGTAAAAAAAGACAAACTATATTAAATATTCATGGGTTTTGAGCGCTATTGAGCTGACGACAGCCTATGGCGTCGCCGGAAGTAGCAGACTATCTCATATACTTTTCAACCCTTTTCTTGTTCCGAAATATTTATACCGTTGTTCTTTAATAACTATAGGTAAAGTAGGTCAAATTGTACCACATTGCATATTTCATCTAATAACTCTGTATTGACTTATTTGAATTAAATTAAAATATAAATTAGGATTACTTGACATGTTTCTATCAAAATGCGGAATGGAAAAGTATCATAAAGGGTGACAGTTTGACATAATGAATGTTTTTTTAAAATGGTGCAAACGGTACAATCTACCCAACTGGTTCACTAAATTGTACCACCCGATTTGGTAAATTGTACCATAGCAAAACACATAAGATGTTCCTAACAGATTTGTGATACACATTGTAATGAATTAAACCTTTTATTGGTAAAACTTAAATATAGAAATTCCAAATAAGGAGCTCGTTAGTGAAAAATAATTATTCATATAGATTCAATCGTCTCAATGATTTAATTCCTGCTTTTGCTTTCATGTTTGTACCCAATAAGTGTCTCTTGAGAGTCGGCTTCGGAATTTTGTATTGTTTGCAGATCTGGTTTAGTCCAAGTTTTCCAGTTTTGTAGTTTCTTACTGCCTTCTTGCTGCCTTCATATCTTGCTCTGACCATTGGCAGTATTAAAAATACCGGAGTTTGGTAAACTGTACCGGTACGATTTAACAAACGAGGTGGTGGTCCAAATTACCGAACCGATATGATTGACACAAATTGCTTTATTTCTTTTTCAAAAGTGAAGTAAGGGTAAATATAAACCGTCTAATAGTTACAAAGAACGCCAACTCAAGTACCAAAAAGTATTCACTTGGATACAAAGGCTTATCTAAGATTGTATAATACTTACTGCGTAAGGGTGTTTTTCCGAAAAACACAAATTTTAACTTTTACGGGAGAGCGCCATTTACGCCTATTGATGAGTTACGTATCGACAACAGGAGGTATAAAATAAGCAAACTTGATGACGCTAGAAGCTTACAATATAACAAATATTGAGGTGGTACAATTTAACAACCGGTATAATATACCCGACTTTACCCTATATTTTAATTGAAAATATTGCAGTGCATGTGCATACAGCAGTACATGTTATGAAAGTACGTGATGTAGAGTGTTTTTATTATCGTTCAGTGACATTATAGGAAAATACTGAAAATAGCAGATCGCGTAACAGCGAACATCTGACAACAGCCTTATTTTTCTTCGCATTCTTTTGCCTTGCATTCTTTTCCTTGCCAAACAATAAAAAGAGACGCCTAACCCCTCACACATTATACATTCGCAACATTGGTGCCACCAGAAAATTGGACTTACTTAAATTGAGTGCTCAAATCAGGGGCAGAGGCGACAAATTCGGTTTTTGGTTATAAAAGTTTTTTATCTTCGCTGCTCCAGAGAGGGGGCACGGCCCCCCCCTGCCCCCCTCTGCTGGCGCCCATGATTCGCACTGCATTCACAGCCAGACGCAGAATGAAGGCAGTTTCTGTGGACTGCATTGACGTCTTTGGCAAAAAAATCGCCAATCGCCACTGTAAAACTATGTCAAACTGAAGGTATCATACGACTGTGTCCTGTTGTGATCCTTTCGAACTCTCAGGCCTCTCAAAAAGCCTTGGACTCTTGGAGGAGATTACATCAAAACTGGTATGGGACTGTTTCAACACTTTCAGCTTACATTACCACGTATCTGTTTTTTTATTTGTATGAATTTTTTTTCTTCCATGAAAAAATACTTCAGAATCAGCTTTGTGTATTCGATTAGAATTGAAGCAACGTCCCAGTGAGATTAAATTATTTTAAAACTTCTAGGGGTCATTTAATAGTTGCGAACCAACTACAGTTTTTCAAATAAGGTCCATTTTTAGACATATATAAGTTGGACTACCAGATACAACGAATTTCAGGCTATCGTTATTTTGAGCAAGCGCAGTAATAAGAAATAGGTAAATGATGTCTATTAACCATAACGAAGTTCGACCAATTTTTCTTGCCTGCTCTCTCATTGAAGATTCACTCTGGTCAAAGTGACAGTTGTAAAACAACTGACAATATTGCCGCTTCATGCGGCTAGCCCTCACTTTTGGGGGGAAAACCAACGAAATGGAAGTTAAAAATAGCCAAAAGTCGACAACTCACACACACATAAAAAGAAATTCTCAAGTCAAGAATTGTGATATTCTTGTAAATACATACTCACAACAAGAATACCGGTTCTCACTCTAAGAAGGAACATTTGATGAGAAAATTATAGAAAATTTGTATCAAGAATAATATATTTTTGATTTATATACTTATTTTAAAGAAATATGCTCCGAAAGAAAATATAATCTTCTTTGCAACCAAGGCTATAATAATTTAATAACAAATATCTCATAATTTTATATCAAGATTATCATTTTTTCCAGCGGTGCCCAGTTTACTTCTATCAAGAATACAGACAGCTTGCAAATGCGAACCTTCATATGATAATCTTGGTTTGAAAATGAACGCTGTTTTACAAGCACACCCTATATTGGTATCAAGTAAATCACTTATTTGACGTCTACCAACGTCGGAGTGCGCAGGCGCGCAGCGTGTTACGAGTCAACTCTAACCTCTCCACCCTCTCTACTCAACAGCCTATTGCCCGTCCGCGTCCGCGCCGCCATTATCGGCTTTCGGATTGTCGCATTCGCCGCCGTCTTTAGCACCGTAGCGTAATACCTGCATCCTGGATCCTGCATAACAGCACATAATAGTATCTAGTCAAACTGTTACGTGATACCACCGTCAACCATCAGTCATCGAATCTGCTGGTAGTGCTGCTCCACCGCCATTTGAGTCGCGTCCCAGTTCCCATCAGCTTCCTTATCACTGGATCTATCCCACCATGAATGAGCTATTAAAAAGATTGGGATGCGAAGACCTGACTCAGGTGTTCCTAGATAAGTACTAAGTATATTAAAAGCGATGTAAGAAATTTTCAAGAAATATTTCTCCAGAAAAATTTCTACATGCTCATAGAGGAGCTTGAATGCTCAAATTAATACGACTAGATTCCTCATCCAAGAATATCACAATGTTAGGATAAAGTTGAGCTACTTGCGTCAAGTTTATGAAATGCTACCAGTTAAGATTATGAAATGCTTCAGTAAAGATTATGAAATACTTCGGTCAAGATTACCATATGCTTGATTTAAGATTTTGGTATTCTTACTATCAAGAATTTCCCAGTTTTGCATTGAAGATATTTTCTCAATGTAACCCTTATATGGTCAAAGAAATCGTATTCTCACTTCAAGATTAGCATACCTTTGCGCGTATAGGAAGTTATGGTATACTTGAATTAAAGCATCTGTGCTCCATCTAAGAAATTATTTTTATGTGTGCAGTGTCTTTTGCACCATCAAAAGTCACAAATCGCCCTGCTACGATTTTTGGTCGCTCGATCGGCTTTGAAATCATTTTGACGGAAAATCGCCACACCTAGCAACTCTACGGAATCGTGATACTAATTGGAAGCTGAAGTCTTCCGCAGAAATGTGGCGAACAAAAGTTTAAAACATGGTTGTTTAACAATATCTCAACTATCACGGCTTGGTATGATTGCCACTTGTATTGAAGTAAAACAGGACTAATAATACTAAAACAAACAAATGTTTAATAGGTGACATTTAAACCAAGACATAATTGTGTAACAGTTTTGCTAAACATCTAAATGTCATTATAGGTTGCATCACACATTAGAAAATGCATAAAAATTAGCATTATGATTTTTACAGCCTATCGCTGTGTCAGTTAAGTTGAGATACGCACTATTTGTTCGAGACGTTGATATCTATAAAGAGTTTTCTGAATCGTGGAATTTGTGTTACTTGTTGCATCATATGATCATTCTAGTAGGTTCCACGCTTAGAGATATGTAGACTTTTCGTCTACGGTATTGACTGTTAAATTTATTAAGAACAGATAAAGTTCAACACAAATGTCAGCCATTTATCAAGCTGTTACAACAGATGATTTTCTACTTTCTGCATAATAAGAATGACGTGATGATGGAGTGACTGACTGGAAAAAATTTAGACACTATCATTATTATTTCACTAGTGCACATGATAATATATTTTTCAGATTCAGCCAAAATTTTCCAAGATACAGCTGATATCATTAATCGTGTGGCACAAGTGTGGGTGCTCTCAGGAAGTATGTGCTTTGAACCACTTTCCATTTAAATTGTTTCGGGAGAATTTGCAAAACAGATAAGGGTCTGTGTACCAACAAAGACAATTATTCCGAGGGTAAATATTCCTACCGGCATTGAACGAACCTACTGGTTCGAGTGTTTCCTTTGGGGAAACATAAAAAAATGTTTTCCACCTGCCCAAAGTAAGTCCAAGGATATCACAATCATTGTTTGGAACATGTACTGAATCGCATAGGGCACGATGTCAGTTCATGACAACGCTGTCTCGATCTTGCGGAGCTCATCAGGTGGACTGGCTAAACTAACTCCCACCGAGGGAAAATACCCCTATCAGAATTTATTTTTTTCAGATAAGATAAAATGATAGTATGGAACAGATTACAAAAGCTTCAAGATGTTAAAACCATATCTCAACAAACTGAATGATTAGGGCGATCTTGTTTCTTTACGATGTGGTAATCTAAACGAATGGTTTATGTTTCTCTTACTACTCTGTGTTATTTAAAGCTTATCACCCTGTTTATCTCTGGGCTGCTACTTGAGTAACCTATTTTACTAAATGAGGCCGCTTTTTATGTTCAATTTAATTTATAAGAGTAACATTCCTAAATATCGTGATTTAATCATATTCAGGCTATCATTACCAGTGTCACGCACGTATTTGGGGAGTGCAGGGAATCCGGACAACCCCGAAACGTTATATAAGGCCAACTAAAAAGTAATTCTCAAAAGTGCTCCACAAGGCTCCTAGAAAGTTAAATCTTGGAAACGTGCCTGACCAATTCAGTCAAACAAAATGTCTAAAGTATCATTAGGGGCAAACACTTCAGGGCCGAAGGTGGTGTTATCACCTTTTAAGCTTTGTTAAGCATAGTTGAGCTTCAGTTTGTTAGCAGTTTTCAACCCTCAATTGAACCTCAATGCTCTTCATCTCAACAAAACATCAGCCACTCCTTCTCATAGTTATAGACGAATTATCAGCAAATAGAGTTGTATATTTCCGATATTTCAATGCGGGATCATAGTTCAGAAGGTGGAAGTTGAAGCCAAGTATGAGTAAAACAATAATATTGTGTCTTGACCTCAATAATAAAATAGCAAACAGAGAGCTAATGATTTACTCAACAAAACCCTAGTGATCTACAATCGCACACCCAAATACCTAGGTGTCATACTGGTTAGGAAACTGTCGTTTAAAAAGCATATTCAGTCCATCATAGCCGAAGTAAACAGAAAAAATAACATCTTGCAAAAATTATGTAGAGCCTCATGGGTTGCCTCCGCTTCTACGCTCCGTACTTCGGCCCTGAGCCTCTCCTTCTCTGCTCTGAAATTTGCTCGCTAGTGTGGCTAAAGAACACACATACTGGACTGTTAGATGCCCAATTAATCTTCTATGAGAACTATTAAGGGTTGCATCAAATCAACTCGAATCTACTGGTTACCAACGGTCAGCCAAATACTGTACCACCCATCTGTCGAGAAAATGCCCTTCTGGACAAAATCAAAATAAATCCTTCAATGGCAATCAACGAAGATATACCTGACCTCCCCTTGCGCAGATTAAGGTCCAAAAAACCGTCAATTACAACAGCTTTCCAACTTGAGGCTAATGGTATTAACCCTGCGGTTAAATGTGCAAAAATTTGGGTGACCCAGACACCAGAAGAAGTGAACAGTAATCTGAGGTCAAGAACCCCCTATTTTTGAGTTTCATCGAAAGGAATGGTCGACCGTAAACATTTGCGCGTCACATGGAGTGTGCGCTGATTCGTTGTTTAAATGGAATAAGCGCGAATCCTCACGATGCGACTGTGGAGCGGAATGCCAAACAATCAGGCAGATAGTGCAAGGATGTGGCCTTAAAGCATATCCAGGCAACAACAAGGACTTCCTCCAAGCCAGGCCATCAACCGTAGAATATTCATCAAACTTCGTTTTTAGGCATTGTAGGTGTTCCTGACTTTTTTCTACTTTTTTTGGGTGGAGGTGAAATTTGGAGTGATTGGGCGTGGGGGGTTGCAAAATTGGAAAGTAATATACTATCTATTGACCTGTGAAGGAAGACTTGGGGACATAAATAAACCTTTTTAGGTACATCCGTACATTGTTTTGCCTATTACAGAAACCAAAGGACTCTGATGTAAACATACGAGTATTGTTTTAGATCGTTCTGTATTTTGTAACGCGGAAACTATCCAATTGATTCTAATGAAATGTTGACACAGCATTATTACCGTCGTGTGGATGGAAAACGCTCATGGCTTTTAGAAATTGTGTCAGTGGCATCGCAGCAATAATAAAAAAACAAGAAATATGAACAGCTCAAACTTTGGTGTTTTGGGGTTCCTGATCATTTTCTGTCTTTTTTGGGTGGGGGTGCAATTGGGGTGGTTGGGGGTGAGAAGTTTTAAAAGTGAAAAATTTTGTTTTATGCATACTAGACTGTCCATTGCCTGTGAAAGAAAGACCTCTTCAGGTCCTTCCTAACTTTTTCATGCCTTAGGCTGGATATTAGCTTATAGCTGGGTTACTATTTAGATGCTTTTTTTAATTCTGTGTTGTGAGTTGTGAGTGACACATAAGCTGCAAAACTGAAAGGATAACTTACTTAAGCCCTTTGTACATAGCTGAGTAAACCGGATATCCATATCTGTCAGTGCCAACTTCGTCCGTGTAGTACCAAGTGCCGCCAATTTGTTCGTTCATCTCTATGACGTCACAGTGGTAGCCGAGGTCCTTCACATGTCTGGCTGCGCAAAGGCCTGCTGCTCCGGCGCCTACTACTGCTACGCGTTTCATTGCGATTCACTTTTGTTTTCCGGGAAGCGTCTATAGAATACTGATGTGATGCTCACCGCACTGGGCGATGTGTCAGACTTGGCCGCGTCTGATAACTGGCGGGGTTTTTATCACTTGCTGCACCAGACAGTGCGTGTACAGGGTCATACATAAGACATATTATGGTGGAGGGATAGGTAATCTCAAAACATATAAAATAGCTAAATCATACAAGCTTTATGTGACATTAGGACCCGATTTTATCAACATGCATATTTAGCAAAGACTTTGACAAAGCCTTTCTATTGGATGTTGTTTAGAAAAAGCTTTCTATTGAGTATTGAAGGCTAAGTTAATCAGGATCATCCAATAGTATTTTATCAATATTGAAAACAAAACGTCAAAGCTGGATGACACTTTTATCAAAAATACTTTAGAATTCATGGATCAAAATCATAGTAGAAAATCAGAACAAAGCGATTGATTTGCAAATTAATGCTAGATTTTTAATGTCTACCTTATAATTATTGTATAATTACCAATTGCAATTGCAGTCAGATTGATTATGGATTGGATGCATGTTTGTTATAGCTCTTTTTATAGAAATACTCACAGAGGATGTAAAGATTGTAAAGGCACTGCGTAAAAGGCACCGTAGCGCAGAAGCACATTAATATTTAAAGCACCTTATTCACTTTTTGACTATACGAAAGGTTTCTAGTTTAGGATAAATAAGGCTATACGTTATACTTTTGCCAGATCGCAAGCTTTGTTGTTACGAAGGACAGGCAACCAGTAATGCACACTTGTTAAATCTATGTGTCTAGATTTGTGAAATGCAATAAAATGTTATTTTTACCTCTTTTCACTATAGTACAAAGGTATATTGCAGGTATTTATAATTATCATCGCTTGTAAATTATTGTTTTATCAAAATAATGCAGTAATTTGAACTTATTGTAATCATTATCATCACCTTAACAGTACATTTGATCCAGTGATCAAACGTATTGGTTTTGTAGAATCCGATTGGTTGAGATTAGTAATTGCTAAACTCTTTGTTAAATAGGTAAATGCAAGTTTTCACCCATTTAGGATGGAAAGAATGAAAAGATTATAGAGAGTTCATAATGGTCGATTATATATAAAGCTTTTTTTCACCTCTTTGAAGTAAATTTCAAGAGAAAGCAATAATTTTCAGAGCACTTTGACAGATGCATGTTCTCGAATGGGCTGCTCTGATTGGTCAAGGCCTTTGTTAAAATGCCTGTGTTGATAGAATCGGGCCTGAGTGTTTTATATTTAATATCTTGCCAGATCATGCAAATCAAGTTTTTTTGTACTATTACGGAGAACCATACTCAGTTTCATACGGAACTCTTTTTTTTGAAATTATGTACTAACCAAAGGGTGGTTTGCCAAGATCACAACACTTGGGCCCTATTGGGTCCTTTAGACATAGTCTCAAAGATCCCTCAGAACTAAGTCTTCAGGTATAGAGTAAACTAGACCCTTGAAATGTATTGAAAGGGCTTGAAATATTTTTTTTAATCTGCGTCCTTAGAACAATTTCCATGCTATGTGATTTTCAAGCCGAAAGCTCTAAGTGTAGCTTTAAAGACTTGGCGTGCTGCAAAGTAGCTTGGTGCACATCAGAAGTACTTGAGTCATTTCGAATGTGATTGAGGTTTAAAACCCTTAACATACGTAGCATAAAAAACTGAACGTAGTTCTGTATTGTAGTCTGTATTGGAAGGAAGTTGATCTGCCAGTATCACAGCACTTATGCCCTATTGGGGCCCTTGTAAATCCTCCCAAGGCTCCCTCAGTACTAAGCCTTCCACCTAGTAAGAAAGGTATTGAAGCGTCGAGCGTGTTACTGCATTTAGTGACAAGAGCTTCTATCGAGCATTACACGATACCACTCTCAATAAATGGCAGGACAGATGGCAGCAAGACAGTGGGGTAGTTGCTTGGACGAAGAGGCTGATCCCAGATGTGAGGATATAGTCACGACGCTAACATGAGTAGATTACTCTATCAGTCAGATGCTTACTTGCCATGAAGGTTTTAAATTTTCAAGCTCATCTCAAGCGCTTCAACGTGGCAGATACCGATCTATGCTGTTATTGTGGCTCAGTGGATATTGTAAAACACACTGTCTTTCAGTGTGACAAGTGGGAGGAAATCAGAACCCAGGCCCAAAGGGGTAAATAAAACCACAAAATGTAGTGGAAACTATGCTAAGTAGTGGGAAAAGTTGTAAAGCAGTACAAAACATGGTGGCCAAAATTGTTTTACCAAAAAAAAGGCTAAAAGGGTCGAAGGAAAGAATAGGCACATCAAGGCATAGTAGTAATGTTCACGCGGTTCTTGTGCCTTGAGAGAGCTGGAAGGGGAAGGATTTTAGTCCAAATATATATACTACGGTCCACCCTACCTAAATCATAATTCTGCATTAAACATACTTGCAGGCCCTCAAAATCGATCAGCAGTTCAAGTCTGAAAACCCCTGTGCTATAGAGTAGATAATTGATGTGAAGTAGAAACAAACAAACAAACAAAAGAAAACTCGAGTACTTGGGTCACATAATTCGAAATGAAAAATATTCTTTGCTCCAACTTATTATGCAGGGAAAAATACAAGGTAAAAGGAGTGTTGGTAGGAGAAGGACGTCCTGGCTTCGGAACTTGAGAGAATGGTTCAGCTGCAGTTCCACGGAACTATTTAGAATGGCAGCAAACAAAATCAGGATTGCCATGATGATTTCCAACCTCCGTTAGGAGATGGAACCCGAAGAAGAAGAAGAAGAAGAAACAATGTTGGTGCCAACACCGATCCTTGCGGGACCCCAGCAGTGATCGTATGGAGGGAAAGAAGAGAAACCGTCTAACGTATGTTGCAAAAGTATTGAGAAGTTTTTCGAATAATTTACAAAAATATATCACAATAATGTATTTGAACTGTAACAAGAACTACAAAAAATAACAGTATTTCTTAATATAAAAATGATATTAAAGTACTGCTAATGGGCCATGATCTTCCACGGCTCGCAATTTTCTCTTAATGTTTCTCATTAGGTTTTGGATAGATTCTACAATTCTACAATTTATCTGATCTTTAGCATTATTCTTCTTCTCAACTGCTATTCGTTTTGACCGTCCCAGCCATTGTTATAAACTTTGGCACTCGGTTGAGCCCAAAAAGTTTCGATAGGTCTTGCTCGAGGAAGATTGGGAGGGTTGTCGTTTCGTGGCACAAAATATATTCCGTGTTGTTCTAGCCAGTTTATCGTACGCAAAGCATAATGACATGACGCCAGATCTGGCCAAAACATTATATCGTCATAAGCCTGGTGGGTATTGATAAAATTGAGTAGTTTAGGCAAACATCTTTGAGTATACGCTTCTGCGGTAACCCCTTCGGCCCTAACATGTCCAACGTACGGCTGTAAAGTACCGTTGTCTACTATAGCGCACCACACTAACACTTTGTTTTCAAACTTCTCTTTTCGTTTAAATTTTATATTATCTGGGCAGGCTTAAAAGTCCTGTGTATAAAAACCATCATTACCTTTGATTTCTGAGTCCGAAAATGTGAAATACTTTTTATCGTCAAGAATAATTTTTATGTTGCCAGCTATCATACTGTATACTTAATTACTAATATGAAAGAATACTATGATTCCTTGGTCGGTTATCAGAAACTAGCTCTATCCTTCTCGGGTGCGTATATGGATGTTGACGCTAACTAGGTTGAAATCGGAAAATAGAAAAGCGGTGTCTCAACGCACCATTTGTGATTGTAATTGTTATAGCTGTCCATTGATAAATGAGCATTAGTGCAATATTTATTTGGTATGACGCAAACTCATCTTTGCCGATGTGATTTCATAAAAATCGGATTCGATGAAGGTCTACGTTCTACATCTTCTTTTCCGTTTACATTAGTATCTTGATTATAGTTTTGTACGTCAAAATGTGATGACACCTTGTTGCTTAATTGTTGATGCAAACTTTTGGCAGGACTGCTGCTAATGAAAACAATAATACATTGACACGTCATAGTATACGCACTCATCTTACGGGATTTCATAACTGAGCTAAACGCAAAGGCAAAGCCTAAATACCAGAACACCGTCTCCGCTATGGAAAGGTTATGTTATAGTTATAAAGAGTAGCTCCGTGTGAATTACCGGTAGAGAAGAAGTTATGGGTTACCAACCGCAAGCCGGTAAGAAGCACCGCTGGAGGTGGCGGGTTAAGGCCAGGTCATCTATTAGTTCTGTTGCTTGGGTCTATGTGCTATTTTGCAAAAAAAATATAGTCAAGTTGATTGACTCAGTACTTCCCACACATTCCGGTGATACCAGATCTAAAAAAATGGAGTCAAGTTAATTGACTCAGTACTTCCCACACATAATTATGATACCATTTTATTATTTTCCCATTGCATGCATGCATGAAGGAATGGTTTGCAACCAAATCGTCGCCCACCCGCCCGCAAAAAAACATCCAACACAAAAACTCTCGTAAATAGTTTCTTGCGTCTCCCTCCTCAGAAGCTAGGACGCCAAAGTTTGTTTTTTTCTGCATGCTTCAACTGAACGATGCGAAACGATCAGGAGCCACCAAGCCATCTAAAACCGAAGTTTGAGCTGTTTTTTATTTTTAGTTTTTTGTTGTTGCTGCGCCGCCACTGACGTTCTTTCAAAAACAGATGCGTTTTCCATTCTCGCTGCGGCACTAAACTCTGTGTCAGAATTTCATTTAAATCGATTCAATAATTTTCGCTTGACGCAATATACATAGAACGAAATAAAGCAAAACTCGTATACATAATAAAATTGAACAATGGCAAGCCACACCTGAGTTCAAAAAGGGTTATCACTGTCGGTTAAGGCAATAGCATAACAAGCCACCACTGCATCGTTTCAGATCTTCGTTAATAGATGGCGCGATAAACCAGCTGTCATACTAGTGCATAGGTCTAGTTTCTTTATAATATTTACCTTACATAATAACAAGCCACATCAAAATGGGCAACACTAGCTCCAAGCGGGTTCGATAATACAATGTGTTCCTACGATTCTAGTGATCAAAATAGTGAAATTCTGTCTACATTCGATGACAGTGACCACAGCCCTGACTATACACAGTCTAGCAGTGAGTCAAAAGGTGAAAATACATCGGTATGTATTTTTTTTCCTAAATGAGGCTTGTCACATTATTACCGTTCAATATTAAAGTAAATCATTCAAGCCTTTTGATGTGGCTTGTTATATTGTTGCATTTTGTTGTAGGTTAATGAACAAGTTTCATCGGTTAAAAGGAAAAAAACCAGTCACCAGAAACAATTCCGCCAAGTCGATAGAGACAAAGAAATGACGCCTGTTATTCAAGAACGAAAAGGAAAATGGATGGATATTTAGTTTAAGAGCAATAATGTAACAAGCCACATTTTTACTTAGTTTTTTCTGTTTTTGATCAAATTTGAGTTAATCTTGTCAATATTTTTGCTAACTACACTTCCATAGTGTTATGATACACCAAATATAACAATTAAAATTGTTACCTACTGGATTTTATGTATTATTTTTAACATTCGATGTCCAATATCTGGATTTTATCTTTCTGTTGCTTGTCATTGTTTCACATTAAGCCCTTCAACTGGTTTCTGTAATAGGCAAGCCAATATTCAGATGGACCTAAAAAAGTGTAATATGCCGCTAGGCATTTCTTCCACATGTTAATGGAATAATGAATACAACAATTTTTTTTCAGTTTTACAACCCCCCGCCGCCCCAATGTCATCCTCACCCAAAAAAAGTAGAAAATGATCAGGAACCCCTAAAACACCTAAAAACAAAGTTTGAGGCATTTTTATATTTTTAGTTCTTTATTATTGCTGCGCCGCCACTGACATGATTTTTCCAAAACATAAGCGTTTTCTATCCTCGCCGCGGTAGTAATTCCGTGTCAAAATTTAATTAGAGTCAATTGAATAATTTTTGCGTTACGCAATATACAACGATCTAAAGCAATACTTGTATGTATACATCACAAATTAAGTCCCTTGGTTTCTCTAATAAGAAAGGCAATGTTCGGATGGGCCTAAAAAAGTGTATTATGCCGCTAGGTTTTTCATTCACAGGTCGATAGACAGCCCATTAGGAACACAACAATTTTTTCAGTTTTACAACCCCCCACCCCCCAACCACCCTAAATTCACCTCCACCCAAAAAAAGTAGAAAATGATCAGGAACCCCTAAAACGCATAAAAGAAGTTTGAGGAATATTTGGAAATTTTTGTTTTTTGCTAATCACTCCACTCCCCGTACAACGATCTCCGAAGTTATAGGAACATTACCTACTACGACACCACAGCATATCGCTGCCCAAATTTCATCACAATCCATGCAGCGATTGCTGAGATTACGAGGCTAGAAAAACGCCAACAGACAGAGACCGACAGACAGACGGACCGACGGAAATGAGTGACGTGGATTTTCGTTATATATGTAGACATCATAAAACGCCCAAAAAGCGTATTATCTCAAAATCGAAAATTTTCGCGATCACAATACTTCCCTCACCTATCGGTGTGGAAAGTAGAAGGACGTAACGTGTTCGTGCCAGATCATGTTTTCTGTAATATTGAGCCGTTGTTCTAACAGTTTCAGTTTTAATTTACTCTTAAAGTGTAGTGGAGAGAAAATTAAAAACGTATCGCTCTGTCAAAAGCTCCAAAGGAGCAGTGGCAACAAATAAATTATAAAAACCCCACCTGGTGTATTTCATGGAAAGAGAAACAAGGTCATTTTGACTAATAGCGTTAGGTGATTCTTTTTGCTCCACAAATTATCGCAAGATGCCAGTTGTCAATCGCCAGGCACGTATTTAGGAGGGGTCCAGGGGGTCCGGAGCCCCCCCCGAAACGTTATAAAATGCCGTCTAAAAAATGGAATGCACAAATTTGCACCCCCCCCCCCCCCCGCAAATTTAAGGATTTAAGGTGACAATCATAATCTGGACCACCCGAAAGGTCAACCAAGTGACACCCATAATCTGGACCCTCCAAAACCAAATCCTGGATACGTGCCTGTCAATCGCTCATGATTTTGAGATAGAGATATTATTTTCAACAATCTCCACTATCATGAGGCCCCGAGGTTAGCTCGTGAGTAGGAACGGGTTCTAATCAGTTATCCTTGCACCCTATGGTTTTGGGAACGAAGTTTTACTTTATCCCCAATGTTCAATTTGAGACATTTTATGTTCATTTGTAGAAACCGTCGCAAAATGTGGGTGAAAGCAGGTGTATTTTGTTGGAAAACTGCCTAATGTTAATTTCGTGCATATTATTCAAAATCAAGTTAAATTTGCTAGGATTATACATTTATCGAGTATAGTTGCTTTTTAATTCAAGCCGCACATTTTTTACACACGTTAATTTCTCATGCAATTGACTTGAAGACAATCGCCGCGTGATATTATAGCTCTAGGAGACATTGCATCATACTATAGTAGTGTATTTAAACTGTCTGTTGCGTCAGCTAGTGAAGTTCATCGCACTGGCTAAAATACAAGTTCCCATTAAATCATGAAGGATTTATAAAAAAGTAAAGACATTTTAAATTTCAAAATGCGCAAAAAGCTATGTGAGGCCTTGGTACTGTCTGTCTTCAGCTATTGCAGTATCGTCTATTTCTATTTTAGTTTAAGAAAATTTGACCACGTTTCGGCATTTTTCGTCACACTAAATTGGATGAGAATGGTTGACATTATCAAATAGCACTATATAACTTTGGTCTACCGTATCATGAGGAAATCAAAATCCACCTACTCGCGAGATAAACTTATTTTTCGTTGTGATGCTCATAGTAGGAATCAACATAACCTCTGTATTCCTTGCCATCGAACTGTCCCCTTAAAGAACTGTTCTTCATATGTATCAGTAAAATTTTATAATAGTATTGCTAGTACCCGGAAATCCTTGCCGTTACCAAGCTTCAAAAGGAAAGTTGAATCTTTTATCTCAGACACTCTTTTTTATAAAAAAGGAACGATCAATCGGCACGACATAGAAATGATCGAAGTTCTTTTATGGTCAGCCTCCCGCAAAGGATGAAAGCCTATGGCACTATAGACGCGCTGCGAGAGGGTAAGTGGCTGTGCACGTTATATTTGAAACTCTGCCGGTTGTAGCCGTCGGGGCACGAATGTTGTTGTCTAGAAGAAGGGATGCTGGAGGAGACTGGCTGGTGGAGTAGGGACCTCGACCTGGTAAGGATGAGCTCGCAGAGCCGCCTCTCTAGTGTTACTCGTTCGGACGGCCTTCGGTTTTATTATCTGGGACAGCTCACTCGAACATCTTCCGTGATCTGTAAAAACAGGAACAGGCCAGCCACCCTTATTCGATGTTCTAGGCTGTGGAGGTCCCTTGTGAGGTTAGGCATATCGATTATCCAGAAGCTTTAGAGATTGCTTCGAAGCGCATCCCCACACATATGAGCAGTACCCCAACAATAATCGGATCTACGCCTTGTAGAGCAGTAGTTTCTCTGGTGTATACAGCTTCCTGCAGCTTAACAAAATTCCAAGCTTCTGGGATGCCGTTTGCGCAATACTGATGACGTGGTCGCGCCAGGACATGTTACTGTTGATGTTCATCTCAAAAGCTTGACATAAGGCGACTCGACTATTGGGTGACCCTCCATTTCCACAGTTGGTAAGCCATCGTGAGACTTCTTTGTCAGTGTTTGGACATCTGCGTTGATCTGCGAAGCATATTGCTGTCGCCGACGTACCGTCTGCTGGGATGATAGTGGCTGGTCTGGTTCCATGCATGATATTAATCTACTGTCGTCTGCGAAGCTGTAGATTGGACTGGATGTTATTTCCAGCAGCTCGTTGATGGTACAGTGTAGGGGATAGGAGAGATGCCCGAGTTGAAGGAGAAGTACCTAAAAGCATACCAATACCCTATGGCGCTGTTGTCTGGTAGCAGAAATGTTTGCAACTGACAGGCAAAACCAAGCTCACGGCTCGGCTGTGCAACACATCTTCTTTTGCGTTGTTGATATTTAGTAGCGTGCCAAGGTCTTAGGGGACCCCGCAATTTTTTTCTCGGGCCCCCCTCTGCATAAAAAAATGTGCTGCCTATACTGAGAGAAAACGAAACTACTGTCTACTGTCTACGGGGATATTTGAAATCGGTGTATAGACAGAAGAAAAAAATTGTTGTGACTTCAACTTTATATTTTAATTTTTTTTCTTTCGGGTTTTTGAAGAATAAAGAATTCATAGACCTTACATACAACCTGATTATACATCGACTGATGTCACAGATACGCGTCGCGTCAGTGTAACGTTGCCACTTGTACTAGGCGTTTTGGAGTCTTGGTTCGACCACGTTGTCCTGTTGTAAAATTTTTGCCATAAAATGGGCACATTTACGATAGCGACATTCTTCCAACGCTTCCGCTCGTTTCAGCATTCCATAAATGTCTTCGCTCCGACTCGGATATAACGAACGCAGACGAACGTTATAAGCGATAGCGAAAGATTTTGGATCCCGTTTGTCAAGTTTTGATGTCATTATTGCTGTGTGTCAAATTGACAATTCGCTTAAATTTATTTGTATAGTCAATTACCAGCAATGGATCGAAGAGATAAAACTAATCCTTCACAATGGTCGGCATTGCTGGATTTGGCAGAGTCTCATCCAGGGATATTTAAGCCAACTCGTGAATGCTCGTGAGTCATCGAGCTCCATGCCGAAAGCGTAACGAAGCGTTAAACTTAGGTTATGGAATGCCATCACCAATGGCAATGGCATCACTGATGAAACAAAATATATTTAATTTGATTATGGAAAATTATGAGGTACAGACATATTCCACCGCTATAAAAGAAGTATAAGTATTAGTTATTATTATGTAAGAAGCTTGCCCGAAGTAGTCGAGGCTGAGCGGGGGCCCCCTAGATCGAAAATATGCACACCTAGTTCTGCGTGGTCTACAGACATTTTTTATTAGTGACAGTATACTGTTCAACGAAGAGTAATGCCGGTAAATACCCATGCAGTTGAAGTGAAGTCAATAAGTGAGTTATCAGTTATATCCTAATATCAATTTTCTGATAGTTTGATATTAGATTGGGGTTCCTTGACAGCGCATGTCTAGTGAGATATTATACCCACTTTCTAATGGTTTGGAATCAACCTTTGTTAAAATACCCTGGTCGTCAAATGAGACTCAATCCCAAACTTAAGACCGGATTTGTAAACAGCACCCTAAAATTATTCGAAACACGGTGTTTCATTTGAATAGGATGCTGAACGAAGATTTTCGTTTCGTTTTATTAGGCAGATTTAAAGATCTGAAATTTTTGACTTTCGTCACAGAAGTTGAAACTCAAAACTGCGGCCAGATTTGTAATCAGTATCCTCAAATTATCCAAAACACGAGGTTTTAACCTTGATAGACAGCCAAATAAAGATTTTCGATTTTTCGGGCAAACTTGAGGATCTAAAATTTTTGATTTTCGTCAAACGAGTCTGAATCTCAGAACTGCGATCGGATTTGTAATTAGCATCCTCAAATGATCCATAACATGATTTTTCACCTTAATAGGAAGCCAAATAAAGATTTAAATTTTTTTAGGAAACCTGAAGATCTGAAAGATCTGAAATTTTGAGTTTCGTCAAGCAAGACTGAAACTCACAACTAGGACCGGATTTGTAATCAGCACCCTAAAATTATTCAAAACACGAGGTTTCATTTTAATAGAAAGCCAAATAAAGATTTTCGATTCTTTAAGCAGACCATCAGCGGGTCAGAAATTTTTTCGTCAAATGAGACTAAATCTCAAAACTGCGACCGGATTTGTAGTCAGCACCCTCAAATTATTCAATGTTTCATTCTAATATGAAGCCAAATAAATTTTTTCTATTTTTTAAGCAAAGATCTAGAAGATCTGACATTTTTCTGAAACAGCTTTTATATTGTACCGCAGTTTCTCCGCCACTAAAATAATTTTCAAGAACCATGGACTTCATCGATCTCTATCAGTTTTGATGAGCATTACAGAATTATCTACAATATAATTTCAAAAATTATGTTTTGTCTAAGGTAATGCAGCAATCGGATAAAGCTGAAAAATATATTATGTTCTTCCTTTGCCGAACAATGAAGAGCCCACTACGAATACAAGAAATTTTTCACATTTACAACTCCCTAACCCCAAACTACCCTCGTTTTACCCTCTCTAAAAAATGTGGATAACGATCAGGAACCCTCAAGTCGCCTAAAAACCAAGTTTGAGCTACGAGGGTTGCTCTTTATCTCCGTCAATTCACCAGTACGCAGACAGCTGTTTCATGCTTATTAGCGATCATCACTGCGCCATAGTAGACCAGTGCCGAAGCCTTCAAAAATAATCAAAAGCGAAAAAAAATTACAGTAGGATGAAACTCATTAGAAAAGGAGGGGAAGATGATAATAATAAAAGGAAACATAAATTACGGTCGATTCGAGATCGGGAAGTGGAAGGGGAGGGGGGGTTTAAGGGTAGAAAATGGTTTATCTTGATTTCTGGCAAAACTACAAGTCCTATGGGAAAAAGTTGAATGGCAAAGATGTAGGCAATAAAAAGATCTACAACTTTTGTATTTTCAATTTTTTCACACAACCTCAAAATTTGGGTGAAAAATTCAAAAAACCAAGTTTTTGGTCTTTTATTTTTATCTTTTTCAAAAAAAATAATTTTCTTACGAAATTTGGTGAAAACTTACCTTATTATGTCCCAAATACACTGTAATTTATTTGATTTAAAATATTTATTTTTTCGCCTTATTTGACCTTAAGATCAAAAATGCACCCCAATTTTCAATCTAAAATTCTCGCGTCAAAATATCAGCTTTTTTCAAAAAGTTTGGAAGCTTTTCGCTCGCTGAAATCTCTATTTTCTGATGATGTAAAAAAAATATACATTACTATAGAAAATCTTCTCTGAAAATGCAAAAAACTGAAAAAAAACTCAAATTCGAAATTTTTTTTTACTCACTATGTAGAATTTTGAGCTATTTATTAAAATTTACACTTATTTACTTAAAAAACGTGAGATTTCATGTTACATTGATAAACGAAAAAATTGCAAATTGGAATATCCTACTATAATTAACAAACAAATAATTTAATATTTAATAAGACATTTACGATATTTTGAAAAAGTTGTAGAATCTTCTTTAAATAATTTTTGTAGATGCCTATTTATTGCTGTTGTAAGATAATTTATATACCTGAGTGATATACGGTAAATGTTAGCCCATTGTAAGGTATTTCATTTTTGCAAGAAAAATTTCTATCTAACGCGAAAAACAAGGACAAAATAATAAAAACTTTGATGAAAAGATTGCAGTCGCAAGGGTTTTTCTGTCAACAAGTTGAAGAAGATGCTGATGCTGACATAATTAAGACCTCGATAGAAGTTGCCAGAGATACTAATAAAACTGTCATAGTTGTGGGTCAAGATATTGATCTTTTGGTCCTTTTAAATCAATTAAATTCAAATAATCATGATATTTATTTTCTTAAACCAGGCTCTGGAAATGGAAAGGATCTATTTTTCACGTCTAATAGTTTCAAACATGAATCCTTCAAAAATATTGTTGCATTTCTGCATTGTTTTTCTGGTTGCGATGCAACATCTGGATTTGCCGGAAAAGGAAAGAAAAGTGTCGTTAATTCATTATTAGATGCGAAAAATTTGTCAAATTTGGCCGATGTTTTTTATAAGAAAGATGCAAGTAAAGAAAATATTAAAAAAAATGGATTACAATTAATCAAGTCTATTTATAAATATAAAAAAGAAAAAATCACACTCAATCAACTAAGGTTTCAAAAATATCAATTGGCAAAAATTAAATCATCCTTCATTTTGGCAAACCTCCCACCGACAGAAGGAGCAGGAGAACAACATTGTTACAGAGCATATTATCAGCTTCAAACTTGGTTGGGTAACGAATTGACAGCAACAGATTGGGGTTGGAAACAACATCAACGTGGCATTATGCCCAAATTCACAGAAAAAGCTTTAATTCCGGAAGTATTGCTCAAAACTATCTGCTGCAGCTGTTAAACTGGATGTAACAGTTTAAAATGTGGCTGCCGAAAGCATGGTTTGAAATGCACAAACTTATGCAATAATTGCCATGGTTCTGAAAATTGCTCCAATATGGAAGAAGAAATCTACGAGAGAATAAATGATTCAGATGAAATTGTGGATGAAGAACCAATGCAGCCAACCAATGCAATGCAGACTGGAAATAATATTGGAGATGAAGAAGATGATTGTCTTGAAGATTTCGACGAACAACTAGAGATAGAAAGGTTTATCGAATCTAACGATGAAGAAATGCCTTCAAACAGACAAAAACTAATGAACAACTAATTGGAATTTCAGATAAGATCCTTATAAATGACAAGATTAACGTTTTCGAAAAAAAAAATATAATGAATAACGTAATCAGAATTAAGTATCTAAATTCAATAGTACGATTTACATGCATATTTATATTTTTTGAAATTTTCTATGACATGAATGTAATTCGAATTTAATTAATAAACCTTTCAACTGAAAAAAATTGCAGCAATCACATTTTTTTGATGAAATTGTACATAGTGAGTAAAAAAATTACGAATTTGAGTTTTTTTCAGTTTTTTGCATTTTCTGAGAAGATTTTCTATAGTAATGTATATTTTTTTTACATCATCAGAAAATAGAGATTTCAGCGAACGAAAGGCTCCCAAACTTTTTGAAAAAAGCTGACATTTTGACGCGAGAATTTTAGATTGAAAATTGGGGTGCATTTTTGATCTTAAGGTCAAATAAGGCGAAAAAATAAATATTTTAAATCAAATAAATTGCAGTGTATTTGGGACATAATAAGGTAAGTTTTCACCAAATTTCGTAAGAAAATTATTTTTTTTGAAAAAGTAAAAATAAAAGACCAAAAACTTGGTTTTTTGAATTTTTCACCCAAATTTTGAGGTTATGTGAAAAAATTGAAAATACAAAAGTTGTAGATCTTTTTATTGCCTACATCTTTGCCATTCAACTTTTTTCCATAGGACTTGTAGTTTTGCCAGAAATCAAGATAAACCATTTTCTACCCTTAAACCCCCCCCCCCCTCCCACTTCCCGATCTCGAATCGACCGTAATTTATTTTTCCTTTCATTCTTATCATATTCCCCTCTTTTTCTAATGGGTTTCATCCTACTGTAATTTTTTTTGGTTTCAAAAATTATCGACCCTGGTCTATAGGTCGAATGACGGAAATAGAGAGCATCAGTTTTTCCATGTTTACTAAACATGTGAAACATGTGAGAGCAGACAGAAAGAATTCTGCCGGTGCGCCATCTGGTACCCGAAGGTAACGGCAACCAAAGAAAATCGCTGCTGAAAATAGCAGCATACTTCTTGGTGAAACGCCACGGCGCGTCCTCTTTGAGCCACCAGAGAAGCGCGGGTTCAATATGCCGCTGCATATTAACCTATGGCGCACTGATGATTGCTAATAAGCGTGAAACAGCTGTCTGCGTACTGGTGGATTGACGAAGATATAGAGCAACCCTGGTATATCGGCTTTAATATGCTGCACACACGGGTCGATTCAGTTTCGGTCAACTGAGGTGACTCGAAAAGAAAACAATCATTGTAGATAGTGAAAAATGAGTAGTCTAAGTGGCGAAGGGGACATTGTTATACTTTTGTGGTACAAGCATAAAAAAAGAAGAAGACAACGTAGATTATGGGTGCATCCGGTCATTGAAGGTAATTTGTAGATTCCGGCTATTTGTTGGAGCATGAGGAATGCAGAAGGGCGATACCGCATTTTTGGCATTTGATGGGATGTCATAATAATCCACCAACTAACAATTTTTCTTTATAATCTCTAGGTAACCCGGCTATTTAGGTTTATAGTTACTGTATTAGTATTGTGAGAATCCAAATTTGTTTTAATAGGTCTGCGCGCTAACAAGCATTTGGCTGCCTGCAACCGAAATATTATATTAGCCAGCTGCGAAAACGTTTTGAAAGCTAAATTATAAAGTATCTTATGAAACAACATTAAACCTATTTTGTAAACGTTCATATAACAATTCTTATTCGATACATTAAGCTAATGCAGCTAAATTAATTTATTATAGCTATATAATAATACTCATTGCAGCTATTTTGCTTTATAGATAGTGCTTACACAGTTATTTTATTATAGCTTATAACATCCTTACACAATAATTCCATAAATGTTCGTGTGGCAGAAAACTTGCAACACGAATACGCACTATAAGCAGCCTTGATACAACTTTAAAATCATTATTTTATAGTAGCTGTGTGCATATATTAAACGATATTCTAATAAAGCCTTCATAAAACATTACTGACATATGGATAGCTTATTTGTCCTATAAGGCATGCGATGATTGTTTTATTCATTATCTGAAAGTTATATGGCCATAACTTTGTATTTTGGGATTCTTATAAGTATCTATTAGAAGCTTTTGCTCTGGCCCAGGGTTTCTTAAACTTTTTGTAGTCACCGAATACTTTCACAACTAAAAACAATTCCACGGACCCTGTCAAAAATAGTTTAGGGAAAGAAGATAAACATTTATTATAAAAAAATCCTTTTATTGATTGTTTCATTACACTTAGATTGACGAGAAGGATGCTGCCGTGTGGCTTTAACGCTAGCGTTGAATTCTGGGATTATCTTCGACAAGCAAAGCGACGTTTAATCGATTTAGACTATCGACACCAGAACCGAGAAACTCACCTTGCAAATGGTATAAGAAGTAATACTTAAACGTAAAACTTGACACGAAGACTCAAAGAACACCCAAGCTCTCCAAGATCTTTTGCGTGAAATTCAGCTTTAAAAGCTTCTTAAGATGTTATGTCATTTAGGACATCTGCAATAAGATATTCATCGCTGCTACTATCCACATCAATTAAAAACTCCTCATCAGCCACATCTCTGTTTCAAGTGATTCTGAGGTACAATAATCCTCAAAAGACGTCTGCAATGTTTCCAGTTGCTTAGACACCTCTTTCAGTACCATAAAGTCTTATAACAGACATTGATGACGATCGGTACTTTTTATCGCGTTTATTACACAATTTCCTAATGAATATAATTATTCTTGGCTTACCAACTATGGAAATGGAGGGTCAACCAATAGTCGAATTAGTCGTATCGAGCTTTTGGGGATCAATATACTGGCACGACAACGTCGTCAGTATTGCTAAGACGACATCCCAGAAGTTTGGGGTTTTGTTCCGCTGTAGGAAGCTGAATACACCAGAGCAACTACTGCTGCTCTACAAGGCACAGATGCGCCCATCGTTAGAGTATTGCTCCCATGTGTGGGGATGCGCTCCGAAGCACTCTCTGAAGCTTCTGGTCACGATCCAGAACAGAGCAATTATTAGACTAATCGATACGCCTAAGCTCACAAAGGACTTCCGCAGCCTGGAACATCAAAGAAGGGTGGCTGACCTGTGCCTGTTTTAGAGATTCTATCACTAAAGGAGTTCGAGTCAAAACGAGGAACAATATAGGGAGGCTCTGCGAGCTCACCTTTACCAGGTTGAGATCTCTATTCTCTGAACCAGTCCCCTCCAGCATTTCTTCTTTTGGAGAATTTCACCGCTGTGAGATGCCGGGGAATGTGTTTTCCGACGGCTACAACCCGCAACATTTCAAATCTAACGTGCACCGATACTTATCCTCTCGCAGTGCTTCTAGAGCGTCATAGGCTTTTTCAGCCTTTGCGGGAGGCTGACCATAAAAAAATGGTCAACTAATTTGTTGCATACTCCTGATACCCACGCTAGTTACTGGTCAACCCGTGTATGAACAGGCTAAGGCTCTTACGTGGTTGTGTAACCTAGGGTCAAATATGTATGTCTGTGGACAGATTTACTTGTGTGTAAGTGGTTTGAAGGGTGAATCAGCATATTTGAGTTTTATCAAAAAACATCAATCTTAAAGACAATGAATAAAGATCCGGCCAAACAGAAGGCGTACGGAAACGCTGTCTCAGAGCTGTATAGAGTTGCTGATCAGAAAGATTCCAAATATAATTTTGAATGAGTTAGAACGGTACGAAGACAGCCTGTGACGTCACTGCTATACTATAGCGATGGGATGTGAGGTACCGTAACCACTTTTTCCTCAATAGTTCTTGCTAATTTTGGGCGCTTTTGTGGAAAATATACAATAAATATGTAATACCAAAAACTAATAATTACCAAATGTGTAGCTCTACTATGAATAAAGACAAAAGTTTTGCAAAGAGAGAGATACGAGAAACTTCCAGAACCTAAAAGTTTTTTTTCTGGTTATAGTTTCAGCACCGTCTCAGGTATTCAGACCTTGCTGGATAAAAACTGTTCTAAACACTGCAAGGACCCCTTTGTCCTATAGATATCATGTGCTAGACTTTTTCTTTTGTGCTGTTGTCTAGTAATGAACATTGCCATTATATACGTGAAACAGAAACACTAGTATCCTAAAAGCAAAGTATCACGCCATAAAAATCGAACATTTCGCAATATAAATTACAGTACGTTAACAATCGACAATAATATAAACAATTTCATATAGTATACTTATTGTAAACTTGTTTTTAAATCCTATCTATTCTGATGCTGTTATCTAATTTTTTTCTCTATGGTCTGTGATCGTGGTTGTAATGGGTCGAGAAGATATATGTTTATTATCTGGCATGCACAAGATAGTAGATTACCCCCCAATGGGAGATTTTCTTTATTTCCATTTTTATTTTATTGAAAAAGTTTTGCAGCTCGTTTTTATTGAAAAAGCTTTGAGTCTCAGTCTCGTTTGACGAAAATAAGAAAATTCAGGTCTCTCGGGCGGGCGGGTGTACCTAAAAAAATCAAAAATCTTTATTTGGTTTTCTTTTGAGACGAAACCTCGCATTCCGGATAATTTCAAGGTGCTGATTACAAATCCAGTTGCAGTTTGGAGTCTCAGTCTCGTTTGACGAAAATAAAAAATTTCAGATCTCTCGGGCGGGCGGGTGTACCTAAAAAAATCGAAAATCTTTATTTGGCTTTCTATTGAGATGAAACCTCGCATTTCGGATAATTCCAAGGTGCTGATTACAAATCCAGTTGCAGTTTAGAGTCTCACTCTCGTTTGACGGAAATAAGAAAATTCAGATCTCTCGGGCGGGCGGGTGTACCTAAAAAAATCGAAAATCCTTATTTGGCTTTCTGTTTAGATGAAACTTCGCATTTCGGATAATTTCAAGGTGCCGATTACAAATCCAGTTGCAGTTTTGAGTCTCAGTCTTGTCTGACGAAAATAAAAAATTTCAGATCTCTCGGGCGGGCCGGTGTACCTAAAAAAATCGAAAATCTTTATTTGGCTTTCTATTGAGATGAAACCTCGCATTTCGGATAACTTCAAGGTGCTGATTACAAATCCAGTTGCAGTTTGGAGTCTCAGTCTCGTTTGACGAAAATAAAAAATGTCAGATCTCTCGGGCGGGCGGGTGTACCTAAAAAAATCGAAAATCTTTATTTGGCTTTCTATTGAGATGAAACCTCGCATTTCGAATAACTTCAAGGTGCTGATTACAAACCCCGTTGCAGTTTAGAGTCTCACTCTCGTTTGACGAAAATAAAAAAATTCAGGTGTCTCGGGCGGGCGGGTGTACCTAAAAAATCAAAAATCCTTATTTGGCTTTCTTTTGAGATGAAACCTCGCATTTCGGATAATTTCAAGGTGCTGATTACAAATCCGGTTGCAGTTTAGAGTCTCAGTCTCGTTTGACGAAAATAAAAAGATTCAGATCACTCGGGCGGGCGGGTGTACCTAAAAAAATCGAAAATCTTTATTTGGCTTTCTGTTTAGATGAAACTTCGCATTTCGACTAATTTCAAGGTGCTGATTACAAATCCAGTTGCAGTTTTGAGTTTCAGTCTTGTTTGACGAAAATAAAAAATTTCAGATATCTCGGGCGGGCGGGTGTACCTAATAAAATCGAAAACCTTTATTTGGCTTTCTATTGAGATGAAACCTCGCATTTCGGATAATTTCAAGGTGCTGATTACAAATCCAGTTGCAGTTTAGAGTCTCAGTCTCGTTTGACGGAAATAAAAAATTTCAGATCTCTCGGGCGGGCGGGTGTACCTAAAAAAATCGAAAATCTTTATTTGGCTTTCTATTGAGATGGAACCTCGAATTTCGGATAATTTCAAGGTGCTGATTACAAATCCAGTTGCAGTTTAGAGTCTCAGTCTCGTTTGACGGAAATAAAAAAATTCAGATTTCTCGGGCGGGCGGGTGTACCTAAAAACATCGAAAATCTTTATTTGGCTTTCTGTTTAGATGAAACTTCACATTTCGGATAATTTCAAGGTGCTGATTACAAATCCAGCTGCAGTTTTGAGTCTCAGTCTTGTTTGACGAAAATAAAAAATTTCAGATCTCTCGGGCGGGCGGGTGTACCTAAAAAAATCGAAAACCTTTATTTGGCTTTCTATTGAGATGGAACCTCGCATTTCGGATAATTTCAAGGTGCTGATTACAAATCCAGTTGCAGTTTGGAGTCTCAATCTCGTTTGACGAAAATAAAAAATTTCGTATCTCTCGGGCGGGCGGGTGTACCGACCTAAAAAAAATCGAAAACCTTTATTTGGCTTTCTATTGAGATGAAACCTCGCATTTCGGATAATTTTAAGGTGCTGATTACAAATCCAGTTGCAGTTTGGAGTCTCAGTCTCGTTTGACAAAAATAAAAAATTTCAGATCTCTCGGGTGGGCGGGTGTACCTAAAAAAATCGAAACTCTTTATTTGGCTTTCCGTTTAGATGAAACCTCGCATTTCGGATGATTTCAAGGTGCTCATTACAAATTCAATTGCAGTTTTGAGTCTCAGTCTTATTTGACGAAGATAAAAAATTTCAGATCTCTCGGGCGGGCGGGTGTACCTAAAAAAATCGAAAATCTTTATTTGGCTTCCTATTGAGATGAAACCTCGCATTTCGGATAATTTCAAGGTGCTGATTATAAATCCAGTTGCAGTTTGGAGTCTCAGTCTCGTTTGACAAAAATAAAAGGTTTCAGATCTCTCGGGTGAGCTATTGTACCTAAAAAAATCGAAAATCTTTATTTGGCTTTCCGTTTAGATGCAACCTCGCATTTCGGATGATTTCAGGGTGCCGATTACAAATCTAATTGCAGTTTTGAGTGTCAGTCTCGTTTGACGAAAATAAAAAATTTCAGATCTCTCGGGCGGGCGGGTGGACCTAAAAAAATCGAAAATCTTTATTTGGCCTTCTGTTTAGATGAAATCTCGCATTTCGGATAATTTCAAGGTGCTGATTACAAATCCAGCTGCAGTTTGGAGTTCTCAGTCTCGTTTGACGAAAATAAAAAATGTTGTGAAAAATAAAAACAAATACGTTTTCAATTAAAGGAAAACCCTTAGTGTTATTGTGCTATCTAATAATATGCCAAATGCTAGTATAATCGTTGTGTTGTGAATTTGAATTTTTATGGATTATATTTTTTAGCGCGATTCTATAACTATAAATTCGTTTCAAGGGGGGGAGAGGGAATCCGCGTCCCTTGGGGCCCCCCTAAATACATGCCTGACATTTAATGTTATTTACTTACTTTTTTTTATTTTACTGATTTGCTATATCGTGCCATGGTAATCTCGTAAATTATGCTGAGTAATCCATCAAATGATAATTTGAAGTTAACCGTCTTTTTGTTTTCAAGAAAGGTTGGCATCTGTCGGCTTAATCAATGTTTTCAAATCATATCGTAATTACTAATTACAATGGCATCATTACTGGTATCAGTTTTGTGAGAATTTTTTGTTTGTAACTGAAACGTTATTATATAAAATAGAGTGAGGGATATTTTCTTTTTTATGTATCTCTAGAATAATTGAATCGCTCGTTTCAAAACGATATAAGTCAAGGAAACGCAATTTTAAGGGAAAGGGAAAAAATCGAATAATTGAATAAAATTGAAGAATCGAGTTCTAAAACTATTTTATATTGTTGTGTAAATAAGTATTTGATATAAATAATGCACAAAATATATTTTTAAACGAGGTTTAAAAAAAAAAGATTTTTGGGATCTCGACTGCATTTTTTGCAAGGAAAAGTCGTAACCAGCAATTTATTCATGCAAATTAGGTACAACAGATCGAAAACACACAACAGATAGAAGGAAAACTAGTTTAAGGTGCTACAATAGTATTTTTGAAAAAACAGTTGGTACTGCCAAAAGACGTTAGACTGAACCGGTGGACTGAACTTATTGAATATAGCGTATTTTTTGGACTTTACTGGAGCCTAGTTGCCTAGATACGCTTGTGCTGGCAGTGGTGAGGTAACGATGTTATCCGACTAGCTAGCATCAGTAGCGTCCGACCGAGACTACTTTTTACGGCCGAAACCGAAACCGAATTTCGGCCTCCATCCCAGTTTCGGCCGAAACCGAAACATCAATATAACGTAAGTAATTTTTTCGTGGATATAAAAATGAATAACGTTTCATCAGCATTATCGCGCCTTACTTCAAATAAATTATTTATACTTTTTGAAATAAGAAGTTAATCTGAACCAAATATCAACTATTTTATATTTATAATATATTTTGTATCTACTAAATAACATTCCAAACTTTGGTCAATCTTTATGACACTGTTATCAATTAGCTGCCTTAAAACTAAATTTCTGAAGCACCTACGTACTAAGTACAACTATTAAGTATTTTTGAAGGTAAGGAGTTTTGTCTGAATTCAAGAAACTGTTGTGAGCTTCATTGAGCTACAGCTATTGTTGACTATCAGTATTCATAACTGAACAATCTAATATTGTAATATTGTAAGCGAGAAACAATAATTTATCAACTTTCTTTGCAAACAGCTTCCTCAGTCTGAATAAATTTGACTAGTAGCATTAAGCAGTTGTTCAGTGGAAACAGTCGTCGGTAAGGCAGACGTTAATTTTAGGGGAACCTTTCTCAAAGACATAAATGGACTGAAATTTTACTGAGAGTAATATCTGCGTTTCTTTGCAAGCTTGGCTCCGATAAGTAGGCTTCTTAACTTGTGATAAGTTATTAACATCATCTACCCAGCAAAATGACACTTCTTCGCTTGAAGATTAGTGCTCCGAGGGCGTCCGATCGCAGCGCCAAATCCATCAAAATTAGATTCAGTTTCGGCCGTAGTTTCGGCTGGATGGCAGCCGAAACCGAAACTAAACCGAAACCCGTTTTTTGGCCGTAACTAGGCCGAAACCAAAACGGAATGTTCGGTCGGACAATAGGTAGCAGACATTAGACAGAGAGAGAGAGAGAGAGAGTGAGAGAGAGACAGAGAGAAAGAGAGAGGGAGGGACACACACACACACACACACAGAGAGAGAAAGACAGACAGACAGAGAGAGAGGAACAAGATACCCAGTTTGCACAGCGGCAGAAGACGTTAAGACCCACTTTACTATGGACCATATCTACCAGCAGCCATTTGACGTCTCTTGGCCTGTTGTGGTACATCGGACTTAAAAAAAAAACAACAAAATTGGTGCAACCGGTATAACTGCAATAATCTGGTGGATATGAGTGTTGTGTACGGTGAATGTGGTCAAATTGCTTCTCTCACTTCAAAAAGTGTATGCTGCTCATTGCCCTGGCCGCATTTACTCTGCACTCCGTCGATATCTGTACCTCAGGCAAAGAGTTAGCAGGACAGACGATATTAATTTGTACTAACATCATAGTGGACACGCTGAACGACCTAGACAACCTCGAGTGGTCTGGAAATACTTGGCCACTAAGGCTCGAACTTCGAATCACATCTACAGGGTGGGCCAATAGTGCGTGGGCGGAGGATTGTGGGCTTACTAAAAGATATTTCAAAAATCTGTCACTTGACCATGGTAGGGACCCTTAAGGGATATAACGTAAAAATATTTTCACTCAAATTTTGACGTTTATACAGGGTGATTCATATCAAACTTAAATTTTTTAATGGAACACCCTATATATTATCGCATATTTGGATTCCTTGATTAATTCTAGTGTGACTTTATATATCAGACATGGAACTTAGATGAACCGTTTAGGCGCAAATCACCATTTTTGGTATAAGTAGGTATCAGAAAAAATGGATATCGCAGCGATTATACAACTTAGAGGGACGTGACTTTGCGGTACGACTAAGCATGAAATGCGTCACCTTAGGTCATAGGGCTAAATTTGAATTCTTTTTGCACTTGGAGAAATCAGTATATTCATTAAGGAAACTTCAATCACAGATTTTTTCAAATGGGAATGCCTATTTTAGTTTAAAGAATCAAATGTAAAATCTGATTACCTTTCTAAAGATATAGCATTCTCGATATCAATCTTTTTTGGTTTTCATTTTATTTCAAATTTTCTGTCAAATCGGTGTTTTTCACTTTTCCTGTGATTAACGTTTCCTTAATTAATATACTGATTTCTCCAAGTAAAAAAAGAATTGAATTTTAGCTGTCTCATCTAAGGTGACGCATTTCATGCTTAGTCGTACCGCAAAGTCACGGCCTTCTAAGTTTTATAATCGCTGCGATATTCAATTTTCTTCTGATACCTACTTATACCAAAAATGGTGACTTGCGTCTAAACGATTCGTTTAAAGTTCCATGTGTGATACATGAAGTCACACTAGAATTGACCAAGAAATCCAAATATGCAATAATATATAGGGAGTTCCATTCAACAAAATGTAAGTTTGATATGAATCACCCTGTATAAACGTCAAAATTTAAGTGAAAATACTTCTACGTTATAGCCCTCAAGGATCCCTACCATAATCAAGTGACAGATTTTTGAAATATTTTCAGTAAGCCGACAACCCTCCGTCCACGCACTATTGGCCCACCCTGTATAAACTCATTTGGCAGAGCTGCACTTACAACTTGGCAGCAAACGAATAGTAAGCATTTTCTTACTACTTTTTTATTCTTCTGCTAGTGGCTCACCGTACATTAGCTTAAGCGTTAGAATTTTGAAAGCAGTTTTTCTGGAAAGGAATGTCCCAAATTTGAAAGCACCTTGTATTATGCCAACTATTTTCGATTAGGGTTCAAATGCCGGATTATTTAAGGATTTTTGTCATTCCCCCCGGACACGAAATCAAGCTCCAAATTTCCGGACATATCCGGGATTTTCCAGACGAATGGTCACCCTAGTTCCAGGTTAACTAAGTAGTCTTGCACCGTCCCTAGGTATGTATTTAACCTCTCAAGATGTACTTAACAGCCTAGAAGCTGTAGAGGTTCTAGTTCCTCTACTCTTTTCCTTCTGGTGAATGCAACTGTGGAAGTTTTGGAGGGATTAACATTTAAACCTTCATTCGACCAATTTGTAAGAATGTTTAGAGCCCTTTGCATTTTGTCTCTAGCCTCTAATGTGACTTTACTAACATATCCTTCGCAGACATAGGTATTACTCCGACGCTCTATACAGTTATACACTACAGCTATAGTGGTTGCCTAACACACATCCACAGGAGCTACCAAGGCTGAGCTTGATTTTATCAGTTGAGACAGAACCCAACCTAACTCTTTTATGTGCTTGATTGCTGCTGTAGATTTACACATGTTTTATATGTCTATTTTTTCTAAAATTATATTAACCTGTTAGACGAGGTGACAAAGCTAACAATGTAGTCGACTGCTAAGAACAAAAACGTACTAGTAGGTAGATGCTCAAGGTGAGTTATATCGAGCATTGCTTTTTATCGAATCAATAAATGTAGTGATGACACTCTTCACAAACCTTATAACGATATTAGAGATGTTTTCGAGCAGTTACCGAGCTTTTTTCGAATCGTCAAATGTCAGCCCAGTTCTCTGCTCATCAAATATCATTATGTCACTCCCAAAACTATCATAAGGAGATAGTACAGTAATGATAGTAAAAAGTAGATGCAATCATGACGAAAAAGCTGCTCAGGCTAATTCAATGAAGTGTTTGATGAGCCAGGTTTTATAATTATTGTACAAGCGTTAAAATAAATCTGCGAAAGAAAAAATACTCTAAAATAACCAATTTCGTCGATGTCTGCATAAAAATAGTATTGAAAAAATATCTGCTAAACAAGTATTGTGAAATAAGTAGTGCGAGGAAGGTGTTATAGAAAACATCAGAAGCTATCTCTTTGAAGAAAAGCAGGGTGAATGTTTGACACCCTGTATCTTGAAACCCAAAATCTTTAAGAGATATGTTTAGGTAAATGAATCTACTAGTAGCTAGTCCAATCGTAATGTCGTGAAAAAAGGCTTTTGGTAGCAAAAGATCGCAAATGCCCAAGGAGGGGGGGGGGGGTGAAAACTCAGTTTCGCGACGATTTTAGAAAAAATGGAGTCAAGTTGATTGACTCAGTACTTCTTGTTTTCCCATTGCATGAAGCTATAGTCTAAAATCTGAAAACTCTTCTAAATAGTTTCTTGCGTCTCCCTCCATAGGAACTAGGACGCCACAGTTTTTATTCTACATGCTTCAACTGGACGATGCGAAACGATCAAGAGCCTCCAAACCGTCTAAAAACAATGTTTGTGCTGTTTTTTGTATTTTTGGTTTTTTTATTATTACTGCGCCGCCACTGACACAATTTTTTGAAAATATACACTATTTTCATGCTCGCAGCGATAGTAATACTGTGTCAAAATTTCATTGAAATCAATGCAATAGTTTTCGCGATACGTAATATAGAACGACCTAAAACAATACTTGTATGTATACATGACAAATTCCAAGTTCCTTGGTTTCTGTAATGAGCAAGGCAATGTTCAGATGGACCTAAAAAAGTGTATTATGCCGCTAGGTTCTTCATTCATAGGTCAATGGACAGCCCATCATGGATGCAACAAATTTTTCAGTTTTACAACCCCCCCTCCCCAATCACCCCAAATTCACCCCCACCCAAAAAAAGTAGAAAATGATCAGGAAGTCCTAAAACGCATAAAAACGAAGTTTTTTTTGTTTTTTGCTAATTACTCCGCCGCCAATGCACCGATTTTCAAAATTTTAGCAGCATTACCTACTACGATACCACAGCATATTGCTGCCCAAATTTCATCAACATCCATGCAGCGGTTACTGAGATTACGAGGGTAGAAAAACGCGACAGACCGACAGACAGACCGACCGACGGAAATGAGTGACGTGGATTTTCGTTATGTAGACATCATAAAACGCCCAAAAAGCGCATTATCTCAAAATCGAAAATGATCGCGATCACAATACTCCCCTCACTTATCGGTATGGGAAGTAAAATAGCGTCGTTACGGTAAGTGATATCAAACAAACAAGAGAAATTCTATTTACGGATGTTTGGTGGGGGTTATACCATGCTGAGTGTCTGTCAATGTCGTTGTGTCGAGTTTTTACATTGTTACGAATAACATATGAAAAAATTGAGCCTTATATATTTACGAATCTGAGATGGGTTTTTGTGAACCTTAGCTACCTGTTACCTGCCAAAGCGACCACATCAGGTTTCATAAGTGGGGATTGTACGCGTATTTAGGGAAAAGTTCCAGGAGGTCCGAACCTCCCCTGAAATTTTATATACTGCCGTCCAAAAAATCTACTCCGACGAGAGTAAATTTAAAAGATAGCAACCCTAATCTAGACCCCTCACAAGGGTCCGGAGCCCCCCAAAACGTTACATAATGCCAACCAGAAAATCTAATCGGCAAATATGAAATATGACCAGAGAAAATTGAAAAGGTGACAAACCCTAATCTGCCCCCCCTCAAAACCAAATCCTGGATACGTGCCTGATTGTATTTACCTGTATTGGGGTATGGGGTATGCATAGAAGAACCATCAGCTCTTGGACTATAAGGAAACACGTAAGTGTTGATTGAGTGAGATGCTCTCAAGGGCTGAGGGATAACTATGAATTCGGCCCTATGAGGTAAGAGCTAGAATCCAACACACCCGCTATCACAATCAACAATGACTTGCTTTTTTGCAGATGTTTTTTTATGGGTACTTTCCGCAGAAGTGACATCCTTATCACCACTGTAATTTTAGACAATTAAGATTAGAGATAACGAAGCTTTATTTATATTATGCTTTCCCACTGCAGCTAAAATATATGTGCGGCACCGACATCGCAGTTTGGTTGTATGAAAAAGAAATGAGGGTGGCTGTGATTGGTGCAGGGGCGTCGGGTCTTTGCGCCTCCAAACGAGTCAAGGATCTAGGGTTTGAGTGTGACGTGTATGACATGAAGGATGCTATTGGTGGGGTGTGGGTGTACAGCGAAGAAGTGGGGACAGACGAATATGGGTATACCATTCATACCCCTATGTACAAAAAATTGAGGTAAGTGTATTTTTTACATTTGTTTTGCTTATAGCTTGCACCAGTGATTCTCAACCTGTGGGCCGGAGGGCGCGATATCTAAAAAGGGTCGCTAGTATATCGGGAAAAAAGACAACGATAAACAACAACAAAAATATACTGTGTAAGGCTTTCGCGACCATCGTTTACTGAATTTGTGGTTCTTGGGTTTTTAGGCCGGCGTCGTTTGGCGTTAAAGCTTAACGTTTCGCCACCACGAGTGGATGGCATCTTCAGAAGCTATTTCACTTAGGCTTCGGCGACTTCCAAAATACTGACGGTTGGTGGATCTGCACCTGTATTTATACCTGCTAATGGTAACGTAGCCCAACCAGGTAGCGTTGGTAGCCCCGCCCCTTCGCGATACGGTAGTGTCTTCAGGTCCTTGAGGATGGGTACCCATGTTCGGTTAACTTTCTGTGTTTCTTCTTTCCTATTGAAATGATTATGATGTTTTTGTATTTCGATAGCTTCTCTGTGAAGTCTGGCATGAGAAGAAATAGGGCAAAGCCAGAACCTAAACCGAAAGCAAAAGCTTTTCTACCCTATGTGCCTGGAATAACAGACAGAATAGGAAAAATATTACGAAACGAAAACGTCAAGACCATCTACAAGCCCACAAGAAAGATACAGGAATATTTGAGAACGGTGAAGGATAAAAGAGACCCACTCACAACACCGGGGGTTTATCGCATACCATGCACATGTGGGAGTGCATACATAGGAACAACGAAGCGATCTATAAACACAAGAATTGCAGAACATAAGGCTAGCTGTCGACTAGGCCAAACGGACAAATCAGCGGTAGCCGAACATGCGATTAAGGAGGGAAGTCAAAGGATCAAGTTTGAAGAAACTCAGGTTCTTGCCGCAACGTCTTCATACCATGCCAGACTTCACAGAGAAGCCATCGAAATACAATGACGTCATTATAATTTCAATAGGAAAGAAGAAACACAGAAAGCCAATGGGACATGGTTACCCATCCTAAAGGACCTGAAGACACTACTATATCGGGAAGGGGCGGGGCTACCAACGCTACCTGGTTGGGCCATGTCACCATTAGCAGGTATAAATACAGGTGCAGATCTACCAGCCGTCAGTATTTTGGAAGTCGCCGAAGTGAAATAGCTTCTGAAGATGCCATCCAATCGTGGTGGCGAAATGTCAAGCTTTAACGCTAAACGAGGACTTTGACGCGAGCTGTCAACTGAACTGTCTAAGATTTTTATAGCTGAGTGAAATACTCCTTATATACGCAGAATTCGTAAAAAGAGCAGTGTAAATAAAAGCTAAGTATATCCATTTAATTCCAATAATAGATTACTGATAGTTTTATAGTTGTAGATTGATCATTGTAAAGTGATTAATCATTGAGGAGAAAGGGGATGAGCGCGGCCAGTGGGGGCACTCCTCCCCTTCGGCCTAAAAACCGAAGAACCACAAATTCATTCAACAATAAAAATATTATTGAAAAACGTATTTAACTGAAAAAAAAACATTGTCGTATAAAAAGTAAAAAAGTCCAAGAACTTGATACATGATATTTACGTAACGAAAAACGGTTCAAGTAAGAACTGAATTATATTCTGACGTTACTATATAGGAAACTCACCCCTAACTTTCTGTTTTCATAAAGCACATGTTTTCCTACATAAATGGTATCACTGTCAACTATTTTATTTAAAATTTTGTAGTATCTTTATGTTATATGCATATTTACTTTTCCATAAAATAATAAGCATAATATAAACAAAATAAGAATTTGTTTGACACCCAATCTTTTTGCAAAAAGAGAATGGAAAAAGAGGACTAAGTACACCTTTTGAGGGCATTGAATGACAGCTTTCAAAGAAAAATGTCTTTCTTTCATTTTGTATTACGACAAATATTTATTTTATTTACCTTATGCTTATGACTAAGAAACAAATTGGTTTGTTGTATGAAGTCAAAGGTAATACAAAATTCAAAATAAAATATTGGCTTCAAACATGTTGGAAAAGCTGTGGCATGCTATTCGAAAAAAAAAGTTGAAGGTGAGTTTTAGGGGTTAAAGTACAAAAAAATGTTTCAAAAGCATGGTATGATAGATCATTCAGTATACCTAAAAGACCTATTTAGTCCTCTTTTTTATCTGTTTAAGTTACGAAAATATTACACTTCAAAAACACCGATTTTATTTATTTTATGGTCAACACTTTACGAAAAAAAAAAATAGTTGGAGTCGAGTTTTATGGGCTGAAGTACAAAAAAATGTTTCGAAATAATGGTCTGATAGTCCTCATAGTACTTTAAAAAATACCACTCGGTTTTCGTTTGAACTCTCTTTTGTTACGATTATATTACATGTCAAGGAAATTCTAGGACACCTAGTAGCTGTACCCCTACACACTAATTAAATATGCTCATTAATAGGACATTTCACAATGTATTTAATACCTAATAATTAAATCATCATCATAGTCACAATGTCTTAACAGACATGTTGTGAACTCGTAAAATGTACTCATTTTACGAGTTTCTCTTGGGATATCTTTAAGATCTTTAATGCAGTAGTTTCCCATTTGCTTTCTGCATTCTCATGCCGTTGACCGGATGGTATCTACTGGTTCATCCGCCTTTAGGGAAAATTTCTCATCCCAAGGACAAGAAGGTGTCCGGGCTCTTCTCAACTCGTCCACCCAATGCTGTTGGTTGAGAAGAGATTACTGTTTATACCGACAGTAGTTCGGCTCCTTTTAGTCGCCTTTTACGACACGCAGGATATACGATGGGAGATATTCTAACTCGCCCCCACACGGGGGAATAATTAAATAAATTAATACTATTAAGTTTTAAAGAATATTAATGCCTACTTAGTACATCGTGCTTCTCTTGCAGACAGGCCTCACATGTTGAGAATCGCTGATCTAGACGCATCTTTGTTTTAACCATTCTTTAAACATTTTGGTGTTGATTTCTTCTAACAAAATATTTGTATTGAAGCAAGAAATTGAACTGTTTCATGATGATTTAGATATCTTTCTAATAGAAACACCGAAAACCAAACCGAACATCGACAGTCAAACAGGCTCGTTTGGAAAAATCACATACATTTTATTTTTTTTGGTTCAACTTAACAATAATTTCCTCATCAAGAGAATTTTATGAGAGCAGGAACGGGTATTGTTTTATGGTAATTACATCTTTGAATTCTTGAATTGAGAGTTTCTTTTCATGTGTAGGAAAATAATATCTTTTGACTAAGAAAGCTGTGAACGGATGAACATTAGTTAGCTTTTTTTGAAACATTGTTTATTTACATAAAATAATAAAATTTCACAATTCCCTAAACAGTACTAAATGTTTTGGCATCGAGAATAATACGCTGTAAAATATATCAACAATGAGTTTGTGCGTATTTCTTTTCTCAATTAGATTTCTGCTCTATTATCATGCCATGACAGAAACTCGTCGAATTACATGAAGCCCTGTATACATACCTAACTTAATACCGTATTCTGTACTCAATTAACTATATGTTCAGGCGTTGTTGTAGTTTACACAGGGAACTACTATACTGTTACTTATGTTGTACACTAACGTACATTGTTCAATAACTAAGATTTTATCCAGCTGGACAACTTATAGCTCTGCATATAACATGTTTGCATTGGTAAATTTGTTTCCATATTAGAATTAAGTACCTTCGATTTGCAAAGAAAAAATGCATTGTAATTTATTATTGGCAGCATACGAGTAACATTTTTAGGTATGTTATGTAGATTTGGTTGCCAGTTTAAACATTCATTATGATTACTAATCCTAAAAGGAGTATTCTAACAAAAGTGTCCAGATGCTCCTAACACTGTACTTCTGAAAAAATGTAGAAAAGAATGAAGTTGTGTTGTTGCTATTTTTGAAATATTTCCATTCCATATACCAGAAGTGTGGTTCTATGATCACAACATTCCACATTTCTTTTAGCACAAACCTACCTAAAGAAGTAATGTACTTCTCGGATTTTCCCTTTCCAGAAAGATATGAATCTTTTATAACTCGGAAGGACGTTCTGGATTACCTCAATATGTATGCCGACCGTTTCAACCTTAGGCCCTTAGTAAAGGTATGTTATTAATTAGAATGCTAAACATCAAAAATTTTACGACGCCCAATCTTATATTTATTTATATTTTTGAATACACTGTATATTCAACAGGCACGTGTGGCCATGACAAAGCTTACTAAAATATGGCGTGACCATAACATCAACAAAGCTACCAAAATGTCGCTAGTTCAGTCTCTTGTGTCTCCATATTTTTGTATGCCTCGGAAACTTGGACTGTTAAAAAGGCAGATCGAGCTCGCATAGATGCTTTTGAAATGTGGACGTGGAGGAGAATGCTGAGACTTCCTTACACCGCCCATCGAACTAACGTTTCCATACTGGATGAGCTCGGTAATCCAAAGAGACTATCCTCCGTTGTGTTGACGAGAATGCCTGCATTTTTCGGACATATACACAGAAGCGATAATATAGAGAAACTTGTAGTTCAGGGCCATGCTCCGAGTGGGCGGCGCCGTGGCCGTTCCCCTTCACGCTAGGTCGATACGACGAAACAGTTGCTGGATATGAGTATCAAGAGCGCCACTGAACTGACAGTAAATCGTGAACGATGGCGAGCTACAGTTTTCAAAACTATTGATAATATTCGTGTCGGCAATACTCTAGCTCCGACCTAATGCATTTTACGAGTTCACAACATGTCTGTGTGACTATGGTGATGATGTACATGCAAAATTTAATTTTAATCCAGTTCTTACTCCTGATTCTCCTTAAAATAATTGCAGAAATACATTTCAGTTGAACTGCTTAGTGAGAAATGTCCGCCCATTAAAAGACGACAGGTGGGAGGTAACATACCTGCACAAACCAACCAATGAGACGATTCGCAAGGTCTATGACGTGGTTATGGTATGTAATGGTCACTACAACGTACCCATATATCCTGAAGTAATTGGTGAGGAGCTGTTTCAAGGAAAGAAGGAGCACAGTCGAGACTATAGGCACAATGGCCCATACAAGGACAAAAGGGTCCTGATCATTGGAGCAGGTCCTTCAGGAGTCGACTTGACGAATCAGATTAGCGAAGTTGCCGAATGTGTAAGTTCAAAACTACTTAAGTTTCAATACGGGGCACTAGACCTATTACATGGGTAGTACTCAAAGGACCAAATGACAGTGGCGTATATAGAAATCGATTTCGGGGGGGGGGGGGCATCGGAAAAATTAAAGTTGATTTCATACATGTTATAATATTGGCGTATAAATATAAAATAACAATTTACTAATATTAATGAAAATAATAATATAAAAAACATAAACGTATCTATATTAGACATGTAAATTTCTATTCTTCAGCCAGACTTCAAAACTGAATGCGTAGCTGGTTTCGGAGGGGGCCCTGGCCCCCCGGGCCCACCCCTTATATACGCCACTGCCAAATGATAATTTGAAGTGGTCGGGTTGATAATTATACAATTCGCCAATAGTCAGTCAATTGTTTCAAATAGTCAGTTGTATAGCCCAAAGCTTCAAATTTAATTTCAAATGGCCAGATATTCAAAAACGTCAAATGTAATTTGGGTTGTTAATTTTTCAGGATCAGGTCAGAATAAAAACAATAACTTCTTATGTTTACGCAATGCCTTCTATAAGTAACCCATCTTAATAATACAGTAGAAAGTAATTCTTATCGTATATTTTCTATTTTCAGTAGAAGGGTTTCTTCGGGCTTAAAAATATAAATTGAAAACGTTGAGTATAAACTCTAGCAGTCTTGTTGTGTTTTACACATAAAATTCACAATTAACATTTAAAGGAATTGAACATTTTTTTACAAAAAGCAACTCGGAAAAACAATTGAAATTGGTAAGACGGTACATTGGAGTATTGACCAGTTGCATAAAAATAGAAAAAATTAAAAATCATTAAAATATTAAAACAACAATAAAATGTAAAGAATATATCCTTACTTATCGAGCAACAAAGGATAACATATCCCTTTGGGTCAAAATACAAAAAACATTCCAGCTAACTAAAAAGAATAACAAATATTTACATATTATTTAATAGCTATACATACAGGGTTCAGTCATAAAGGCAGAAAATTATTTGATTGTGTTGTTTTATTATGGTTTAAGTTTAACGTAATCAGCAATCAATAAATTATAAATCTGGAACAGATCGAGACTGTCAGCTTTTGTGTTAGGATTAGGTAGGTCAAAATTAAAACAAAAGAAAAGTTAAATTGAGATGCGTTACTTAGAAGACATTGCATAATGGACCACAAAAAATATAGATGACACCTATAGAAGCAATTCAAGATTTGATGGGTCCATTAGATGTCCCCTTTGAAATTCTTTAGCCTTTACTTGAAAACATTTTTTCTGATGTTAACATTTTGAGAGTTATTTGGGTGGGGCTATTAAAATAGGACACTGTCTATTTTGAGGCTGGCTCCTAATTTTGTTCCAGAATTTGCAGAAGTTATTTCTGTGTCTCTATCACATTTCAGGTCGATTTGATAAAACGCTGACGTGGAGGTGGGCACTTTTGTTTAATTATTCAAAGTATATAGAAACTAATGTGGTCGAAAACATAAGAAACAAAGTTAGACTGCCTTGTAATTTTTTAATATTTATCTCAGACTTTCAAAATCATGCAATTTTTTCCAAAATTTCATTGAATGAAGTAGACTGTAAGTTTAGTCAAGTATGGGAGTATGGATGGTTGCTTCGGACTACCTCGCTTCACTTGGAGATACTTCCAGTCGATGTCTGCAAAGGATCGAAGTCGTGAAGTGAAGTGACCGTCCATACTGCCTCTTGTACATTTTCATTAATTTCGCCGTTAGTAAATACGTGCTTCAACGTGCATAGAGCTCAGGCAATAACACGAAGAAGTCTCACGTTGGCTTACCAACTGTGGAAATAGAGTGACAGTCCAGTCACCTTCCGTCAAGCTTTTGGGGATCAACATTAACAATAACATGTCCTGGCCCGACCACGTCATCAGTATTGCTAAAACGACATCCCAGAAGCTTAGAGTTTTGTTCTGCTATAGGAAGTTGTATACACCAGAGAAGCTACTGCTGGTCTATAAGGCACAGATCCGACCATCGCTGGAGTACTGTTCCCATGGGGGGGAAGCGCTCCAAAGCACTCTCTAAAGCTTCTGGACACTATCCAGAAAAGAGCAATTAGACTAATCGATACGCCTAATTACAAAAACGACCTCCACGGCCTAGAACATCGAAGAAGGGTGACTGACCTCTCTCTGTCTTACAGACGTTCGAGTGAGCTCTCCTAGATAATAACACCAAAGGCCATCCGAACGAGGAACACTAAAAAGGCTCTCGAGCTCATCCTCACCAGGTTGAGGTCCCCACTCCCGGAAGCATATACAGGGTGAGTCAAGCTCAACGCCTCGGACTCTTGTGACCAAACGATACCACTTTTCGAAAAATCGACTTTGCGAGTGTATGCTTGTCGAGTTGGACTACACTTTAACAATAATGACTTTTATACAGGATGTCTAAAAAAAGCGTGACGTATCAAAGTTATGTCTTTTTAAATGGAATACCCTATATATTATTTGGATTCCCGGGTGCATTTTAGTGTGACTTTATGTATCACACATGGGACTTGCGAACCGTTTAGGTGCAAATCACAATTTTGGGTGTAGATAGATGTCATAAAAAAATTGAATATCGCAGCTATTATAAATCTTAGAGGGCTGTAACTTTGGCGTGTTACTAAGTACGAAATGTGTCAGGTTATGTTAGACGGTCAGGTTCGAATCACATTTGTACTTGGAGAAATCGGTAGATCAATTAAGGTAACTTCAATCAAAGGTAACTTGATTTTTTCAAATGGAACAAAACAACTAACTTAGCAGATAGTTACGGACGAACTAGAGTAAAGGGACAAAGTTATAAAAATGACTTACAATGGCATTTCTAACCAGAAATAGCAGATATAATACATCTAAGGTCAAAAAGGAGCTGGAGTACGACAGAAATGGGTATTTTCCACATCATACCGGCTACTACAATATTCTAAAGATTGACGATTCACAAAACCATTGTGAATTTTGAAATGAAAGGAAATCTACCACGTAATGTTGCTGGCAGTTTAATAGCTTCAGAATAAAATTTCACATTTCATGGTTTAAAAAAAATAGTAACCGATACCTCTGACTGGAGTTCTGCAAATTCCTCAATACTCATAAGCAAGATCGCCGTAAATGAAGAATAAATTAAAAATCTGCTCAAATTATTAAACATAATTTACCTGGCAGAAAATTAAAATATGATTTGTCAGTATTCGTTTTTTGCGATCTTGCTAATAGATACTGAAAAAGAACGACAGTGAGAGGTGTCATTACTTTTGACTTTAAAAGATTTTTCGCGAGACCTCGGTCCAACACTGTGTACTACAGGGAACAGAACTGGACATTTTCGCGTCAAGCGGGGATAGGGGAAGACGGATGTGACGTCATTCGAATATGACAAGGTCACGTGATACCGGGAATTGAATTCCTACCCGCCCGACGTAGGTGAGGTACTGGCGGGTGACATTTCGTTATGTCAATAGGAGCCGGTTCCCTTGCGGGAAGTAGAACTTTGGTGGAAGGGGAACCCGTCTCTCACCGGTCCATTCCCGGTTCCTTTTACTCCGAGATCTCGCGAAAAAATGCTTTTTGATGGAAATAACTACTGTTTTATACCATTAAATGCGAAATTGCGTTCTGAAGATATCAGACTGAAGGCAACGATCGCGTTTTGCTTTCATTTCAAAGTGTATAGTGATTTTGGAATTTTTAATCTCCAGTACATTGCAGCCGCTAGTAGGCTGTAAAAATTATCCATTTCTGTCGTACTCCAGCTTCTCTTCAACCTTAGCCATGTTACCACCGGCGCCGTTGTTTCTGGTTGGAGTTGATTTGTTGTAGGGAATTTTTATAATCTTGTTCTTTTACTCCAGTTCTGGTGGATCTTTTTGCTAAGTTAGTTGTTTTTTTCCATCTGAATATGATTTTGTTTATATTTCATGGCCTGCTAGTTTGTTCATAGGTAGGGAAATTGAAAAACACTGATTTAATTGAAATCTCGAAATTTACTAAAAACTACCATAAACTGATAATCACAACCTGATATAATTAGAAAGCCTATCAAATTGCACATTTTATCCTATAAAAAAAATTATGCATTCCCATTTGAAAAAATCAAGTTACCTTTGATTGAAGTTTCATTAATTGATCTACCGATTTCTTCAAGTACAAATATAATTAAAACTCGACCGTCTAACGTAAGGTGACACATTTCATGCTTCATGCGTAAGACGGAAAAGTCACAGTCACAGATTTATAATAGCTGCGATATTCAATTCTTTTCTGACATCTACCTATACCCAAAATTGTGATTTGCACCTAAACGGTTCGCTTAAAGTCCAATGTGTGATACATAAAGTTACACTAACATGCACCCAGGAATCTAAATATGCAATAATATACAGGGTATTCCATTCAAAAAAACATAACTTTGATATGTCACGCTTTTATTAGACAACCTGTATAAAATTCATTATTTTTAAAATGTAGTCCAACTCGACCTACATACACTTGCAAAGTCGATTTTTCGAAAAGTGGTATCGTTTGGTCACAAGAGTCCGAGGCGTTGAGCTTGACTCACCCTGTACAGTAACAGCACCCTTGCTAGATAATTCGTTCAAATTCGTGCTCCCGATGTTCATGTCAGTAACGACGCCTGCGCTAGATGGAATGCGATCTACGTTTACAGTAACAGCAACCGTGCTAGAAATGTATGTAGTCTTTTTATTTTGACAGCCATCTTATGTTGGGTTTTTCTTTTCATGTAGGTTTGGATGAGAGAGTTGCAGAATATTACTGGTTACAATTCGATCAATAAAGTAATTGTAGCCAATTGTGAAGGACCAACTAAATTGGCAAATAACCGCAAATGACTCACGAGAATTGAAAGTTAATCATGCATCGGTTGACTCACCCCTTGTTGGTTGGCGTCGGATGTCTTCCCCAGCTGGGTACTGCGTTGCTCTATCCAGGTTCCTAGTTAGCTGAGCGATGTAAGGCTGTGGTCGCCCTTATTGGAGGTACCCTCTACACACGGGGTGACGGATATCACGCACACGTCCGTTCACCTCGGTAGTTGAAGTACGACTCTCTCTTTCTTCCGCGTCAACCGTCAGACTTCAAACTCGCAAGTCAAAACGCGGGAGATTCGAATATACAAAATTATTTAAATGGTAAATACCAATCGTAACCATTTTCCGCCCACCAAAAAATATATAAAAAAAAATATTTTTTCCAATCATAGTAATTCCTATATTACCCACAAAAGAAAATTAGTGGAATTATCCCACCCATAACACAACACGAAAAAAAAAAAAAAAAAATTATCATATACAAGCAAATCATGGCCTATTGTGCCGGCAAAGGGCACAGTTTCAATAAAGGACGGTCTAACAGCCCTTTACTCGTTTTAACTTGGGCGACTCTCGAAATGTTTCCCGTACCGGGATATAACTTAATAATCCTGCCTAATGGCCACTGTAAAGGACGGGTATTTTCATCCTTGAGAAGAACCAACTGGCCGACCGAGGGAGGATTATGTGGTGTATTCCACTTATGTCGTTGCTGAAGGGTGTGGAGGTACTCCATATGCCAACGCCGCCAAAAATGTTGCTGCATCTGTTGCACTAACTGCCACCTGTTCAACCGACTATGTTTCACACACAACAAATCTTCGTCAGGCGGAGCATTCAGGGGCTCTAATGTCAAGAAATGACCCGGAGTCAAGCTGTCTACATCGTTAGGATCAGAACTCAAACTACACAAGGGTCTCGAATTTAACATTGCCTCAATTTGGATTAAAGTGGTGCTCAATTCCTCATAAGTCAACACTTGCGCACCTATCACCCGCCGCAAGTGAGTTTTCACAGATTTCACTCCGGACTCCCATATACCTCCAAAGGAAGGACTAGCTGGAGGATTAAAATGCCACTTAATTTGCAAAGCTTCAGAAGCTTTAGCACCCAATAACTGTAAAGTTTTATAAGCACCAACAAAATTCGTACCTTGATCACTATAAATATCACTGCAACGTCCTCGCCGCCCTATAAAACGCCTAAGTGCTGCAAGAACAGCTTCACTAGTTAGATCTGACACAACTTCTAAATGTATTGCTTTAGTAGCCATACACACGAAAAGACACACATACACCTTTTGAGAACTAATGCCTCGTCTTTTACCTAAAGACATCCTCAAAGGACCAAAAAGGTCTACGCCACTATGGGAAAAAGGTTTGACTTCCGAAATTCTAACGGAAGGTAAATCACTCATTATGGGGACCACTGGAGGAGGCTTAACTCTAAAGCATTTTATGCAACGAGATAACACTGAAGCTATAGCCCGTTTGGCAGATAGTATCCAATATCTCTGCCTTAACAGATAATGCAAAGTTTGTGGTCCAGGATGACAACTCCTATTGTGCACACTTTGGATAATGAGATAAGTCAATCGATGCTTCCTAGGGAGCAGAATTGGATGCTTCCGATCATAGCTTAGACTAGACTGTCTCAAGCGACCGCCCACCCTCAGGACACCCTGGGAATCAATGAAAGGAGCTAACTTCTGTATAGCTTTGGGACAGACCTCCGCTCGACGAACTTTCCGCAGTTCATTATCCAATTCAACTCTTTGCACGTCTTTGACCAGAACCACCATAGCCTCATACAATTCAGCCTCGGATAAATTACCTATCTCACGCGGGTAACCCCTTTTTCGACACAAACAATTTTTACGAAATCTCAAACAATAAGCAACAACACGCTCAATTTTGCGTAAGGAAGAATATCTATTCAACAATTCTGAAACAATACTAGAGCCGTGAATAGTAATACAAACAACCTTTGCTTCTTCTTGTACATCTGTACAGGAAGGCTCACCTACACAAGTTACAGGCCAATCATCCCGAGGAAGCTTAAGCCAAGTTGGCCCCTCCCACCACAAGGGTTGTTCTAGAAATTGCCGAGGAAAAGTCCCCCTAGAAGCACAGTCACTAGGATTCTCTTTCCCAACCACATGATACCATGAATCAGGAGCTACCTTCTCCTGGATTATAGCTACACGATTGGCTACAAAGCTCCGCCACCTATGCGGAGAAGATTTGACCCACGTCACAACTACCTTCGAATCCGTCCAAGCACAAACATTATCTATTTTCTGTGTTACCATTATATGGGATACACAATCAATCAGCTCTGCGGCTAATAAGGCTGCACACAATTCCAGTCGTGGAATCGACAGTCTTTTCAAAGGCGCCACTCGAGTTTTGGCACACACCAAATGTACAGAAATACTGTTCTCCGTGGAAACCTGTCTCAGATAAACTACAGCTGCATACGACTTCTCCGAGGCATCGCAAAAAGCATGAATTTCTGTAAACTTTGCCTCTATATGAAGTATATGTCTAGGAATTTTCAACGAAGATAGCTCAGGTAACTCAGCCACAAAAGTTTTCCACTGGTTTGCAACTTCCAGCGGTGGCTCATCATCCCAACCTATCCCTAAAGCCCACAATTGCTGAAGTATTTGCTTGGGAACAATGATTACTGGAGCTAAGAATCCTAGAGGATCATACAGTCTTGCTATTTCTGACAAAATATTCCTCTTTGTACAGGACCGTATCTGAGGATGTACAGAATAAGAAAAACAATCCGTAGTGGGACACCACTGCAAACCCAACACTTTTATTCCAAGAGAATCCTTATCAAATACAAGTGGCTGCTGATGAACCTCAGGTACCTGAGCAAGTACTTCAGAACAATTACTTGCCCATTTCCTCAGTTCAAACTTTCCCAACGCCAATAATTCAATCAACTGGTTTTGAGTATCCAAGGCAATTTCCTTGGAGTTTGCTACTCCAATGGCGTCATCAACATAACAGAAATTCTCCAAAATATTTACAGCTAACGGAAACCTTTCACCCTCATCCCTACACAGTTGCAGCAACGTCCTAATCGCTAGAAAAGGACTAGACGTTACTCCATAGGTAACGGTCTTCAACTGATATTTCCTTATAGGCTCGTCACCGTTAGGTCTCCACAAAATAGTTTGATAACTAGTGTGAGACTCCTCAACTAAAATCTGTCGATACATTTGCCGTATATCCGCGGTAAACACATACAAATACAACCTGAAAGATAACAATATTGAGACGATATCATTTTGTAACTTGGGACCTGCTAGAAGAACATCATTCAAGGACTTTCCATTGGTAGTTTTAGCTGAAGCATCAAAGACAGTCCGAAGCTTTATTTCACCATTCGCATTCCTTTTCACCACCGCATGATGAGGAATGTAATACTCACTATTAGACCCCACTTGGTTCCCAACTTCAGACATGTGGCCTTGCTCCAAATAGTCAGCCATAAAATCACAATATGCTTCATGTAAGACGGAATCACGACGAAAACGTCCTTCCAACAGCTTAAATCTATGTAAAGCCTGTGAATAGGAATCACCCAGAACTGGGGCGAATTCAGAAAAGGGAAGCTTCACCACATATCTTCCTGAGTCCATACGCCAACAAGATGACGTAAAGAATTCCTCAGCCTGCTGTTCCTCTTCAGACAATGCGACACACTTAGGGATACTTTCAATTTCCCAAAACTTTTTCAATGTACAATCCAATTCCCCCACAGAAGTTAGAAAATTCAGCACACTATTAGTGGAAACACCACCCAACTTGCCCATTAACACCCACCCAAATACGGTGTTAATAGCATGTGGCCCACCATTCTGTCCTCTCACATAACCGGAACGTAAGATCTCACCAAATACTTCTACCCCTAGAAGCAGATCAATTTCCATTTCATCATGTGCAGCCAAAGGCTCTGCGAGGCAAAGATTTTCTAAATACTTCCACTTCTGAACAACAGCAGGAATTTGAGGTACCTTCTCACAAATCTGAGGTATCACAATAGCTTCCAAATTGAAGCTAGGATACGGTTTGCTGTAGGGAAAGATAACACAAGAGACTTTTCCCGAACTCACATTCGATGACATTCCATTAATGCCAACAACAGGGGTTGAATACTCCTTACGAGTAAGATTCAACCTTCTCACACAAGATTCACTAATAAAATTGGCTTGACTAGCAGAATCTAACAAAACACGACATTTGGTGGATCTACCCTCAGAATCCAATATTGAGACTAGTGCAGTAGCAAGCAACATTCTAGGCTGCACAGACAACTTACTTGCCATGACTTGAACATGACTCTCAGATTCATTAGAGGTACTACCACTGACATCACAATCTGTCACTTTAGTGTCCGGAAAATGCAATAGTACATGGTGTTTTCCACCACAAACCCCACAAAGTTCTTTTGATTTACATTTATTTACTAGATGAGTAGCTCCCAAACAATTAAAACACATTCTAGTCCGCTTGACAAAGGCATGCCTCTTACGACATTCTGCCTGCAAGAATCTATCACATTTGATCAACGAATGCGGTGAACCCTTGCAAAAATTACACTTTTCCTGTGTTAATGTGCCAGTCGAAAAACTAAGTGTCTGCCTTCCCTTGGGATTAGCAGGACTATTATTCTTTCTAAACCCACCACTAGCATTAGACACATTACTCCCTTGATATGCGGAAGTAAGGGATGTATTTTCCAGAGCTCGACAGGTTTTCTCAACAAATCCAAAAAGCATGTCAAACCCCGGAACATTATTCCCATTATGTTCTAGTTCAAATCGCGTTTTAAGGGAAGAAGGTAATTTCTGCAACAATAAATTGAATTTGGTAAAATCCCATAGGTTCAAGTTACTCATCTCTAAAGCCACCAAATTTTCAGAAAATATTGACAACAATTTTCGAAGTTCAACTGCAGAATCATGCCTAGAGGGAGAAGCATTATAAATTGAAAACCAATAATTGCTCAATAAAACACGTTCATTCTGATATCGACTCATTAATGCATTATAGGCTATTTCATAATTATCCTCAGTAATGGGCACATTCCTTACTATTAGACCTGCCTCTTTTTCTAAATAAGAAATCAAGAACTGAAACTTTTCTATTTTTGACAGCGAATTATTTCTATGAATAAGAGTATTGAATAAGTCGATGAACGTAGGCCACCTTGTAAGGTCACCATCAAACTTCGGTATTTCAATTTTGGGAAGCCTCAAACAATTTTCTCTTACGACCACTGCAGATGTTTCATGCTCACTACGAGCCATCATCTCATCAGAAAGATCTTTATGAATGCCCCTTATTGAATATCTCATATCATCAAACATTGTATGAACTGCTTCCTCCTCCTCTAAGGCAGACTCATCTACCAAGGCTATTATTTCATATTGCAAATTCTCAAACCTCGTTACATACCCATCCAGCTCTCCATACCTGAGAAAAAACTCCGTCCGATACTCGCCATTATCACGAGCCTTCTTGGCCGCCTCAAGAACATTTTTAATAGATTTTAAAACTAGCGCGCGTTGCCGTTGCAACTTCACAACATTTGCATTAGGCATGTTCAGGTATCAGGTAACGATTCAATGTAAACACAAGACCAAAATAATCAAATTTAGAATCAATCTGCTAGTAAACACAACTTCTTTACACAAACAATACGGCAACCACACACAAATCACAAAATTTTCAGTTGTTATTCTTTTTCGAAATCTCCGTCGACTACACCAATTGTCGAAACGCCGGTTTTCGAACCCCCAACCGAATGTAACCAACTGAATCAAAACAACTTTTGCGCTCACGCAATTCGCAAAATGTCAATTTCAAATGCCCAGAAAACTCCCCAGATATGTATTACCAACACAATACACCAAAAGTTGCTTGTTTTCGAATATAACCAATTTTTACAAACAGCGCGCAACACTAACAAATTCCGATGTCACAAAAAAACTCCGTTTTTTGTCAAGGATACGTACCAATTTAGATTTTACGTAGACTATTTTACTATAGCGCGATTTATTTATCCGTGCTCGGAGGGCCAAAAAATGGTTACAATTCGATCAATAAAGTAATTGTAGCCAATTGTGAAGGACCAACTAAATTGGCAAATAACCGCAAATGACTCACGAGAATTGAAAGTTAATCATGCATCGGTTGACTCACCCCTTGTTGGTTGGCGTCGGATGTCTTCCCCAGCTGGGTACTGCGTTGCTCTATCCAGGTTCCTAGTTAGCTGAGCGATGTAAGGCTGTGGTCGCCCTTATTGGAGGTACCCTCTACACACGGGGTGACGGATATCACGCACACGTCCGTTCACCTCGGTAGTTGAAGTACGACTCTCTCTTTCTTCCGCGTCAACCGTCAGACTTCAAACTCGCAAGTCAAAACGCGGGAGATTCGAATATACACAATTATTTAAATGGTAAATACCAATCGTAACCAATTACGAAGTTTGGAGTGTCAAACGAACACTAAAATTGACAGGAAAAAAGCAAGATAGAAATATTTTCAAAAGGGTCTTTCAGCAAAGAAAAGCAAAAACCCTCATGAGCTTGCAAAATGCGTTGCGGAACTTAAGGGTCTTGGCTCTAATAAGTCTAAGAAGTAATTATTAATTTTAATTTGTTCAATGAATTTTCCATTATCGCTCTTGCTGATACATGTTTCAGTTTCATTTGCACAATTTGGACCTATTAGTTTTACCTTTGTTCATCAAAAGGTATCTTACTATTGAATCTCTCTTACTATAATATATAATATAGCCACTAGTGTAACTAATCTACTGCAGTAAAACCGGCTTCAGTGCCGTATTGGAAAAAGCTTTAGTGAAAATCAGAGAAAATCATAAATAGAGCTAGTACAGATGCTATTACTGTGCACTATTCCTAGCAGAGATGCTGTTACTGTTCCTAACTTCGTCTTGATACCTTCGCCTAGCAAGGGTGCTGTTACTATATATGCCTCCCGGAATCAGTCTCCTCTACCATTCCTTCTTTTGGAGAATTTCGACTTTGTGGAATGAGCTGCCGGAGAATTTGTTTCCCGATGACTACATTCTGCACTTCGTTCTTAACAAAACAAGTTTAGGTTCTTGTCTGCCAAGCAGAATTCCTTCTGAAGTTAAGCGAGTAGTGTGGCGACCCTCTTCGTACTTGTCTCAGTTCGACGAGGAACATCGCGAGTATTGTGGCCGAGGCTTAAGTATCGCTTTACTTTGTAGTATCACCAACTGCTTGATGGAATATTTAATGATCTGTCTTTTTAGGTCTTATTTAGCACTCATTCTGCCGTGGTAGCGAAACAGACTTACCGAGAAAATGTGATAAAAAAGCCAGACGTCAGTCGCATTGTTGACCACGAAACAGTCGAGTTCACAGATGGAACAACCAGCAGATGTGACGTCATTATTTACTGTACAGGATACCAGTACAGCTTTCCATTTCTGGATGATTCGTGTGGTATCAAAGTTGAAGATGGAGTGATTCAACCTTTGTACAAGCACATAATTAATATTGAAAGACCCACAATGTGCTTCATTGGCTTACCCTTCATAGTAGCAGCGTTCTTGACGTTTGATGTTCAGGTATTGTTATACAGAGTGACAGTTGAGTGTGTAATTTGTTAGATAATAGCCGCATCCGTTTTACACAAAGTCTCAGATAATCTCAGCTCACTTAAACTTCATTCAGTTCAATACGTGTTCTTTTTACTCAATTCAGACGATGTTAACGAAAACTGTCAATTTTAGGTTATTTATACACTGATATTTACTGATCTGACAATCTCACTTTAGTATGAAATATTTTATTTCACTTGTAAAACGAATGCGCCTTATATCTAATTATTTGATGATTTCATGTTAGTAGTAAATATCAAGGTCAAATAAAAGCTGAGTTGCAACGAAAGGACGTAGTGGTCAAAAAGCATCATTTACCATACACTGAGTTAAGAATCCAATTGATTCAGGACGTGGTTGCACATTCCTTTCACATCATTAAGTGTACCTATGTGTGTGGGTAAAAGTCTCACTTATCATGTTATTCTCAAGAAACAGAATACAACCTCTTCCATATTCACAAAGTTTGCGAAATGCTGCAGTTTTGTTTTCCACCACACTGGTTTGTTTTTATCATCATTTTTGTCCGTTTAATGGAAAACCGCCATCACGTTTCGGAGTGTTTTGTTGACTTTTATATGAAAATGGATAAACGCGTAATTTGTATTGTTGCATGTGCAGTCATGGACAATGGACATTTCTATGAATAAAAGAAAGAAAAGCGAAGTATATGGAAAAAAGGTGGCTAGCCCAGAGAAACGATTATTTATTTAGATATATATATTTATAACAGATCTTGAAACGTGTGACAATAACTGTGTCAGAAGTAGTTCAAAAAAGTATATTGTTTAACCGGCAGTAATGTCGCCAGTTGATCTTTGCAATTAAATCAACAACTGAACTATTGCCATTACTTCTAGTTAAAAACTTCTATAGATAGAGTTAGTCTTGACACTATCATTATTTTGATGATAAGTGCCAGCTCGTCAAATGTCTGGCAGAAATCTTGAAAGCTGAAATCCTCCACCACAATCCTATTTCTGAGGGTCCTTAATGGTTTTAAAATCATTCAGAACATGAGAGGTTTGACCTATTGCGTTAACAAAGGTGGCTAGCTGACAGAAAAAAAATTATCACATTTCGCCTTTGCGAAACTTAAGAGAAAATAATTCAGGAGGCTTAAAAAATTATTTCAGGATGTATGGGGAATACATTTGATGAGCTCCTGAATTTTCAGAATTAGGTATTTAAATCTTGATTCACATATTGCTTGATTGATCAGACCTGTGAATACAATAAAACTTCTAAATTTCATAAGTTATTCATATGGCTGAATACTCCTTCATTGTATGTGCAACTGCCATCACTCAAAAGAGAATTCTCATCCATCAAGGTTTTGGGGATCAACATCAACAATAACATGTCCTGGAATGACCACGTCATCAGTATTACAGTATTGCTAAAACGGCATCCCAGAAGCTTGGAGTTTTGTTCCGCTGTGGGAAGCTGTATACACTAGAGCAACTAATGCTGCTCTACAAGGCACAAATCCGATCATCGTTGGAGTATTGCTCCCATGTGTGGGGATTCGCGCCGAAGCATCTAAAGCTTCTGAACACTATCCAGGAAAGAGAAATTAGACTTATCGATACGCCTAACCTCTTTAAGGACCTCGACAGCCTGATACATCGAAGAAGGGTAGCTGACCTGCCCCTGCTTTACATATTCTGTCACGGAGGATGTTCTCCCAGATAATTACGCTAAATGCTGTCCGAACGAGGAACACTAGAGAGGCTCTGCGCGCTCATGCTTATCATCAGCTGCCGGGGAATTTGTTTCCCCTACAACTTGCAGAGTTTCAAATCTAACGTGCACAGACACTTATCCTCTCGCAGCGCTTCCACAGCGCCATAGGCTTTTAGCCTTTGCGGGAGGCTGACCATAATAGGAAACAAAAAGGGTTACGATGTATAATTTTTCTTGGATGTAGACACAAGGTTAGGTTAGGTTGAAAGTGAGTGGGGCAGAGCTGCCTCCTTCCACTGCGACTCAACTGTGTCTATTGTGGCTCACACCTTTTCAGAGTTCGCCATACAGTCCGCACAGACGATCAACGTGAAGGGTGAAACTTCCTTGAAGTCATGAGGTTCAGTTGGGCAAATCCGAATGTCTGGAACCTAGCATTATCCGTATTGGACAGGAGCAAAGAATATGCTCCGCTGTTTCGTCCTCCACGTAGCAGAAGCGACAGTCTGAAGTTTGTTCAAGACCCAACTTCCGCATACGGTACCTTAGACACAAATTTCTTATAATGTGTGGGATTAGTACTTTGGCCTTCATTTCCTTTTTATATACTACTAAAGTTTTAACTGCTTTTTAATAGATTACGAGTCTCGCTTACATACACTTTAACCACCCCAAAATCTCTTAGTCCTTAGTCCTTAACTAGTCCCTGTTTCTTAATAAAATATAAATTGATCTTTTTTCTATTGCAGACAAAATATTACTGCAAGTACCTGGACGGCTCTCTCAAGCTGCCAAGTAAGGAAGAAATGTATCAAGATACAGAAAACGAAAAGAAGTGGCGAAACGAGAAAGGCATTTCTTCAAATAAATTCCATATGATGGGCTCTTTAGAACAAAAGTATTACGACGACTTGGCTGCCGAAGCGGGTATTGAGCCCCTTCCACGCGTAGCCTTAAAAATCAAATTAGCAAGCAAAGACAGACAAGCTTCAGATATACAAAACTACAGGAGAGATCGCTTCGTTGTACTGGATGACGATAATTTCATTCTGTATGAAAGCGCATGCGATTACCCGGAATGCAAGGAAACATGAAAGAATGGCCGTTGTTCGTTTAGAAATGAAATTGCAGGCAATTTCCAAGCTACCTCAGTTAAAATATACCGAATTGCATTTAAAAGGAAGAAAATTAAATAATGTTTCAGTGAAATAAAATACTTTTTCTACAAAATATTCTGCGTTTTGGATTCCAAAGTCAATAGGGAGCTTTTTGGACAACAAGAGATAACGATTTTCGTGGCTATTGTTATTTTGAGCATGTGCAGGAATAAGAAGGTAAATAATTTCCAATAAAAACAATGGAGGTTCGTTATTCATAGTGAATAAGGATAACAATTTCTGCTGTTATTTGTGACACGGGATAGAAATCGTTGTACACAAGACCACCGTACATTAACAAAGACAAGTAGGGTCACTCGCCGTGCCGACTTTGATGTGAGTCTCACAAATGCGAGCCACCTCGAATTCAGGGAGGTTCCCTTCGTGCGATCTCGTTTACTGTGCTTACAGGGAATCTGACTGTGCGATATGGTCGACGTCAACGGTCGCCGTATAGATAGAATATAATTTATTATTCAATAAACCATTCAACACAATAACTGCAGATGCAGCTACTGGGGTGGCAAATAGCTCAAGGAGCATTATAGATCATGTTTTGTCAGATAGATGTAGTAATTTGAAATGTACGATTCAAGTAGTAAGTAACAGTAACAGTCTGATCATTCCTAATTTGTTGTCAATAACCTTAGGTGTAAACATAAAAGTACTTGCGACAAAATATAGAAAAGAAGTTAACAGAATAGATCATAAAGAAATCATCTCAAAATTTGAACAGAATATTCAGACTACAGAGGTTCAATCATTTCAGGAACTAATTGACTTAATCACTTCTTGTAAAACATATTCGGAATTCAAAAAGACGTACAAGATACGTGAAAATAACGACTGGATAAATCAAGAAATTCTCGAAATGATTAAAAACCAAGACAAAATTTATAAACAAAAAGTTAAAGAACCAGGAAAGACGAATTTGGAAAATGAATTTGAAAAACTTAACAATCAAGTCAATAATAAAATTAAAGTATAAAAAACAGATATTTTAAAAATAAATGGGAATAAGTAGGCACAAATATAAAAAAACAATGGGACCATATACAGAGCATGTAGCCGGCATTTTTTTGTGAAATACGCGCAAAACGCTCAATAACACACAAACACTATTTAGGCACCCCGGTAGATCCGACTGATTGTATTCCGTGCACCGTGTCGCGTGTTAGGTGGTCTTAGGTGGACTGACCCTGTAAACCACAGCTGTTAGCGTTCGGCTACTGCTCGAGATCGCCGGGCGCCAGAATAAGCCAGCTTGCCTAGTATCCGAGAGCAGAGCTGGAAAGACCACATTGGGGGCGGAGCTTAGAGTGACCCTACTTTGTTAATGTACGGTGACAAAACAGATGACTATACAATTCGAAGCCTTAAAGTTCCACTCATATAACCTCAACTCCAAATAGTCAACAGTTACATTTTCGTTGAAAAACGAATGAGTTAGTGCTGTTTTATTGGGAAGATTTGTTCTTGTTCAAACTCAAGTGGACTAAACAGTGTCCCTCTGGCCGAGATTATTAATTTGAGGCAGTGGTTGCGGCTATACTCTTATGATAGCTTCCAGCCAAAAATGTCCTTCAGAATTATCTGCCGAATAAGGTGACCTCTGCTAATAATATTTTGAAAAATTTAATCCATAATCAATAAGCGAACGAAGATAGCTTAAAGCTTTAAAAATCAAATGAGTAAGCAAAGACAGGCTTTAGGTATACAGAAATACAGGAGACTGCTATGTTGTATTTGACGATGATAACTTTCTGTATGAAAGAGCATGAGATATCCCGAATTGCAAGGAATGATGAAATAATAATTGCACTTAAGCGTTTAAGAATAACATTGCTGATAACTTGCAAGCTACGTCAGTTAAAATGCAAAAAAGAATACAATTAAACAATGTTATATTGGAATGAAATACTTTTTCTTTAAATCAGGCCCCGGTTTAAATTAAAAAGTCAATATCTAGGTAATATTTATTGTTCTCAGAAGCATAACCATAGCAGGCGAAGAAGTTGTCCAAAGGCATATAGTCCAGGAGGTAGGCGTTTTTTGGTAGCAAAATGTTGGAAAGAAATGAAATTTGCTACTATCGTAAACATTGGTCCCCTGAACCTACACCTAAATTTCGACGTTCGCCATCTTCAACGTCTTCACGGCCATCTTGGATCTTGGAAACGCTCGTTATACCATTTTTGATCATCATAGTCACAATTTCTTAACAGACATGTTGTGAACTCATAAAATGAATTAAGTCGGAGCTAGAGTATTGCCGATACGAATATTATCAATAGTTTTGAGAACTGTAGCTCGCCATCATTCGCGATTTACTGTCAGTTCAGTGGCGCTCTCGATACTCATATCCAGCAACTGTTTTGTCGTATCCACCCAGCGTGTAGGTGAACGGTCACGGCGTCGCCCACTCGAGGCATGACCTTGAACTACAAGTTTATTCTGTGAATCTGTCCGAAAAATGTAAGCATTCTCGTCGACACAATTGAGGATAGTCTCTTTGGATTACCGAGCTCATCCAGTATGGAAAGATTAGTTCGATGGGCGGGATAAGGAACTTTCAGCATTCTCCACGTCCACATTTCAAAAACATCTATGCAAGCTCGATCTGCCTTTTTAACAGTCCAAGTCTCCGAGGTATACAAAAATATGGAGAACAGAAGAGACTGAACCAGCGACATTTTGGTAGCTTCAGTGATGTTATGGTCACGCCATATTTTAGTAAGCTTTGTCATGGCCACCCGTACCTCTTGAATGCACCGTCGAATCTCATTTTCACAGCTACCCGAATTGTTGATAAAGAACCAAGGTAAACGAAACTTTGAACTACTTCACAATGGCCTATTGACTTTATTTCTCGATGATTATCATGCTCTCTATCTACGATCATAACCTTGGTCTTGTTGTAGTTAATACCAAGACCATATGCTGCACTGTGTTATTCTAAGATGTTTAATAAAGCTACTAGTTCTTCCTGAGAAGCGGCAATAAGGGTTGTATCGTCAGCAAATCTTAAGTTGGATATTTTACTTCCACCAATAGTTATACCACCATTCCAGTTGTCCAGTATCTGTCTCATCACAAATTCAGAGTAAATGTTAAACAACATCGGAGATAATACACATCCCTGATGAACTCCTTTTCTGGTCGCTGTTTGACCAGACAGGTTACCATCAATTCTTACACGAGCCGAGCTAGACTCATAGAACTTCTGTATGAGAAATACTAAGTGGTAAGGGACTTCCATAGAGATAAGGATTTTACTTGTGAACTGTTGCTTAAATCACAGAAGATTCATCATATGCCTTTACTGACATTTCGTTTTAATGAAATTTCTTTCCAGTTAAAAAAAATTAACACAAATCCCTTGATCTATTCAACAAACAAAAATAGACGAGGTCATAAAAACACAGCTAATGTTACCGTCCACTACAGACAAAGAAACAATGAATATATCTGAAAATTTTACGTATTTTTTTTTAAAGTTTCTGCTATTTTATGAACACACCTCGTAGCTTTCTGTAAAAATGTCAGTGTTTCTTCAAGTAGCTCATCGTCTTTGCTCCATCGGTTACAAGAGAAATCCTGTCCTAAGGATTCTTGGTTACATTATTCACAGGTAAGGGTCAGAAGTAGACTTGGCAAGCCGCTGTATGAAATAAAGTAAGGTATCGCTATAAATTAGTTATATTTATTATAATTATTTACACGCATACTCTTCAGTTCTTTCGTTACAAGTCTCGCACTCCACTTTACAACACCAGTGAAATTTACATCTGCATTGGAATGTCTTCATGTACTGGTGGGTGTTGTAACCTCTACCGCAGCACATCATGTCACAACCATCAATGCCTGAAACAAAAGGGTTTTCATAGATAAGTTGATAGATTCGCAGTTCCATGGAGAATATTCTATACGTCCGTACGTCAGAATATTTTCGAATTTTTTCGACATCATGGAAATTAGTGACGATAAAATTGTTTCCAGAACACTACCGGAGGTTCTTAAGGCAGCGGAAGGTGCAAAATTAAGGGCTGATTTTATCAACAGGCGCATTTTAACAAAGGCTTTGACCAATCAGAGCAGCCCGTTCAAGAACATGCATCTGTCAAAGTACTCTGAAAACTATTGATTTCTCTTGAAGTTTACCTGAGAAAGATGAAAAATGACATGCTTTATATACAATCGACCATTATGAACCATCTAGTATCTTTTCCAGTCTGATTTTCCATTCTAAATGGGTGAAAAATTGTATTTTCTTGTTTAACAAAAAGTTTAGCAATTGTTAATTTCAACCAATCAGATTCCACAAAAACTATACATTTGATCGCTGGTTTTTTCTTCTGCTAAATGATAACGATGACAAAAAATTAGGGTTTTGAATAATTTTTTTTGATAAATGTAGAGATCAAATATAAGTTTTACAACAAAACTGTTGTTTTCTTTTTTTTCGCTAAAATTCAAAAGTGATATCAAAATAAAAATGGGTTTTTGAATCCAGAACCGAAAACATGCCGACGGCTCCCGAACCCGTGTGACGTACTTCGAGAAAATACTTGTAACAGTTGTAACTAAAATGTATATTTGTTGCAACATAGGCGATGAATGAAGTTTGCAGCTCGAGACGAAGTCAACGATCGATAAATATCTTTTTGAATGGTTCAAATCCCAGTAAAAAAGTAACTAATCCCAAATCCAATACGTACCGTTGAGGCGATCCCTTCGCCGAGATGGCGCGTGGCCGAGTGGTATGATGTTCGACAACGCGTTCCTGTTTTCGTGGGTGTTGGTGTTCGAACCAACAGATGGGTGTTGGTTCGAGACACAGCCCGTGGAACTACTTTTTTTAATTTTTTTTATCCAAAATATTCATTGATATGTTTTTTACTCATGTGACACACATTTTTTGTACCATCGACATAAATGTGTTTTTGAATCAAATTTTATTAGATGTTTTACTAGTACAACAAAAATTGCAAATGATTTTACTTTTTTGGAATAATTTCATTTTGATACCGCTATCAGAGCAATTGGCGATTGATATTGACGGATAAACTACACTTCGACTGACTGAATTCTCCACAACCTCCGGTACTTAGCTTTTGCAATATGTCAAGTAAAATGTCTAATAGAAATTGATTCAAAAACACATTTATGCCGATGCACAAAGGGCTATTTAGTCGATCTAGCCGGACAAAATTATTTGTGCTATTATTTATACTTATAATGTGTTATAGTTTCAGGTTGTGACATTTAAACGATTCAAAACATTCTTAAGGCCCAAATGATATGACTTGATTTTATTGACGGTTTATTCCGAAATTAGATGATACACCTGTCATTACATGTACATATTAAAATGTGCCTTAAAAACATCTAGGAAGACTGCTCCTCATCTGAAGACATCTCCGTAGTTAAATCACTGTCTGAAGATACATTATCCAGGACCTTCTTGTTGGGTTCTGCTGGTAACAACATATATAAGCAATTAAATTCAACAAATGCCCACAAAAATATTTTGTCGTACTTGTTGGATTGATTTAATAGTAATTTCTGAAAGCAGTTGGAAGTGGAATCGTTTTTTATCTATCCTGGTACAGGAAACCCTTAGCTAAATATCCTTCAAGAAATGGGCATCCGGATTCACCTTGAAGTACAACTAAATGGTTCGAGTTTACGAAATTATTATGTAAATATAACCTAACCTCACTTATTATGCCTAAATAATAGGTATAAAGCTGCAAATTAGTTATAGTGAATACATAAATACATACCTGCCTGACACGACTCCATAACGAAGTAATAAATAATATAATCCCGATGAGCTACAATACTTGAAAATACCTAACTCTGGAGCAGTTGCTGCACAGAGAAATGTATGTACAATCTAATAGTGATCAGGTTTAAACTTGCAGAAATCGCAAACGCTGTGGAGGGGAGGGACGTTATGCGGATTCCGTATACATAATTTATCTAACTTTTGCAAACCGTCATTTGCTCGTCTCTGGATTAAGATTTGTGAAATTGAATTATGTCCGCCTAGATCAACCAAATAACCCTTAGTGCGATGGTACAAAAAAATGTGTGTAATATGCGTGAAACGTATAACAATGAATATTTTGGTTAAAAAAAAAAATAAAAAAAGTAGGTGCACGGGCTGGGTCTAGAACCAACACCCACCAACACCACCCACGAAAACAGGGAGGCGATAATGTATTATTCTGATTCACATATACCGCATTCTGATTTACAATTGACTGTTCTGATTCACATTTGATTCGTTCTGATTTATGTATAATGCTTTCTGAAATTATAACTAACGCTTTCCGATTAACAACTGGAAGAGGTGTAATTGTTCAAAATAAACCAGATCATTTGTAAATTTTGTACTGTACCTACAAGTACTAAATAAAATGCGAATATGTTACTTGGCATGCTGATTTTTAGAAAACGTTGCTGCCTTCAAAGTTTGTCTGCCTTGATCTGAAGATATGACTGAATTTTCAAGTTTCTCATAACAATTTTTGACAAAATTGTGATTTTTGTGAAGAAAGCATTATCATGAAGTGAACAGTAAGCTTTCCTACCTCTTGAAGTTCTATTGCAGCTTCTTCCGAAGGTACCTAGAGATCCAGCGGCCAGATCTCTTTCACAGTAGTTGGGGGACAATTGCAGGTAGACTAAATCCGATTTCTTTGGGGGCTTCTTCAAGACAGTCCGACCTTTTAGAAGTACCAGGTGCATTTTCCTGTTTCTTCTAGGGTAGCTACTGGTGTCTCTTGGGCCTGGCTGGGGTGTTGATCGTACTGCCACTGCTCTGGCCCTAGGGAGAAAATACAACAAGTCAAAAAAAAAATTCAAAAGCTAGACATAACTTCAAATGGTGCTGATTTTCCTAGTCAACCAAGTCTTTTTCCAATAGACCAGTTCAAACTTTTCGGCATCGATGCCGGCCGAACTGCACTAGAAGCCATAGCGATCATCAGTAAAAGTTTTACAAAAACTTGGTCGATTTCACTTTGGACACCGATAGGTGAGGGGGTACTGTGATCTACATACCGACGCATTTCTGTCGGTCGGTCTGTCTGTCTGTTGGCATTCTACTACATGTTTCTTATTATGTTACTCTGTAATATGAACATCGTATAATTTCGGTAATATGAACAAAACAAATAAACTCGTTTGAATGGATTGTGGTGAAATTTGAGCGAAAATATGCTGTGGAGCCGTAGTAGGTAATGCTACTATAATTTAGAAAATTGGTACAAGGAAGGCGGAGTAATTAGCAAAAAAAGCCAAAAAATTCAAATGTTTCTTAAGGTCCGTTTTTTGGCTTTTTACGGATTGCTGATACTTTTCTATATTTATTTGGGAGGGGGTGAAAATTGAGATGTTTTGGGTTTGGGGGGTTGTAAACCTGAAAAATGTGTTGTATTCATAATAGGTTGTCCATTGATCTATGAAAGAAAGACCTAGTGGCACAATATACTTTCCAAGGGCATTTTCAGGTGTATACATACATCGTTCTGTATCGTGTAACGTGGAAACTGTTAAATTGATTTTTATGAAATTTTGACACAGTATTATTACCGCGGCAAGAATGAAAAACGTGTATGGTTTTTAGAAATCGTGTTGGTGGCGGTGCAGCAATAATAAAAACACTAAAAATATAAAAACTGCTTGAACTTCGATTTGAGGTGTCTTTGAGATTCCTGACCATTATCTACTTTTTTTTTGCTAGAGATGAAATCGGACCCGTAGTTAGGCCTTAGCTGGTACCAAGGCATTGCTGACTAATATCATGGCATATTTGCAGAATCACAAATTATACAGGGTGGTTCCTAAGATGATACTTTTTTTAAAGTATATAGAAGTCGTTAAAAGAAACAAAATAATAATTTTGTAATTAAAAATCACTATTATAATTTTATAATTAAAAATCACTATTATAATAACTGATACTATAATTATTGAATTATCAGTTTTCACTTTTTTTTTAGTTCAATCAACTGGTTTCTGATTTTATGAACAGGCTCCTTTTGAATTTGACTTTTAATATTTGATAACAGAGAATACTGAAATTATTTTTCAATTATGTGTTGATGAAGGAACAAAGGTTTCATCTACAGAGAAACAAAGAAACATTTGCAAAACACGATTGCATAAAACGAGACAGAAGGTGCAACTTTATCATATCATTTATTTATTATAAATTTTATAAAATAAAATAAATTTTCTGATTCGCCCTATTGCAGCTACGGCCATGGGTAAAATTTAGGTGGTTGGGGAAAAAGGTGAAAAATGTGTTGTATTCATAATTGACACGCAAAAGAAAGACATACAGGCACAATACTTTTTTGCGGGCAAGCGGCGATGATTTGGTTGCAAGGGATTCTCAGACGATAGCTTCATGCTATGGGAAAATAATAAAATTGGTATCATAGGAACGTGTGGGAAGTACTTACTCAATCAACCTGACCTTACTTTTTACTTCTCATACCGGTAGGTGTCTTGAGTTGCCAGAATTTTGTTTTCTAGTGTAACAGAATGTCAGTAAAAACGTAACAGTTTTATAAGAAAAGTAACAGTATTGTGGACGTGACGTTCTGTGATCCGTACCGTCGCGTCGTTCCACGGAACACTTCGCAATTGCGCATGCGCGTTAATGTAAAATCAGCCTGCAAGTATTGATAATTGTCGTTTTTATCAAGTACCTTTTTTTCATTTGTTGTACTTGATACTAGACCAGTAAATATGGATAACGTTGAAATTAAAATAAGCTTATAAATATGACATTACAAAAATTGGGCATGGACTTAGCTGCGCTATGTAATGTACAAAAAATACAGGTTCATAAGAACTTGTGAACAGGAAAAAGCAGAAAGACAAGTATATACTATATGTTACAGTTTTAATAAGTATAAACATATAAAGCTCCAAAATATATAACTCAAAAACTTAATAAATGCATACAGGACTAGTTTTTTTGGTGAAAATATATTAAATTGAGGATACTAATATACATAAAGGGTATTGCGTAAAAACCATCATTCGAAACAATAACATCCCCCGGTGATCCAGTGGGTGATCCCACAATTTTATCAACACGCCATAGTGACAAAATTGACGCTTATCTAATGCTTTATCTGTCAAAGTTATCACAATGTGATGTTGTTTGGGAAGATAGAATCAGACCGAACATACGAAACAGATAAAATGGGAACAGAGAAAAACTTCCCCACAAAGCAGAAAAGGTGACAAGCCACAACCGACTAACTGACTGGCTAAATGTGGATCCACACACGTAAAGATGTGTATACGTAACCCGCATTAGAGCATAATATTGTAACAACTTCTAAAATGCCTCATTACGCTGCGACACGTAGGGACAATTATTAATAGACTATTAGAGAGATATTATTGCTGAATGGTGAAAAAAGTAACAGATTGTTCAAGGGTGTAACAGCGTAACAGATACTTGAAAAATGTAACAGACCTGTTACAATTGTAACAGACTGGCAACACACTGAGGGGGTATTGTGATTGCCAGAATTCCCGATTCTGAGGTTACATGTTTTTTGGGTCTTTTATGATATCTCAGTAACCCCCGCATAGATTGTGATGGTTTGGGTAGCGATATGCTGGGGGGTCGTAGTAGGTAAAGCTGATATAATTTTGAAAATCGGTGCAAGGGCGGCGGAGTAATTCGTAAAAAACAAACGTTCCTCAAACTCTGTCTTTAGGCGTTTGAGGGGTTGCTGATCATGGTGGAGCTGAAGTTGTGGTGGTTAGGTGGCATTGGGTCGTACAACTGAGAAATTCGTTGTATTCATAACTAGTTGTCCATTGACCTGTGACCTTAGAGTGACACTTCCTGCTATGTAAAAGTTAGGCCATATTGGTCATTGAAAACGACAGTATCTTATTCTAAATGTCCCTACCCACCTGTAGTACTTCTTCATAAGGTTGTCCCCGATCTGTCTGAAGGGCGGCAGTGACTTCCAACACGTCTTCATGGTGCAGCTGCCAGAAACGCCGTGGCATTTGCATTCCACTATGAGATTCTGTTTAACGGCCTGTAGATTAAACGTTACGTTAAAGTCAATTAAAAAGCCACCTACTGAAAACGATCCACCGTAAAAGACTTATCTCCTGCTGTATATACATTAGCGCAGGGATATAAATATCGATCTGTCATTGGGAAAGTTTGATGTTATTGAACCATCAATATTCGGCTGTTTAGTGAGTGCTTCTGTCTAAGTTTGTATAGGTATATCAGATTAAAAACCAGTAAAAGGCACATAAAAACAATAAATTTGGGTGGTTTTAAAGTTCAGCTGACCAGCTTGTTGACAAACATAACAGTTTAATCTCGAATCTTGAAAAAGGTTATAAATATAGTAATTTAGATTTCACAAGGTGGACTGAGGAATGGTTAAAATATAAGGTATATTTATTGATACGTTTTAATAAAAAATGCATTTTTCTCTAACTTATTGCGCTTGATATTAAAGTTACTTATGCTCCAAAGTTATCGTTTTATTGGCAGGGTGAGAAAACTATAATTCGAAAATAATAGTATTCAAGCGTGAAGTGAAACACACCAGTTTTTATTATAACCTTTAATTACGTTTCAATGTATGTATGTATGTTTGTTCGGGTGGAGTATTGTTACTCACTACTTTTGAAGCAGATATCTTCAACAGATTTAGCTGAAATTTGGTATACACGTTAAGTTTGGATCACAGCATAATAAACAACCAGCATAATATCTCTGAGGATTTCCTATACAAAAATGGTTCCCACAAAATTTGACCTTGGGAGGATTTATGGATGATTTTACGGCTGTAAAGTTTGGGTAGAGATGCGAAAATGAAAATATCGATACCGGTACCAACTCGATATTTTTTAACCGTTTGGCTCATACAGAGCATTTTGTGCAACTGATTACACCCCTCAATAATTGTATACTTATTTTTAATACCGATACAAAAGTATCGATACCAGCTTGGAATGCCTCAAAAAGTATCGATGACAAAAATACTCGATATTAGAGCAGAAGTATCGAAGTATCGTTAGCATCCCTGCAAAAAATCATCCGAAAGTGGGGATGCGCGTGTAATTTCCGCCAACTTGAGTAATTGTTCTGGTTGTTTATTATGCTGTGGTTTGGATGACAGCACATGATAAGCTATGTAACCTCATTCTAAATCCAATATGGCGGGTCAGCCAGGATGGCGGAATAGCTACTTTTTTATGCACTTTATCAGTATAGATATCAAATGAACGGGCTTTTGAGAGTAACTTGAAAAATAGTTTGACGTCACTTCAAATCCAATATGGCTAACAATTTGAAATGGGGAACAGTTATTTTTTATGCACTTCTGCAATATGGCTATCAAATGAAAGGGCTTGCCGTGACTAATTAGAAAAATATTCTGACATCACCTTTAAACCTAATATGCGGACTTCTGAAGTGTTTTATACATTCTTCTTATAGTATATGGGTCTTAAATGAAGGGGTTCACAGATAATGGAAAAGTAGGTTAATAATTAAAAGGTAGAAAATAAATACAAAAGCAAAAAAGCTTTTATCTAAGTGCTCTAAAAAGAAGCACATAAAATTTTCTTGAACATTTTATTGAGCCATCAATATTAGGCTGTTTAGTAAGTGCTTCTGTCTAAGTTTGCATATATATCAGATTAAAAACCAATAAAAGGCACATAAAATCAATAAATTTGACTGGTTTTAAAGTTTGGTTAACCAGAGCTTGTTGACAAACATAGCAGTTAAATCTCGAATCCTGAAAAAGCTTATAAATATAGTAATTCAGCTTTCAAAAGGCGGACTGAGGAATGGTTAAAATAGGAGGCATATTTAATGATATTAAGTCTGAAGACTACAAGACATCTTCATGTTTTAATAAAAATTCATTTTTCTCTACTTTATTGTGCTCTACTGATCCGGCATCAAAACTACATATGCATCGACATCGTTGCAATATGAGGACGCGCATTATCTTGCTGGAAGAAAACCTCTTCGAGACTTCGGAAGACAACTGGTTCTAACAGTACATTCAAGTAACTTTAGGCCATCATTGTGCCATAACTGATAAGTAAAGGCGACTTACTGTTAAATGCAATGGCACCCAAAGCCATCAAACCAATAGGATGATGTACAATGGCGCCGCCAGAAAATCGTACAGGGGGGGGGCGACTTACTTAAATCGAATGCTCAAATCAGGGTTGGGGGGACGAATTTGGTTTTTGCTTATACAAGTTTTTTATCTTCGCCCCCCCCCCTACCTCCCTCTGCTGGCGCTCATGATGACTAGGTACGTCTTGATACACAAGCCCAGACTTACTTTTTTTTAGTTCTGTTGATAAGACAAAACTCCGAGCAAAAAACTAACATATACGGACTAGATCCAGAATTAAAAAAAGTAACTCTGGGTTTGTGTATGAAGACGTACCTAGTGTGTTTTTGTTCATCTTTTTGCCTGGATTTTTGTCTTATCAATCAAGCATTGTACCTGTCAATTAACGCACTAGTCACTTTCAGTTTATCGTAGTTAATTTTAAATTGGTAAGTTTGAGCTGTTTTCAAACAATTCAACAATCAACATCATCAACATCAATTTAAAGTGAATACTGCGCTATCTGGCGGGTAGAATGTCTACAAGACAAAAAAATCAAAAAGCAAAACATAAACAAAAAGCAAAAAGCTAAACATAAACAGACTACACACATCTTGACACACAAGCCCACGCTTAGCTTTTTTGATTCTGTATCTCACTGTTTCAGAATTCGGAAAAAGTTATTTGAAGAAGTTGTTTATTATAACGACTTCCATACAAAGTTAAAGCAAGTATGGAACTTAGGAATCACCCTGTATATGTAGGTTGTTCTATACAAAGTTGTATACGACTAACTACCTTTTTCTGACAACCTGCTTTTTGACCATAATCTTGACGCATTCTATATCCTCATCTGATGATTTTTGAACAAAGACTCTAGTATTGATATTGATTGGAGCTCGGTAATATGAACACGCGCTGTTATGAACAGCCCAGTAATATGAACACAATATTTTTTTTATTGATAAACATGGACATCGTATAATTTCGGTACTATGAACAAAACAAATAAGCTCGTTTGAACCCGTTTGGATTGTATATTGCATAGTAGATATACATTTCATTCGATCCATTTTCAGTTTGGTTTATGCACCTATGTAGATACAAGGTGCGACAGTCAAACTTGCATTTTTTAAATAACTGTAAAAAACACACGGTTGCGTTTTCAAAATTGTATTGACACCATGTTAATTTGCGTGAAAAAGCATGTAAGAAAAAATAGTCATTTAAAAATAACATTATTAAGATGTCTTCCATTTCGAACCATGCATTCCTGAAGGCGATCTATAAAACTGTTCATTATCACATGCACCGAGGTCGGGTAAACGGGCGGGCCAAGAAATGGTTCCGTTCCGGGATATCAGCCGATTTGGGAAAACTTCGTTGAAAAGATTCATGCACACACGAACCGTGTGGCTTGTGGCTCCATCTTGTTGAAAAAATGTTGCATCATCCAGTCCATGTTCACGAAGGCGAGGAATAAAGAATGTTCGTAACATTTCCGAGTACCGCTCCGCGGTCACGGTAACAGCTTGTCCCCTTTAATTTTCAAAAAAGAATGGGCCTATGATTCCCGCTGAAGATATTGCACACCAAACTGTTACCTTGACTGGATGGAGAGGCTTTTGATGGAGTTCTTGAGGGTTTTCGTCGTAGTTATCCTTCTGTTCGCTTGAGGTTAGGAAGCATTGAACTTGAAATAGTTAAAGTGAAGAGAAAATCGAATTATTTTCACAGGGATCGGTATTGGCTCCGACATTGTTTCTGCTTCACATTAATGATCTACTCTCTAGCACTACAAACCCAATCCACAGTTTTGCGGATGACAGTACGCTGCATGCAGGCATCATGAGCAATAGACCGATCTCTGTGGTCGAGCTGGAACGCAGAAGACTGGCAGTGGCAGCTTCACTTTCAAAGGATCTCGATACCATTACCGCTTGGGGGTTAAGAGTATGGTTACATCCAATGCCTCCAAGACCCAGTATTGTATGCTATCAAACAAGAAGTGCCCAAGCCAACACCAGGTTCTAATGAACAACCAGGCTCTGCCAATGAGTCACTCATTCAAGCTGTTAGGAGTCAACATTACAGATCTGGCACGAACACGTCGCGTCAATTGCAACAGCTGCTGGTAAAAAGCTTGGGTACCTATTTAGAGCCAGAAAGTATTTCTCACCATGTAACCTCCTCACGCTATATAAAGCCCAGGTAAGACCTTGCCTGGAGTATTGCTCTCATGTCTGGAGAGCTGCTGCCCCTACTACCCTGTCTATACTAGATGCCGTCCAGAGAAGGGCAATTCGACTAATTGGCGATCCGGCCTCAACGCGCCACCTTCAGTCACTTTCTCACCGGCGTGTTGTTGGTGACCTCTCACTCTTCTACCGATATTCCAACGGAATCTGCTCCTCTGAGCTATCCTCTATCGTTCCGCCGCTCACTGCTCCTATCAGATGTACCCGTGCGACCGCTGCATCTCAACCTAAGACGGTCATTCTTCATACATCAAGAACTGAGCGGTACAGCCGTACATTTATTCCCAGGGTGTCCAAGGCTTGGAATGGACTGCCAGAAGATGTATTTATTGGGCCTGCGGGTATTGGCTCATTCAAATCTCGCGTTAACAAACTTCCCCTAACATAACCCTTTCACAGCAGCCGCGGTACTCTGGTATTTAGGCTCTGCCTGCGCGGTCTGCCCAGTTATATAAAAAAATATTTGTCTCTCTCGGAAAAAAGCACAAATTCTAGAAGACGCTTATAAAGGTTTAAACATTACTGTAATGGCGAAGAAATATGGCATTACTAAGTCAGCAGTTTGACTTATCCAAAACGAAAGATATTTCTGAACGGGTCAGCAATACATTAAAACTAACACAATAATGAACATTAAAAAAAGCTGAATCATCAGAATTAGAGATGCAACTTTGTAACTAGTATTTTGTTCAACCTGAGAGAAATATGCCAGTTTAGGTGACTTAATCAGGCAAGAAGCCTTAAGTTTTAGTGTGAGTTATTTTGGTGGGTTTCAAGCTAGTGATGGTTGGTCGCAGCGTTGCAAACAATGTCACGGGGTGAGTTTTTTGAAGAATGAGATCCTCCCACACCCAAGGACTATAGTAGCACATTTTAAAGTAGTTACGGGACGTATTTTGACGGCGACTTGAGGGTCCTTACGTAAGCTCCCTTGAGTAATACCACAGCATGTAATACTCTAGTAACGAAATGTCAGCAAAACATGTCAACGTGACATTTAGATGCAGTCAAGGCAATTTTGTAGGTTAATTTTGGAGGTATTGTCAGTTCCTGTCACACCCGGAAAAATGTCCGGCACAAAACATGAAATACTGGCACAAATTAACTTACATTTGAGATATGACAACATCGCCAAATGAATCCCGCCGTCTCGTAGATGTTGTCTAGGAAACAGATAAACAAGGAAAGCCACACTTGAAGGTCCCTCAAGTACCTATCCTTTGAGTATTACTTAAGGGAACCTTAAGTATTACTCAAGTGACGACTACGAATACGGCCCTAAGACTCTAGATGTTGCGATAAATTGGGCCCAACAGAATGCGTGAAATATAAGTGAAATCATAATAAAAAAAATTCAAGAAAAAGCTCTTTCAGCAAATCTGTCTATTGAGCAAAAACAATCCAAAATCACTTCATATTTTTTTGTAAGCAATTTGAAATAAATGTGTTATAACATAGGTATATCAGGATCTTTCGTGTTCTTATTACCGAGCTTGTAGTATAACGTTTTTGAAAAAAGATTAATTTGGTATAACTGACAGGGATTGACAGTTGCGCCAGGAATCACTATGATAACTATTTTGTCTTTATGAAATATTTTATATGTAAAACGTGCCATCATTTATTTTTTGATAGCTTAGTAATAAAACTTGGCACCTTGGCTATTACAGCAGCTACTCTATCATTAACCGATTAATATAAAAAGGTTAGTTATGTTCCTGTCTAATTAGCTTTAGCGAATGGTATCCTTATTGCATGCAGAAAGCCCTCTAGGTGTATGCATATTCACGTTTTTTTATAATTTTGAACGTCTACGGCTATAAATTCTTTTGTTTGTATGCCATTATACAAAATAGGCTGCAAATAGGCTACGATTAGACGCTCGCTAATGCTTATTGGCTGGAGGGTAGTCGATAAATCACACTCATTGCAAAATATGCGTCAACAAGGTACACATTTGCTTATGACGCCTACAATTCTTTGATAGTGCAGAATGTCCGCATGTATGATTGCTATTATTGCAAAGCCAATTATATTGATTTGTGCTTCGACGATTTATGCTTGTCATAAAAAAATCACCGATGATTTAAACCAGCGTTGAACTATTGAGAATTGTATATAATAATGAATAATCGATCGGATGTCGATCGAACTGAACTGCAAGATGCGAATTGGCTGTGTATGTTAGGCAGACGGCAACTAAATGCGCTGATACTACACCACAAAGTTCTGAATAATAAGTGCCCACCATACTTGTATAAAAATATCGTTCGGAACAGATATAAAGACTTATCTTCAAACATCCCCATGAAACTACAACTTATTATAGATCATTTTCATTTAGCATGTACAAACCAATAGCAGAATCTATCAACGTTTTAAAACGTACCGCTTTAGGGTCAGCCCTGTTTAGAGATTTGTTGGTTCTGCAGGAAGATTTTTGATTTTGAAACAATGACAATACGCTTTTTTCGCATATTGTCATGCATGAGAAATTTAAATACAATCTCCTTATCTTTATTCAAAATCTACTCAACACATCACAACCGTCGTATCTTTGTGAAAAACTAATTTTTAGACACAATATTCACAATGTCGATATCAGACATAACCTAACGCTTACCATGCCACTGCATCTGACTGCTTTATTCAATCGAAGTTTTACGCATAGCGCTGTTGCAACTTATAACTCCTTACCTGGTAGTTATAAAAAATTACCTTGGAGACGTTTTCCGAAAGACGTTTTCAATTATTTAATGTTGAAATTTTAGATGTTTAATCGGAATCAACTATTGCTGGTTCTATTACTTGTTTGAATTATGTTATTTTATACATCACTTGGTTGTAATGTAAATAAATGTTCTTTATACTTAATTACCATAAATGTACTGTAACGGAATTCTGGTTTAGTCTACATTAGGTTAAGTGTAAGAATAGCTGAGCTAAACTTCGCCTATTGTAGATTGAAGAAATAAAGACGATTTATTATTATTATTTATCTATTTTTCTATTTTTTCTCGCATAGTTGCGGTAGTAACAAGTATTGACGGGCTGTGCCAAGCCAACACCTGACCTATTTTTATTCGGAATTCAGGAAGGACCGTACAATGCTACAGGTCTTGAGGATTACAGACTTTTGGAAGGTTTTGTGTAACTTTTCGTCCAGGCCCAGCTGTTGCAGGTGTGGTGTAAATGTATTTGGTGTAAGGCCTGAGACCGACATTATGAGAGGGACAATAATAACTTTGTTTTGTTTCCAGAGCCGTTTTATTTCTATTGCAAGGTCTGTGTATTTAGATATCTTCCCAGTGTAGGTGTTTTGGATATTCATATCATTGGGAATCGCAACATCTATTAAATAGGTCACTCTATCTGCCTTTGACTGAAAAACAATATCTGGTCTATTGGCTGGGATGGTTTTGTCTGTGTGTATTTCAATGTCCCAATATAGTTTGAATTTATTGTTTTCGAGTACTGAGGTCGGTGTGTAATTATAATATGGATCTGTGTTTTCAGTTAGTTTGTTTGTTGTGGCAAGTGCCTGATGTATGACTTTAGCTGCAGAGTTGTGTCTGGCTGTGTACTCAGTTCCAGCTAGAGTTTTGCATCCACTTGTTATGTGTTCTATTGTTTCCTTCTGCTGGTGGCATTTTCTGCAACTATCGTCGGTGATAGATGGATCTTTAATTATATACTTCTTGTAATCCACGTCACTCATTTCCGTCGGTTTGTCTGCCTGTCTGTTGGCGTCCTTCTATCCTCTAATCTCAGTAACTGCTGCAGGGATTATAATGAATTTTAGGCAGCGATATGCTGTGGGGTCGTACTAGGTAATGCTGCTATAATTTTGAAAATCGGTGCATTGGCGGCGGAGTAATTAGTAAAAAAACAAGAATTTCAAAATTTGTTGCATGTGGATCGATTGATCTCTGGAAGAAAGACCTAGCGGAATAATACCCTTTTTTTCAGTCAATCGGAACATTGCCTTGCCTATTACAGAAACCGAGGGACGTAGAATTTACCGATGTATACATACGAGTATTGCTTTAGAATAAATTAGATCGTGGAAATTATGGAATACTTTTTAATGAAACCTTAACATAGTATTATTTCCGCGGCGAGGATGAAAAAACCATAGCGTATAATAATCGTGTCAGTGGCTGCAACAATAAAAAAACTAAAAAAAAAACTTAGTTTTTAGGAGTTTTAGGGGTTCCTGATCATTTTCTGCTTTTTTTGGGTGGGGGTAAAATTTGTATAGTTCGGGGATGGTGGGCTGTAAAACTCAAAAATAAACTTTCAATTGACCTGCGAAAGAAGAATCTAGTAGCATAATATGCTTTTTTAGGTCTATCCGAACAATGTCTTGCCTATTACAGAAACCAAGAGACTTGGAATTGTCTGATGTACACATACGAGGTCCATAGGTTCTTCCGTATTGTGTAACGTGGAATTATTGAACTGAGTTTTAATGACATCTTGACACAGCATTATTACCTTTGCGAAAATGAAAAGCGCGTAAGGTTTTTAGAGTACGTGTCACTTGTGGTGCAACAACAATAAAAAGAGAATAAAAACAGCTCAGACTTAGATTTTAGACGTTTTGGAGCTATCTGATCATATTCTACTGCTTTCTTGGGTAGGGCTGAATTGGGGAGTTGTAATACTGGAAAATTTTTGTTGTATTCATAATAGGCTGTCGCTTGATATGTGAAATTTTTTTGCGGGCAGGCTGGCGACGATTTAGTTGCAAGGGGATTTTAGACTAGCGACATGCTGTGGGAAAATAATAAACTCGTATCAATGTAATGTGTGGGAAGTACTAAGTCAACTTGACCTCATTTTTTAATTGATACTGATATATCATATCCATGATTTAAGCTTATTTCGGTTTTCATCGATACTTTTGGATCTACTAGTGATGAACGTCATTCACCACTCCAACTTTCGTTGAGAAAAATACAACAAGTTTCAGTACACTTACATTTTTTTATTTTGAACTACTTTGGTCAGCCTAAATAAAGGCGGTTTAACTAGTCCAATAACTTTCTATTAGAACTATCGTAATATGTTATGCACAAATGACTTACTTAGGGGAAAGAATATGGAATTATAATGTTTTAAAAAGGACAAGGCAATTTTTGTGACTAAATAGTACGGAACCTGCATTATTTTTATGAGAAATAATAATTTTTAATGGATACTAGAAAAGTGGCGATGCCATTTTTCAAGTTTCGGCGTAAATTGGCTTTTTCCGAGAAACGTCTCAATTCTACTATTCGTCATTGTTAGTTAAAGCGGTCCGGAGGACCTTTGCTCTTAGTTGCAGTCGTGTCGGTCGATCGGTCTGTCAGGTCTGGTTACCCAGAGACCAGACAAACTCATGGAGAAGTAAGGGAAGAAAAAGAGAGGAAGGAAGGAGAAGAGCAAAGAGGAGGAAGTGTGTCGGTTGGAGGGTATAGCTTGACATAGACTATTTGAGTTCGGTAATTTTTGGGTTTCACCAAAAGGGTTAATTTTGAGGTTCGGTAGCTAAAAGGGCAAAAATTTAGTTGTTTCCAAATTTGCACGATTTGATTTTGATCACAGTGCGAGCCGCGGCCTTGTGTGCTTGCGAACTTGCTCGACTGTGTAGTCCACTGACTCGCGCAACAGAGGGTTGCTGTGCGATTCCGCTTGACTATAACGTCGTTGCGCCTGTTGTTTAATGTAATCCCTCAAGTAAGGGATGTCGAGGTCCCTGTGAAGGGTTTCGTTAGAAACATACCATGGGGCGTTAGTTATTGTACGCAATGTCCTGCTCTGCAGAACCTGCAGGTTTCGCATGTGCGTCTTGGCGAGGAAACACCAAGCTGCACATGCGTAGGTAATTGCTGGTCTAATAATCATTTTATAAAATCAAATTTTATTTATCAAACTCAATTTTGAAGTTCTACATAACATAGGGTAGAGTTGACGAAACGTAATTTCGAATTTTGTTTTTAACGCTTGAGTGTGTTTCTGCCAAGTCATGCCCTTGTCGAGGATAATTCCTAGGTACTTGGCAGAATTTTCCCATGGAATCCTAGTACCGTCCACTGAGACCTCTAACGGGGCACCACGACGTTTTTTGGTACAATATATAGCCTGCGTTTTCGAATGATTAATTTTGATGAGTCACCGATCCGCCCACTATAACACTTCATCCACCGCGAGCTGCAACTCATCGCGGACTAGATTTCCAGTCCGCGACTGAGCTACAATCGCAGTGTCGTCAGCGTAGAGATAGACTTCACAGTTGCTGGGGATTCACAGTTGCTGGGGATCTCAATTCTTTTGTAAATGTAAATGTAAATGAAAATTATATGAATGTCCAAACCTCACAACGTACCTTCCTCCCGGCCTTATTGTTATGCAGATTCATCAAGCTCCTCTCGTCCGCCTCGATCTCTCTGGCGTCCAGGAACTTCCTGGCGAACCTGACGCCGTAGCCGACGTCGACGCTGCACCCCGCCCACTTCCATCCGTGCTGCAGCGGGGGCGGTACCCCGAATCGGCCCTCCCTCGGCCGCGCCCCCACGGGCGCCGCCCCCACGGTGGAGGTGGGCTCGCAGCCGCAGGCGGAGACGTTGCCGCGCGCGCACGCCGCTGCCACCGCGTACGCTACGCCGGCGCTCGCTATCGCGTATGTGAAGGCTGCCTCACGAGAGCCTGCAACAGATATTTATGGTCGTTGTATAATTGATTTTGAAAAAACATATTTGGTGATAAATGAGAAGATCATATAATGATGATGAAATTGAATTATGTAGTTGCAATCACCAACTTCTAATGTCTCTTAATTCGAACAACCGAATGAAAATATGGCAATTCGGCGGACTGACGCGGAACAGGCAAAATTCTTATAATGATGATGAGACGAGCGATTGGTTGTACCAGAGATTTAACCACCTCGATGGTAAACTGACTGTACACTATTGTAATGAGACATATCATGGTGTATACAGTATACAGTACAGTATAATGGTCAAAGGTTCGTCAAAGCACAGCATCTAAAGCGATCACAACAGTGCAGCGGTCTGCGTGTGTGAGCATAGCGGGCGCCATGAAGGGTACACCAACAGTAGCATTTGAGGCACTGCTCAAAATACCACCTCTTGATATTTACATATGGCTGCATGCAGAATGGCGATTGGTTTTATCATCCTGCCATAAAATACACCACGATACTACTTGATTACCTGCACTGCGACATACTTGAGATGCCACCCGACAAAATGCCAAGAGTCGTGGACATCGAGATTCCATATTATAATGTCAAACTAAGTGAAAGATCGGAATGGATCTAGAAGACTTTTGACATATGTCAAATGGTATCACTTGGGATGTCTACCAGGAACCGGAAAATACATACACGGTAGTAGGCGTGGTTTGAAAGGATGACAAAGGATAAAACAAAAAACTACTAATATGTGAACACATATAGCCGGGCGGTTCTGATTGTCTTGGCAAGTAATGACATACGATACGATACACAGAGCAACAAGGTAACATTGTATTGGGTGCCTAGTTACCTAGGAGTGAGCGTTAATGAGAGGGCCGATAGGTGTGCCAAGGGAGGCTTGCATAGGCGGATATTTACATTCCGCCTAGGCAAACAGGCAGGTCCTCCAGGCAGAAATAACTGCAATTTTGGAATTCAGCAGAACATGCATATATAAAAGGTACAATAAAAAGACTATCTATGTGAACACGGACAGCCGGACGGCTCTGATGGCCTTAGAAATTAACCACTGTACTTCAAAGGTAGTGTGCGACTGCCACAGTACCCTAAAGACACTGGCAGAGACCAACAAGGTAACATTATCTTGGGTGCCTAGTCACATAGAAGTAGGTAGGAATGAGAAGGCCGATAGGTATGCCAAGGAAGGCGCAGAACTCCCTTACATCGAGCCAGAACCAGCATGTGATATCGTACTCACAGCTGTGATCAAGTGGGTGTCAATAAAGTACCAGAAGCGATGGGCCGACTGGTGGGAAATGTTTTATCTAAGAAGATACTGAGGGGACCTTCGTGTTCTAATACCGAAGTCGCTCTCAGATTGAACAAGAAGGAACCACGAAAAGTGGTTGAATCCCAGGACGGTTGATGCAGAGAATACCACTAAGATGTTACCTTCGACAAGAGAGCATGGTACAATGCATCTCAAAGTTAGGATAGGAGTGCACAATAAGCCTTGAGGCTGAGCGGCAAATATTAGAGCATCTGAACCCTAACCCCTTCACTACACAAAGAAAAAAGAAAATAGATGCCTGATTCCGAACGAATTCGAATAGGTTACAAGAAGTAAGCAACGATTTTGTTTGAACCATGGTGGATGGTAGCACAGGATTATTTGACCAGATCTTCTCCGGGTAAAGCCATTGTATTTTCCTTAATGTAAACATGAAAGAAAGTTTGACAATATACTACAGTCATTGCAGTAATAGTAAAGTGGCTGAAGAAACTCGTGAGGTAGATCCCAGAATATCCTAATGTATTTGTTATTATGTAGGGAAATGAAAAAAGCTGTAATTCATCTGATCAAAATCACGTTGCCACACAATGTGTCATAGGTACAATTTAAGAATAATGATAGGGGCGGTGGTCAAACAGTGAATCGTGTAAACAATTATTTAAAAAAAAACGTGACAACGCAACGTTAGCACTAACGCCGACGAATTTCGGCGAAGAGGTATAAACAACAGATAGTGGCAGCGTTGTGTTTTGGTTTGATCGCTGTCTATTTACTGGGCAATTTTTGAGTTAATTTCGGATCTGTGCATTTGTGTAAAATAGACTGCTTTAGACAATTTGATGGTGATGAGTGCAGACCTTATCATCACATACACTTTTCTGATCTCTTGTAAGGCATCATGGCCAAGCGACTGATATACACTATCGGACAACAATAACATGATATGAAAATAGACAGTTCCTGCTATATTTCAGTCGTCTAAATGCAAAACCCGACAAGTCACAAATTTTTCAAAATAGAGTTTTATATACCATTTTGTTCATTATTTGAAGCGCTACCATTTTCTATATTTTTCGCTTACAAAACCCGACATTAGACATGAGATATTTGGCCAAGAAGACTAGACTTAGGTGCAAACACCAACATGTCCAAGCGGTGTTTTATTTCAACACCGACATGTCCACAGGAGCGAATACGGACAACGGGAGCAAGTCACATGTCGATTGCACGAGGTATTCTGACCGTTGTGCGTTTTTGTTTTATCCAGTCGCTGAAAATACGTTGTGGTGCATTAATGTGTTTTTCAGTTTACTGAGAGAGTGGGATTAATTTATGCTGTATCGATAAATTATCGATAAAAATAACCATGTTTATTAAAAAATGCTTTGGATGCGGATTTTGGAGAGCTTACTTCAACAGAAGCTAGGTTCACATTAATGCAGAGGATCGAAGCTAATTGTCGAAATGCATTTGCTAGTTCTGAAGAATTTTGTTTGTCAGAAAATTTAGATTTTGACGTTTAAACCCTGTAATCCTTGAAATGCATCCTTTCTAATATCTAGCTTTATGCTTATAGCTCCTATCGTTGAGCACAGTGTTTGATTAGATTCCTTTATATTCAGTAAAATAATCCAAATTGATAAGTGTTTCACTTATTTTGATCCGATTCCACAAAAATAGCAGTCAAAACACGACACGTCACAGTTCCTAACATGCAAAACCCGACGTGCCCAAATTTGAAAGTCAGATTTTAGAAAAACTATATGTCCTAGATTTTCGGGCGTTAGGACTTAACATCCTAAAACATCGTATATTATAATACTCTCGATTTCGTATTATTTTCGCTCATAATAAGACTTTGATCTGTTTTTCCTGATTTCTGTAAAATTTGTTACCGTGGACTTGTCGGGTTTTGCATTTAGACGACTGATTTAAACTTTCACAAAGTAGTTTACGATTTGTGATTTCTTCTGCTAACGCTTCAGAAGTTCCATTAGCCTATTGAGCTATACCTATTAAATTTGTGACGTGAGCGCTGAGCATCAAGTTACATATTAGATTCACTTCCCTGTTGGCTCGCATCTTGCATCGCACCTTGGCCATGCGACTGAGAATTAATGAAATAGTAGGTGCAGCGCCATGTAATACTAGAAACTGTGAATGAACAAAATAAAAACAGGTAAGCCGAGACGGTGGTCGCGGTATCAAGATCGATTGAAGTTGACGGTCCCGTCTCGGGTAGCAAATGTGGGTGCACAGACTCACGCTATTTCACCGATTAGTTTGATAAGTTCTTTAGTTCGTCATGGAATTTTCACAAATTATTATGTGCGATTAAAAGGATTTGAGGAATTGGTATGTATTATTTAATCACTTATACAAATGTGGAGAATTGTGAGAATTGAGTAACGTCGCAGATGCAGTGGCGGATTCAGAGGGCTGGGGGGCAAGGGGGCGTACGCACCCCCTAGAGCTCTACGGAGGCATATTATATTTATATAAAAAGCTCAAGTTAAGTTTTTTTGCTCTTCATACCGTGGCATCTCTGGTTCCTCCACCCCCCCCCTAAACCTCCACACATAAAAAGAAATTCTCAAGTCAAGAATTGTGATATTCTTGTAAATACATACAACAAAAATATCGGTTCTCACTCTAAGAAAGAATATTTGATGAGAAAATTATAGAAAATTTGTATTAAGAATAATATATTTTTGATTTATATACTTATTTTAAAGAAATATGCTCCGAAAGAAAATATAATTTTCTTTGCAACCAAGGCTATAATAATTTAATAACAAATATTTTATAATTTTATATCAAGATTATCATTTTTTCCAGCGGCGTCCAGTTTACTCCTGTCAAAAATATAGACAGCTTGCAAATGTGAAGCTTCATTTTCAATATGATAATCTTGGTTTGAAAATGAACGCTGCTTTACAAGCACACTCTATATTTGTATGAAGTAAATCATTTATTTGACGTCTACCAATCGCCATTATTGGTTTTCGGATTGTCGTATCCGCCGCCGTCTTTAGCACCGTAGCGTAATACCTGAATCATGGATCCTGCATAATAGCACATAATAGTATCTAGTCAAACTGTTAAATAAATTGCCATTGCCACGTGATACCCGTGATACGACTGTCAACCATCAGTCATCGAATCTGTTGGTAGTGCTGGTTCACCGCCATTTGAGCCGCGTCCCAGTTCCCATCTGCTTCCTTATCACTGGATCTATCCAACCATGAATGAGCTATTAAAAAAATTGGGATGCGAAGACCTGACTCAGGTGTTCCTAGATAAGTGCTAAGTATATTAAATGTGATTTAAGAAATTTTGCAGAACTATTTCTCCAGAAAAATTTCTACATGCCCATAGAAGAGTTTGAATGCTCAAATTAATACTATTAGATTCCTCATCCAAGAATATCACAATTTTAGAATAAAGTTGAGCAACTTGCGTCAAGTTTATAAAATGCTCCCAGTTAAGATTATGAAATGCTTCAGTCAAGATTATGAAATACTTCGGTCAAGATTACCACATGCTTGATCTAAGATTTTGGTATTCTTACTATCAAGAATTTCCCAGTTTTGCATTGAAGATACTTTCTCAATCTAACCCTTATATGGTCAAAGATATCGTATTCTCACTTTAAGATTAGCATAACTTTGCGCGTATAGGAAGTTATGGTATACTTGAATTAAAGCATCTGTGCTCCATCTAAGAAATTATTTTTATGTGTGTGAAACACGGAATATTTATATAAATAGCAAAAGTTGGTTTGAGACCTTTTTTTGCTCTTCAGGTGGGTCAATTTCCAGCTCATGGAATCCGAGTGCCACCGGTCTGCCCTCTCTCCCCAACAAGAACTCTTAAATCCGCCCCTGTACAGATGTCTTCAATCCAGTGCGGGACTGAGGGAGCGGAAGCGGAATTCGCACAGGACATAAAAATTGCACTGAGAAAACTACAAGCATAGGAGTACATACCGTTGCGATAGAAATTATTATGGTTCGCAGCGTGTACCATTTTTCCCGCACTCTGCACTGTTGCTGCGATACATTCCTTGTAACTAATAGAAACTAATCTTTTTTATCTTGTGTACATAGATGTGTGAAATATCTTTCTTAGAAGGAATAATAGAAGCTGGGCAAAAATATTTTATATGATATTTCTGGCCCAGAACATAAAAATATAAGAAAGAAACACAAAGTATGTGATGAAATATGATCTGAGCTACATCTTCTGCTGCTAGCATCAGAAGCACCCCCTTTTGATTTGATTTACTATCACACTTATTTATTGATAATAAAAACGTTTATAGTAATACCTGAAATTGCGTTCATCCGGATCACTTTTGACAGACTTCCCTTATTTTCTTAACCTGTCCCGCTCCTGCTCCCGTGCCCGCAGTCCCGTACTGGTTTGAGGAGACCAACAGTATCACAAAAGGAACGTATTGGCAGTTATGTATTTATACAAGGCGGTTATCCATAAAATTCATTCATGTCACATCAATTCAGGTCTTAACTATTGACACCACAATTGAGGCAAGTATTGCGATTGCAAATCTAGTTAGTTGAATGAGTTTTGGATCCCTTTTCTGGCACCGCCTGGATACTAGCTAACTTCTAGTCCGTTGGTAGCTGCCAGACTTGTAAATCATCCGAAAGAGGTGGGTAAGTATGAGCATGAGTTCCGGTGTAGTAACTCCAAAATTTTATTGTATATGTTTTAATTTTATTGGTTTTGTACAATAAGGCAATCTATCTAAATTTCTGTTTTTTTTTTCAAAATTATGCCACACTATGTGTTGGATCACCCTCCGTCGGCACTTTGAAGAACTCACATCAAAGCGATGCCGCGGCCGCACGCGCGAGTTAGTTTTTGCGTTGGTTTTTGCCCAAGTACGAGAGTCTTTTAGCGGAGACTTGCTAACGCCTGGATTTTACGTATATACGAGGGTCATTGAAAGACTAGGTATTGACAGCCGATTTAGACATACAAATACAAATATAACGTTTATTTTGCTAATAAACTAATGAACCTCAAACGATTTCACATATTGTAGCTATTTCGTAGATAAGTAAAAATTGGTTCAAAGGTGCTGTAGTATTTTTACCTTAATGTTTTGTTTATTTGGCTTATTTTTGGAACCACAGCTTAAAAAATTTGTGGTATAGTATATTCGAACTCATATGTACAATTTTGGAAAAGCTTTACATGGATGTGAATAAATTGTTTTTGACATTTTGTTTTTCAGTGTCATTCTAATTGCTACTGTAGAAACTAAATTTTTAAAGTTATCAATAAAAATATTTCCGAGCTCTAAGATATAATTTAGAGTGTCGCTGGGTGGTATGGTAAGACCACCGATTGAATATTTTGTCTCACTATACGCTTTTAGCGTGATACAATCCTTTAAGTACCTGTAGGTCTTGAATTAATCACTTTAGACCCCAAGTGTGTTAGTTTGTTGGAATTGTTTTATCTGGAGGAACACAGAAAGGCACAAGTGTACAGGGTGTCCCAGTAACAATTTTGAAGCGAATGTCACGTGACAAAAAACAAATACCTCATTGGGTAGTACAATGAAAAAAAAAGGCACAACATCTGCTCCAATTTACATCCCCAAAAATATAATTCTCTGCTACTGCCCAGTTCCGACATATTGCTTGTCTTAATCGTCGTGAAACACCCTGTATTTATATCCTTTACATTTAAAGGTTTGCCACAAAATAAGGATGGATCTGGTTGTCATTTGCCATCCGTTACTAAACGTAATTGATAAAATCAAACTTCTAAAAGTATTATCCATCTCCTGCAAACAAATCCGAGATAACAAAATCTGATATTTTTGAGACACTGTATCACACTGTATCGCGTTAAACACGTTCAACCTCTACCTTACGCCGCCCCGTATCTCCCGGCTGACGTCGGTACACTGCTACCGGTGTACCGGGGAGACGGAGCAAGGTGCAGGCCGTTTTGATATTTCTGCAGAGTGATCCAACTTATACAGGGTGAGTTTTTAGTAACGGCTCGTTCGATAACTCCGCTACTGTAGAAGATAGCGAAAAAAGTTGTATACAAAAGTTGTAGCCACGGATATGCTCCTTGCTCAGAAAATATTTAGATTTATACAGGGTGATCCATAACTACGTGGTGATGCAAAACATGCATTTTTTTAAATGAGATACCCTATATATTATTCCATACTCAAATTCTACTAATGATTTCCGTTCTTCCAATGTAGGGTATTGTTACATTATACAGGGTATTTCAAAAGTTATGACCATTTTTATATCCAAATCGCGGTCAAATGAACGTACTGTATATCAAAATAATAACACGAAAAGATTAAAAATATCCTCTAGTTTAAACATCGGCTATATAAAAAGCCCGTGACGCATTTTTGTATACAGGGTGATGTAGAATGCAAAATCCAGATTTTCTCTTTTCTTTTTAAATATAACCCCCAATATTTTATTATCCCAAAGAATTGCTTTTAATATGCTCTTTCATCTTTGTTTAACACTTGTTGTACCTACGTCCATCAGCTTCCGAGATATATCGATTTTTCGGTAAATTTAAAATATAGGTTCTATTTGTGTACTGAAATTTATTTATTTTGAGAAAGTACTATCTAATTTGTTTTTTTATTCAACGAACAACTAAATCATAAGGTCATCAGACTATTTGATGAAGTCAAAACCCTAAATCATCGACATAATACAGTCAAATATGCTGAGGAAACAATTTTGTAGGCGTGATGCATAATTACCAAGCAGATTTGTCAGGTAGGTTTTGAAAAATTGACAGTTTTCGTAACCTGCTCAATAATTCCGTACTGTGTGAAAAACTAGCTCTAAATATTAATTTTTCCATTGAGGGTGTTTAACAGAATCTTTGAGAAATTGTCTACTTGCCTCTAGAGTATATCAACTATGAACAGCAATATCCAGAACGGAGACACTCTAAAACTAATGCATTTGAAAGATTGAAGAATCGTTTTATTTGGACTGTGTCGTTTAATATTTCATAGCCTACCTGATACATCTGCTTGATAATTACGCATGACGTCTATAAAATTCTTTCCTCAGCACACTTGACCTATATTATCTCGTTATTTCAGTGTTTTGACTTGATAAAGTACTATTATGGCCTTATATTTTAGTCGTTTGTTAAGCAAAAATAAAATTTCATAGTATTTTCTCAAAATAAATAAATTTTAGTAAACAAATAGAAGGTATATTTAAAATTTGTAGAAAACTCGAAATATCCCAGAAACTAATGAACGCAGCCATGACAAGTGCTACACAAAGATGAAAGAGCATATTAAAATCAATTCTTTGGTATAATAAAATATTGGGGGTTACATTTAAAAAAAGAGAGAAAATCTAGATTTTGCATTCTACATCACCCTGTATACGAATATGCGTCACGGGTCTTTTTTATAACCGATTTTAAAACTAGAGGATATTTTTAATCTTTTCATGTAAAAAAAAATAATTTTTGATTCATTACTTTTTGATATACAGTACGTTCATTTGACCGCGATTTGGATATAAAAATGGTGATAGCTTTTGAAATACCCTGTATAATGTAACAATATCCTACATTGGAAGAATGGAAATCATTAGTAGAATTTGAATATAAAATAATATATAGGGTGTCTCATTTAAAAAAATGCATGTTTGCATCACCACTTAGTTATGAATCACCCTGTATAAATATAAATATTTTCTGAGCAAGGAGCGTATCTGTGGCTACAACTTTTATATACAACGTTTTTCGCTACCTTCTACAGTAGTGGAGTTATCGACCGAGCCGGTACTAAAAACTCACCCTGTATGTATTCCGTAAACTTTGCCATGGCCATTGTCTTATTTATTTATTTGTAGTCTCATCTGATCTCCTAATGATTAGTATACCTTAAGCTATTTATCAATCTGCCGTCAGCAACTATTATACCGTTTCCGGATCTATAATTTTTTATATACAAAATCCGAAACACCGAGTGTGAGACATACTGAGTGAAGCCACTTTTTATTTTTCTTTCAAAATTCGGTTAAAACAAGCTACGAAATCTTAGTTATATCAATCCAAATTTTCATCAAGTCTAGAATATCTGTTAGGTCAAACGTGTTCTGTCAAGGGGCTAATAGAAATTGTAGAGGTGGTTGGTGCAACAACGCTGATCTAACTTGACATACAGTTCTGGAGAGCAGAAGTGGGTGCCAAAGCTCACGCAATTTCGCTGAGTAATAATTGATCTAACGTTCACATGAGTTCCCATGAACGGTCAATTCTACTGAACGCAAAACTGCAAATGAGTTACTATACAGCCAGCTGTGTGTAGTGGAAAAGAGTATTCTCTAGTTGAGTGGTCATTTATAATTAGCTTACGTATTAACGATATTAGTGTTGACATAGATGAAGAGATAATATTGATTTCAAGTCCGTAGCTCATTTGTCTTTGGTTGTAGGTGTTTGGATAACATTAGAGTAGATAGCGTTAGAGATGTGATCCGGTTCATTGATCCGGATATTTAAGGTGATCTAACTGAACCGAACTCTAAATTGAAAGTCAACAGGTCAACGGGTCAGTCGGGTCACAAATCCGGCGACTTGTTCATTCAGAATCACAAAGCAGGATGGTACGTGCCACGGCGCTATACAGGGTATTAATTAGGTATGTTAACAAACTTTAACCACGAATAGTACTCCGAAAAATAGAAAGAAAATATCATATGAACATGGGTCCGGAAATGCTTCCTAAGTGAGCTACGCCCCTTTGCATGGGGCACCCTGAAGACGGTTTTCCCTCGATATTCTCGAAACCATTAATAAAAAAATTAGGTACGATGGGTAAACTTTTGACGCTGAATCTGATTCTGAATTCAGAATTTCATAATTTTAGTCAGAGGCGTATCATACGGGAGGTGTTAAGGGTAAAAATAAACCCATATTCTGAATGGTAATTTTTTGACATTTTGTATTTTAGAATGTGGTATCTCAGAGATTTCTACGTAAAAATGGTCTCTTGGTACATCTCGATAGGACTAACCGTTTTCGAGAAAAATGCAAATTATTGAATCGATGCATATTGTATTCAATGATTTGCATTTTTCTCGAAAACGGTTAGCCCTCTGAAATACCATATTCAAAAATCAAAATGTCAAAAAATCATCATTTAGAAAATGGGGTTATTTTTACCCTTAACTCCTCCCGTATGATACGACGCCTCTGAATAAAATTATGAAATTCTGAATCCAGAATCAGATTCAGCGTCAGAAGGTTACTCATCGTACCTAATTTCGTAATTTTGTTATGAATGGTTTCGAGAATATCGAGGGAAAACAGTCTTCAGGGTGCCACATGGAAAGGGGCGTAGCTCCCTTAAGAAGCATTTCGGGACCCATGTTCATATGACATTTTCTTTCTATTTTTCGGAGTACTATTCGTGGTTAAAGTGTGTTAACAATCTTGATTAACACCCTGTATGTCGGTCAGTCGATCTGACGATTGGCGATGTTCAGTTTTCGGTTCAGTGTTCTGCTGAAGCTAAATGATAGCCATAATGCCTAATATTCTGGGATCTGAATTTAAACGAATATTTAGATGGATATTTTAGGGCGAATAATAAATGAATATTTTTCGTGTATGATGAGTTGTGGCTGTTTATAGTAGGAACAAAAAATTACTTTTACGCGCCAAGAGTATATTTTAACAAATACCTACGAGAAACTCAAAACTAAATAATTATTTATTAAGCGATATCAAATCGAAATTTATAAAGAACAGTACTAATAAATATGCATCTTCTAGGTACATATTTATACAAAAAATAAATATCATCTGATATAAAAATGAAACAAATTAATAAATTATACATGAAGTGTACTGTACTGTACTGGCTCATTTCTGTTTGCACTGAGTACCCAGATTGGGCGGTTCTCTCGTGCTTCGGTCAAGATCGAAGGTGAACGATTGCATTCGCTAGTCGGGTAGTCGGGATCCGACTGACCCGTGAACCGGATCACTGTTCCGGACCTTTGAGGTTTTCTAGATCCGCTGATCCGCATCTTAAAAATGACCCGATATGCCCGTCTCTAGATAGCGTTGACTAATACGTATACTACTCGCAAGTAAAATTTAAACGCTTAGAGACAAATGGTACAATAATAAAAGAACCATTGCTATACTTAGTTTATAAAAAATACAACAGGTCAATGATTGGTTGGCCCTTCATGTTGACGAATGCACTCCTCTAGACTACGCGGCTTGCTCGTAATCTAGTTATTAATAAACTCTAGAGGTATAGCCTGCCAAGTTGCCCTCACAGCATGTTTCAGTTCAATCAGCGTGGTTGGACGATTGGACAAATTGCGAATGCATCAGTCCATCTAATTTCATACTTTTTCATTTGGCAATAACGCCGGTGATTGTGGAAGCCAGAGGAGCACCTTGACCTCAGCTTTCTGCAGGAACCTCATCAACATCTTTGCAAAATGAGGACGAGCATAATCTTGCTGGAAGAGGAGTCAGACACATGGAATGGCAACTAGTTCTAACGCCTCATTCACATAATGTTGGGCCGTAGATGTACCATGAATCACAAGTAAAGGTGGCTTGCTGTTTAATACCACCAAACCAATAGGACGGTGTACATACATAGCGATCAATAGCAATCTGGAAATCACGTCGTTCACCCCGTCGTCGTCTAATGGGTTGGCGTCCTTCGTGTGCCCCTAGACAAACCTAAACTCGTCAAGAAGTCCATCTATTGTCACTCAGGGTGCCATTGTCGGTGTTCTTTGCACCAACTTAACCATCGACGACGATGATTTGCAGTGAGTGGAAGCACTAGATATGGATATTCTTATCTTAAATTTTTGGAGCGCAAACAACTGTTCAGGAAAATGCGCATATTTCGCGGAGGTCCGCGGAGCCGTGAGAAAAAATCCAGAAGGGTTTTGGGTATCAAAAATCTACCAAATGAAGTCGTAATCGTTAATTACGATCCGCGAACTGTTTGCTTCAGTAGCCCACGCACTTGTCTCTTGTAATTAACAGGATATGCTAATCACGATGCCGAGAATTTAATACTACCGATTTCTTTCCTCACATTTTTCTTTTCCACACTGATGTCTCAGATTGTGTGACAGTTGATCTTTTGCCTCAGCAATCTAAAGTTTTAAACTATAAGCTCTAAATCTCCATATAGGTAGGGAAATACATGACGGGTGATATTTTTTTGGGTTATGACACTGATAATTGACCAACTGACCTCAAACGTTGAATCATGTCATTGCGGTAATTTTATTTAATATTCGAGCTACTGGATGTGATAGTGGAAGTTCGGTGGTGTGACAGGGGTATTTATTTGTTAACTGCTCCTTTTTTTTCTTTTTCTGGTTTGTGCTCGCGTTTGTTGTGTATCTTTTTCATATTGCGTCTTTTCTAATAACTGATGCAATTTTTAGTTCCCACACCGATAGGTGAGGGAAGTATTGTGATCGTGAAAATTTTTGGGATTTGAGATAACACCCTTTTGACCGTTTTATGATATCTACACAACGAAAATCCAGGACATTCACTTCCGTCGGTTTTAGATTTTTCGAGGTGAAACTGAACATCAAGGTTGTCGGAAATTTTGGATTTTTCTCCTCGGAGACTGAAACTCAAAACATCGGCCGGATTTGTAACCACCACACCAAATTATTATATACAATAGAAAAAATACAAGAAAATAAAAAATAAAAAAAATAAAAGATATGGAATTTTATGTTGATAAAAGCCGAATAACGATTGTGGACTCTTTGGGGTGGAACTGAAATTCAAGGGTATCGCAAATTTTCTCTTTCTCTCCTTGGAAATTGAAGCTCAAAACGTCGGCGGGATTTATAATCACCACCCTTAAATTAGCTACGATACGGAATTTCATATTGATAAAAAGTCGAATAATGATTTTAGACTTTTTGAGGTGAAACTGAAAATCAAGGGTGTTGGAAATTTTTTATTTTTCTCCTAGGAGACTAAATCAAAACATCGACGGGTTTTGTAATCACAACCCACAAATTATCCAGGATTTTAGACTTTTTGAGGTAAAACTGAAAATTAAGGCTGTCGGAATTATTGTTTTATTTTTGTCCTGGGCGACTGAAACTCAGAACATTGGCCAGTAATCACTACCCTCAAATTGTCCAGAATGCGGAAATTGATATTGATAAAAAGTCGAATAAAGATATTAGACTTTTTGCGAAATACCGCAGGCACTTCCTGAATGTTTCATCATCGAGGAAGTATGTAAGAAACTATTATAGTTCATTAAGTACACAGGGCTTTTTGCATCACAATAGACTGTGGCACCCGGCCCTAGAAGTTGAAGCAGCTAAACTAAACAAAAAAAAAGTCACCGTCCCGCGTGAAACGAGGCTGCAACTCAAAATGTCGGCCGAATTTATAATCCCCGCTGTTAAATTATCCAGGATACGGAAATTCATACTGATTAAAAGCCGAATAAAGATGTTAGACTTTTTGAGGTCAAACTGAAAATCAAGTGTGTCGGAAATTTTTTATTTTCCTCCTGGGAGACCGAAACTCAAAATATCGGCCGGATTTGTAATCCCCACCCTCAAATTATCCAAGATAAGGAATTTCATATTGACAAAAGGCTGAATAAAGGTTTTATACGTTTTGAGGTGGAACTGAAAGTCAAGGGTGGCGGAAATTTTTATTTTCATCCTAGGAGACTGAAACCTTAAGCATAGGCCGGATTTGTAATAACAACCCTCAAATTATCCAGAATACGGAATTTCATATTGATAAAAGCCAAATAAAGATTTTAGACTTTCTGAGGTGGAACTCAAAATCTAGGGTGTCGGAAATTTTTTATTTTTCTCCTGGGAGACTAAAACTCAAAACATTTGCCGGATTTGTAATCACCACCCCCAAATTATCCAGGATTAGGAATTTCATATTGATAAAAAGCCGAATAAAGGTTTTAGACTTATTGAGGTGGAACTTAAAACCAAATTTTTATTTTCATCCTATAGGAGATTGGTACCCATAACATCGACCGGATTCATATTGATAAAAAGCCGATTAAAGGTTTTAGACTTTTTGAGGTGAAACTGGAAATTAAGACTGTCAGAATTTTTTTATTTTTGTCATGGGCGACTGAAGCTTAAAACATCGGCCGAATTTGTAATCACCACCAACTTATCCAGAATACGCAATTTCATATTGATAAAAAGTCGAATAAAGAATCTTTGTGAAATACCGCATGTGTTATCAATTTGTTTGTTATATATATTAACTATCAAGTTTGACTACTCGATGGCGAGCAACAAAAGGCTATGTACTGTCCACATTATTTATACGGAGTTGAGGGATGGACATTAAAAGCTCGGACCATGTCACGTTTGGACTCTTTTGAGATGTGGCTATACAGACGCATATTAAGGATATCATGGACCGAGCGGGTAACAAACACTAGGGTACTAGAGATAGAGAGAATGAATAAAGATCACGAACTTTTAACCGCAATAAAATGACGGAAAGCACCATATTTTGGCCATACTTTTAGAAATAATAAGTACGAGTTTTTACAATTGATCGTTGAGGGAAAGATCGAAGGACGACGAGGGATCGAGCGAAAAAAGTTCTCCTGGCTTCGGAACTTACGCCATTGGTTTAATATCAGAGAGGCCTGCACAATCATTCGTTTAGCCCAAGTCAAAGAAGAGTTCCAAATGATGGTCGCCAACCTCCGCTGAGGAGATGGTACTGAAAGAAGAAGATATTTACTATTACAGTTCATTAAGTCCACAAAGCTTTCTACATCACAACAGATCTGTGCCACCCCGCCCTAGAAGTTGCTGCAGCTAAACTAAACAAAAAAAAGTCACCAACCCGCGCGAAATCCTCTGGGAGTAATTTGTCAAGCATGCTGATTGGAACCCACAAAAACACGACCCAATAAATAAATGATATCGTCTCAGGCCATTTACAGCCGTTTTATCGATCGACCGCGATGCTTTACAAAACACTTATGTAAAGCAGTTAAATTTATCAGTTGCAACTGAGATGATACAACCATATTAACAGATCAGATAAGGTACCTTTGGAGTCCGCATTCGTATACTTTTTTCTTTGCTAGGTGTATATTTTCATAATTAACTAGAGCGAATGCATTAGATCATCGCTGCACTAATTAACATATCAATTTAATTACTGCGGAGATACGAGAGAGAGCGTGAGTGGGAGTAGGATGAAAGAAACTTTCTGAATGTGATGACTCAGGCGGTAATTGAGTTATAACCCGTCAGCAGTGTCTTTTAAAGGTAGCTTTTTTTGATCAGCCTTTCGCAAAGCCTGACAGCCTATGGCGCTGTAAAAGCGCTGCAAAAGTATAAGTCGGTGCACTTTAGATTTGAAGCGATGCAGGTTGTAGCCATCGACCATTCCACAGCGTCGAAGTTCTCCAAACGAAGGAATTCTGGAGGGGACTGGTTCAGGGAGTAGGGACTTCGACCTGGTAAGGATGAGCCCGCAGAGTCTCTCTAGTGCTCCTCGTTTGGACGGCCTTCGGTGTTATTATCTGAGAGAGTTCACTCGAGCATCTACTGTGATAAAATCTGTGAAACAGGGACAGATCAGCTACCCTTCTTCAATGTTTTAGAGTGTTTGGAAGGTCCTTTGTAGGGATAGGCGAATCGATTAGTCTAATTGCTCCCTTCTGGATAGTGTCCAGAAGCCTTAGAGAGTGCTCCGCAGTGCATTCCCATACATTTTCATTTCAGTTTTATTGTAGCAAGTACAAATATTATCACTCTCGAAGGATATACCTTGTATGAGGGTACTACGGATTCACCAAGCCAAGTAGCTTTAGTTTTTTCTTAAATACTTCACTTGACTTGAAAGCTCAAGCTTTTGAAAGTTTGATATTTGAATTGACTTGATTTTCGATCTGAACTACTTGACTTGATATCAAGTAAAATCAAACTACTTGATATAACTTGCTATTGATCTGTCAAATGCGAATCGAAGTATTAAAATAGGGGAATCGCCGAGGTTACGACAGCAAGCAGGCACCCGATGACTTTAAAACTTTAAAGCCAACCGACACAGAATGGTCATTAATTGAACGAATTTTCCAGTACCTTAATGTTTTTAAGACTATTTCCATCATTTTTGCATTAATATGCTGCCCGATAGGCTAGATTCGTGGGCTATGAAACTTGACAACAAACCTGATCGAGATGAAACCGATGCACAGATTATAAATAGTATTCAAGCGGCAAGGGACAGTACTGAAGATATTTAAGAATGGTGGAAACGACACGAATGTATTTTTCCAAACCTTGCCGCAGTGGCCAAAGAATTTTTGGCAACGTCAGCTTATTCAGGTCCAGTTGAAAGGCAAATTCTAGAGCTACCTTAACTCTTACCAAAACAAGAAATCGATTAGGTGATAACTCCGTTAGAAGTCTTATGTGTCTCAAATCATGGATGGCAAATGAGAATATTAATTTTTTCTTACTTCTGTGTCATCGGCATCGATTGCTATGGTCATTAGCCTCGTGTTCTTTGTAGGCGCCACTCTAGGAACAGCACTGTTAATTAGAAGTCAACAGTGAAGGCTCAGGTGGGAATTCTTCGCTGAGCGTTTTTTATGGATATTTATTTTTGACTGAAAAGACCAGAAATAAATTTCCGCCTCTAACGAGAATCGAACCCGGGACCTTCCGGTCACGAGCCCTCGACTCTAACCACTGAGCCAACCCACCCCCATCTGAGTTTGTTGTTCTTCTATGTATTATTGTCAGAATTCAGAATATTTCGTATTTTTATTTCATGTTATTACATTCATTATTTAATTAAGTTTGTTGGAGTTTTCGTTTTTGGATGTTTTTTTTAAATAAAAGATTACATCTTTATATACATAGATTTTTACTGTTATTGCGTTTTGGCAGTTAAAAAGAATTATTTTTTCAAGAAAAATCAAGTAGTTAGCCTGAAAAACTTGATTTTCAAGTTGCTCGATGTGTAACTACTTGACTTTACTTGAATTTCGAAAACAAATACTTGACAAATCAAGTCAAGTAGCTTGAAAATCAAGTCGAGCCGTGAATCTCTAGAGGGTATTGGCATGACACGAACTTTACATTAATTTCACATAACTTATTACTCCAACCAGTGAAGCCAACCATTCCGCCCTTCTTACTGAAGCTGCAGATTGTGGGCATCTGGTCCGGTCATCCTTCGTTCTTCTTTCATGCATAACAAGGCTACAATAACTGATAATAGTTGCTCTGGTGTATACAGCTTCCTACAGCGGAATAAAACTGAACAAAACTCCAAACTTCTGGGATGTTGTTTCAGCAATACTGACGGCGTGGTCATGCCAGGTCATGTTGTTGTTGATGTTGATCCCCAAAAGCTTGACGGAAGGTGACTCGACTATTGGATGACCTTCCATTTCCAGAATTGGTAATACAATGTGAAACAATCGTGAGACAATCGACCTATGGCGCACTGATGATCGCTAGTAAGCGTGAAACAGCTGTCTGCGTACTGGTGGATTGACGCAGATATAGAGCAACCCTCGTATATCGACTTTCATATGCAGCAGCATATAGAACCGCGCTCTCTGGTGGCTAGACCGGACGCGCCGTGGCCTTCCACCAAGAAGTCTGCGATTTTCTTTGGTTGCCGTTACCTTCGGGTACCAGATGACGCAACGGCAGAACCTTTCTGTCATCTGCTCTCACATGTTTCACATGTTTATTAAACATGAAAATTCGGATGCTCTCTATTTCCGTCAATCGACCTATGGCGCACTGATGATCGCTAATAAGCGTGAAACAGCTGTCTCCGTACTGGTGGATTGACGGAGATATAGAGCAACCCTCGTATATCGACTCTCATATGCAGCAGCATATAGAACCCGCGCTGGCCAACGTAAGACTTGTTTGTAAGTGTTGTTGCCTGAGTTTTCTGTACGTTAAACTGTACTTTATTTACTAATCGCCACTTGACAATTGTTTTGATATCTACGTTGATCTGTGAGCCGTCCGCTACACTAGAAAAGAACTTCATTACCCTTCCGTTAGTCGCGTTTTCTAAAAGAAGGAGGAAGGCTTTCTGGTGACAAGTGCTACCGTTCTAGGACTACAAACAGGCCCTCTACACCTATCCTTATTTTAGTTGCCAAGTACAGTCCCCATTACGAAGGTCAAGATAGCGTTGTGTCTCACTCATTCTACATCTTCAGGTTCAAGGACCCTTGAACCTAGTATAGGCTTCCCGTGACAGCCTAGGTCTTCACAGTGACATAGAATGTGTGCCAAGAACTATTCCTCCTCACAGCGTAGACATGTCGGGTCGCTTGCTACCTCCATACAAATGACGTCTGCAGGTGTTATTGTCATATAGCAGGCCCGCCTTAGCCGCATTCTGCCTATAGCGAGAGACAGAACTGCTCCACCTTAGTCAGAAGCCCCAGAGTAAGTTCTCCAGCTTGACGGAGATATCCAGAAAGTCCTTTCTGCTGCCAACCTCACAGCCAGCACTTGACCCTCGCTTTACGAGCGTGTCCATCGTTTTATTACCGCAAACTCCAGCACGACTCGGCACCTACGAAACTGATATCTGAAGGCTTCCGTCAATCCGCCTCCTATGCCACTGAATTTCATAAATACGAGAGGCAGAAGCTGATATCGCGTATATTTCTACTTGAAATACCGTGATGCATCCTCCAAGAGAGATGGAGGGCACTGCAGTCCTTAGCTCTTGTCGGTTAATGAGCTGTGTATACCAGACTAGCCCTCCCTCCTCAAAAGGCCACCAAACGCTTGACACTCACTCTTTCCTTGTATGATACTTCACCGTAAATTTGCTCAACAGTTATACTAACACGAGTCATGCACTGAATTTTATTCATCTTTGCCTTGATTGTTTTCATGCTTATAATGACCATCACACTCATGGTCCTTATAAGAAGGACGGCCTTATGATTGTTATTTGGGGCCAGGAACCATCTTGAGAGTCGAATACCAGTTTACACCCACAACCCTTTTACATGTCCATAACGAATTGTGTGCCTTATTGACTTTACGTTATACATATTGTCTCTAAGTCAGTAACCAAAGAGGTACTGTGGAACACAGAACCACATACCAACTTAGAACTCAACTGAAAGCCTCCCTGCCAGACTGCGACTGGAATGGAGGGCCTCTAAGAGTCTCAACAGGATTAGATGCCAAACGGGCAGACCTGGGGACAACCTAGTGAGATGGGGATACGCTGAGGATGATTTATGCACTTGCGGAGAGAACAGACGATGAAGCATCTCCTCTGTTGCCCATCCTTGAATACACCTTGCACAATCCAGGACCTATGGGAAGCAAATTACCCGGCAGTGCAGTGTGCGAGATATCTGACTTGTCACGTCTGTGATCGTCACATATGTTTTTTTTCCTTTTTCGAAAAATTAGCTAATATTAATACTAAGAATAACATATATAAAAAAATAAAAAAGTTTAAAGAGTAAAAAAAATACATCAAACTAAGCAACTAATTCGAGTGTAGCTCAGATATGTTTAAATAAATAAGTTTCGAGTCTAGAATTACGCCTAGATATTTTACTGATTGGGAGAGTTCAAGTAATGGTCCAAAGAAGGTGACTGGTTTAGACAAGCGGTCTCAATTTGTAGCCCATCTTTTATAATTGAAATCCCGTATAAAATAGTTTTATAAAAAATATTTTCTGTACATTGGTTCGGATTATGACGTTTGTTATCCATATGACACAAATAACCATCTCTGTACTCTCGGGGTTACTTTGATTGCATTAAAGTTTTGAAATATCAAACATACAACACTGGGTATATTACCTGCATTTTTTGAGGCGAGTATGTTTTTCCATTGAGCTTGAACCTGAACAGAGCTGCTTTGATCATATTACGCAACACCTATGGCTATTTTATACCTGGATCAAAGGCTTTTAGCAGCTTTGCGACAATTAACTATACTAATAGACATTGAATTGGAGACGAAGTCACTTGCAATGACTAAATTAGAAATAAATGCAAAGGTTAAGTAAACAATTCAATATTGCTTAGGTGCACATATATAGGAATTATCGACAAGTGGTAAATTACGCAGTCAGATAGCTGACATTTAAAAATTGGAACAAACGCATGCACTTGGCATTGAGATCTGTAAAATGATTGCAAAGTAGCCTGATTAAGTGAAATAATGCCATTAAGTATATTACTTTACATTTCAAAATTCTTTAAGTAGTTCTGACGCACCTTAGACGTATTCGTAACCATCAGCAACTAACGAAAATACATTGTAGCTTATAAGTAGATTTTGTTTTTTTCAAATTTGTGATCCCAACACTTTAAAACGTTCAGAGTTACATACATCTAAAGTCACAAAAATTGGCTAAAAACTTCGAAATAGTAGTAGCGATGGGAAAGCGAAACCAACCAAGTAGGCCATCTTTGGCCCTTTTACCTCTTACGGAAGTCCGACCATCTGGCTGAATATTGTGAGTCCTCCCCGAACTCCTTCGTACCAAATATCTGAAGTTGCGAGACACATCACATCTTCCCAGGAAGTGGAACGCTGTCCTCTTCCCAGCAACTGGACCAGATGGGTTCCCCTAGTACTCCCTTTAGTGGCGAATGTCCGTTGAGCCGGTGTTGGTCAGTGATGCCCCACCAAAAGGTTGAGCGTATCTCTGTTTCTATTATGAAACTATCACGTTTGGCCCTTATCAGAGCTCGCTATAAATCTCTTAGCTTGTCTGCAGTCATCTCTTTCTAACCAGCATCTAAAGCAGATGGGGTTCTCCTATCACTCTCAGGAGCAACAAATATCTATTCATCCGGCAGTGGCGAGTGAGGACCCCCTCCAAGAGGTTGAGCATCTCTTTGCCTCCTTAAGAAGCCATAGCGTTCGATTCTTATCAGGACCCGCTATAAATATTTTAGCTTGTCTGCAATCATCTATCTCTCTTCTTCTTCTTAAGGTGCCATCTTCCTACAGAAGGTTGGCTGAAACTTCGGCAAATCGTTCTCTATCTTTCGCAATTCTAAGTAAAGTATGTGTATTCGGACGAGTCAAGTCTCTCAAAATCTTCAGCAATAAACATTGTCTTCTACCCGGACCTTCGTTTACCCTCGACTTTGCCCTCCATTATTAGTCTCAAGAATTCATATTGTCCCAAATACCTGTTCTTTCGATTTTTAATTATTTCTAATAGCTCTTTATCGGTATTCATTCTTCGACGCATTACCCACATCTCGAATGCTTCTAGTCGCTTCGTCGACCGGATTCCCAGTGACCAGGCGTCAGTTCCATACAAAGGTACCATCAAAATCGTGATCGTTTCTCTGCCTTTATTCATAGCGTAGGTCATAGCATTTGACCATTATCAGGGCCGTCTATGAATCTTTTAGCTTGCCTTCAATCATCTCTCTCTAACCTTCTAGGCCCAGTCGTCCGAGAAACATTCAACTGACGCCTGCTAATTCCTAAGCATCGGATCTTCGCTGATGAAATGGCTGCCAGTCCCGGGTTGTCAAAGTACTAGACCTAATATTGTATATTAAATCTGCTGTTCCAGTTGTTCTTTTCCTACCAGAATCTGAAACAGATAGGGTCCCACACCACCCTCAAGAGCGACAAATGTCTATTCAGCTGGCTATAGTCAGTGAGAGCCCCACCAAAAGTTGAGCGTCTCTTGGTCTCTGCCAGTGAGAACCCCCACAGAGTTAAAATCTCTAGAGGGAGCCTAATTTGAATATTGGCCAGCCAACATCTATAGCGCTATTGCCACTCTTCTTCGTCCGCTTCCAGTTTCTTCAAAATCTGGCAGTTTCCGCAGTTTGAACACAAAGTATTTAACTGGGTATTTAACTATACATTCCAATATACTTGCAATGTAACTGATTTACGTGAAGATAATTTGTATTGATTTAATGAAATCTCAAAAATGGTAAATTTCATGGCGGAATGTCGCAATAACTCCTAATATGTCATAAATCTAGCAACCTACAATCGGCATGCCCTTAAGCTGTCATGTGGCTGTGATTGTAGTTGTGATTATTGCGTGTGTCGAGATTTTTGTGATTTTAGTGTATATTTTACTGACTTTGTGACTATTTGTGGTGTGAATTAAATTATTTATGAACAATATTGTCATAATTGCATGATGAGACAACATAAAAAGTGCATAGTTTGCTGTAATAGCGACGAATCGGTGAACACTTCTTATCATAGGTGAGTATAAGGTTTGTTTTAGTTTTCAGTAGCGTAATATATGGGGATAACTGGGAAAAAAATTAACATCACTCCAGTTTGAGGAATAATAATGGTTGTTTAATGTATGTTATGTGCATCTGTGTAGCTCTCCTTCGAATATAGTGATGAGAAACAAGTGGCTTGATGGATTACAGCTGAAAGCAGAAGACATAACTGATCATTCAGTAGTGTGCTCCCTGCATTTTCACATGAAGCTGATAAAAACTGGCAATTTTAATATAAAGTCTCACACTACTGGTAATGCCCTCAAGCTGTCAAAATTTCCGTTATATGCTGGCTGGTCAGCGACCTGTGCATTTTGTTATTTACACTCCCTCTATAGATGTTAACTCTGTGCGCTCGGCCCTTATCAGGGCCCTCTATGAGTCGTTTAGCTTTCCTTGCGGTCATCTGTCTCTAACAAGGATTTCGCCAGTTCCTTGTAGGCCCAGTCGTCCAGAGAAACGACTTGTCGCCTGCTAAGTATCGGTTCTGGGCTAGTGTAAGAGCTGCCGGCGCCCATTGCGGTATAGCTTGGAAAGAATGCGAGGCAAAAGAATGCGGAGAAAAAATAGGACTGTTATCAGATGAAATACAGTTCACGATCTGCTTTCAGTATTTTCCTATAATGTTACTGAATGATGATAAAAGTAGTCTACAATATGTATAATACATGTACTGCAATATTTTCAATTAAAATATATAGTTATTAAAGAACAACAGTATAAATATTTCGGAACAAGAAAAAGGTTAAAAAGTATTTGAGATAATCTGCTACTTCCGGCAATTTCGTAGGTTGTCGTCAGCTGAATCGCTGGAGCCAGTCGCTTGCCTGACAGTGGGTGGTACTTAAAACTAACAGGCGTATCGATCAGGGTATTCAGCATTGAGCTGTGGTATTGAGCGAGTGATTGAGAGAATGAAGTCGGAAAAAGGAAAAGTTGTCCGTGGCCAGGCGAGAGAGATTGTGCGGGTGTTAGCGAGAGAACGATTTCAAAAATCAGAAAAGAAAATACAGAGAGGAATAGAACGAATCTGCAATAACAGCTGTCTTCGCCAGGGAAAAAGAGACTTCTGTACTAGAAAAGGTGGAGAAGGCGGATTTTTATATGATTTCCAAAACTATAGAAAAATTCTACTGTGAACATAAGGTGCCCACATGCCGCAAACTATTAATCAAGGTACGCGAAGAAATAGAGTTCTCGTATAGCAGATAATCTTTGAGGCTGCTGCTGAAATCTAATGGCTTCTACTGGCGCAAGTGTCAAAATGAAAAAAAAAAACTATTGATGGAGAAGCCACATATTGTGCACTGGAGGTACAAGTATCTAAGAAGCAACAAATATCGAGAATAAGGAAGGAATATCATCTATTTGGATGAAACATGGGCAGATAATGAACTTGCATTCCAAAAATGCTTCTTCTAGTACCTTTCTCCCTTTCCGCGTCATCGGTCTCTCGCAATCGCTGCCCGGTCGAAGTCGCGCAAGGTCATTTAAAGGACACGAACAATTGGACAAAAAAGTCTACGTAAGCCGCATTGCTGGTAGTTGTATATGCTGTGTATCTCTCTGTATGTAAACAGAGGCACGTCCAAGTAGTTTACTTAGCCTGTTAATGTCTTCAAATACACCCATTACATGGTGTTATCTTTATTCCAACGTCTTTATTACCTTACATTACCTTATCTACTACCTCTATGACTGTTTCCCATCTATGGGCGAGGATCTGTAAAGAAAGAAATATGATTTTAGTATGGACGAAACATATAATTTAGATATCTACGTATGTAAATATGATGGCTGGGTAAAACTTATAAGATTCATTTTACGAGTACCTACTTAAAAAACTGGTATAAAATCGACAGATTGCTTGTTGCAATTTGCATGGTATGTGCATTAGCATTAGGATTACCTCTGTATGAAACAAGTAGCACTCATTATCAGAATGCTAGTATAGGTTTATTGTGTTGTAGCTGTAGATAGTAAGTACTGCCATCTTTTAAATAGGTTTCTTCATATTTACACTGAAACGCTTATCTTAGCATTTGGTATTCCATAATTTGCAGCAAGTAATACTTATCAATTCGTTGTTGGTGGACTTAACACACAGGAAACCCTGCTATCTGCTATGGGTCCCCGGACAGATTGGTATACCGAATAACGAGAGGGCAGACCGATTTGTTGATTAGTTTGTCTCCCGTTGTTTTTGGTTGTTTTCTGTCGCTTTCGGCTGTTTTCTGTTCTTCTCAAGTGTTTCTGGCTGTTTTCTGTAGTTTTCGGTTGTTTCCGGCTATTCTTTGTTTGTTTTCTGTTGCTTTGGCCTATTTTTTGTCGTTTTTGACTGTATTCTTTTGTTGTGCGTTGTATTCTGTTGTCTTGTATCGTTTTCGTCTGTTTTCTCTTCTGCTCGGTTGTTCTCTGTTGTATTTGGATTTTTTCTGTTCTTTTTGGATCTTTCTATTATTTTTAGCTGTTTTCTGTTATTTTGAGCTGCTTGTGTCGTTTCCGATTGTCCTGTTGTATTTGGCTGTCCTGTGTTCTCTTGTGTTGACTTTGGTGGTTTTCTGTTGTTTTAAACTGTTTTCTGTTGTTGTATGTTGTATTATGTTGCGTTGTGTCGTTTTCTGTTGTTTTAGGTAGTTTCTGGTGGCTTTCAGTTGTTTCTGACTGTTTCCTACTTATTTTTTTGTTTTGAGCTGTTTTCTGTTGCATTCTGTTGTATCTTTTTCTGTTGTATTCTTTTGGTTCCATTGTAGTCTGTTGCATTATAGTGTTATATGTTATTTTTTCTAGTTATCTGTTGTCTTCCATTATTTCCTGTTATTTTTGTCTTTTTTCTGTCGTTGTCGGCTATTTTCTGTTCTCTTTGGTTGTTATGTGTTGTTTTTATTTGTTTTATATCGTTCTCGCCTGTTTTCTGTTATTTTCAGTTATTTTTTATTATTCTCTGTTGCTTCTGGCTGTTGCATTCGGTTGTATTTCATTCTATTCTGTTGTTTTGTCTCATTTTCTGTTATTTTAGGTTGTCTTCTATGGTTTTCGGTTATTTTCTGTCATCTTCGGCTGTTGTCTGTTCTTTTCAGTTATTTTTTATTCTTTTTGGCTGTTGTACTCGGTTGTACTCTGTTATATTCTGTTCATCTTTCCTATCAGGTCATAAATACTTTGGTATCTACACAAAAAGTTGAATATCATCCAGTCTATTTTGTGCGGCTACTTTGGTGCCGAGAACACTCCATAACACACCGCTGTGGTCTGTAAGAGATGAGTGATATCGGGATCAGAGTGAAAGGAGCAAATCGATAGTGAACTAGAAGCTAAAACCATGATTGCAGAGATGATTGGCAGCAGATGGAAATGGTTTAAAATCAAAACTTTTATCAGCCATGTCATAAAAACAAAAAGGGAGGAAGAAGTGCTATTTTGAGGAGAAGAAGAAAGAACGAAAAAATCGTAAACCCGAACTTCTAACCATCTGGGGTAGGGCTCAAAAATAGTTAGCGTATAACACCAAAGTTACCAGAAGACTTTGAATAAAATAGGGATATCATTTATGTAGAAAAATCTGGGGGTGCTGTTCAAAACAAAAAGTTGAGGACAAGTTTTCGGGGATGACGTGCAAAAATGCATGGTATGATAGACCCCATAGTACCTTCAGAATACCACTCAGTTCTTGCTTGAACCGTTTTTTGTTACGAAAATATCACGTGTCAAGGAAATTCTGGGACGCCCGTCCCAGGACAAATGCCGAAAAAAGAAATCGCATTTAGGTTTCGGAAGTCTGTATTAAAAGGAATTATTCTTAAATTCACATTTGTTACAAAGCAATCAACTTTTGTGGTTTTCTTGTAAAGATAATTGAAAAGTATGTGGGCCATATTACTAAATCTGAACTTATTATCTACTTTATATCAAAATATAGAGACAATAATTTGGTGAGGTTACACTCTCAGGCTTTTTAATTTAATTAGGAACATTTCAACCCTTCAATTATTGATAAACATTTAATTAAAACGTATCACAACAAGTCAATGCCACTAATTATTTGCTAAAGTTTTCAGTTTTTCCTGGTATACGGTGGATACTCAATGTATTGAGGTGTTTAAAATTTTAGTGTCATTTTACTTTCCACACAGATATATGGGGGGAGTATTGTGATCGTGAAACTTTTCAACTTTGATATAATACGCTTTTTGGGCGTTTTTGTGATACCTGTCTGTGTGTCGGTCTGAATTTCTACCTGCCAGTCTGTCTGTTTGTTTTCCTAGCCTCGTAATCTCAGTAACCGCTGTATGGATTGTATTAAAATATGGGCAGAGATATGCTGTGGGGCCAGACGTGTGGTTGGGCGGCGGAGTAATTATTAGCAAAAAACGAAAAATATCAAATATTCCTCAAACTTCGTTTTTATGAGTTTTAGGAGTACCTGGTCATTCTCTATTTTTTTGGTGAGGGTGAATTGGGGTGGTTGAGGGTGTGGGATTGTAGGGCCATAGGAAATAGGTAAGAGCAAAGACGGAAATTAGGAGAAAAGACGGCTTGTTGCCTTAATGATGTGTCAGTATCCAGGATGTTTCCAGGGTAACAAGCGGTTCGCCAAACCACACACTTGTTCTTTTGCGTGCACAGTTCAACGCTTCGATTAAAAAAACCTCTTTTGTAGTGGATCAGAGTGACCGTCGAGTCAACCATACGGTCAAAACGGGAAACAGCATTTGGCGCCGTGAAACAATGGCGAAACCAACAGCCAGTGATGAAACCACCCAAAAGGCGTTCGTTAAGACCGGCGTGGCGCCTGCAATACAAACTGCAAAGTCGCACTGAAGCTGAAGGCACGCATTTACATGCAACGAGTGCTCGGTGTGAACACGTAATAAATATGAAAAGCGCGTTTAATAAATATGATGATTTATCGGTCTTGGCGTCGTAAATAATGGTAGCTAAAAATGGCGGAATCACCCACTCACACATTCATAATTGTACAATTAAAGATAATTAATTAATACAAGCTTTTAATTTATAGTTCTCTGTACATCACCTCGCCACGCCACCACTTTATGATTTACTGCTTTGGGAAGAAAACGAAAGAGGGAGGAGTTCTTGCCGTGCCATGAGGATTTATACTGCACTGAGAAAAAACAGCCAAGTTAGCGAAGCAGGAGGGACGATTTTATATCACCCTCTGATCTTGCGCTATTTACAGATGGCTCCAAGTCTGAACTGGGGGCAGGAGCGGGAGTAGTGGGTACCAATCCAAGAGATGAAATTTCAGTAAACCTTGGGAGGTATACCACAGTTTTCCAAGCAGAAATTATTGCCATAGAGCTGGGAGTCAGGGAACTAATCAAAAGGCCCCTGACAAGAAGATATATAAAAATCTTTTCAGACAACCAGGCTGCATTGAAAGCACTGTGCTCCAGTCGGGTTGATTCAAGACTGGTATGGAGCTGCATGCACCTCCTCAACAAACTCGGAACGGGAAACAGGGTATCCTTGATTTGGGTTCCGAGTCACTGCGGAGTGGAAGGCAATGTATTGGCCGCTAGCAAAAGGAGGAACTGAGTCTGTGTTCACAGGACCAGAGCCATTGGCGGGCATTGCAAAAAGTACCGCTAAAAAGACCATCTCGGACTGCGCAGTGAGGAAAGCACTCCTGAACTGGCGAGATACACCAGGGCTATTGCACTCGAAGGTATTTATAAGATACCCCTCGAGTCAGGCCCCCCCGAGGATCATGTAAGAATCAAGGAAGTTTCACCCTTCACGTTGATCGCCTTCGTAAAGAGGTGCGGACTGTACGGTGAACTTTAAAAAGGTGTGTGCCACAATAGACACAATTGAGTCGCAGTGGAAGGAGGCAGCTCTGCCCCACTCACTTTCAACCTAACCTAACCTAACCAAGCACTTATACAAAATGTCAAAAAGGCACGGCAGTAGCAAGTTGAGATGAGATTTTTTAGCTTTGACTGACTCACTGAAGTCACTGAAGAGAGCTTATGCAGAGCCTCTGTCTGTCTGTCCGTCCGTCCGTCTATCCGTGTGCAAAAGATAGCCGAAACTACAGATGCTAGAGAAAAACTAAATACAGATTCGGAATTAACAAGAAAAAGAAACAGTCCGGGAAAAATCCGGATTTGTCAACATCGCTTCCGGTTTAAAAAAATAAATTAAATTACGACTGTGGGGTGGGTTGGCCCAGTGGTTAGGGTCGAGGGCTCGTGACCGGAAGGTCCCGAGTTCAATTCTCGTTAGAGGCGGAAATTTATTTCTGGTTTTTCCAACCAAAAATAAATATCCATCACTGTTGGCTTCTAATTAACAGTGCTGTTCCTAAATGGCGCCGGGAAACACTAACAAAGCCTAGCCAGAACACGAGGCTACTGACCAAAGTAGTCGATGCCGATAACACAGAAGTAAAAAAAAAATTACGACTCAAGAACAGGCAGCGTGGCCGAGCAGTTAAGACGCTAGGCACCAGTCCGAAAGGGCGTGGGTTCGAATCTCACCGCGGTCAACAACTTTTTTTTAAACTAAATATTAAATTTGTTGATTCATAGTCCCAAAAAAATCCGATTTTGTCAATATATTGAAAAAATTGAATTTTTATACCAAAAAATTCCACAGTGAGAGCGCTGTTTGAATTTACTCAAGTAATTCTTTACCTACTTTTATTTATAATATATTCAACAACAATGCATTTAAAGTCACTTAGAAATGTTGTTTGAAGTTAGTAGACAAGATAAATGTTTCAAAAGGTCTGTTATCAGCATCATGTGTAAGGTTATGGAAACCGTCATTAATTCACAGATCCTGAAATACCTGGACAACAATAACATCATAAATGGTCGCCAGTATGGCCTCCGTAGGCGTGGGTCTACGGGTGACCTCCTGGTCTACGTAACTCACTTATAGAACAGAGCAATAGAAAACCACAGCGGATCCTGTGTCGTTGCACTTGACATATCAAAAGCCTTCGGTACAGTGGGGCATGAGGGACTTCTGGTTAAGCTTGGTGCTTATGAACTGCCACCCGGCCTGTGCCAGTGGCTAAATAGCTTCTTGAACGACAGATCACTGTAGTCGACGGCTATTCATTAGACGTATTTTCAATAGGAGTTACCTTGAAGGCCGAACACAAATTGTAAAAATTAGTCATAATCAGGTGGATTATATGTCTGAACCTCTTATTACTTCCATAGGCGTACCGCAGGGGAGTATACTTGGCCCGCTACTATTCATCTTGTTCATAAATGACGTTACGACTGAACTTTGTGATTCTTTTGTTACACTTTTTGCTAATGATACTTCCATTTCAGCTAAAGCCAGGAATATCGGAGATCTAGCTAATAACCTTTCTTGCTCAGCCGAGAAAATGGAACAGTACTGTGCGAGGAATGGGCTGATTTTGAATGATTCTAAGACAGAGCTTATTAACTTCTCCCTCACTCAAATTGATTATAGTATCCGCGTAAGCTTCAATAACACGTCAGTTATACAGAAGGACGCTGTCAAATTTTTGGGCATTATGGTTGACTTAAAACTAAGTTGGAGAAATCATATCGACACCATCATCAATAAAATATCAAAACACTGTTTCGTGCTTTGGCGGATGAGACAGTTCTTGGACTTCAATATCCTTAGGATGTACTATCTTGCCTACGTCCACTCAGTACTGAACTACTGTGTGATATGCTGGGGAAATAGTGCATATGTGCAGGAATTGTTTCTAGTCCAAAAGAAAATCATACGAACTATGATCCACAGTGACATCAGAGTATCTTGCAGAAACTTGTTCAAATCACATAAAATCCTCTGTACATCAACGAGCTGCTTGAAATGACATAAAATCCAATCTACACCTTCGCAGACGACATATCGCGTATGGAACCAGGCAAGCCACTATCACCCCAGCAGACGGTTCGTCGGCGATAGCAACATGCCCCACAGAACAACGTAGATATCAAAACAATTGTCGAGTGGGGATTAGTAATTAAAGTAAAGTTTATCGTACAGAAAATTCAGCCAACAGTACTAACAAAGAAATCTCACATTGTCTTTCCAACTGTGGAAAAGGAGGGTCACCCAATAGTTGAGTTACCTTCCGTCAAGCTTTTGGGGATGTCCTGGCATGACCACGTCGTTAGCATTGCTGAAACGGCATCCCACAAGCTTGGAGTTTTGTTCCGCTGTACGAAGCTGCTGCTCTAAAAGGCAAGAGGATGCGCTCCAAAGCACTCTCTAAAGCTTCTGGTACTATCCAGGAAAGAACAATTAGAGTAATTGATACGCCTAACCTCACAAAGAATATCTACAGTCTAGAACATCGAACAAGTGTGGCTGATCTTTCCCTGTTTTACAGATTCTGTCACGGAAGATATTAGAGTGAGCTCTCCTAGATAATAATACCAAAGGCCGCCCGAAATAGGGACACTAGAGAGGCTCTGGAAGTTCATCCTTATCAGGTCGAGGTTCCTACTCCCCGAACCAGTCTCCTCCAGCATTTCTTCCTTTGGAGAACTTAGACGCTCTGCAATGAGCTGCCGGGGAATCTGTTTCCCGACGGTACAACCTGCAGCATTTCAAATCTAACGTGCACAGACACTTATCCTCTCAGACTGACTACAAAAAATGTTCTCAGAATCTATATTTCTGCTAGTATCATTCACTTAGAAATGTTCAGAATAAGCTTCAAGCCCTCAGCAATTTGCTAGAATTTATGTATAAACAAAAAAAAAATGTTTCTACCTTATTAAGCAGACCTTTAGAGGTAAAGTTATGAAATATTCTGTCATTCAAACTGCAATTTGAAAATCGCCTATATAATCGCAATAAAAAGTTATATTTTCGTGCGTTTTTGTTTTCTATTCAAACAAGTTAAGGTACATACATATTCTAATTTTCTCGAAAACGAGAAAATCAAATGTCAAAGGTACTTCAGCATACCTTGAAAAATTTCTAAGGGGATTATCCAGGGGGGGAGAGGATAAAAGGCGATCAAGTAGTTTTTCGTTAAAAAGTTGTCCCCCTTGCCAAATCTTTTGACGTGTCTCAACGTTTCTTTTTCCTTTAGTCGGCGGTTTTCGAGAAATCTGGGGTGGGAAGTTTTGTCATGTAAAGACCTCACTTGTTTTCTAAATTACATTCATACAATTTTAGAAGGTGATAGTTAAGACCTTAAAAAAAAAGTTTTTTAATGTGCAAAATTATACATTTTTTAAATATCTGTAGTTCAACAATGACAATTGGAATGGCGGTGTAACTATTGGCGGAAGCAAAATATCCAACTTAAGATTTGCTGACGATACAACCCTTATTGCAGATTCTCAGGAAGAACTAGTAGCTCTATTAAACATCTTAGAACAACAATTGCAGCGTATGGTCTTGGTACTAACTACAATAAGACCAAGGTTATGACCGTAGACAGAGAGCATGATAATCATCGAGAAATAAAGTCAATAGGCCGTTGTGAAGTAGTTCAAAGTTTTGTATACCTCGGTTCTTTGATCGAAAATTTGGGTACCTGTGAAAATGAGATTTGACGGCGCATTCAACAGGCACGTGTGGCCATGTCAAGGCTTACTAAAATATGGCGTGACCATAATATCACTAAAGCTATAAAAATGTCGCTGGTTCAGTCTCTTGTGTCCTCCATATTTTTGTATGCCTCGGAAACTTGGACTGTTGAAAAGGCAGATCGAGCTCGCATAGATGCTTTTGAAATGTGAACATGGAGGAGAATGCTCAGAGTTCCTTATACCGCCCATCCAACTAACCTTTCTATACTGGATGAGCTCGGTAATCCAAAGAGACTATCCTCCGTTGTGTCAACGAGAATGCTTACATTCTTCGGACATATACACAGAAGCGATAATATGGAGAAACTTGTAGTTCAGGGTCATGCCCCGAGTGGGCGGCGCCGTGGCCGTCCCCCTACACGCTGGGTGGATACGACGAAACAGTTGCTGGATATGAGTATCAAGAGCGTCGCTAAACTGACAGTAAATCGGGAACGATGGCGAGCTACAGTTCTCAAAACTATTGATAATATTCGTGTCGGCAATACTCTAGTTCCCACCTAATGCGTTTTACGAGTTCACAACGTGTCTGTTAAGACATTGTGACTATGATGATGATGAGTTCAACAAACAAACACGATATCACAACAAGGCTACAGTGATGCCCTAGCGCAAACTTCATTCTGTAATTTGCTTTTTGAACTGTTACTGTACGTTTAAAGACAACGTCAGGAGCTTCTACATGCGAAATGCATTTTTATTGGCGACCTTTGGACCTTGCCTTTAGACCTTTGGTCTTACCTCCCCTTATTTTAGACACACATATGCGAGAAAGGAAACATGAGACTACGCCTCCCTGCTAACATGAAAACACGTATTTTTCTTAAGGAGAAGATGATTGTTTAACACGAACTTTCAGATTTTCTACCGGTGTATGATTTTTTCTGTCCACCAGTATACCTACAACTCCTCATAAGCATTCGCCAGTCGAGCAATTCCTCATGCTGTTTCTTGCAGAAGGCAGAAATATTGCCCATTGTGACCGCTAACAACTACGCATAGAGATTTATCTTTTAACTACTGCACACCGAAGATTAAAACTGTTGTATTGTCTATGGAAGTGCAACGGATCCTGCAAAAACGATAACGACTAACTGCGAAAGGCAATCGCCATTTTCCGTTTTAGGTTTATTGGTGTACGTTACGATACTGGGAAAGAGAAAAGAAAGCTAATTGTAGAGCTAGCAGTGGACGATCGTAGTAGTTACACCGGTACAATAAATTATCAGATTAAGTATCATTTTGGATGTCGTGAATATTAAGGAATGGGGTATTATTAAAAAAAATATTTTATTTTTTATTTTATTTCTTCTTCTTCTTAGAGTGCCATGCAGATTCCTGCGTAGGCGTCCATCCTCTTCCTATCAAATTTCTCTATTCACAGCTGCATTTTGTATTTCTCCGAGGCTTCTCATTCCTGTCCACTGCCGAATGTTTCTGAGCCAGGATAGTTTTTTTCTTCCTATCCCTCTTTTTCCTCCTTCGATTTTACCTTGGAGTACCAGGCGTTGTAACTGATAACGTTCTCCCCGTATAACGTGTCCCAGGTAGGCTATTTTTCTTGTTTTAATTGTGTCGAAGAGCTGTCGGTCTGTTAGTTCAGCTCTTCGGAGAACTTTTTCATTTGTTACATGGTCTACCCAGGGTATTTTTAGCATCCGTCTTAAGATCCACATCTCGAAAGCTTCAATTTTGTTGATCGTGGTTGCTTTCAATGTCCACGCCTCCATTCCGTAGAGCAGAACTGACCAGACATAACATTTTACCATTCTGTATCTGAGGCTGAAGTTTAAGTTTTTGTCAGTGAGAAATTTTTTGAGTTTTAGAAACGTTATTCGTGCTTGTTCTATTCTGCACTTTATTTCCTGGTCTGGATCCCATGTTTCATTGACCATGCATCCTAGATATTTAAACTGTGAGACTCTTTCAATGTTTTTTCCATTTATTTGTATCTGGGTGTTTGTTGTGTTATTTCTACTGATCACCATAAACTTTGTTTTGTCGATATTAATTTTAAGGCCTAGATTTCTACTCGCCTCAGTGACTCGGTTTAGTAGGATCTGGAGATCACCTGCATTGTCTGTTATTATGGCAGTGTCATCTGCATACCGGATGTTGTTTATGGGAATTCCGTTTACCTTTATGCCAATTGAGTTGTTCGAAACTGCCTCCGTAAATATTCTTTCCACATATAAGTTGAATAACATTGGGGATAAGATGCATCCCTGTCTAACACCTTTTCTTATTTCAAACGCTTGTGTTGTACCCGCGTTGTTTAGTCGGATCTCTGCTTTTTGGTTCCAGTACAGATTACCTATAAGTCGTATGTCTTTTCCGTCTAACCCTATATCTTTAAGATATGATATGAGGATGTCATGTTTGACGTTGTCAAATGCTTTCTCATAGTCGATGAAGCATATGAAAACATCTTTTCTTTGGTCTTGGCAGTTCTGCACCAACGTTTGCAGGGTGAATATAGCTTCTCTCGTTCCGAATCCGTTTTTGAAACCAAATTGGCTGATTCCACTTGCTTCCTCGCATTTTTTGTATAGTCTTGTGTGTAAGACCCGTAGGAACAACTTTAAGAAGTGGCTCATTAGGCTAATGAGGCGATAATCTTTACAGGTATTTGCACTGGCTTTTTTCGGTATTGTAATAAAGGTTGAGCGTAGCCAATCTTCAGGGAAATGTCCGGTATTATATATGTTGTTAAAAAGTTTTGTTATCTTTTTAATGTTGTTTTCGCTGACTATGCGGAATGTTTCTGAGTACATGTTGTCAGGTCCTGGGGCTTTGTTGTTTTTCATGAGTTTTATGGCGTGTAATATTTCAGACTCTAATATGTTTGGTCCTGACAAGGGGTCATCTATCTCCAATGGGGGGCTTTCTGGTCTATCGTCATTAAAGAGGTTAGCTGTGTATTTCTGCCATGTTTGTAGTATTTCGTCGGTTTCTACTATTATCTTATTGTGTTCGTCTCTGATAAAATTTATTGGCCTCTTGTTGTAAAGCCCAGCAATTTCTTTAACTTTTTTATGAAGGTTAAAGCTGTCTCCAAGACGATTCAGATTTTCTGCCTCTATGCATCTTTCGTTTAGCCATTTTTCTTTTGCTATTCTGATTTCGTTTCGGATCTTCCTTTGAAAGTATCTATAGCCGTTGTGATTGTTTTCGATTTTACATTGCCTTCGATCTTCCATTAGTTTCAGGATCTCTTTCGTCATCCACTCGTTTTTCATGATTGTTTTACTTTTAGTGAGGTGTTTCTCGTTTGCGTGGTTAAAAGCATGTTTAAAGTCAAGCCAGTATGTCTCTATATCGTTGGTGATTTCTATTTTGTCCAATTCTTTATTGAGGTAATCACTATATAGTGACTTTGTTTGTTCGTCGTTAAGTAGTTTCGGGTCAAATGTGTTATTCCCTCTCTTTTTTTTTTGATTTGGCTAGTCGTAGTTTAATATTAGCACGGAGTGGATTGTGATCTGATGCAATATCAGCTCCTGGCATTGTAGTGACTTTGCTTATTGTGTTTCTAAACCTTCTGTTGATTATAATATAGTCAATTTGATTTCGGACAGTATGTTGTTCATTGTCTTGCGGAGATGTCCAGGTATAGAGTCGTCTTGCTGGAAGTTTATACCATGTGTTTGTAATGATGAAGTTATTTTCCTCGCAGTACTGGATTAATCTTTCACCTCTGCTGTTTCGCTCGCCTAGACCATGATTACCCACCACCGATTCCACTCTGCCTTTCCCCACTTTGGCATTGAAGTCTCCCATAAGTATGTTAATTTCGTTGGTTTTCGTTAGCTTTAGAGCCTGGTCAAGCTGTTTGTAAAATTCTTCGATTTCTTCGTCTGGCTTTTCCGACGTCGGGGCGTAGACCTGGATGATGTTGATGTTAATAGGTTTGCCAAGTAATTGAATTAGAATTAGTCTTTCGGAAAAAGGAACAAAGTTTTTCACAGCTCTTTGTATGTTCTCATCCATCAAGATACCAACACCATGTCGGTGGTTATGGTCCTCATTGTTATTTCCTGAGTAGTAGAAGACTTTTCCCTTTGTTTTGATCATCCCGTTTCCCGGCCAGCGGACTTCACTCACTCCAAGGATATTTATTTTCATTCTGTTTGCTTCTTGGATCAAGTTATCCAATTTCCCAGCTGTGAATAATGATCTTACATTCCAAGTTGCAATTTTTCCTGTCTTATCTAGTTGGCACCGGGGGATTCTTCGCACCTCTTGACCACTTAAGGCCTGCCCGGGACTAGAGGCCATTTGTCTTTGATTTTCCAACATTGATAAGATTTGTTCGGATGAATATCCTGGGGATATCAATGAAGATCTTTAATGCAGTGGTTTCCCGTTGCCTTCTGCATTCCCCTGCCGTTGACCATCTGCTGGTTCATCCGCCTTTAGGGGCAATTTCTCACCCCAAGGACAGGGAAGTGCCCTAGCTCCTAATTAGCTCTTCCACCCAAAGCTGTTGGCCAAAAAGGAGGGGACTACTTATTCCGGTAGTCGTTCGGTCATCACCTCTATATTAACCCCTAAAGGTAGGGTTGCCACTTCCGCTGCATCCGCCGTACTGAAGTTCACCTTCGCCGCCCTCTGCACCGTTGTGGTCTTCGTCCGTAACCCTGGACAAGGAGCCCTTACAGGGTACTATCAGCCGGAGCCAGCTGAACCCAGGTTTTTTAACGAGGTGTTACTCCTCGATCCCTCCCCCTTCCTTGCCTCTTGCGTGGCAAGGCCCCAGGCTTGGGACTGGCATAGCGGAGTTATTTTATTTATTTATAATTAAACATCAAATTTAGTGTCAGGTCATAAGACTTTGGTGGAGCCATCCTTAGAATTTGACGCAGTAAGGTTATCCCTACTTTAGCATCAAAGCTCCTTTTATCTACACTAGAAAAAGAAATAGATCATACCATTAACTTTTTACTTCCCACACCGATAGGTGAGGGGAGTATTGTGATCGCGAAAATTTTCGATTTTGAGCGTTTCATGATGTCTACATAACGAAAATCCACGTCACTCATTTCCGTCGGTCTGTCTGTCTGTCTGTGTGTCGGTCTGTCTGTCTGTCTGTCTGTCTGTCTGTCGGTCTGTCTGTACGCGTTTTTGTGTCCTCGTGATCTCAGTAATCGCTGCATGGATTGTGATGAAATTTGGGCAGCGATATGCTGTGGGGTCGTAGTAGGTAATGCTGCTATAATTTTGAAAATCGGTGCATTGGCGGAGGAGTAATTAGCAAAAAACGAAAAATTTAAAATATTCCCCAAACATCGTTTTTAGGCGTTTTAGGTGTTCCTGATCATTTTCTACTTTTTTTGGGTGGGGGTGGAAATTGGGGTGGTTGGGGGTTGGGGGGTTATAAAATTGACAAATTTGTTGTATTCATAATAGACTACCCACCGACCTGTGAAGGAAGACCTAGCGACATAAATAACCTTTTTAGGAGGACTTAGAATTTTTTCCGATGTATACATACGAGTATTGCTTTAGATCGTTCTATATTATGTAACGAAGAAACTGTTCAATTGATTTCAATGAAATTTTGACACAATATTACTACCGTATCGAGGATGGAAAATGCGTATGGTTTTTATAAATCGTGCCAGTAGCGGCGCAGAAAAAAACTAAAAATATAAAAACAGCTCAAACTTCGTTTTTAAGTGTTTTAGGAGTTCCTGATCATTTTCTGAGTTTTTTTGGGTGGGGGTTAAATTGGGGTGGTTGGAGGGTGGGGATTTGAAAAACTGAAAAATTTGCTGTATTCATAATAGGCTGTCCACTGACCTGTGAAGGAAGATATAGCGACATAAATCACCTTTTTAGATTCATCTGAACATTGCCTTGGCTATTACAGAATCCAAAGGACTTTTTCTGGTGTAAACATACAAGTATTGCTTTAGATCGTTCTATATTATGTAACGAAGAAGCTGTTGAATTGATTTTAATTTTGACACAGTATTATTATTGTAGCGAGGATGGAAAATGCGTATGGTTTTTATAAATCGTGCCAGTGGCGGCGCAGAAACAATAAAAAAAACTAAAAATATAATAACTGCTCAAACCTCGATTTTAGGTGTTTTAGAGGCTCCTGATCATTTACTGAGTTTTTTTGGGTGGGGGTGAAATTCGGGTGGTTGGTGGGTGGGGGGTTGAAAAACTGAAAAATTTGCTGTATTAGTAATAGGCTGTCCGCTGACCTGTGAAGGAAGACCTAGCGACATAAATCACCTTTTTTGGTCCATCTGAACATTGCCTTGCCTATTACCGAAACTAAGGGAATTTTCTGTATACATACGAGTATTTGTTGCTTTAGATCGTTTTGTCGGGTTGTAAAACTGAAAAGTTTCTATTACTGATAATAGGCTGTTCATTGACCTGTGAAGGAAAGACCTAGCGGCATAAGACAATTTGGGGGGGGGGGTACTGGCGATGATTTTGTTGTAAGGGGATCTCAGACTAAAGCTTCATGCTATGGGAAAATAATAAACTGGTATCACCGTAATGTGTGGGAAGTACTGAGTCAATCAACATGACTTCATTTTTAGATTTAACAATTAAACTATACCACAAAACAAATATACATATCCAATTTATCATAAACCCTCACACACAGATACCACAATACACAGCAGTTCCAACCACCCATACTCACATAAAATTGCAGCATATCATAGTTATGTCAATAGACTAATTAACAATGTAATAAAACAAATTGCCTCAAACAATGGCTATGGCCCTAGTCTAATCCATTCTATAATAAAAAAGAAGCAATACAAAAAAGCAGTTAACTTAGTATACCCTCAGATTACCGACAATCGATCTTCTAACACACATAACTCAATTACATACATAGGACAGTTATCAGAAAACGTTGCACTTAAACTCAAGAAATTAGACCGCAACATATCCGTCAGATGCAAAGAGACACTAGGCAATTTAATTAAAAACAATAAAATGAAATCAACTAAAAAAGAAAAGTCTGGTGTCTACAAATTAGAATGTGTGGATTGCCCTAAAGCTTATAGTGGACAAAGTGGAAGAGCATTCAGAAACCGCATTAACGAACGTAAGAAGTCATTTACAAACGAACTCTGTAATTCTAATTACGCCAATCATTTGATCTCCGAAAACCATCACTTCAACGAAGATTTTAAAATATTACACGTAGAACAGAAGGGACGCAAATTAAATTTTTTAGAAGCGTTAGAAATCAACAAGCTCAAATTCTCAGGTAACCTCCTTAATGACAAAACGGATTTAAATAATTCACCATTACTAAATTTGTCCGACGGTTTTCGGAGAACAAACGATTAGCCATAATAGTTACCCCATTACTGTGTATATCTTGTATAAATAGCGTAGTACTTTAAGTTTAAAATCATTGTTTGATAAAGGCACTGTGTATCGAAACGATCGTTGCAAGTTTTTTAAATAAAAGTGGTGATCATTCATCGGAAATACTTTTTTGTATTAGTATGGATCTCCATCAAGTAACGGCCAACTCCATTGACTCCTTTTATCTGTCTAAAACATAACCTTTGCTTCTTATTGACATTAAAAGATGTTCTTTATATTATCAAAGGCCTTTACCGAAACAGTGATCTGGATCCGGATAATGTGAGAGTAGGCGACAGAAAAGATCTGCCTGTGCACCATCTGGTACCCGAAGGTATCGGCAAATCAAAGAAAATCGCTGCTAAACAGCAGCAGACTTCTTGGTGGAACGCCACGGCGCGTTCGCTTGGACTACTAGAAGAGCGCGTTTCTATGCCAACTGCATATGAGAGTCGAATACGATGGTTGCTGTTGAGGGTTGATGGTCGCTAATAAGCGTGAAACAGATGTCTGCGTACTGGTGGATTGACGGAGATATAGAGCAACCCTCGTGGATCCGGATCGATGTCAAACAGCTGTCAAGTGAGATTTATGATTCCATAGATTTAGCGGCCATCGAACAACGAAAAAGTTGGTTTAAGAATAAAAACAGGTGGTTAAGAAAAACAGCTACTGACCTGAATCATCTGAATCGGGGAGTATCGATTTTTGGCGCCAAAAATATCGAATTGGTATCGGTATCGATATCTTTTGTTATTTTTGCATCCCTACCCATCAGACCCAATAAGGGCGCCGTTAAGTTCAAATTCGGTAGGTACCACACCGACAGGTGAGGGCAGTATTGTTGTCGTCAGAATTCTCGATGTTGAGATGATACGCTTTTTGGGCGTCTTATGATATCTACAGAACAAATATCCACGCCACTCATTTCCGTCGATCGTCTGTCTGTCTGTCGGTCTGTCGGTTTGCCTATCTGTCTGTCTGTTGGCGTTCTTCTACCCTCGTAATCTCAGTAACCGCTGCATGGATTGTGATGAAATTTGGGCAATAATATGCTGTGGGGTCGTAGTAGGTAATGCTCCTATAATTTTGAAAATCGGTGCATGGGCGGCGGAGTAACTAGCAAAAAATGAAAAAATGAAATATTGCTCAAACTTCGTTTTTAGGCGTTTTAGGGCTTCCTGATCATTTTCTACTTTTTTTGGGTGGGGACGAAATTGGGGTGGTTGGGGGTGGGGGGCTGTAAAATTGAAAAATTTGTTGCTTTTATGATAGACTGTCCATTGACCTGTGAAGCCTTGCCTATTACAGAAACCAAAGGACTTATAATTTTTTCTGGTGTAAACATACGATCATAGATCGTTCTATATTGTGTAACGAGGAAACTGCTGAATTGATTTTGATGGAATTTTGACACAGTATTACCACCATGAAGGATAGAAAATGCGTACGATTTTTATAAATTGTGCCAGTGGCGGCGCAGAAATAATGAAAAAAACTAAAAATATAGAAACAGCTCAAACTTCATTTTTAAGCGTTTTAGAGGTCCTTGATCATTTTCTGCGTTTTTTGATTGGCGATAAAATTGGGGTACTTGGGGGGTGGGGTGCTGTAAAATTGAAAAGTCTGTAGTATTGATAATAGGCTGTCCATTGACCTGCGAAGGAAAGACATAAGGCATAAAACAATTTTAAAGGGGGGGCTGCCGATGATTGGGTTGCAAAGGGATCTCGAACTAAAGCTTCATGCTATGGGAAGTAATAAACTGGTATCAATGGAAAGTATTGAGTCAATCAACTTGACTTCATTTTTTATATAAGAAATCCTCAGAGATATTCTTCTGATTGTTTAGTATGCTGTTCTATTATCTCGACAGTGACGTCAAACATGACATTACTGACACGTAAAACACCAAAACCATACAGTATATTACAATATATTAACTTCTACCTAGGCGAAATATCTAGGATTTACATATTAAGTACCCATACGTAAATAGGCAGTCATGAGGCAGGATAAGGCCGACATTAAATGATTTTGCAGCAAATTGCAAATTAAGCATTTTCACAATATATTGATAGAGACATTAAAAGGAGTTAGTAGGTAGAAGTAGAGAAGACTTGCACATGCGTGCGCCAAAGCTCATAAATTGCAATGGTTGCGCATTGGCGGCTATACAAACAGGGACGTACTAGCGTTGCTACTTTGAGAATATCAAGACAATTATGCAATAAATAAAAATAAACGACAGCAATCCGAAAGTCCGACAAATTCATTTTATGAATGTTTGTCATTTACAAGCAAACTTATTATAGAAATGAAAAATCATCATATTATATTAATTAGAGTGGTACACTTTCAATATCACCCTCCGATCTTGCGTTGAAGTTTCAGTACCTTTTGGGGGATATAACATAATCTTCCAAGCCGAAATCATAGTCGTAAAGCTGGGAGTCAGGGAGCTGAACAATAGACCTTTAATAAAGAAATCTATATGAATACTTTCAGCAAGGCTGCCTTAAAGGCACTGAGCTCCAAACGGGTTGACTCAAGACCCATATTATAGAACTGTATATATCTCCTCAGTGAACCTGTAGCAAAGTCACTTTGCCTTGGGTTCCAGGTCATAGCGGAGTGGAAGGCAATGTATTGGCCGACACACTCGCAAGAGAAGTAATCTGCGTTCATAGGACTAGAACCTTTTTGGGACACTGCGGAAAGCACCGCCAAGAAAACCGTCTTAGAATGGGCAGAGAGGAAAGCAGTCCTGCATGGGAGAGATACACTAGGGCCAGGTACGTATCCAGGATTTTGTTTTTGGTGGGGGGGGTCCAGATTATGGGTGTCCCTTCCGGAAGGGGGGGGGAAGGGGGGATCCATATTAGAGTGCCGCACCTTAAATTTGCTCTCGTCGAGGGGAGGATGCAAAAATTTGTGGATTCCATTTTTTAGACGGCATTATATAATGGATCCGGACACCCTGGACCCCCCTCTAAGTACGTGCCTGACTAGGGCTGCCACATTCGAGGGCGTCCATACCATACTCTCGGTCTGTTGACAGGACATTGTCGTCTGAGAAACAACTTGCGGAAAATCGGTTTGGAATAGACATTGGACTGTCGTTTCTGTTAATGGAAGACGACAGTGGAGCGTGTATTGTGCTCCTGTTCAGCACGCCATAATAACATTAATCAAATACACAATTCTACGGTGGCTCATTTCCACGATAAAATAACATTGTGTACTCCATGAATAAAGTGTAAAAAAGTGATGTATTCAGACGTTAAAATAATATCCTGATTCATAATCATTCTGCAATTCATAGAGTTTCAACGTCGAAGTAACGCTTGGCTAAATCATTTCATTAATCATATGAGCAACTGTTTTTCAAAAGTTTTTGATTTTTAGATAAGAGCAAAATCTAGAAAAGCGTCTAAACAACAAAAAAAGAAATTACATTATTTTGCTAACACTCCAGAAACTATACAAACCGTTATGATAATAGATAAAAGCAGATGAAAATAACATGCATTTTTCATTCAGATATACAACGTTATAATAACGTACTTCCTGAACGGACCAATTTGATTGGCCCGAAAGAGCCAGTATCACTTCCAAGCTGTGCATGTAAGTCATGCCTTCGTTACTGGTGGCGGCCATTTTAAGTACATCTACATGACTAGCTGATTTGCTGGAATGAAAATGCGAATGTAGCTAATGTTAAAACTCTGCTGTGGACCTCAGAGATGCAAACGATCCTGTTACAACTCGTCGCTTGGCGGCGTGCGTTTGTTTACGCAAATCTGATTTTCCTTCTCAATTCATAGCTGTCTCAACAGTAGCAATATAAGTCATCATTCTTCCTGATTATTATTTGACTTTTTTCATTTTACTTCATACCGTTGAAGTAATAAAACCGTATTGGTTTATTTTACGTTTTACTTCCACGTATTCATAATGATTCGGATTAACGTAAAATTGAAACTATGACTTTCAAATGTTTATTAACGCCGGACATTTGGAGTCTGTAGGTAATAAAAGATAAATAGGTAGGAATTTTCTAGATTCAACGAGAATGTTCTTCTTTTAGGTGATTGTGACGTTGCGTTTTTTATATTCTCCTTACAAGCGCCCTTGTAGTCGTGTATAAATTTTATTTAAAGTCTGTTATATTGTTTTTATAAGCGGTCTTCTAATTTGATATAGGTATTCACTTATTATTGAGAGTTCAATGAATACGTTAAAAAACAAACATTTGTTGCGTTTTATTTAAGAAGTCCTTTAAAAGCACTACTAATACCAATTCAAATACAACCTAGGAATAACGTTTTGATACAGGCAAAAATAATAGGCATTTTATTCACGTTACAAAATATACGACTATTAAACGTTTTCGAAACTGGTTAGAAATTGAATATTTTTAAACGTATAATGATCGTTTCCTTAAAACCGGAATGAAACGTATATCTATACGTAACTTGTAACGTTAGAAACAGTGATAATGTAAAGCTGACTGTATACGTAAAAAAAGGAAAGGTGTTACGGATTAAATAGCGTTTAATTGACGCATGAGTGTGTAGTGGGTGTAACCTACATACTTCAAGGAGGTTTCGTTCATCACGACCATGACCTTCGCCAGAAGGTGTTGATTGTACAGAGAATTATATATAGGTGTGAGCCACAGTAGGGTCACACTGGAAAGAGGTATTATCCCCTACTCATTATACTAACCTAACATAACCTAGAGTGGTTCAACAGCATTTGATCAGTTATTACATATCATTTCTATGGATATGGGGATTTTCTTTTAAAAGTGTTTTAAATATCTTCTATTATTTTCTTAGGCTGAAGTATTATAGAATGTATTGAACGTTTTCATTATTTGGTTGAAATATGTATTTAAGAAGAACCATAATAAAAAGTTTATATGTATTTGCTTTAAAGTGTTTCAAATATAATATAGTATATTACATAATACATAAATAATTAATATTACAGCTAAATTTATATTTACAATCGGTTTTTACTAATTTGTGGAACAATTTGATGTCGAATACTAATAATTTTAATACACGACTACACAATAATAACACAGCATAGTAAACAACCAGCACAATATCTCAGGTTGACGGCAATTACACGCGCGTCCCCACTTTTGGATGATTTTTTTGTAGGGATGCTAACGATACTTCGATACTTGTACTTCTGCACTTATATCGAGTATTTTTATCTTAGATACTTTTTGAGCGATTCCAAGCTGGTATCGATACCTTTGTAGTGGTATCGGTATCGAAAATAATTATATATGTAATTATTGAGGGGTGTAATCAATTGCACAAAATTCTCTGTACGAACCAAACGTTGGTAGCGGTATCGATATTTTCATTTTCGCATCTCTATTCAAACTTCACAGCCGTAAAATCATCCCAAGGTCAAGTTTTGTGGGAACCATGTTTATATAGGAAATCCTCAGAGATATTGTACTGGTTGTTTATTATGCTGTGGTAATAATCTCTGGAGACTTCAATGGTCACACAGCATAGAAACCTCATTCAAATATAGCGAAGGACATCCAGAGATTTGTAGAAATACCGATATCGAAAGCTGCTTCAAAACTATTAATCTATAACAAGTACATTTTAATTTGGTAAAATATGTAATGCCTGAGGACTGCATCGAACGCTCAACAAAATCAAACAAGACTGCCACGACGGTCGATAAAACCATGACTATACCGGAGGCGCTCACAACGTATAGTACTACGGTCCTGTTTATATGGGTACTGATATAATGCAAAACCCGGTACCAACGAAGTTGCATGGATACTACATCGAACGTTCACCAACATCAAACGAGGCTGCCATGAAGGCTGATAAAACCATGACTATCGGAGGAGCCTACAAGGTAGTACTACGGTCCTGTTTGTACGGATGTAATTCAAAACCCGGTACCAACGAAGTTACATCAATCTGACGCCCGCGATAGTACCTAAGCAGCACTGCGCCAGTCGGCATTAGTAGGTTTACGGTACGATTTATCGACTTAAAGCTATTACGACGTTGCGACGTTGGTACTTGTTAATCTTTCTCCTTAACAGAGGCCAGGCGATTTATTAGCAAACTGCCAGCTGCCATTTGCCAATTGTCGATTTAATGGGAAATGTACTATTAGGAGGATAATGGATGGAACAGGGAAACTGCGGCAGTACCGCGGTACACCCAGACTACTTCCTGTTTAAATTCTGAAGCGGAGTTCGATACATGCCTTGGTACTAGATTTATGGGAAGTACAGGTTCAAGCCCTTTGACACCATATTTTTTGAAATATCATACAGTATAAGCTTCTAAATGGCAGCTGGTAGGTTATTTATAACTATCACAGTTCTTTGAAATATCCGGTATGCTGCATGGTGTAGTTATTTCATAGAATTTTTTTCATTCCCCTACTAGTGATCCAATCCTGTGTGTCAGGCTGTTCATAAATATTATATTTTTTTCTTATATATAGTCGTATTCGGCTATGTTCAATCGTTTTATATTGTTTCCCGCTGTTATCTGCTTGCTTTCTGTCGTTTGGAGCTAGTTTTGACTCTATTCGGTTGTATTTGGTCCTTTCCTGCCGTTTACAGCTGTTATCTGCTTGCTTTCTGTTGTTTTGAGCTGTTTTCTGTTCTTTTCTGCTGTATTCGGCTGTTTTTAGCCGTTTTCTGTTGTTTAGCGCTGTTATCTGCTTGCTTTCTGTTGTTATGCGCTGCTTTCCGTTCTATTCGGTTGTATTTGGTCGTTTTCTATCGTTTGCAGTTGCTATCTGCTTGCTTTGTGTTGGTACCGACGATCAGGATTCAAAAAGTAAAAAATTCTAGCTGTTTTCTGCCCTTTTCTGTTATATTCGGCTGTGTTTAGTCGTTTTCTATTGTTTAGCGCTGTTATCTGCTTGCTTTTTGTTGTTTTCAGCTGTTTTCTGTCCTTTTCTGCTCTATTCGGTTGTATTTCGTCCTTTTCTATTGTTTATCGCTGTTATCTGCTTACTTTCTGTTGTTTTTAGCTGTTTTCTGTTCTTTTCCGTTTCATTCGGCTGTGTTTAGTCGTTTTCTGTTGTTTAGCGCTGTTATCTGCTTGCTTTCTGTCGTTATACGCTGTTTTCTGTCCTATTCTCTCTCCAAAACATAAACGACACCATGCGGTCATCATCACCATAGTCACAATGTCTTAACAGACTTGTTGTGAAATCGTAAAATGCATTAAGTCGGAGCTAAGGTATTGCCGACACGAATATTATCAATAGTTCAGAGAACTGTAGCTCGCCAATCCGAGGCCTGGCTGATTCTCACGTTACCTACTGATTTTACGAGTTTCTCTTGAGATATCTTAAAGATCCTTATAATGCAGTAGTTTCCCATTTGCCTTCTGCATCCTCATGCCGTTGACCAGATGTATCTACTGGCTCATCCGCCTTTAGGGACAATTTTTCACCCCAAGAACAAGAAGGTGTCGTGACTCCTATCAACTCGTCCATCCAAAGCTGTTGGTTGAGAAGAGGTTACCGCTTATACCGACAGTAGTTCGGTTCCTTTTAGTCGCCCTTTACGACACGCGGGATATACTGTCACAAGTGACCGCCCTGTGAGCCTTATATCGCCTCATCAAGGTGTAAAATTGATCACGGAAAGGTGACGATGCATCTAGCTAATTTTTGGCCACGGGTATGCATAGAGCTGTATCAGCACCTATCGATGATCAATAGAGGAGATATGGTAACGATGGAAGAGGGAAAGATTATTGAAAGGGACACTCGTTTTCCTGGCGGGGATCACGGAAAGTCATTTTCCTCTCGAGTCAAAATTATTCTCCCCCCGCGAGCGCTGTGCCTACCAGCGTCCAATAATGTAATAATAATAATAACACGTCTTTATTCGGCAAGAAGAAAACAATTACATTTTTTGTATTAACAAATAAAGAAAAAAAGAATAACATATGTAAGGCTTGCCGAAAGGGCGAAGTTCAGTTACGCATCACACAGTGAGATGCAACTGTTCTACCACTTAATCCACAATGTAAGTATTATTGCTTATTTTTGGTATCGTTTATTTTTCTTTTGCATTTTATTTCAACTTTTTCTTTCTGCTGTTCGATGTGTACCTTTATTTTACCTAATATAGAATCGTGTAACTATTCTTGAGTTTCACTCCCTAAGCCCAATTTTAAGTAAAGCGAGTCGCTCTGGTAGGATCTCACTACTCCCAAGTCACATAGGACGTGACAATACGATGGAAGGTATTCTAACCCGCCCCCATACAGGTTATACTCACGGTACTCACGCCCATATTATATAAATCTATCTAAATCCAAAAAATTATAACGTTGCACTGCTTTACGTATTTTCGTAGTCCCAAAATTTTGAACTGTTTAGTACTTTCGAAAACCTCTAAGGTGATTGTAATTCAATTTGTATGCGTTGCTAGTATCAAAAATATGTGGAAAGTATTGATTCGAGCATCCTGATACCAAATTTTATGAAATAGCTTTATATAGTAAACATCTCTAGAACAACGTAGTGCAGCGTATGGTCTTGGTATTAACTACAATAAGACCAAGGTTATGATCGTAGATAGAGAGCATGATAATCATCGAGAAATAAAGTCAATAGGCCGTTGTGAAGTAGTTCAAAGTTTTGTATACTTCGGTTCTTTGATCGACAATTCGGGTAGCTGTGAAAATGAGATTTAACGGCGCATTCAACAGGCACGTGTGGCCATGACAAAGCTTACTAAAATATGGCGTGATCATAACATCACTAAAACTACAAAAATGTCGCTGGTTCAGTCTGTTGTGTTCTCCATATTTTTGTATGCCTCGGAAACTTGGACTGTTAAAAAAGCAGATCGAGCTCGCATAGATGCTTTTGAAATGTGGACATGGAGGAGAATGCCGAGAGTTCCTTATACCGCCCAACGAACTAACGTTTTCATACTGGATGAGCTCGGTAATCCAAAGAGACCATCCTCCATTGTGTCGACGACGAGAATGCTTACATTCTTCGGACATATTCACAGAAGCGATAATATGGAGAAACTTGTAGTTCAGGGTCACGTCCCGAGTGGGCGGCGCCGTGGCCGTTCCCCTGCATGCTGGGTGGATACGACGAAACAGTTGCTGGATATGAGTATCAAGAGCGCCACTAAACTGACAGTAAATCGCGAACGATGGCGAGCTACAGCTCTCAAAACTATTGATAATATTCGTGTCGGCAATACTCTATAGCTTCGACTTAATGCGTTTTACGAATTCACAACATGTTTGTTAAGACATTGTGACTATGATGATGGGCTATTCAAAAATATTATATTCCTTTTTTATAGAGTTAAGCCTTCCCAAGGCACAAAGGACACCATACACACGGTATACTCGCGCCCATATTATGAAAATGTAAAAGTGCCCTGCCTCACATATTTTCGTTGGTAACTGAATCCCAAAATTTTGAACTGCTCATTATATCTTCGAAAACTTCTAGCTTGCTTGTAATTTAATTTGTATGCCTTGTTAGTGTGAAAAATATGTGGAAACTATTGATTCGAGCATCCTGACACCGAATTTTCCGAAACATACAGCATAAACTTCAAACTGTAGGTGGTAGGTTACCTACTTATATACAGAATGTTCATTTGAAAACCTCCTACCACGGATTTATTGAAAACCATTGATCAAAAGAAACAATGTTTTCACCAAAAACCTCCCTGTACCCGCTGCCCTCCAGGACCATACTTCTACAAATTTTAAATGAAAGGGGGTACCGAGTAATACCTTGTTTCAAGGTCGTTTACTTTGAAATTTGATTTTTCAAAATCGGTCAATCCGTTTTCGAGAAAATTAGCAAAATATCTGTATACCTTCCAATTGAACAAAAACACACGAAAATGTTACTTTTTATTGCAATAAGCGTTGCTCGCTATTGGCCAAAGGATGACATATGCGACGTTCAAATTCCTGACGGACAATTGCAAAAACATGTTGTGGGATATCATGACAGCTTCCGATGATGCGTCGATCAATCTCATCTAAACTTTCAGGTTGGCGACTAAACACAATATATTCTAAATGGCACCGTAGAAAAAAAGTATAAGGGCGTCAAATCAGGAAATCTAGCAGGCCATTCTAATGGCCCTCATGGTCCTATCCATTTATCTGGAAACGCGTCGTCTAGCCATTGCCGAACCGGAAGAACAGAATGAGGAGCTCGGTCTTGCTGAAAATATATTTCAACGTCATCAAGTATAGCGTTTGCATCCTCTTCGATTTTATTATCAATGGTTTCGTTGATAAGCGGATTGATAGTACAATATTTCCTAACATATCCAAATAAGCTCCATTTAAACTTCCATTAACAAACAGTGGCCAAATCGCTTTGTTGCCTGCGGATACATAATTTTTTTTTGAGGTACTGGGTATGCCCCTTTACAAGTCTTGAATATTTTCGTTGCTCCAATATCTTCAGTTATGCTTATCCAAATCAGCGAAATCAAAATTTTTGCAACTGTCCGTCAGGAACTGTTTTGCTAATGAAAGGCAATATTTTGAACGCTTGTTGCAATAAAAACTGATATTTTCATGTGTTTCTGTTATGTTTCAAAAAATTAAGATACAAATAGATTTGTCTAATTTTCCCTAAAACGAATCGATCGATTTAAAAAAATTAAAGGTACAATATAGGATTTTGACATACCCTTGACACAATATATTACTCCATACAAAGAGTACAAGGAGTAAAGTAGTTTTTGGCTGAAAATTTGTCCCCCTTGACAAATATTTTGACGCATCTCGGCGTTTTTTTTTTAACTAGCGGTCTTCGATAAATCCGGGGTGGGAAGTCTTCAAATGAAGATTACGTATGTCTTACGTTCCGTGTATGTCTTTATCTATTCAATTTATTACACTGTCAGTATAGAAATGTTCTTTTCAAAGCGTCGAATGTAATTTCACATAACGTATGTTGCAAAAGTTTTGAGAAGTTTTTCAAAAAATAAAAAAATAACAATATTTCTTAATATAAAAATGATATTAAAGTACTGCTAATAGGCCATGATCTTCTACGGCTCGCAATGTTCCTCATTAGGTTCTGGATAGATTCTAAATCAATTTCTCTGATCTTTAGCATTATTATTCTTCTTAGCTGCTGTTAGTTTTGAGCTTCCTAGCCATTGTTAGGAGCTTTTGCACTCAGTTGAGCCCAAAAAGTTTCAATAGGTCTTGATTGAGGAAGATTGCGAAGGTTGTCGTTTCGAGATACATAAGGTATTCCGTGTTGTTCTAGCCAGTTTCTCGTATGCAAAGCATAATGATTTGAAGCCAGATCTGGCCAAAATATTATATTATCAACAGCATGGTGGGCATTAGTAAAACAATTGAGTAGTTTAGGCAAACATCGGTAACCGCTTCGGCCCTAACTCGTCCAACATACGGCTGTGAAATACCGTTGTTTTGATATAGCGCACGACACTAACACTTTGTTTTCAAACTTCTCTTTTCATCTAAGTTTTACATTAACTGACAGGCTTCAAAGTCTTTTGTATAAAAACCATCATACCTTTGATTTCTGAGTTCGAAACTGTGAAATACATTTCATCGTCAAGAATAATTTTTATGTTGCCAGCAAAACGAGTACGACGTGAATTGCGACAGCATTGAGGAATTCTCTCTAACTGATTTGGGGAATACTTTGGACATTTTCATCTTTTTCCGAGTTTTAAGTTATTTCCCTTCATTTCTCTATAGATTGTGCTAGCATTGACGCAAAAAATACGTCCAAGTTTTCGTGTTGAAGTTCTAACTTGATGTTCACTTCTGTTGACCATTCTTTGAACTGTAGTAGCATTCAACGCTCTTGGACGTCCACTTTTTGGTAAATTTATACAAGGAATACCTTCTTCGCATTCATGGATCGCTCGATAAATAATTGTGGCAATAGAAATATTTTGATGTTGATATAGGCGAAGTCTTTCTTTTTTTTCAAGTCGTCCAACTAGACTGTAAATACTCTTCCGAATATCTAATTTGAACGACATTTTGACTTACAACTTATATCATAACCAAAATGGTTTTATTTTTACGTTTAGATGTTGACTCGTTACCATGGTAACGATTTCTGAATTGTTTGAAACGGTGAACCTACCTCCCGAATTTTGAAAAGAATTCTCAAAACTTTTGCAACATACGTTAGCTAGTTTCAAATTTCTATGCGTCAGTTGTACTTTCAAGTAGGTAGTTGAATATTCAAAAGAGTCAAATGTAATTTAGTGCAACCCATTTAAAAACCGAAAGGACCAAATGAACACTCTGTATGTCACTTATATCTGAGATGACTGTTAGCTTAGCTACTTCATAGAGTTTTTTTCATTATCGCCTCCAGTGATCGAATCGTGTGCGTCAGGGCTATTCACGAAATATTATATTTCTTTCTTATAGACTTAAGCCTTCCCAAAGCACAAACGACACCATACTCACGGTACTCACGCCCATATTATGTAAATGTAAAAGTTTTAATCCAAAAAATTACGACGGTGCACTGCCTCAGATATTTTCGTTGGTAACTGAAGAAGGAGATCGCCGCGCTATTCTCAGAGCTTAGAAAGTATTTAATTTTTTTTATATGGGGTCGCGTGGGATAGTAACGACATGATTAGCGATGAGAGATAGTCGGAGCGGGCCATTGTCAAGCTGAGGTCGTTATATTCGCCAAACAAGGCACTTAAGGATGCTGCCTGAATGCCTGATGCACCGGCTCGGCTGTCTGCCGGCTTGTAAAAGTAAAAATGGGGCCAATTCTGCCTTTTTTCGGTTGCAGCCGACTGACGGATGGCTTTAAGCCGTGACAGGCCTGCTCCTTTGTTTCGAGGATTCGGTTCGTTAGCTTTTGTATCCATTATCTGTACTTATTTTACTATAAAGTAACCATAGGTTTCTTTTTGGCCGTTTAAAAATTCAAAAGTATATAGAGTGATTGTAGCAAGTGACAGAAGGTTCTGGTGTCCTTGGTGGGACGCCACGGTGCGTCCGCTTGGCCACCAGAGAGGACGGGTTTTTTATACGCTGCTGCATAGATCGATTGACGGAAATAGAGAGCATCATTTCTTTCATGTCTACCAGACATGTGAACCATGTTGTAGCAAGTGACAGAAGGTTCTGCCGGTGCGCCATCTGGTACCCGAAGGTAAAGGCAAACCAAGGAAATCGCTGCACAGCAGTATAGATTCCTTGGTGGGACGCCACGATTATACGCAGCAGCGTATAAAAGACCCGTGCTCTCTGGTGGCCAAGCGGACGCACCGTGGCATCCCACCAAAGAATCTATACTGCTGTGCAGCGATTTCCTTGGTTTGCCTTTACCTTCGGGTACCAGACGGCGCACCGGCAGAACCTTGTGTCACTTGCTACAACATGCTTCATATGTCTGGTAGACATGAAAGAAATGATGCTCGCTATTTCCGTCAATCGACCTATGGCGCACTGATGATCGCTAATAAGCGTGAAACAGCTGTCTGCGTACTGGTGGATTGACGGAGGTATAGAGCAACCCTCAAAGATCTCTCTTCAAAGATACACTGAAGGATCCAATGCAAGAAGTGCCTAAGTCACATTTTCATCAACTATAGACTATCAGTGCCATCGATGCGAATTTTTTGTAAGCTGTCTAGTAGTATACCTAAAATTGTTGTAGTCTATGCAAATATTAGATAAAATATATTCAATGGAAGATGAACCTAAGTACATAGTCTGTTAGTCACTATGAGTGACCATTTCAACGCAAAAACTGCCTTAATCCACTAGCATATTATTTATGAGTAGTTTGCTGTTTACTATTCGTTTTGCCATTCACTGAGTGCTTCTAGTGATTTAATATTTCACTCAATTTGTCTAATCGTCTGTAGTTGAATCTTTTTATGGTCAGCCTCCCGCAAAGGCTGAAAGCCTATGGCGCTATAGAAGCGCTGCGAGAGGACAAGTGTCGGTGCACGTTGGATTTGAAATGCTTCAGGTTGTAGCCGTTGGGAAACAAATTCCCCGGCAGCTCATTCCACAGCGGCGATGCTCTCCAAAAGAAGGAATATTGGAGGAGACTGGTTCGGGGAGTAGGGTCCTCGACCTGGTAAGGATGAGCTCGCAGAGCCTATCTAGTGTTCCTGGATCGAATGGCATTTTGTGTTATTATCCTGAGGAGCTCACTCGAACATCTTCCGTGATAGAATCTGTAAAACAGGGATAGGTCAGCGACCCTTCTTCGATGCTCAAGGCTGTTATTTGTGAGGGTAGGCGTATCGATTAATCTAACTGCTCTCTTCTAGATACTGTTCAGAAGGTTTAGAGGGTACTTTGGAGCGCACCTCCACACATGGGAGCAATACTCCAGCGATGGTCGGATCTGTGCTGTAATCTAAACGAAGGAACTACACATTCCACGCGGTATCTTGCAGGGTGATTCTTTCAGTTCACTTTGTGATTCTGCCTCTTTCTAAATCCGCTTTCAAATGCACTCAACACCAGAAAGTATGGTTTCAACATCAGACACCAGAAAGTTAATCACAGAATCAATCATCATAACTACATGGATGATATAAAACTGTATGCTGCCACTGAAGTGCAACTGAGAGGATCACTCAGAATACCAGAAATTTGTACGTCAAACGTCAGGACGGAAATCGGAATGAGCAAATGCAATCATGTCAAATTGAAGAACCATCCCGAGCAGGGAACAGTAATTGGCCAAAACTTGGATAACATGGACAAGGATGACACGTACAAATACCTGGGATTCAAAAAGACTGTTAAGAAAGACCACAAACAAGTCAAGGCACAACTTAGACAAGAGTTTAGAGACCGCCTCATTATGCTAGTGAAAATAAAATTGAATTCTAGAAATCTCACAAAAGGTGCGAGTAGACAGAAGGAATTCTGCCTTCTCCTTCTGTCTACTCGCACATCTTTCACATGTTTATTAAACATGGAAAAATTGATGCTCTCTATTTCCGTCAATCGACCTATGGCGCACTGATGATCGCTAATAAGCGTGAAACAGCTGTCTGCGTACTGGTGGATTGACGGAGGTATAGAGCAACCCTCGTACTCACAAAAGGTATTAACACATTTGTAATAGCAATCCTCACGTATTCCTTTGACATCATGAAGAGGTTTCACACTGACATAGAAAATATCCATATACCTATACGAACAGGACTCACGAAACACAGAACGTCACATCTCAATGCATGCAAGGAAAGTTTCATGTTTGCTATCCAGAACCAAGTGATTGCGACACGAAATTACAAAAAATCCGTAATTAAGGATCCGTCAGTTGCATAAAATGTCACAAACAGAAAAAGAACAATAGGCCACATAACAACCTTACCTATCTTAAGCCTATCCCAACAAATAAAAGAAAAAAAATGGTAGAAAATAGATTACATCCTTGTTTTTGTTGATTTTGAGCTACGGAGCAGTGGCAAATCATATATCAAAGTGCAAAGTTACCTATTAAATATTTACATTTTTTCTTAAAAGACGTTACAGATAAGTGTCTGATATTTTGTGGAACCTGGTTAACGGTTGGCAAATACAATACCTGAAAGATCTTTGATAAATTGCAGTCCTGTGACGAGGAGCTGACAACCTTACCTATCTTAAACTTATCCCAACAAATGAAAGAAAAAAAAAATGGTAGTAACTAGATTACATCCTTGTTTTTGTTGATTTTGAGCTACGGAGCAGTGGCAAACCATATTTCAAAGCGCAAAGTTGCCTATTAAATATTTACATTTTTGCTTAAAAGACGTTACAGATAAGTGTCTGATATTTTGTGGAACCTGGTTGCACAGTTGGCAAATACAATACCTGAAAGATCTTTGATAAATTGCAGTCCTGTGACGAGGAGCTGACAACCTTACCTATCTTAAACTTATCCCAACAAATGAAAGAAAAAAAAAATGGTAGTAACTAGATTACATCCTTGTTTTTGTTGATTTTGAGCTACGGAGCAGTGGCAAACCATATTTCAAAGCGCAAAGTTGCCTATTGAATATTTACATTTTTGCTTAAAAGACGTTACAGATAAGTGTCTGATATTTTGTGGAACCTAGTTGCACAGTTGGCAAATACAATACCTGAAAGATCTTTGATAAATTGCAGTTCTGTGGCGAGGAGCTGAAATGAGGTCATCACTTCTCAAACTCAATCTTATAGTATGTGTTTGAGCCATGTAGGTAAACTGGAGATTTGTTTTTCATTTTTTTATGGAACAGAACTAGACAATGGAATGAACGTCGGTCTCTCATTTTCAGCCCCCTTATTTCAGATATGCTGGACGGCACATGCTGTCTTCTAGGTATTCCACATACGAAACATGAATACATGCGTTGTAGACTACATCGTACTGGTTAAAATTGAATAGAATAAGGGAATCGCACAATAACTGCTTGGTTTTTTCTTCAATATTTTTCTTTATGAATGAAGAATCTTAAGCTTTCTAAAAGCTCCTGCGATGGATCTATTTATAGGGCCATTAAATCTTAGGGAAGTGTCCAGCTCAATACCTAGATTTTGAGCTGCTGTAGTAAGTGAACCGTTTTCTAGTGTGTTAAACAACAAAGTTTTTTTACCATTTGGGATGGAATGGACAAAATATGTATTTTTTTACTTTTTTGAGGTAAATATCAAGACGAATCAATGATTTTTGTCTTGGCAGAAGCATGTCCTGAAATAAGCTGTATCCTCAATAGACAAAACCTCCGTCAAAATGTGCATCTTCAAAAAATCAATCCTTGGAATACAAACCCATGAAAGCAGTATCGTCAAACGACAGATCCAAGTGTTTTACTATTAGCATATTCATAACGTATTAGAAAGCCTTTAGCTCAAATACTCTTAAGCAGTTAGCCTATTTATCAATGAAAATTATACCGAGTCCCACCGTCAACAGGCTCCATCTTTCACCTGTCCCCTTCTGTTATAATCTTATTAGCGAGCATATGAATGAGATGAATGCAGACACTGATTATGACATATAATGCGCCCAACTATGCATAAAAATTGACCCAACAAAAAATGTTAATCTTCCGAACGTATATTATGTTGACGAGATTAAATGGTTTCTTTGCCTGAATCTGACAAGAAAATTAAATTTATGTGATTTACAGTTTTTCTGAAGAATATATCAAGTCGCAGATTATCTTGTTATCTCGGCATAATCCTAAACAGCCGTATATTATGGCATTATTGAACGTAAACAGGTCTTCTTATTAAAACTGTTTTACTTGGCAGATCGTTATTAATGACAATGAATACAGGGTTATCCGTGGTCCTTGCATAAAGTGTAACTTACGAGATGTGCACTGCAGTTATCTGGAAAGCAGCAAGAGTAATCTCGCCTTTCAGGAAAGGTGACAAGAATAACCCTCAAAATTACTGAGATATTAGCTAAATGAATACCGCCTATAAAATGTACGCTAGGATACTAATAGACGGAGAGCAAATCTGTATTAGAAAAGGCGATCGACAATGGATGGAATATTCACAATACAACAAATTATAGAAAAATACAGGGAATATAGTAGCGTACGTATCTCATGAGTTTCCATTTGACAATGCAAACAGATGTAAATTAATGGAATATTATGAAAGAACACTCAATAAGAGCAGTACAAAATTTATGCACTGACAACAAAACTGCAATAGATGTGAGGGTAAATTTACTCGAGAAATATTAGTATTTAACACATAATTATGTAGACGCTATTATAACGGAAAACAAAATGGTATTACACCTTGACCAGAATATATATATATCCTACAAAACAATCTGTCAAAAATATGACATGAAAAATAAACAAGCAAAACTAAAACCATGGCTTTCTCTATGGAATATCTAGTTAGGACAAAGATTGCCGTAAACGAGGAAGTACTGGAACAGGTAAAACATTACATATACTTAGCCTGTGATAGAAGTAAAGATATAGAAGAGAAACTTAATAAACTCACGAATATCAGCAGCATATTAAAGAACAAAACGAAAAAACCTCAAATGAAATTTTACAAAACGATAGATGCTCCAACCCTCCTATATGCTAGTAAAACATGAACAACAACAAACAAAGAAAAAAATAGGACACAAACACAAGAAATGAAATGTCCAAGAAGAATCAAAGCTTGCACAAAATTGGACTGACTAAGAAATAGAGGAGAGATATAAGGAACGGAATTAAACATCGTCAATATAATCGAAAAAATAGAAGAAAATAAAACCAAATGGAAAAAATGTAGAACGAATGCAGGAACATAGGATTCAAGCCAGAACCAGACTATATCACTGTTCTGGAAAGAGAGATTTTGGAAGACCAAATGCCTAAAGCCTGAGGTGAAAAAGAAGAAGAAGAAGGAGAAGAAGTAGAGGAGGGAGAAGAAGAATGGCGTATTAGGGGCCAATAAACACGATACGATATTCACTATAACTAGAAGACATTTTATCCTTGCGGCTGTCTTTGGAGTGTTGTTCTGGGTACAAATTGGTTGATTGAATAATGCACTAAGGATGCAACTTGGGGGTGGGTTGGCTCAGTGAATAGAGCTTAGGGCTTATGAACATAAGGTCCCAGGTTTCAATCGCGAAAATGATTATTTCTGGTTTTTCAATCAGAAGTAAATTTTCGTAAACTTCAGAGAGATTCCCCACCTGATCACTCACTGTTGGGTTCTAATTAATACTGCTGTTCCTAGAGTGGTGCCGGGAAGCAATAACAAAGCCTAAACAGAGCACGAGTTGATGACCATAGCAGTCGATGCTGATGATACCAAAGTAAAAGAAGAAGAACGCAACTTATCTATATACTACCATAGTAGGTACTTTGCTGTAAAAATGCTGGAAACCTTTGTCAAATCTCAATTTAGGGCTTTGACGAAGCTCTGACAGCTTTGTAACTTATGTGTTTATCTGGAAGAATGACTTTTTGGGCCTGCTTTTTAAGTTTTATCTATACACGGTTAGTTAAGAAAACATCACATCTACAGTATGAGGTTAAATGATAGATCCCTGTGTAGGAGATGTGGACAGGAAGATGAGACTGTTGACCACCTGCTCTGTGATTGGATAGCTGTCTTATCAATGCGTTAATATATTGAGGAGAAACGCTAGCCTTCCTTGGTCAGGATAAGGACCTCATCTATGTTACAAAGTTAGGATAGTTGAACACTCAGTCCTAAGGGAAACTAGGCAGGATGCACAAGAGGCCCAAAGTATCCAAAGTGGTGTAATTTTGGCAGATCACCTTAATTCCGATACGTAACACAGGATCTGGAAGACTGATAAATGTTAACAAAATGTCAAAAATATCATATATAGTGCGCACTGAAGAAAGGAGAAGGGTTACAAAGTTTGTAGAAGAATCGTGATCTGAGAAAAGAGTTTAGTGAGCTTTGTATTAAATCAATAGGTATAGTTCAAAAAAAAAGAAGATGTGTTGGACTGAAATCGTTTTTCTATAACTTTCAGCCATCTCTTCATGGAGTGAAATCAGACCATGTCTTTGTACTTACAGAATATAATAACTATTATAAGATGAAGTCTGATGCTAGCACCTTTTCTTATGAAATTATAATGATCAATAACAATTGGATGTCTGATATACATCTGTAAATGTAAATCAGTTCATGCGCTGTACTTTAAGAGCTCCTAATATTTGCTACTGAAGTGAATGCTATACGCACTCAAGGAGCAACAGTACACACCAGGCGTTTCTGAGAAATGACCCTGTATATTCTATATTCTGCGCTGAAATGGCATCGCTAACCATTGCTAAATAGTAACAAGATATAAAACGCTTCTTGTATTGCATTTGGTCGTGTTGATAAATGATGGTGTATTATGCTTTATAGAAGATTTATGCTTTATGCTTATGTAACAAACACCCTTTGTCAACGTTAGCTTCTGAGAAAAAGTGCCTGCATAGAAAGTTTATAGTTAGAAGTGTGATTATGCTTTTGTTAATCAATGAGATGTGTTTGAGTAATTTATGTCTCTAAGAAGTAATTTGCTGAAGTGGAAACCATTATCGTAGTTCTTGAATTCTATATTTTTCGATTTTCTATCTTAAGTAAAGCCTGCTTTAGATTGTACTATTTCTCCAAGGTAGCTAGTTATATATCATCACTCCATTATATATAATTGAACATTTAATGAGCGATGATTTGGGGGCGACTGATTTAAAAATCATTCTTTTGTCTTATATTACATTCTATATTCATGGACTAATATTTTGTTTTATTTTTAAATACCATTAACGTCGTTTTCAAAATGGATAGTGCTATGACGGTCACAATTTTGTATTATAAAAATAGTGGCTTGCATGAAGTTCTGGTTCTACTCTTGGCAATGCATCTAACCTAACTGGTCGTTTCTGTAAGAGTACTAAGCAATTTAAGTATAGGTATAAGAACAGACACCCTAAAATGAGATGCTGTAACTCAACCTACTTTAGAGAAATGCAAAATAGCAGCATTTGGTGGTGATCTTTCCAAGAGTTTCTTTAAGTATTCTAAGTAAGTAGGACGCCTTAGCTAATTCGTTAGTTACACTATCATTTTTTTTTTCTTTAAATCATATACGTCATTGCCATGGTAGAATACTATACTGTAATCAGAAAATACAGTGAATGTGTGAATTGACCTCTTATTTCCAATGACATTAAGCTATTAACAATATATACCAAAAGTAAAGATGGGACCTAATACAGATCCCTGTGGTTGTCCAGTCTGTATATTTAACTTTTCAGAAGTTGCATTTTTAGATAATCTAACCATTTAACAGCGATTCGTCAAATAAGTGGTAAACGATTTTAGTGAGATTTCAGAACAACCGTATTTATATAATTTTTTGATCCATATATCCTGGTTAGCACAACCAAATTCCTTAGAAAGGTCATAGAATAAAGCCACTGAAATTCGATTTTTATATGAATTAGAGTATAATCTATCTTCAGCAATATATTGGCATATGAGCTATTTTTTGTGTTTGACATCCAAACTGAGAGAGACTCATGAAGTTATTGGTTTTTAATAATATTTCTTAAAACTACTTTGGACTGTTTTTCAATTATTTTCGCCGAAATGGTAATTATTTTCATAGGTCCAGAATTCGAAGGTTTATTATTTGTTCCTCTAAAGATAGGAACTACGATTGAAGTTTTCAGTAATTCAGGGTATGTTCTTGATTCAAAAGAGAAATTTATTAATTGAGTGACTACAACAAGGGCTTAATATGTAAGATCAATACCGTATAATTTTTGTTTTTGATGGATTCTAGGACAAGTTTCAGTTCATGAATATTCTAACTTATGTTAGATGTAAAAAACAAGAAGATTAATTAATGGATCATCAGTACTAAACCGTGTATAGTATTTTTTTGTGCTATAGAAGAATAGTATCAATTTAATATGTTCAAAAGCTAATTCGTAATCGTAGTAATGGGGGTATACATGGTCGGCCAATACGCCAATAGTAAGTGGAGGGAAGATTGGAGGCTTACTAAAACATATTTTGGAAATCTGTTACATGATCATGTTAGGGAACCTTAAGGGATATAACGCTAAAATTTGTTTAATCAAAACTTGACGTTTATACAGTGTGATTCATATCAACTTAGATACATTCTTTTGAATGTAATCCCCTATATACATATTTGCATATTTGGAATACTTGGCCAATTCTAGTGTGACTGTATGTATCATACATGGACTTTAAGGGAACCGTTTGAGTGCAAATCAGCATTTTTGGTATAAGCCGGTATCGGAAAAAAAATTGGATATCGCAGCGATTATAAAACTTAGAAGGCCGTGACTGTCCGGTGCGACTAAGCATGAAATCCATCACCTTATGTCGGACGCCTGAACTTGAATTCTTTTTGTAGTTGGAAAAATCAGTACCTAATAATTATTAAGGATACTTCAATCGCAGATAACTTGATTTTTTCAAATGGGAATGATAATTTTGGTTTATAGAATCATATGTGAAATTTGATTACCTTTTTAACGATATAGGATTCTCAATATCAATATCTTTTGGTTTTCATTTTATTTCAAATTTTCTGTCAAATCGGTGTTTCTCAATTGTTCTGCTTGTGAGCAACCTAGCAGGCCATGGAAAATAAACAAAAGCTAGTAAACAAGGAAGAAACCGACTAACTTAGTAGAATGATGCAAACGAACTAGAGTAATGAGGCAAGATCATGAAAATTCCTTACAACACACGTCACGGCCTTCTAAGTTTCATGACCACTGCGATATTCAAAATTTTTTTTTATATACCTGCTTATACCAAAAATGGTGATTTGCGCCTGAACGATTCGTTTAAAGTTCCATATGTGATACATAAAGCCACACTAGAATTGACCAAGGAATCCAAATATGCAATAACATATAGGGGGTACCAGTCAAAAAAAATTAAGTTTGATATGAATCACCCTGTATAAATCTCAAACCTCTAGTGAAATACGTTAACGTTATGCCCCTCAAGGGTTCAAGTGACAGATTTTTGAAATATTTTTTAGTAAGTCAACAGGCTTCAGTCCACTCACTATTGGGCCACCCTTTATAATTAAAAAATTGAGTCCCAAGGAAGAAGGAGCTTTACTAAGAAAGAGAATCTATAGCCTGAATTATAAATTATATCACGAAACCGAGAGCGGAAAGCTGCAGTGGACCGAGTAGGTCAGGTGTTCTCAACCCTCCCACGCTGTTCATGTCCGGGATTTAAATACCACTGTGTAAACAGCGAGTGACATCGGACATTATGACCATTTGCCAACGAGTTGACTTAATGTCCCGTCTTTGAGGATTTATTTCGGTACTTAAGGTTTTTTGCATGTTGCCTGTCCGGGGCTGTTGCAAAAATGTGGAGACAGATTATTATCTTTTCCAGATTTATCGCTGGCGTTTCTTAATTGACTACAAGGTGTTTAATTGTCCCGGTAAAGTTAATGGACTGGTAGTCATTTTTAACTTATCAACGTGAGAATGCACTGTAAAAGGTGAAGTGCTTCTGGATTTGCTTGTATGGTTTGGACACCGCTCCATTTTGTTTGGCGATTTCACTTCTTACGCCCGCTTCAAACTACTATAGTTCATGAACAGGATTTGACTCAATTTATTGAATAAGAATTAGAATGAAAAATAGTATAAAATCAATTTACTGTTTGAGAAATACTTCATGATTCTATGCATTGTAGATCGTATTTGTCAACAGTCAGGTTTTATATCAGATACATATTGCGAATTTCGATACCTACAACTTATAGGTTAATATTTTGTAATGCACAAAATAGGTCTTTTTGAGTTTGTATGGTGTGGCTTTTGAAATATTTGTTATTAGTCCACAAATTTGTTATATGCATTAGCATGTATATCTTTGTGTAAATACATGTTGTGTGGCCATCGTAAATTGACCAGCACGGCAAGAGGTAGGGGCAGTGGGAAGTTCTCTCAGGACGTGATCGTCATTATTATACAGGGTGTTTCATAAGTTGGGACTTTCTTGTCATACAGCGGATAGTACTCGCCAAAATGAGTGCCTTTTCCCAGTAACATATAAACGAAATATTTAGACAAACCGAGATATTGACCATTAAAGGAATCCTGAATTCTAAGTCCGTTCCTGGGCAATGGCTCACCATGTCACAATATCACAACAAACAAGGCAGCGCTAGTGGTGCCCGAACTGCCGATGTCGGTGAGAAAAACAGGCAGTTGATCATACCGTCGCGTTGCTGTTGCTACATCTGCCGATCGGACTTTAAAAACAACAACAATGGTGCATGCTTATAATAATAATGAACTGATGAACATGATTTTAATGTACGGTGAGTGTAGTCAAAATACCGCTGCGGCTTCGCCAGTGTACGCCGATCGTTTCCCTAACCGTACTCACCCTCCACTTCGTCGATTTGTCTGTGTCTGGCTTGTGCAAAGAGCTAGAGACACAGGATATCTGAATCCATATCTTGGTGGTCACGCTGGAAGACCTCGAGAACATCGTGTGGTCCAAATTGAAGAAGACATCGCAAATCGTACTTTTACCTGTAAGGCGCCTGCGGCAGGACCGTACTTACAACTTCCGTAGCTACCAAATCGTGAGTACTTGCTTGAAATTTTTTTTACTGTTTTGCTGCTGATTCACCGTGCTTTGCCGTTTCAAGGGCCGTTGCTTCTTAAGAGGAAAGTTCCAACTTTTAGAACACCTTGATAGAGAAAATAAGTAAATCAAGGGCATTTAGTATTGTCTGCAGCGATTATCCAATCGCGATTCTGCGTCGTCTTTAAGATGGGGAAAAATATGTTATTGCTGATTGAGTTTATTAGTCTTATGAGCTGGATAAATAGGATATCAAGTGATATAAATTATTCACCTTTCCTTCTATAAATAAAATGAAAAAACATCTAAAAGAAGGAAATAGGATTGATAAGTAGTAAAATTGAGTATATCATTGGAACATTCTAATTCGTGCCAACATATAATTTTTAATTTTCGATAACGTAATTACTTCTTTCACCGAATTCTTTTGGCTGACCATTTTACGGTGCCCACACATACTATATCGTCCCTTTCTCTGTTTACCTATATCCCATGTTTATTGCAAAATGCTTCGCCACAGACGCAATTCAAATTTTTATACAACAAATGCGCATGCGCTCAGTCGGAAAATTGAATGAGAATAGAACATCTTTTATTTTTCACTTAATTTTTGGTTAATCTATGCTTTAGAAACAATTTGGTGTATAATATTAGATAATTTATATTGTTCAAAAAATTGAACCAAATCTTGTACAAGAAATAGCGTAGCCTAAAGCAGTTATTAGGCTTCGGAGGTCAGATGTGTTTCTAACCGTATTTTGCTGTTTCAGTTATAGTTGTGCGTAGTGTAAGCAGGCAGTTAAGCAAGTACTTACAATGTAAATTCGAGTAGGAGGGATAGAACATTATCTGACATGACTTCTGTGTTCTGTGGCACTTTTCAGTCTGAGTATTCTTCATATTAGTACTAGACATCTTCTGAATTTTTGCCTTTACAATTACAGATTTTTAAACTCCTACGAAACGAAGTCTAATAAAAAAGATTAGTCCCTTTTAAATGACGATGCTACAAATTTTAGTTTTACTCGTGTCTCTAATAGGTAAGAGCTTCTGAGGATGCCAACCATTCGTGTTGGCAAAGTGCGCGGACGCCAAGGCGGCGGAGCGTGTAGACGCCTGCCGAACAGCCCAAGAACCAACAGTCCACCCTCATTCATTATTTCTGATGCCTTACCTTTTTCTTAACTGTCGATATCACATGACTTACACTTTACAGTTCTTGTGACTAGCTCGCAATACAGCTTTGTTATTTTGGATAATGATATATAACACCTGCGGGAATTAAACCTGTAGTTTCGGCTATCGAAGTATCAGACTAATGGACAAATACCCCATCCAGTAGAAACAATTTTTCAGTGAAATCATTTATGGATCGATAACTGCCAGTATGCTTGTCTAAACTGAACGAGTGATGTGTAATAAAAGTTGGTATTGACTATAGAGTAATTCCTCTCGATGAGAAAGCGTAAGAAGCGATTTAGAAAAAGGAGAGCATACTTAGTTACACCCCCTTTATCAGAGTGAAACGTACCTACTTACCGACTATGACGACATGATGTCCAAAAGCGTCTGCCTCCGAAAGAGCTGCCGATCCTGTGCAATTCCACCTGAAATGATAACTCGTATTTAGTGTAGGAGAACTAGCTCTATGGAAGCCTAGATGTCAGACAAATATCGTTTCGAATACAGTCGCGGATAAAAAGTATTTCCATAAATATAGCAAGCAGGCAAACAGATAGACTACCTTTGAACTTAACCTGCACAACAATTTTCTCCCCAATTGCATGAAGATACTAAATTTGCTTGTTTCTTTCCAAAGGCGTAAAACTTCAGTTGAGATACTTATAAAGGGTTGACGTCTAGGCTGGTTATATTAATAGGGATCGATTTACTCGTCATCCTCATAGTCACAATATTTTAACAGACATGTTGTGAGCTAGTAAAATGCATTACTCATTTTACGAGCTTCTCTTGGGATATCGTTAAGATCTTTAATGCAGTAATTTCCCATTTGCTTTCTGCATTTTTACCGGCATGTTGTTGGTGACCTCTCACTCTTCTACTGATATTCCAACGGAATCTGCTCCTCTGAGCTATCCTCTATCGTTCCGCCGCTCACTGCTCCTATCAGATGTACCTGTGCGATCGCTGCATCTCATCTTAAGACGGTCGTTCTTCATACATCAAAAACTGAGCGGTACAACCGCACATTTATTCCCAGGGTGTCCAAGGCTTGGAATGGACTGCCAGAAGATGCATTTATTGGGCCTGCGGGTATTGGCCCATTCAAATCCCGCGTTAACAAATTTCCCCTAACATAAGCCCTTCACAGCAGCCGCGGTACTCTGGTATTTAGGCTCTGCCTGCGCGGTCTGCTCAGTTATATATAAAAAAATCCTCATGCCGTTGACCAGATGTATCTACTGGTTCATCCGCCTTTAGGGACAATTTCTCACCACAAGGACAAGAAGGTGTCCTGACTCTTCTCAACTCGTCCACACAAATCTGTTGGTTGAGAAAAGGTTACTGCTTATACCGACAGTAGTTCAGTTCCTTTTAGTCGCTTTTTACGACACGCAGGATATACGATGGGAGATATTTTAACCCGCCCCCACACGGGGGGGATTACTTTTAGTCAATATAAATCATCAACAGGAATGAACCTTATTGAAAATGGTGCCTTGGTTGCGACACAAGGCGGCCATAAACAGTGGCAGGCACTAACTTTATCAGTATTTTTGTCTTAATGCGCATGCTTAGATGTCAAATACGGCCAGGAATTATTAGTGCCTTGTTGCATCACGTCTTCAATAACTCCCTATTATGTTATTAGTTTGGAGATATCATGATTGCGTCAGTAAAACGCTGTATCTACCTGTGATGTCTGAATTGCCTTCTGCATTCCATAGCTGCCAAACGTGCTCCGTCCGCAGCTGCCACCATAGCGTCCGGAAGCTGCCTGCAAAGGTCGCGTTGTCGTGGAAGTAGCCAGGGACTGTTGGAGCACACCACTTCGGTTCCCAGGTCGTAGACGGGACTCGTAGAGCCAGCTGGACCATGGGATCCAGTAGCGCCGCCGATGGATTGCCTGGAAAAGACCACCAATTATTCCAAAGAGTACTAAGAATGAGATTAGTTCCACGGATAGAAAAATAAATTTATGAGGTTCACCTTTAAAATACTTAAAAATTTAGTCCAGATGAATGCTCACATTTTTCATTTAGGTTTTTACTAATCACTCGCTAGCCAAAGCGATTATTTTCTTATAGAGCGGCATTTAGTATCCCAAACTACATTAAAATGGGTTCAGCCGTTACTGAGACTACGCAGTGACCAAAGTTACGACAGATAGACGGACGGAATCAAGTAACATAGAACAATATTATTTTAAACTGTACAAGACTAAAAATCAACTTTCAGGAACACTGTACGTAAACCTGAGATCTCCGATGCGATGTAGCGAATCGCCCCACACATGCAGCTGATCTGCGCAAGTACACCAGCACAGGAAGACGTTTCTGGAGGACTACAGCATGTGTGGCAGGCAATACACATCACAAAACGTCGTCAGTATTGCTAAAACGGCATCTCATGTGTGGAGATGGGGTAGTGTTCAGAAACACTCTCTAAAGCCTCTGAATAATATCTAGAAAAGGGCAATTAGGCTAATTGATACTCCTAACCCCACACATGCAGCTGATCTAAGCAAGTGTATTAGCCCACGAAACGTTTCCGGAGGACTACAGCGTGTGTGGCGGGCAATATATATCACAAAACGTTGTCAGTATTGCTAAAACGGCATCTCATGGGGAGATGGGGTAGTGTTCAGAAACACTCTCTAAAGCCTCTGAGTAATATCTAGAAAAGAGCAATTAGGCTAATCGATACGCCTAACCTCACAAGGGACCTCGACATCCTGGAATATCAAAGAAGGGTGGCAGACCTGTCTTGTTTTACAGATTCTATCACGAAAGATGTTCGACTTAGCTCTCTCAGATAATAACACCGAAGGCCGTCCGAACCAGGAACATTAGATAGGTTCTGCGAGCTCATCCTTATCTGGTCGAGGTCCCTATTCCCCGAACCAGTCTCCTCCAGCATTCCTTCTTTTGGAGAACTTCGACGCTGCGGAACGAGCTGATGGGCCATTTGCCTTCCGACAGCTACAACCTTCAGCGTTTTAAATCTAACATGCAAAGGTACTTAGGCCCTCGCAGCGCTTCTACACCGCCATAGGCTTTTAGTCCTTGCGGGAGGCTAACCAAAGAAAAAAGTACCTACTGGAGTTAAGTTTTACAGCGATAAAAAACTAATCTTCAGGAAATACATAAACATGTGAAAAGGTGACTACAAAACGTCGTGTGCTAACTCCGCGCTGTACAGTATTTATTTTAGTTACACAAATGTGGTTAAGGTGTCAGTAGGTTGTTATTGTTGCGTACTTAAATAGTAAATACTATTTATTGCTTTGTTCGTCGATAAAGTATCCAACACGTGCTAATGGTAATAATTCACATGTTTGTTTACAGAACTTCACCGACGTGAGTTATTAACGTCATTACCGCTCGTTGAACAATATACTGTATCTCAAAATAGAGCATTTTTGCCATCACTATGTTAGTCCCCTCACCTACGGCTTAGGAGGAAAAAACCAGATATGCCTTGGCAAAGTTAGGATAGGCCTGCTAGATACAGAATATCATAACAGGAAAATGGATAGACCATGATTATAAAAAGTTCATCAATCATCCCAGCTTTACCATCCCCCAGATTTTCTGCTCACTGTCTGTTGCGAATTTGTCTCCAGACTCTTGCAAAAAATCGAAGATGAGTGACTTTGTACGTCTCAAAGCTTAAGCTCATAACGATACTTTGAATTTTGCAACCTACCAATTTTAGTAACATGCCGGTATACAATTCATTGCGACGCATGATAATAATCTAAAGGTGACAGGCAGCTATTGTTTTCTATTGGTTCCAGCTGGTGCAGTTAGATTTATTGAATCATTACGCCAGAGCCCTGTTTGCACATGCACACATGCAGTTGCTTATCTAAATGAATTATTATAGGAGAGCAATATTCTAATTATTTATGCAAGTCAAACAGATTTCAATATTGGTGAATAGCGAAAGATGACTAAGCTTCGCTGAAACCAGTTGCAACTAAAAAAGAAGCCCCTAAAGTTACTAAAATTGATCAAGTATAGCTGCAATTGAATTGCTTAGTTCAGATATTTCAACAAAAACTGGTACCTTTAGTATGACGTCATATATGCATGCTGTGAGGGCTAAGGTTCAGTTACCCTAATAGTTGCCGTTCAGCCTTAATGCTTATTGTGCACCCCCGGTCAAAGGGATAAGACGAAGTACCATCTGAATTCTTTGAGTACTTTAAAATGCATTATACTAAGCTCTCCTGTTTATGTAATTTTGTAACTTCGGGTGAATATACAGGGTACGCCAATAGTGCGTGGACGGAAGATTGTGGGCTTATTAAAATATATTTTAGAAACCTGTTACTTCATAATGGTAGGGAACCTTGAGGGCTATAACATAAAAATAATTTCACTTCAATTTTGACGTTTATACAGGATGATTCATATCAAACTTACATTAACGTCCTTGGAAGAAACCAACTAAGTTAGTAGAAAGATGCAAACGAACTAGAGTAGTGAGGTAAGATCATGAAAATTCCTTACAACACATCAGTTCTCACCGGATACAACAGCCAAGATATCTAACGTCAACGAGAAACTGGGGTATAACACAGGTGTTTGTTTTTCACAGCCTACTAGCTATTGAGGTCTACTAGAGCTTGACAACTTTCCAAAATGATTAAAAATTTTGAAACAAAAGGAAAACTACCAGCGATTTCTGCTTACAGTCAAACATCTTTAAAATATAATTTTACATTTAATGGAATAAAAAAATTAGTCATTTCTTTTTAGTCAAGTCAAAAGTGAACATATCTCCAACTGGAGCACTCTGAACATCTAGATTGCTAGAATTCTTTAATTACGTTATGTTGTAATTGTGTTTATTTTATGTAGTTTTTTACAAACTAAATTATGTTCTACAATTCAAGCAGACTGCAATACAAGTTTCATTTTCTCCGATTTTGCTAACAAGTAAAAGTACCTACTGAAGAATTTGAAGGGTTGCAGTCAGAGGTATCATTACTTTTTTTAGGCATTAAATGTGAAAATGTATTCAGAAGGCATAGATATTCTACTGCCAGCAACAATTACTAGTAATTTTCCTTTTAATTAAATATTTTTTTTACTAACTTTGGAAATTAGTTAACAGCTAGTATAGGATGTGAAAGATGAGCGTTCTTGTTACCGCTATTGCTTCTGGTTAGAGCTAATATGTTGTAAGGAATTTTCATAATCTTGCCTCGTTACTCCAGTTAATTTGCATCTTTCTACTTAGTTAGTTGGTTTCTTCCATTTTAACGGGCTTTTGTTTATTTTTTATGGCCTGCTAGGTTGCTTGCGCGCAGGAAAATTGAAAAACACCGATTTGACTGAGAATTTGGAGTAAAATGAAAACCGAAAAAGATAGAGATCGAGAATTCTATATCGTTAGAAAGATAATCAAATTCTACATTTGATTATTTATAACAAAATACGTATTTCCATTTGAAAAAATCAAGTTATCTGTGATTGAAGTTTCCTTAATTAATCTATACTGATTTCTCCAAGTACAAAAAGAATTCAAATTTAGCCGTCTGACCTAAGCTGACGCATTTCATGCTTAGTCGTACCGCAAAGTCACGGCCTTCTAAGTTTTATAATTGCTGCTATATTCAATTTTTTTCCGATACCTACTTATACCAAAAATGGTGATTTGCACCTAAACGGTTCATTCAACGTTCCCATGTATGAAACATAAAGTCACACTAGAATTCACCAAGGAATCCAAATATGAATCACCCTGTATAAACGTCAAAATTTAAGTGAAAATATTTTTACGTAGCCCTCAAGGGTCACTACCCCAAGTGACATATTTTTGAAATATTTTTTAGTAAGCCCACAATCTCCCATTCACGCACTATTAGCCCACCCTGTATGGTATTATATACAGGTAAGCTGGTTGTTGTCTTGTATTGTGGAAGACACCACCAAACCTCAACGTTCTGAGTATACTTTTATAGAGCTATGTTCAAACAAAGTCTGAACTCATATAGTTTCCCTAACCGTGCAGAAAGCCCTGAAGATGGCGATAAGCATTTCCAAAAGCTTAGCAGTTGACATCGGTGTCTTTCTTCTTTATGCAGTGACTCGAGCTTCTTTTCAAAATTTTTGGTACAAAAAGTTAAGTGTTTCACAAAATACACAGCGACATAATAAACAACCTTACAATAACTATGCCACATGCTTTAAATCACAATATAGAAAATTTTAGGCTAGATTAGAAAATCTTGGGGTTGTGGCCAAAATTTTGAAAAATGACCGGGTCACTGCATAAAGGAGAATCTGGTGTTAACTGCCAAGCTTTCGGCAATGCTTACTGCCATCTTCGGGGCTTTCTACAATAGTTATAAAAAAAGAAAAAAATTGAGTTTCAAAATATTATAATGAATTTTCTAAGTATACTCACAACGTTGAGGTTTGCCAATGTAAAAAAGCAACTGCATTGAGTGCAACGACTTTAAAATGCCAGCTCTACTGTAATCGTCACAATTTTAAAAAAATGACTACACTATTTCTTGTACAAGATTTGGTTCAACTTATTAGACAATATAAATCAGCTAATATCATACAGCAAATTGTTTCTAAAGCGTAGATTAAACCAAAAAAATGGAGTCAAGTTGATTGACTCAGTACTTCCCACACCTAACAGTGATATCATTTTATTATTTTCCCTTTGCATGAAGCTATAGTCTGAGAACCCCTGCAACCAAATCATCGCCCGCCTGTCCTCAAAAAACATCCAACACAAAAACTAATAAATAGTTTTCTTAGTCTCTCCGTAGGAACTAAAACGACAATTTTTATACTGCGAGCTTCAACTGGATGAAAGAAAACAATCAGGAGCCTCCAAATTGCTTAAATAAAACGAAGTTTTATATTTTTTGTTTTTTTTATTATCGCTGCACTGCCACTGACACGATTTTTGAAAACCATAACCGTTTTTCATCTTCTCCACGGTAATAATACTGTGTCTAAATTTCATTAAAATCAATCCCATAATTTCCATGATACTAAATTCAGAACGATCTAAAGCAATACTCGTATGTACACATCAGAAAATTCTAAGTCCTTTGATTTCTGTAATAGCCAAGGCAACGTTCGGATGGACGTAAAAAAGTGTATTTTGCCACTAGGTGCTTCTTTCACAGGTCAATGGACAGTTCATTATGAATACAACACATTTTTCAGTCTTACAGCCCCTCCACCCCCTAACGACCCCAATTTCACCCCCACCAAAAAAAAAGTAAAACATGATCAGGAACCCCTAAAACCCCTAACAACGTATTTTGAGGGATATTACATTTTTTTCGTTTTTTGCTAATTAGTCCGCCGCCCCTACACCGATTTTCAAAATTATAGCAGCATCACCTACTAGGACCTCACGGCATATCGGTACCCAAATTTCATCATAATCCATGCAGCTGTTGCCGAGATTACGAGGGTAGAAAAACGCGAACAGACAGACCGACAGACAGACAGACAGACAGACAGACGGAGCGACCGAAATAAAAGCGTATTATCTCAAAATCGAAAAATTTCGCGATCACAATAAGTGTAAAATTACAAAAGACACAAAACGACCTTTACATGTTAACTTAAAGACGAAGGTATTGTAAAATTCATGGTTTGAATACACACATTTTTCGATCTAAAATTTTCCTTAATAAAGACCTTCTTGGTCTAACAGGTGAAATGGCCGTTTCTTTGTGAAATGTGGAGACAGAGATTTTAAGAATATATTTCGCATAAACAAAGGCGACGAGTGTGGCGCAAAATCGCTGCACGTATTGGAAAACATTCCAGAAACTCCCACAGGTTGCAGAGAATCGTCGGTGCATCTCTTGCGGACGCATCTCACCGCATGCCAAAAAGGTATATCTGGAAAGATAAACACTTAACACGTCTGTGTGTGTGTTTTATCTAAATGAAAATCGGTAGCTGGTTATGTCAAAACGTACACCATAATAAACTGAGGCTACACGGATGCCAGTAGTAGTGGATGCCATAAACCAGCCAGGGCGACCCACTCGTCTTGCCCTGACATCAGATAATTAAATCAATGTGAGTCAGGATACTCTCTCACTGGAGAAATGCTGCGTGTTATTCATACAGGACCGTATGGAATTACATCCACTGTCACCAGGTTAAAGCAAACTACTCGTACGAAAGCATATTATATCGTTAGGTAATTAATTCATTATTTTCGTGTCAATTTTTTTCTTTATTACGCTGACATAGCCAACATTTTATATTGCCGTAATACCAATGCTGAGTACCACACCTACCATACCAGGTTCTTTAAGAACTTGAGAGCTCCTAAATTCTCCTTAACGAAATAAATGAAAAATAAATTATTCGCGCCTAGATCTTTGCAATCATTTGCTTGCTAGTACACGTGATCTAAACCTTAACAGACGTAAGAAATTGTGAGTAAGCTGTTAAATGTATGTATGATGTTTCTACTTCATAGATGAGTATTTTGGTTCTAACTTTTAATTGAAACATTGAAACAATTTTGCTTTCATTGTATCGTTATATTATTTTATCTATTTGTTTATGTAAACTTGTATATACTTCAAACGCCCATATCTATCTATGGTATATATGATTCTGCACAAGTACTTTGATTTGTTGTTTCCTGATCCTGTTTCACATCAAGTAGCTGTGACCGGTCTCTGTGCTCCACGGTTTGGTCAGGTATAAAAAAATATCTTTCATGTAGTTCTTATGACGCAGGAATTATTAGTATCATTCTAGTTACTAGCCTTTATTAATTATTATTTCTGATGCTTTTCATTTTTCTTCACTTTCGACACGGGAAGATTTACTGAACAATTCTTTTGTTACTATTCACTCAATAACATATATCTATAAGTGGCTCAGAAGTACTCACAGCACCGTTCCCACAAAAAAAGACGATTTACAATCACTGACGCTTCTAGTAGAATGTTTTTGCTAGATAAGTAGATAATAGGTTCACATTCAGTAAAGTGGGGGTTGGGGTATATATTTCAATTCAAAGTATATTTACAAAGAACACTTCAAATGTCGATTTCTCTGTAAAATATAAGTTAATTGAGTCAGTACTTCCCACACGTTAATGGTGATACCAGTTTATCATATTCCCATAGTATGAAGCTACAGTATGAGATCCTTTTGCAACCAAATCATCACCCTACCCTAATTTCGTCCCCACTCAAAAAAGTTGAAAATGATCAGGACTAAAGAGCCCAAACACGAAGTTTGAGCTGCTTTCATACTTTTAGTTTTTTTATCACTGCTGCGCCGCCGCTGGCACGATTTCGAAAAACCATACACGTTTTAGATCCTCGCCAAGGTGACAATACTATATCGAAATTTCATTAAAATCCATTTAATAATTCCCACGTGACACAATACAGAACAATTTGTAGTAATAGTCATATAGTGTACGTCAGAAAATTCAGTACCTTGGTTTCTGTAATAGGTAAGCGATGTTCGGATGAACCTAAAAAAGTGTATTATGTCGCTAGGTCTTTCTTTCACACGTCAATGAATACCATACATTACTTCAGTTTTACAGTCCGCACCTCCCAACCTCCACAATTTCACCCCCACCCAAGAAAAGCAGAATATGACCAGGAACCCTTATAAGATCTAAAAACAACGTTTGAGGAATATTTGAAATTTTTTGTATTTTGCTAATCACTCCGCCGCGCATGCACCGATTTTCAAAATTATTGCAGCATTACCTACTATGATCCCATGGCATATCGTTACCCAGATTTCGTCACAATCTATGCAGCGGTTACTGAGATTACAAGGCTAGAACAACGCCAATAGATGGGTAGACAGGCATATCAACAGACAAACGGAAGTGAGTGACGTGAATTTTCGTTATGTAAGTATCATCTCAAAATCGAAAATTTTCGCGATCACAATACCTACTCACCTCACCCATCCAGTGTGGGAAGTAAAAATGTGGATCTCAAAACAACTTTTTGATATCGACGTTCCGAAACCTTACTAATAATTAGTATAAAAGTATGTTTGTGGAGTAGAGTAGAATAGAGTAGAGTAGTGCTTTATTTGCATAAATTTTTAAAAGCATAATTGAGCAAATAGTTTTGCACATAGTCCTACATTTAGTACCCTACTAATTCTTCTTCTCTATCACGCTGTAGGTAAGGTGAAAAAGTCCGTGCCTGTACCTGCGATCCTATCGTGCAATCTCTGTTCCGATCCGTGTACATAATCGTTTCATCACTCTTACCTAACCTTACCCTGTCATTTGTCAATCTCGTGCATGTTTACGATGTCTGATAATGGTTATTACATGGGTATTTATTAGAATAGGAATGCCTTCGAGGCACCTAGCATAATGCTATCTCTCATCAATATGCGGAAAACTTCAGCGTGTGTGCTATGGGCCACTATTTAAATATTGACATTATCGAGAAGAACGTCTTGGCAACCTTGAGCTGAACGCACATACCACTTTACCACAAATAGCCAGTCTCGGCAAGAGTGGTCAGTTATTCTCATATTTCACTCACTTGTTCCAAATATCTGGCATTTACCCAAGAGTCTGAAAACGCGCCGTACTCACCAGTGGCAAAGAAGAACAGAAAAAACCAATCTAGCTAATTGCAGATTAATAGTTGCGCTGTGCCAACTGATGGAGATGTGCATCATTCAGGAATTTTTCTATTACCAGGTGCCAAAACTATTACAAAGAATTCAAATTTCAAACTAGGTACATAATATATAACTATGTAACTACTGGGTGTCTCACGACGATTGAGACAAGCAACATATCGGAACCGGGCAGTAGTAGAGAATTATAATTTTGGGGACGTAAATTAGAGCAAATGTTGTGTCTTTTTTTGTTATTGTGTTACCCAATGAGTTATCTGTTTTTGATCACTTGACGTTCGATTCAAAATTATTAATGGGACATATTAGTCCCTTTTTGTGTTCCTCCCGATAAAGCAATTCCAACAAACTGGACACTTGGGTCTAAAGTCTAAAGGATTCTACGACTACCATTGATTATAATATATACCCCTATGCCAGTGTTCGTTTCATTTTTTGTCATAATGGTAACGGTACAGACCTTCAAGTACCTGTACCTCTTGAATTAATCACTTTAGTCCCCAAGTGTGCTAGTTGGTTGGACTTGTTTCTTCGGGCGGAACACAGAAAGGCATTAATATACAGGTTGTCCCATTAAAAAATTTGAATTGGACGTCACGTGACCAACAACAAGTACCCCTTTGGATCACGCAATAACAAGAAAAGATGTAGCATTTGCTCTAATTTACATCCCCAAAACTATAATTCTCTACTGCTGCCCAGTTCTGATATATTGCTTGTCTTAGAGTCGCTTTCTCAATGTCCAGTTAGGTATCTGCCAGATAGCGTTTCTATGGATACAACTGTCAGATAAGATTTACGTGACTTCGTAAGTTTAGCCTTCAATTGATTAAACAATTTATCTAACAGTTGCTGTTATCTTGCAGATAAATATTTAACTGGACATTGAGAAACCGATCCTTAATCGTCATGGGACACCCTGTATATAACTATATAGCTATGTAAATGTATAACCATATGACTATATAACTATATAACTATATAACTATATAACTATATAACTATATAACTATATAACTATATAACTATATAACTATATAACTATATAACTATATAACTATATAACTATATAACTATATAACTATATAACTATATAACTATATAACTATATAACTATATAACTATATAACTATATAACTATATAACTATATAACTATATAACTATATAACTATATAACTATATAACTATATAACTATACAACTATATAACTATATAACTATGTACAGAGAGATCTGCGCCACTCTGAAATTCGATACTTTTTTACGAAATATATATCATTCGAAAGTACTCGACGAATAAAGTGCAACCATGCCATACGCAAGACCAGGAAATGACAAGACCAAGAAGCTATGATACTTTGATTTTTTTATATTAAAGCTATAGATAGAAATATGGAATTATTTAAAAATCAGGTTGGGTTTGGGTTGAATGAGGTTTATGCCGGCGCGTAACTAGGGGATGTAGAGCCCCCCTGGTAGACTTAATACTAGTTCTGTTTTTTTCATAGCCTGTCCGAGTAGGTCTAAGTAGGCTTTTTTTGCTTACTTTCTTATTGAGAATTAAAATAAACGTTTCTTAATTCCGGATTTGATACAATTCGAGACTGGACTATATAAATATTTCAAATTAGAGCCAAGCCAAAAGGTTTTGGATAAATATTATAATACTGTAAAATGTGACTATGTAAAATTACCAGGTAAAATGTGGTTTACTGTTAGATATAGTATAGTATAGCGTTTATTGTAAATATAAAATAAATAAAATACAATAAACAACAAGTGACCCAAAAAAAGTTAAAAACTTGTGCTTGGGTATCAGTAATTATTATAAAATGGAAACAACAAATAAGGGTTAATTCAGGAATATTTATATTTAAATATTATGTATTCCATATATATCAGTAATAATAGGTATTGCATATGTCTACAAGTTGGTGAATTTTAATGGGCTTATTATTTACTATCCATTGTTTTAAACCATACTTGAATGAATTTAAAGGCACTAGACATACTAATTTACATTTGTCTTTATGGAATCTAAATATCGTTCTTTTAATAACTGATAGATGTATTCCCTTCCTACACAATAGAATGCTAGAGTTTAGAGCATGAATAAGTATGAAACTTAATCTAAACTAAGGCGATACTTATTATATGGATTACTAGTGTGGTGACCATGAGTTAGGGATGGAAACAATCAAATCAAAGCTAAACAAAATTAGACGCTTGGCTTGTGTTAGTATAACATGTGCAGTATGCACAACTCAGTTGAGTGCGCTAGAAGCACCGCCGATTCTCCCTCCACTTGACTTGGTATAGTTCCGCTCGGAACTTCAAAGGGATGACTCTATCCTACATTAATACGAAGAATGATATAATTTCTCCTACATATTGCTTCGACTGCAAGTTTACTGTGAAGTATCTTACAAGGGAAGAGTGGGGTGTGCATGTTACCTCGCAGCTCTACTATGTTTGTACCCTAAGTCTTTCTGGAATCTTCTACAAAATAAACTGGTAATGGTTTGGAGATAGAATCAGGTCAACTTTTACTTCAACGATTTGCGACGATTAGAACTGAACACAGATTTGGAGCATGCTGAAAGCAGAATTCGTTTATCACTGGTAAAAGGATGATACCCTCTTTTGGACACAACTTAATGCTCTAAATGATTTTCATTACAATCTTGTGAACCATTTCCACCCTGTAAATCTTGCAATTTGCAACAGGTATGCACAATTAGTCCCTGTGTGTACCAACACTGAAAACCGTTTACCCAGGAATGCTAACGCTATCCGTTTCAATCGAGTGTGTAGACAGAGCACGAGACTGTAGATAATACGTAACTTCTCAACATGGGAGGAAGGTCTTATTAGTAGCAAGATATCTCATGTCAATTAATGCGTGCCTTTGCTACCTCACCGCTGGCCACAAAGGGAAGTGGAATAAAGGCTAAGATATCCTCGTTCCGCCGTGGACCGTAAGTCTTCAGTGAATGGCATCTCTATGCGGTGAGAAATCACTTTTGTCTGTGTGCGAAATGACGGCGCGCTGGATACAGCCCAGTCACACGAGGCACATATCGTAAAAAATGGGCCATTGGACATATTTTTAACACACGCCGGTGTTCCTCAGAGATCTGTCCTATCCCCTACACTGTTTTTGCTGTACATCAACAAGCTGCTGGAAATAACATCCAATCCAATCTTCGCTTCGCAGACGACAGTACATTAATATCGTGCATGGAACCAGACCAGCCGCTATCATCCCAGCAGACAGTACGTCGGCGACAACAAGTTGAGTAGGGATTAGTAAATAAAGTACAGTTTAACTGACAAAAAACTCAGACAACAATACTGACAAAGAAGTTCCATGTTGGCTTACCAACTGTGAAAATGAAAGATCACCCTACAGTTGAGTCACCTTTCATCAAGCTTGCGGGGATCAATATCAACAATAACATTTCCTGGCACGACCCCATCATCAGTAGTACTAAAACGGCATCCCAGAAGCTTGGAGTTTTATTTCGCTGTAGGAAACTATATACACCAGAGCAACTACTACTATTCTACAAGGCACAGATACGACCATCGTTGGAGTATTGCTCTCATGTATGAGGATGTGCTCCGAAGCACCCTCTATAGCTTCTAGACATTATCAAGAAGAAAAGGTGAGAAGCCTAGAACATCCAAGAAGGGGGCTGACCTGTCCCTATCTTACAGATTCTGTCCCGGAAGATTTTTGAGTGAGCTCTCCTAGATAATAACACCGAAGGCCGTCGTGACGACTAGAGAGACTCTGTGAGCTCGTTCTTGCCAGGTCGAGATCTCTACTCCCCAAGCCAGTTTTCTCCAGCATTCCTTCGGGTACAACCTAAAGCATTTCAAATCTAACATGCACAGACACTTATGCTATGGCATCGCTTCTACAGTGCGATAGGCTTTCAGAATTTACGGGAGGCTGACCATAAGAGAAAAGACAGAACCTCATGCTAAGTTATTTGCTAACCTTTTGGACCATTGGACTACTATCTTACTCCTCTGGCCTAAATTTAGACATGACTTCTTACTTGCACTCAAAGCAGGACAGCTGAAGAGAAAGTGGTTAGCTGTTTCACCGCACTTGCTGCATGAAGCATTTTCCACATCGATCCAAAACTTTTTGGATGACAGTACACTGTGTGACGTCATTCTAAATCCAATATGGAGGACCATTCAAGATGGCGGAATGGTTATTTTTAATGTATTTCAACAATATGGGTATCAAATGAAAGGGCCTGTGAGAGTAACTCCAAAATATGTAATATTAAATATTCTAAATCAACATGGCGAAATAGTCATTTTTATGCAACTCTGCAATATGGGTGTCAAATGAAAGGGCTTGCCGAGAATGATAAGAAAAATATACTGGCATCACTCTGAATCTAATATGGCGGACTTTTGAAGTTTTTGATGCTTTTCTATAGTATGGGTATTAAATGAAAGGGTTCGTTGAGAATAAAAACGTAGGTCAAGCAAAGATGGTGGTTATGAGCTCCGTTACTCAAATTCACCTGAATTGTTGTTCTTGAGGTAGCTTTTTTGAGCCTGTAACATCGGTTTATAAATTTTAACTTGTGTGATTTGGCGAGATGGGTGTCATCAGCATTAGTCTGCAACCTGTCTAGGCGAAGGACAATTCTAAAATTAAACCCGGAACTGTGTTTCGTCTGGCTCAAATAAGTTCAAAGCTATAATAGGTGGCGCATTCTTCCAAACATCTAGTCAATGTGAAGCTGAGCAGGGTATAATATGATTTGATGATGTGGATGAGATAAACAAATTCAGAAACCTAGCCAGCGATAACTAAAAAGTAAAAAATAAAAGCAAAATAAACATTTTTAAAAGAAGCTTTTATTTAAATGTTCTAAAAAGAAGAAGATACAATGTTGCTTTAGAGTTTCAACTATCAGCTTATTGCCTCACTATACACAATGTATATGATCATAAAATGTTGTCGCGGGGTTTGCGTAAGTACCTATAAGTATATAATTAAACTGAATTTTTAAACAAATCAAACTTAGCAGATTAAGTTACCCAATTAAATGGGTACTAGTTTATTTACACAAGCAAATCCCGCGTCAACAAGCTTCCCCTAATATAACCTAAGCTCTGCCTACACGGTTTGCTCAGTTATGTAAAAAAAGTGACAAGCTTTTATGATCATACACAAGGGTTTTTGGATTTGATTTATTAATTTTTTAGAAAAAATAGGCAGTGTGTGCTTTTAGCCCATTTCTACTGAACTACTAATGTTCATCTCGTTACTGAGCCAGATAATGCCATTGTCAGACCGTTCTCGAGAGCTCGTCTGTAAACTTTAAGTTGTCCAGGATTAATGAACTGTAAATAAGCCGCATTGAGCTTACAAGTGGTGTGTATAGATTCTTCGGTTGCTTCTTTGTTTCGGTATATACGCAACCTCTCTCTTTGATGAGGGTTGGGTATTGTCCATTGTTGTAAAAGCGGGTTTTTCAGAAAACCAGACATCAAATCTCAATTGAGAACAAAAAGGGCCTAAGTCCAAACAGGAAGAATTCTGGAAAACCAACATAATCAATTTTTGGCTTCCATATTTTTTTGGTTATTTATTATATATTTTCTAACATCAAATGCATCAAAACTGAAAGGACATGCCATTAACTGTTCACAAAATGCTATAAAAAGAATATAACAAAAATATGGACTTCGGCCCATTTTATTCTCATATAATCAATTTAACGGACAGTACACGAATTTGTTTACTTAATGAAGATATGGTTCAAGCCAAACGAGATAGAGTGACCATTAAAGAAATTGTAGATAAATACATAGATATTCATTAACACGCTTTTATAAACTTCACTCGTATGTTTGTTTGTTTGTTTGTTTGTGAGCGTGTAACTCTCCTTTGGACAAAGAGATCAGACCGAACATTGAACGCTCCAACTTTGCCGCGAAAACGATTTTGATGGCGTCAAATTCGTCGGACCTTAACGGAAACCTTAAAGTTTGTTAATATCACTCAGAGGCGTAGCAGCGAGAGTTTAAAATGCGTGAGATTCAGCTGTGTGAAAGCTGGTGTCTTTGTGACATTTATTTAGGAAGGTCGACAGCTTTTTGATCGGTCATGCAATAATGGTAATAATTATGCTATGAATATTGATCAGAAACAATTGTTCATCTTCACTACACAGAGTATTAATAAATACTGTTTAAGAAAACCAAAAAGAAATCGCGTTTTAATGATAAAGATAACTAAAAAATTAAAAATAAATATGATTAGAAAAACTTATGAAAGCTCTCTTATTATTTAATCATCGAACTAAAAAGCTAAAAATAATTTTTAAAATAACCTTAAAACAAAAATAAACAGAAAATACAAGTATGATTGTGAAAAAAGGGCTACCGCTTTGGGCCATATTATTCTTAAATCGAGCGCTACACGCTTTTTTCATAATCATATTAGTATTTTTTGTCCATTGTTGTTTTAAGATTATTTTAAAAATAATTCTTACCTTTTTAATCCGATTTTTGTTAAAAGCATGCTAACCGAATTAAAAAGGGTGTCCAAGGCTTGGAGTGGACTGCCAGAAGATGTATTTATTGGTCCTGCGGGTATTGGCCCATTCAAAACTCGCGTTAACAAACTTCCCCTAACATAACCCTTTCACAGCGGCCGCGGTACTCTGGTATTTAGGCTCTGCCTGCGCGGTCTGCTCAGTTATTAAAAAAAAAGAAACAGTACGATATAAAAGCCGTTCAAACTCTGTTTCTGGATACTCTAGGGGTCTTTGACCACTTTCTACTTTTTTGGAGGGATTAAAATGAGCCGAGGTTCTTCTTCTTTCATGTGCCGTATCAGGTCCTCCTGACGTTGGCGATCACTATGGCTAGAGCGGATCTATCTTCCGCCATACGGAACAGTTGTGCTGCACTGCGTATTTCCGCCCATTCTCGTATATTACGGAGCCAAGATTGTTATCGTCTCCCAGGTCTCCTTCGACCGTCGATTTTGCCCATCAATATTAGTTGTTAGTTGCCGAGGTAGGATGGGATATCAGATAAGGGTGGTTGGTAAACCACGGAACACCTTCCATTGCCTTTAAAGATCAATACTAGTAATATAATATATAATTTAAATATCGGAGAATTGGCATTCCATGTTATTAGGATATCATGGAATAAAAGGTGCTTGCTTACTCCGCAAGAGGGAGATAATTCCAATCATTTGGTTCACAGAAAAAAGAAACCGGAAAATAAAGGGTATACCGGCTGGATTCGAACCAGCATCTCAGGCATTCTATGCCGAAGTGATACCAACTACACCACGGTTACCCGTGATGCAGTCGATGTACAGCGCCGACGACATGCTATCGACTCGGCCGACACCCACCACTCTCCCGTATCTCTCTGCGAAACATGTATTTCAGTCATCCAGAGAGATCTAGTCGGCTGTTGGGTGAGTGTGAATCTCCCACCGCTATTTGCACGACAGTTCTCTTTCTTACTGAAGTACGACTCCTCAGTCGGCCAGGATTTCATGGAATGAAAGGTGCTTGCTTACTTCGCAAGAGGGAGATAAATCCAATCATTTACTTCAGTAAGAAAGAGAGCTGTCGTCGGAGTCGATACCATGTCGTCGGCGCTGTATATCGGCTGTATCACGGGGAACCGTGGTATAGTTTGTATCGCGTCGGCCTAGAATGTCGGAGAGACTGGTTCGAATCCAGCCGGTACCCTTCATTTTTCCGATTTTTCTGTGAACTAAATGATTGGAATTAGGATATCAGTTGAAGATTGCAGAATAAAAACTGTGTCCTCCTAGCTCTTACGGAGTGAAATGCAAGAAACTATTTTACGAGATTTTTTGTGTCGAATGCTTTTTTTGCGCGCAAGTGGGCGATGATTAGGTTGCAAGGGATCTCAGACTATACATTCATGGGAAAATAATAGAATGGTATCACCGTTATCTGTGGTAAGTACTGACTTAATCGACTTGACCCCATTCTTTGATTGGATATCAACTCTAGGGAAATATCAATTTCTTCATCTCCATTTTCACTTTGCGTTATATCAATCACTTCCACAGGCTTATGAAGATACTCTCTCAGTTCATTCTTTGGTGCGTGATCCTAGAATTTTTTAAATTAAATAATTTACTGAAAGTAAATTGTAACATAGCATAGGGAACATACGTTGAAATAATCTGTATTGATCCTTGTCATAAGAACTATTTTGGTTCTCAGAAGCTGTTTTCAAAAACTCTAAAAGGCCTTTCTTATTTTCTTTGCAAGATTGGCAACCTCTGAACATATTTCTGTCTTCTACTTGTATTTCAAATTCAGAGGTGTCCCCTATTTTTTATATGTTCACAAGAGCTGTTGATAGACCACAGCAACGATTTGATTATAATATTAATTTACATCATTTACATATAAAAAATTAAATATAACATAACCTGTTAATTTACAAAATTGTAAATAAAGAACAAAAAAATTAAAGGGCCAACACATAAAGTCATAAGACAGACGGAGATGGATGTTAGTCAAACGCTAGTTCAAATAACTCGCCAAATCTATAAAATGCATGCTATTTCAATTAATATCTATCTCCTAAATCTATCCAGGCCAATGATCTCCATCAGACCGTGAATCAGACCTTCCGTGTCTATAAATTCGTTTTTTATCCCATTAAAATATAATCTCCCGTGAACCACTAAAAAAGAACCTCCTTCCAGATCCATAAGCCCATAAAATTTAATGTCTGATCTATTTCGATAGCGGTCCATACTTCCAGTTGGGCGATACCACAGAAAACAATAAATTGATGTCGTTTATGCAAATATGGTCGAATGCCCTCCGGGACAGAACGAATCATCGTGTCCACGCTATTATTATCAATAATGAATAGGTAGCGGATCTCAGACGTATATATTTAGTTCAGTAAAACAACTAACCTGGAGGTGGTTTTTTCCACAACTTCCACGAAGACGGCAATCTGACTTTGCAGGTGACAAGCGTGTTTTTGTTTAAATTAATGACGTGCAGCGAATGACTCCAGCAACTATCTATGTTTTTGAACATAGACAAAACAAGAAGGGTCACTCAAAGCTTAGCCCTCAAAAGATTACTTAACAGCCAATCTTTGAAGAAAAACAAACTGATATGTAATGGGGGTGTAAGGGCTGAAATCCTATGGCGCTGTTGAAGCGCTGCGAGAGGATAAGTGTCGGTGCACGTTAGATTTGAAACGCTGCAGGTTGTAGCTGTCGGGAAACAAATTCCCCGGCAGCTCATTCCACAGCGTCGAAGTTCTACAAATGAAGGAATACTGGACGAGACTGGTTCGGGCAGTAGTGACCCTCAACCTGATCAGGATGAGCTCGCAGAGCCTCTATAGTGTTCCTCGTTTGGATGGCCTTTGGTGTTATTATCTGAGAGAGCTCACTCAAACATCTTCCGTGATAGAATCTGTAAAACAGGAACCACCCTTTTGCGATATTTCAGGCTGTGGATGTCCTTTGTGAGGTTAGGCGTATCGATTAGTCTAATTGCTCTCTTATCGAGAGTGTTCAGAGGCTGTAAAAAGTGCTTCGGAGCGCATCCCCATACATAAGAGGAATAATACTCCAGCGATGGTCGGATCTGTGCTTTGTAGTTAAGCACCAGTTGCTCTGGTGTATACAGCTTCCTACAGCAGAACAAAGCTCCAAACTTCCGGAATGCCGTTTCAGCGATAATGACGACATGGTCGTGCCAGGACATGTTATTGTTGATGTTGATCCCCAAAAGCTTGACGGAAGGTGACTCGAATATTGGACGACCCTCCATTTCCACAGTTGGTTTGTCAACGCAACACTTCTTTGTAAGTGTTGTTGCTTGAGTTTTCTGTACGCTGAACTGTACTTTATTTACTAATCCCCCTCGAGAATTGTTTTGATATCTGCGATGATCTATGAGGCATGTTGCTGTCGCCTAAGTGCCGTCTCCTGGGATGACAGTGGCTTGCCTGGTTCCATGCACGATGTTATTGTAGGTACTGTCGTCTGCGAAGCTGTAGTTTGGATTGGATGTTATTTCCAGCAGCTCGTTGATGTACAGCGGAAACAGTGTAGGGTATAGGACATATTCCTGAGAAACACCGGCGTTTATTGAAAATACGTCTGATGAATAAACAGCCTTCGACTACAACAAAGAGAGATCGGTTGTTCAAAAAGCTATTCAGCTACTGGCACATGCCAGGTGGTAGTGCAAGAGACCCTCATGCTACACTCTGTCGAAGGCTTTTGGTATGTCAAGTGCAACAACATGGGATTCGCCATGATTTTCAATTGCTCTGTTCCACAAGTGAGTGACATAGGCCAGGAGGTCACCCGTAGACCTGTGCTTATGGAAGTCGTACTGGCGATCATTTATGATGCTAGTGAAAAATCAGGTTTGGTATATACGCAGTAAATTTCTTTAATAATTTTAATATTACTGAATTGATTTTGTATCTAGTACAAATCACTGGTTAACAAAATACTAGATTTTTTGTGTCCCACAAACTGAAGTGAGTGTACTTGGTAGTACTTTTTAGATATACTTATCTGTTCGAATGTTCTATCTGGCAGAGTATCAAGTGACCAATAGTGGTCGGTGTGTGTCAGTTTTCTATACACTGTGTGTCCCAAAGTTGATTCTTTTCTAGTTAATAGAATATCTAGTCCGGAATCCCAGGCCCATTTTCACTACTTACTACTAACAAGCTAATTTTGTGTGAGTAGCTTCATTTTGATGAGACGCCCAACTTTTTCCTCTACAAAAATTCTCGATTGTGGTGGCTAACAGGGGTAGCAGGGATGGAATATGTCAATTTTACGAGTGTCAAAAATTAATTACTAACAGTTAGTTTTTCAACTAAATCTTAAAAATGTGATCAACCTTATTAGAAAAAATGTCTGTCCTACAAAATCTATGGTTTGATCACATTGTCCCCCTCCATCCAACATGTACCAATAACAAGGTGATACAAATTTATTATTAACACCCTGATTTTTCCACTATTGCTTCGTTAATATTCATACAATTTGACAGTAATATTGTCCTACAAATCACGTGGTATGTTATCCTGGTCCTACGCTCAGAAGCTGTAGTACAAATCCCGGGTGTAAAAATAATTACTATCAAGTCTAATGTTCGTGGATAGCTTCATTGCGATGAGACGTCCAACAAGTGTCAAAAATTAATTACTAACAGTTAGTTTTTCAGCTAAATCTTAAGAATTTGATCAACCTTATTAGGAAAAATGTTTGTCCTACAAAATCTATGGTTTGATCATATTGTCCCCCTCCATCCAACATGTACCAATAACAAGGTCATATAAATTTATTACTAACAGCCTGATTTTTTCACTGTTGCTTCGTTAATATTTATACAATTTGACAGCAGCATTGTCCTACAAATCACGTGGTATGTTATCCTGGTCCTACGCTCAGAAGTTATAGTACAAATCCCGGGTGTAAAAATAATTACTATCAAGTCTAATGTTCGTGGATAGCTTCGTTGCGATGAGACGTCCAACAATTTTCTATACGTAAACTCTCGATTGTTGTAGCTTACAGGGGTAGCAGGGATAAAGTATGTCTATTTAACGAGTCTCAAAAATAAATGATTAACGTTGGGTCCTTCTAATCAAATCTTAAGGAAGTAATCAACATTATAAAGCAAATATTTGTCTTAACTAAATTCAGCACGTATCAATCAGGAAGTCACAAGATATGATTACTAACTTATATTTCACGGTAGCTTAGTTAATACTTAAATAATTTAACACCCACATTGTGCCACAAATTGATTGGTATGTTATCCGGGTCCTACGCTCTGAAATATATAGATATATAGGGTATAGATCAAAAAATGAAAATGAAGAAATTTTGAAACCAAAAATCGTTGGATATGACCCTTCCAGTTTGCCGCCAACAAAACAAGAATTATTACAACAAATCAAGCGGACGGTATTTATCTCCAATATCTGGTGTAGTGCACACATGCGGTGCCCTACAGATAAATTACCAGAAAACTATGGATGGACAATTATTGACGGCAGGTACCAGTACTATTGGTTTGACGGCCCCCAAAGTCCATCTTTTGACGAATTATCTTCCAACTCACAAGGTAACCCAATGATACTATCGTTATTTATAAATTGATTGTTCGGCAATTTATATTGTTTATATTATTATAGAGCCAGATATCACGAATAATGAATATGAGGGAGATGAAAGAGTTGAAGAGATAGTGAATTCACTAGCGGAGATGAAGATTTGTCAGATGAGTCTGATGCTGATTAGATTAATTTTTGCATATATTAAAATAAAATTTTGTACTTAATACAGAAGATAATGAAGTTGTTTCTTATAGATTTCGGCAAAGATTACACTTTATAATAATAATACAAGTAGAAAAATGACAATTCTTGTCGGACTAACGGTACATACCTGTTTTCTTCTGGGACATTATTTCCTTTGGACAGAGAACACAGTTAATCTATTATGCGATATTTTGTCTTACAGTTAGTAATGAAAAAATGTGGTATTGATAACTTCTGGTCGTAGAACCGGGATAACATACCACGTGATTTGTAGGACAATGTTGCTGTCAAATTGTAAAAATATTAACGAAGCAATAGTGAACAAATCAGGCTGTTAGTAATAAATGTGTATGACCTTGTTATTGGTACATGTTGGATGGAGGGGGACAATGTGATCAAACCATAGATTTTGTAGGACAAACATTTTTTCTAATAAGGTTGATCACATTCTTAAGATTTAGTTGAAGAGCTAACTGTTACTAATTAATTTTTGACACTGGTCAAATTGACATATTTCATCCCTGCTACCCCTGTTAGCTACCACAATCGAGAATTTTTGTAGATGAAAAAGTTGGGCGTCTCATCAAAATGAAGCTACTCACGCAAAATTAGCTTGTTAGTATTAAGTAGTGAAAATGGGCCTGGGATCCCGGACTAATCGAGAAAATCCAGTTTTTCATTTTGCTGTACTTCCATCGTGAACTGGATGTTCGCATCTACACTGTTTGGATGTCGTACGAATTCTACCACCTTGCAAACAATATGTTCGTATCTACATATACATTGCTTGAATATATAAGGTATGTATTACGTAGTAAAACCTACCGGTGCTAATGAACACCATGCAATAACCATAAAAATGACGGTGTCCTATACTGAGACAATTTAGAAAAAAGATAAGAGGTGTTCAAGTGTGAAAGGTGCTTTTGTAGATAATGACAAATACGTTATTTTAACGGGGACATGCTAATGATTTTTCATATGTAATTCGTATATATCTGTGAGTTATCACCATATATGTGGTGGTGCTATTAAGGAACCTTCGGAAAACCCATTTGGTGTGACTAATCGCTGTCGAAGTTACATCGATATTACATCGTATTTATAAAATTTATGGGTGTTATGAACACATTAAGTAACAATTTATTCAAGTTTACATTGACGCGCGAGATGCATCTGAAATATGTATTATTCGACTTGAGGTGCTCTGTTCTTCATGAGCGTTGGCTATTATCATTACAAATATTGTTGACTACTGTTGACTATGACTACTGAGACCACTCTTGTGATCCAACGATACCCCTTTTCAGAAAGATATCTATGCGAGTGTGTGCAGGTCAAGTTGGACTATATCTTAGAAATAATGACTTTTATACAGGGTGTCTAATAAAAGCGTGTCATGTCTAAGATGAAATACCTTGTCAGCTTAGGTCAGACGGCAAATTTGAATTACTTTTGTACTTGGCGAAATCAATGATTAATTAAAGAAAATTCCGTCAGAGATATCTGAATCTTTTCAAATGGGAATGCTTATTATTTCAAACGATCAAAAGTGAAATTCGAAAGTTTTTCTAAAGATATGAGGTAGTAATTTTCGTTTGGTTTCAAATTGGCAATCAAATCGGTGTTTTTACCTATAAGCGTCCTAGCAGGCCATGAGATATAAACAAAAAGTAGTTCAGATGGAAGAATACACCTGATCTAGCAGAAATATGCAGACTGCACACTGGAGTTATAAAAATTCTTTACTACTTACAATTGAATTCCAACCAGGAAGAACAGCAGTTACATATCTAAAGGCAAAGAGAAACTGAAATACGACAGATATGGCCATTTTTCTTAGCCTACTAGCTACTGCAATGTACTGGGGATAGAAAAATTCTGAAACAATAAATTAAACACTCTAAAATGAAAAAAATTGTTGCTGGCAGTGTAACATTTTCAGCATGCAATTTCGCATGTAATGGTTTAGAAAAGTAGTAACTTCCATCAACGACAAAAGCAACGACACCTCTGACTTGACCTCCTCAAATTCTTCAGTATCTATTAGCAAGATCGCAAAAAAAGGAATACGGACAAATCTGATTGTCAGGTCAGGTAAATTATGTTTCATAATTTGCGCAGATCTTAATTTATTCATTCTTCATTTTCTGCGCTTTTGCTAACAGGTACTGCAAAATTTGCAGAACTCCAGTCAAAGGTATCGTTATCTTTACTTGACAGAGGTATATTATATAACAGTACATGTGAAATTTTATTCTGAAGATATTAAACCGCCAGCAACATTCGTTGGTAGTTTTCCCTTATTTGAAAATTCTTAATGGTTGTGAAAATTGTTAATCTCTAAAGACATCAGTAGCTAGTAGGCTTTGAAAGAAAATATGAATTTCTGGTATACCTACTCTAGTTTCTCTTTGATCTCAGCTATGTTGCCGCCGTTTTTGGTTGCAGTTGATTTGTTGTAAGGAATTTTTATAATCTTATCCCTTTACCCTATCTCGTCTGTATCTTTCTGCTAAGTTAGTTGTTTTCTTTCATATGAACATTTCTTGTTCAAATTTTATGGCCTGCTAAGTTGCTTATAGGTATGAAAATTGGAAAACACCGATTTGATTGAAAATTTAAAATCAAATGAAAACTATTAGAGATTGATATTCATAACCTTTTATCATCAGAAAGGCTATAAAATTTTACCTGATTGTTTTGAAAGAATTAATTATTGTCAATTATTTTCAAGTACAAAAACAATTCAAATTTGACCATCTCACCAAGGCTGGCGCATTTCATTCTTAGTCAAACAGCAAAGCCACAGGTTTCCGAAATGCATCCGAAATTCAGTTGTTTTCTGATGTTTACTTATATTAAAAATGGTGTTCGTTTTAAGACCATATGTGATCCATACAGTCACTAGACATGACCAAGGAATCTGTATATGTAGTAATATTCAGTGTGTTCCATAAAAGAGACAAAACTTTGATATGTCATATTAGATAGCCTGTATAAAAGTTATTATTTTTAAAATGTAGTCCAACTCGACGTACATGCCTGAGGCCTAAGGCATTGAGCTTGACTCACCTCGTATAGCGAAACTACAGAAATTGACAAATATGTATAAAGGGTATGAAACACATACTCATCGATATGTGTATTTTTTAACTTGCCTGTTTTCAATCCCCTGCGCTTTACTGTTTCCACCTGTTTAATACGCTCCTGCCATCTACCTACCTAGCATCCTTTCATTAGTATTGTTCATTATATCATAAATTATCCCATAATCGACCACGTCATTTATGTTGCGGACAAGAACGACAACCGACGACCGAAAGGGAGAAGTAAGAACAGAGGGAGTTACGTACACATTTTGCAGATAGATCTGGACCACCCAGTGTATATCTGCCAACAGTGTATCGCGCTGACAGACCCAACATTTGTTATACTTGTTCATGTTTTATAGTAAATGTATATTCCATCGTGACGTCAGTGTATTCAGTGTCGTTACATTTCTATATTTAGGGGCTGAAGATCCCTTCCATAAACTTTTCTGAATATGCAAAATATTTTTTGTGGCAGTGATATTAAATGTTTTTATCAATAGTAGTCCAAGCCTAACGTTTTAAATGCATGAAGGCTAGTTTCTAGAGAGCTATATACAAATAATTTTTTTTATGGTCAGCCTTCCCGTGCATGACAGATTTAAAATGCTGCAGGTTGTAGCCGTCGGAAAACAAATTCCCCGGCAGTTCATTCCACAGCGTCGAAGTTCTCTAAAAGAAGGAATGCTGGAGGAGACTGGTTCGGGAAGTAGGAACATCGACTTGGTAAAGATGAGTTAGCAGAGCCTCTATAGTGTTCCTCGTTCGGACGGCCTTTGGTGCTATCATTTGGGAGAGCTCTCTCGAACATCTTCCGCGATGGATTCTGTAAAACAGGGACAGGTCAGCCACCCTTCCTGGATGTTCCAGGCTACGGAGATTAGGAGTATCCATTGGTCTAATTGCTGCCTTCTGAATAGTGCCCAGAAGCTTTAGAGAGTACTTCAGAGCGCATCCCCACATATGAGAGCAATACGGTGGTCGGACCTGTGCCTTGTAGAGTAGCAGTAGTTGCTCTAGTGTATACAGCTTCCTACAGCGGAAAAAAGAGTCCAACCTTTTGGGATGCCGTTTTAGCAATACTGATGACATGGTCATGCCAAGACATGTTAATGTTGATGCTAATTCCCAAAAGCTTGACTGAAGGTGACTCGACTATTGGGTGACCCTCCGTTTCCACAGTTGGTAAACCAACGTGAGACCTCTTTGTCAGTGTTGTTGCCGGAGTTTTCTGTACTTTAAACTGTACTTCATTTACTAATCCCCACTCCAAATTGTTTTGATATCCACGATGATCTGTGAGGCATATTGCTGGTTCCATGCACGATATTAATGTACTATCGTCTGCGAAGCTGTAGATTGGATTGAATGTTATTTCTACTAGCTCGTTGACAGCAGAAACAGTGTAGGGTATAGGACAGATCCCTGAGAAACGTCGGCGTTTTTCGAAAACACGTCTGACGAACAGCCTTCGACCCGGTCGTTCAAGAAGCTATTCAGCCACTGGCGCAGGCCAGGTGGCAGTTCTGAGCAGCAAGCTTGACCAGAAGTCTCTCATGCCACACTCTATCGAAGGATTTCAATATGTCAAGTACAACAACACAAGATTCGCCAAGATTTTCAATTGCTCTGTTCCTCTAGTGATTGATGTAGGCCAGGAGGTCACCAGTAGACCCATGCTTACGGAAATCGTATTGGCGATCATTTGTGATGTTATTGTTATCTCAGGAGCTGTGTATTAATGACAGTTTCCATAACCCTAGACAAATTTTCTGCATGATTTCTACGGAGCTGCGCTACTGTATACTAAAACCAACACATGACTTGAGAAGAGACACATTGAGCGAGGACGCATACGTATGTGTTCTCAAGTCATTTGCACTCAAACTAATGTGGCATTAGAGAGATTTTGAGCCACTAAAAATTGTCACGGCATTACTTGTACATATTTCATATACAATAGAGCCACTATGAAGTCAATGCCTTCTGTATAGTATTGGCTAAATACAGCACATATATTTAATTTAGATAAAACAGTTCCCCATGGCTTCTGGTCCATTCATTCTCATACTCGTACTTGATGTAATCTGCACTTTATAGTTTATCAATCTGCGGCTGATATTTGTCTGCTCTATTGTTGTTCACTCTCCCTAAAGCATTATACTGAGAATGCGCAGTGTGTCTAGTATAACGGATAAGCGTGTGCCTTGTGCTCAGTTTTTGTAACCGATATCTGTGACGTGTATCGTTGCGTTATTTGAGAATTTATTGATATTAACAATTATTGGACCTATTTGACTGTAACTGAACCTGACGTTATGATCGATTTGGTCGGAAATGTCCAAGAAATGTTATGTGTAACAAGTAAACACTACAAGCAGAAAATAGATCACATCACAAGTAAAATAAAAATTAGGTTATGCAGGATCCCCGAAGCATGACATTTCAGATTTCACTAGTCAGTCCTGTAATGATCACACGCTGTTGCCGAAAGTGCCTAACTTTGTAGCCTTTATTGGATAGAACTATCAAATAAAATTGACGGAAGAAAACCTGATCCTTTTGTATAATGATAAACCACAAAATAAGTATTGTTGCTATCAAAATCATCACGGTTCTTTTCTCATTGCCGCATAGTGGCTTAGACCTGGCAATACCGCACGTAATCATATCGTACCGTAAACTTCCGTAGCTAACGTACAACTTTATCGGTTATTTGCCAATTCGGTTATTTCGGGAGAACTGCGAATGTCACAAATAGCCGATAACGTGAAATAACGTCAGGCAACGGACGTGCAAACTCTCTATTTACAGGTTGATGTCCACTGCCCAGATGTTTTATCCAGTTAAGGGTCTAGGGTATAGCGCGCGAAATTGAGAATCTAAGAAAGGACGTATTCCCGTGTTACCGAGGAGGCGTGGCAACCTGTTCATTTTCTCCAGTGTGTCTAAGATGAGGGCAGATAAGTCCAAAAATCCAGAGGTAAGGTCAAAAGGTCCAAAGGTTACTATAAAAATGAATTTCGCATTTCCAAGCTACTGAAGTTACCTTTAAACTTACAGTAATGACTCAAAGAGCAAATTGAAGAAGAAGGCTTGCGCTTGTGCAACTATTTAGCCGTTTTTTTGATATCGTGTTTGGTTGTTAAATTAGAGGCATTTATAGAACATATGATTTTCCATTACGAGTTTTTTTGCACATTATAAAACTTTTTTGAGAAAATCGAAAATAGCTGTCATTCATTAAGGTCTTAAATATGGCCTTCTGAAATATTATACATATTATACATGTAGTTCGAAAATAGAGTGTGTTATGCGAAAAATTGTGAGTCCGTGTTTTACATGGCAAATATGTATGTATAAATGTGTGTATCCAGGCCCCTTAAGCGCCAATGCTGTGGCTATGAGGAGCTCTTCTATTTCGCAGTTTACAACTTGTGATATATGGGCTATAGTTTAGCGGGGTGCGCCACAGTCACACGAGGGAGATTGGACATAGCCCTACTTGTACAGGGAGTCGGCGTATCTGCCATGGACGGTTCGGACTCCTTTTTATGTTTTACCCACTCTCTCTATATACTGTATATGCATGTGTGTGGCATACGTGTCATCTGTGAATTCATTTGCTGTTAAAGAACTGTTAAACATTTGAGTGACTTACGCCCGTTTTCTCCAATAACAATAAAAAAGGTAGAACGTCCCTGCTGAGACGGCGCGCTTTTTCTTTCAGTGGGCTCAACTTTGCATCTGAGGAAGATTTACGCCGTATAAGCGATTGTTTTCTAATTTATTAAAATTACGTCCGTACCTGCGCGCTTCTGCTATTGCAATAAAAACAGAAAATTTATATTTATTGTTCAAAGTTTAATACGTAAAAAGTAGCATATGTAATTTCCGAACACTCGTGTGCGGCACTTTCCAGAGAATAATTTTTCAGTCGTGTATTATGTTTACAAAGTCATGATTTATAGTCCAGGAATACTAAACAACATTTATTAGTGATAAAAATAATTTACATTTGATGGAGATTAGCAAGTAGGTATTATTATTCTTAAACACAATCAGAGCGAGCGAGTGAATAAATTAAACAGATAAAAACCTTATTAATAATATTAATACATTTAGAAGTCGTAATCGTTCATTTCACCTTTTTTGCTCTCCTACATCAATATAGTGAGTATTTTTTTACTTTTTTATAATATTGTCCCAAGAAAGTCCTGAAGATGACAATGAATATTCACAATACTTTGGCTGTTAACACCAGTGTCTCTTAAGCAGTGACCCTTGTTTTTTCCTCAAAATTTCTGATCATAATTTCAAGATTGTCTTCCTTTCAGGATATACATACGAATATACAGGATTTTCATTTGAAATCTTCATACCACGGATTTATCTAAAACCATTGATTAAAAGAAAAGCCGCTTGTCATAGGAGACAACTACTTACCAAAAAACCACTTCACCCCCTGGTACCCTCTCCCCTCAGGGTGATCTTCCAAAAGATTTTAAATGAGAAGGGGTATCTAGTAACAGCTTGTTTGAGAGGTATATCGAGGTTCTTTATTTGAGATTCAGTTTTCAAAAGTAGGTCGATTCATTTCCGAGAAAATTGGAAAAACCTTTATGTATCTCAATTTGTTCCGATATAACACAAAAGCCCATGAAATTATAACTTTTTATTGCAATAAGAGTTCAAAATGTTCCCCGTTATTGGCCAGATAATGATATAGACGATGCTCAAATCCTGACGTACAGTTGTAATAACATATGGGATATCATGATGATGCGTTGACGAAGATCATCCAAACTTTCAGGTTGAGGATTAAACGCAATAGGCTTAAAATCGCCCCATAAAAAAATGTTTAATAGCATCAAATCAGGTGATCTAGTAGGACATTCTATAAGCCCGCTTCGCCCTATAATTTATCTAGAAAGGTGTTGTTTAGATATTGCTGAACCAGAAGAACATGGTGAGGAGAAGCTTCGCCTTGCTAGAAATAAATTTGAGCCTCATCAAGTATAGGACTTCCATCCTCTTCGATATGGTTTTTAAGTGGTTTCAGTGATAAGTGAATTGACCGTGTTGAACACTAGATATAACCGCATATTGTATAAAGAAAGGAGAAGGGTACGTGTTTTTTTTATTGACAAGTTAACAAGCTATAAAAGGGAGAAATGTCAGATAGAATTTACGAAGTAGGAAGTTACTTTACTACGAAATAACTCGGGTACCACACTTTCTTTCATTTGGAAGCAATCTTCAACCACTGGATTGTATGTATGTATTACTTATGAAAGTTAGTTAGACTTATTAACAAATACAGTTAGATACGATATGCATTCATCAACGGAGCAGATATTCTTCTTCTTTGCGTCGATTTGTTTTAGCCCCTCTACTGTCGACTGTATCACGTTTTGAGGCGAAGGATGTCTATGTTTTGCATTCTGGCGGCTAAGATGTGCGCCGCCGCACGGTGCACTGGTATTGCACGCAGTGCGGAGAGCAACGTATTCTTCATTCCACCTAGCGATCCAGTAACAATAACCGGCAGACCGACAGTGTAGTCTGGTCAGAGCTTGCGAAGTTGCCCGAGCAACGCCTAATAATTGGTTCACAAATTAAGGGCCGGTTGTACAATGCAAGCTTAAGCTTCTGTTAAAGGTAAGCCGACGTTAAACCACGTCAGTTGCAAAACGTACAATGCTGGCCTAATCTGATACAAGTGACATGATTATGTCAAGGAGGAAACTTCAAATTGCTTGTCACTTTATTAGGTCACATTTTTTGAAAGATTTGTGTCTAACTGAACAAGGAGCGCAAATGAAAGAACAGAGACAGAAACGGTCATTGCCGAAATTTGACACAAACTGCCATAAGTGCCTAACCAAAAAAGGTAACCTTTCAGATGATTATGTCAGTACGTATTGCTTCATTGATGCTAACTGTAGTGAATTTCATTATCAACCAGGTTTAACTAAGCCGACGATTGAACAATGGGTGTCTACTTTAAGCCCGACCTTAGCTAAGCTTAGGTTTAACAAAGCTCGTGTTAAACCCGCATTTGTACAACCGGCCCTAAGAGACATAAAGATATTTCTTATTTTAGGAATCCACAGATTTAAACAAATTAAACGTCAAGATAAGAGACTTCGATATACATTTGAAACAAGCGATTACTCGAGATCCCATGGCAGTTTAAATTCTTAAGGGGATGACCCTGAGGGGGCAGGGGATACAAGAGGATAAAGTAGTTTTTGGTTAAGAAGTTGTCTCCCTTGACAAATCTTTTAAAATGTCTCGGCATTTTTCTCTTTAGCTGTGATTTTCGATAAGTCCGTGGTGAAAGGTGTTCAAGTGTTTCGCTCAATAGTCGAATTGGGGCAATGCTCGAAAAAAAAAATCGCAAAACTAGTTTTGAGCAGGGAATATTTCCTAAGCATTACAAAATAAGCAGAATTTTAGTTTCGCGCAACTTGAAATGCACAGAACTCGTTCTTACATTTTCTTAATGAATTTAATTATATACAGCAAAGCAGATTCACGGAACAAAGATATAATACATTTCCCTGAACTAATACGTGAATCATCTCCCTGTGTGATGTCGTGTAACGAAAAAGCTGCAGGCTGTAACTATTTGAAAACCCATACAAATAACACAACGTTAATAAATGTAAAACAACTCGACTACAAGCTGCGGTATGTTTTACCCATTTTCGGTATCAAATGGATGTTCTTGAAGTATCCGGCATTAAGAAGTCGATGGGCATGAGTGGAAGTATAAAAAGCTCAATGGATGTCGTTCCCCGCTGTTTATCAGCATTGATAATTTTTTTCTTGATATAATCTTGTGGTGAAGTACAGACCTCTCTTAAGCTGATCCATGCAAACTGTTCCTACATAAAAGTGAAGAACGCTACGATTACAGCTATCTATTTTTTTCATTGTTAACACCATTTAAGGATGCACTAAGTCTACATGAATAATTTTTCGAGTAGAACGTACGACAAAATAACATTCTCAGAAATTCGTGTCATGCCAATTTTTGTGCCACTTCGCGTAGCTTCTCTCAACCACCACAGTTTAACCCCAACCGGACAAAATAGGAATCATGGAACGCTAAAAAATCTGTAAACGAAGAGTGTTGAGCTTGATCTTCGTTTATTGCGAATTGCTGTGTATCAATGCACCGATTTTCAAGTACAGAGCAGCTTAACTACATAACTTCACTTGATAGTTCAAGTGGAGGCAAGGAGTTAGGGCAGTTGGTCCTTTGTGAATCTTGGCAACTGACACTCTGATGTCACACCGCGATATTCCAAGCAGAAATATATGCGATTTCAGCTTATGCGTCTCATATTCATAGAATTCAGGGGCCTATAAGACGGATTACTATCTGCTCTGGCAGCCAGGCAGCATTAAAAGTAGTGAGTGCTTATAGGTTTACGCTTTTTTCATCGGTTTCGGTCATTCAAAAATATTAACTCGGGAATGTAACCAACATAATAGATATATAAAGGAAATAATTCATATTAAGACCAACCCAAATTCAATAAATTTCAGAACAGATATTATATAGATATTAATCAATTAGACGATACATATGATAATTTATTAATTTAATAAAGTAGGGTTTCTGCATCTTGGAAAAATCTAACAAACTATATTTATGTACATATACTGATCAAGTAATGCCAATAAGAAGGACATTTTGGATAAAGGACTTTTAAGACTTTTCTACACATATACTACGTTCCAAAATCCCATCAAAAGCCTCTATTTGCCCTGTAGCGTTTCAGTATTCACTCAAAATCAAACTGTCAACAAAAATCTGTGTTCCGTTATTGCATTTCCGAGGCCATGGATGTCATCGTTTTGCTCGGAAATCAAATTGAGATTTTAGCGACCTTTGTGTTAATACTGTCAAGATATATTTTTCACTTGACAGCTAACAACTTAACATAACCTATTCTGCTTTATTTGTATGCATTGACATTCTAACGAGTACGACTACTCTGACACTCTGACTCTGAGAAAATAGCACAGGTTATGTGATATGTCAAAATTGCCAAAAAAACGTCTTTGCCGTTTCATAAATATTCCAACATCCCTAACATCTGGAATCACGTGACTATCCTCGAAAATTTACCTGCTCACTGGATAGATGGGATTTTGGAACGTAGTAATAGTATAAAAGTAGAAAACATTTTCAAAACACTGTATTATTCATTGCTGGATCTGGATGGTGGATACAGGAAATGAAAATACCACGAAAACAGAGAACTTCTTCCAAAACAATACACATTTTTGAAATCTGCAAACGGCACACAGAACTGTCAGTACTGTCAGGGTACTGTCACTGTCAATGTGCAGAGTTATGACAAATGCGCATGCAGAACTGCGGGTTGAAAAGTTGCACTTTGCTGCAAGTGATAACTTGTACCTTATGCTACACGCTGTGCAATGAGCTGCCGGGGAATTTGTTTCCAGACGGCTAGACTTCAGCCTTTGCGGGAGGCTGACCATAAAAATATTCAAGGTTCTTGGGTTTCTAGGCCAGCGTCGTTGAGCGCTGGGGTTTGACGTTTCGCCACCATGAGTGGATGGCACCTTCAGAAGCTATTTCACTTCGGCGACTTCCGAAATATTAACTAGAGTAAGGAGGGGTGCATAAGGGCCCGCTTGTAGTCCTAAGCACTGGTGGTTCTGGTCACCAGAAAACCTCTCCTACTTTCATTCACTGAAGTCAACATCATTGCTACTTCACCTCAGCCAATAAATATATCAGGTAGTTCTCTGAAAATAAGCTTACACACATATAGCACGTACGGATATGAATCGTAGAACACCTTTTACTACATCGTGTTTGCTAAACGTCGTTGCTTGCACAATAGCAGTATATTGATATATAAAAATAATAATAATAAATATGTTCCTTCACATGTGAGATTTTTAAAAAGCGCATACGCCTCTCTATAAAAAACCACCTCGCGCTTATAGGTGCAGCCATATTAATTTCCCATAAATAATTTCAATACATATGGGCGGGACATTAATCCTATGCTAATATGGATTGTGTAGTTACTGTAAATTTGCATTCATTACAAAGAACTTTTCCAATCGGAACGCGAGTTTCTTATTATGGGTGGTAACAAGTCATACCTGCGCAGGTGTTAGTTGTCTATCGTAGCTGCAAACGCGGAAGTCGACTTTTGAAAAAGTGCAGTCAAGTAGATTTACTCAGTACTTCGTACGTATTTGTATTAATATCCCAATCTCATGAATGGTTCTTACAAGAACGGCCGCGTATCCTTGAAATAGAGCAAATGTATAATCTTCTTACAAGGTTATTTATCTATTTATGTACCTAGTATTCACTGCATTGTAGCTGTAAACATGTAAGCTAATTTTTATCCTGTAATTAAAAAATACCTTAAGAGTCCGACCACTACCATGAACGCGAACTTGAGAATGGCAGAGGTCAAATTTCAACATCGAAAAGTATCCTCCAAAAACTAAACACCAAGGAAGCTACTGATCACTGACACATTCCACTCATTGTACTCACACGCTGCGCCACAGCCTGCACCTATTCTTTGCAAGCTCCTTAAACTATCGTATCAGCGAGGCTTCTCTCTCGCTGCATAGAAGATTGGCTGGCATACAACCTATTCCTGAGAAAGGCAAAAAAACCGATGCCATCAATTATACAGTGTGGCTCTTCTCAGTACCACGTCTAAGATTATGGAGACTGTCATTAACCCACAGCTCTTGAAATACCTGAACAACAGTAAAATCATTAATGTTTGCCATCAGTATGGCTGCCGTAAACGTACAGGGTGACCTAATAAGAATGGACGCCGGCAATATCTCAGTAACCGTTAATCATACAATTTCGAGCAAAAAATATTACTAGGTAAATCGGCCAAGAGAAATCGCTGGAAATTATTTTCAAGTTCCGCAAGTAACCGCCAGGGGGCGTAACTGTTACAGTCAATCAGAAAAACGGCTTTTTCTCAAAAAAATATGCAAGTAAAGGTATATTATAAATTCGATCATCATGTAGATAGGACAATTCTCGATTTTTTTTGTTAACAGTTTTTTGATCTATCTTGTAACATGTAGTGGTAAGGGAATGTCAAAGAAGTTTTTATTTAAATGGCCATAACTTTGGTATAAGTTAACAGAATTAAACAAGCTAAGTCTCGTTTGAAAGAGCTGTTCTTATCTATTAATCTTTTATATAAAAATTGTCCAAGTTTACCTTGACTTAGGAGCTACAGGGCGGTATTTGACATGATAACAATTATTACGCATTATTACGAAAATTTTAAATGGTATGCTATATCTTTTTTAACATAGATATATAGAGGACAAAATTCTTAAAAAGTCAGCGAAAGATTCAACCTCCTAGCTATTTCCTAACCGGAGATATCAGTAAAACAAGTATTTTGACAAGTGTGCTGTGAGTTTGAGAAACAGTTGCCGTCCGATAGGGATATAGCCTCCGTCTAATCGTTTTAATAATCATTTTATAAATAATACTCAAGTAAAAACACTACAAATCATATTTTGACTTTCTGAAACAACCACTAGGTGGCGCAGTAGACGCCAATAAGTGTTGTATTCAATTTTCATGATAATGGAACTTCTAAAGGAACAAACAAAAATAAATTACAGTATAAAATTGATTATTAGTTTAATCATTATAAAAAGTCAATTTGAGCTGATCAAAAAGTGTTATATGAACTTAACAGGCAAATATACCTAGAAAAAATCAATGTGAATGGATCTTAAAAATTAAGACCAATTAACAGCAAAATAAGGTGGCATAATAACAAAGATAACAAACAAATGATACACAAACGTAATTCACATGCGCATACCATACCTATTGGCAGTGTTTCCAGTGTTCGATGGCGTCTATCGTTTTAGATGCACTTACGCATCCATTTTAGCGTAGATAAACCTGCCAGTTTAGGCATCTAGAGCAACACTGAAGATAGGTATGGTATACGCATGTGATTTAGGTTTATGTATTTTATCTATCAAAATTGTTGCTATACCACGTTATTCTGCTTTACTTTGCTGTTAATTGGCCTTAATTTTTGAGATCCATTCACATTGATTTTTTCTTGCTACCTTTGCTATCGAATTCATATAATACCTTGTGATCAGCTCAAATTGACGTTTAATAATGATAAAAATACTAAACGATTTTATACTGTAATTTCTTTTGATTATTATGAAAATTGAACACAAAATTGGCTACAGCACTTATTGGCGCCTACTACGCCACCTGGTGGTTGTTTCAGAAAGTCAAAATATGATTTGTAGTATTTTTACTTGAGTATTATCTATAAAAATATTACTAAAATGATTATGCGGAGGCTATATCCATATAGAGCGGCAATTGTTTCTGAAACTCACAGCACACTTGTCAGAATACTTGTTTTACTGATATCTCCGGTTTGAAAATAGCTAGGAAGTTGAATCTTTCGCTGACTTTTTAAGAATTTTGACCTCTATATATCTATGTTAAAAAAGAAATAGCATACCATTTAAAATTTTCGTAATAATGCGTAATAATTGTTATTATGTCAAATACCGCCCTGTAGCTACTAAGTCAAGATAAACTTGGACAATTTTTATATAACAGATTATTAGTCAAAAACAGCTCTTTTAAACGAGACCTAGCTTGTTTAATTCGGTTAACTTATGCCAAAGTTATGGGCATTTAAATAAAAACTTCTTTGACATTCCCCCACCACTACATCTTACAAGATAGAGCAAAAAACTGTTAACAAAAAAAAATCGAGAATTGTCCTGTCTACATGACGGTAGAATTTAAAATATACCATTACTTGCATCTTTTTTGAGAAAAAGCCGTTTTTCTGATTGATAGTAACAGCTACGCCCCCTAGCGGTTACTTGCGGAACTTGAAAATAATTTCCAGCAATTTCTCTTAGCCGATTTACCTAATAATATTTTTTGCTCGAAGTTCTGTGATTAACGGTTACTGAGATATTGCCGGCGTCCATTCTTATTAGGTCACCCTGTACATAGGTCTACGGGTGGCCTTCTGGCTTACGTCACTCACCTATGGAACAGAACAATTGAAAATCATGGCAAATCCCATGCTGTTGCACTTGACATATCGAAAGTCTTCCATAAGTATGGCAGCAGGGACTTCTGGTCAAGCTTGCTGCTTATGGACTACCACCTGGCCTGCGTCAGTTGCCGAATAGCTTTTTGAACGACCGATCTCTGTCGTAATCGAAGCCAAAGGCTGTTCATCAAACGCCGGTGTACCTCAGGGATCTATCTTATCCACTACAATGTTTCTGTTGTACATCAACGAGCTGCTGAGTACGTTGATATCGTGCATGGAACCAGGCAAGCCACTATCATCTGAGGAGATGGTACGTCGGCGACAGTAACACGCCTCATATATCAACGCAGATATCAAAACAACTGTCGAGTGGAAATTAGTAAAGTATAGTTTAATGTACAGAAAACTCTGGCAACAACACTGACAAAGAAGTCTCACGTTAGCGTACCAACTGTGGAAATGGAGGGTCACCCAATAGTCGAGTCACCTTCCGTCAAGCTCTTGAAGACCGCAACAATAACATGTCCTGGCAGGATCACGTCGTCAGTATTGCTGAAATGGCATCTCAGAAGCTTGGAGTTTTGTTCCGCTGTAAGAAGTTGTATACACCAGAGCTACTACAGCTGCTCTACAAGGCACAGATCCGATCATCGTTGGAGTACTGCCCTAATATGTAGTGATGAGCTCCAAAGCAAACTCTAAAGCTTCTGGGCACTATCTAGAAGAGAGCACTAACCGATGGTGTATACCTAACCTCACAAAAGCCCTCAACAGCCTGGAGCATCGAAAAAGGGTGACTGACCTGTCCCTGCTTTACAGATTCTATTATGGAAGATGCTCTAGTGAGCTCTCCCAGGTAATAACACCAAAGGCCGTCCGAACGAGGAACACTAGAGAGGCTCTGCGAGCTCATCTTCATCAAGGGAAGGTCCCTACTCCCAGAACCAGTCTCCTTCAGTATTCCTTCTTTTGGAGAACTTCGACGCTTTGGAATGAGCTGTCGACTACAACCTGCAGCGCTTTAAATCTAACGTGCACAGACACTTACCCTCTCGCAATGCGTCTACAGCGCGGGAGGCTGATCGTGGATGTTTTTATATTCGCCATAGCGGATATGCCGCAATTGTTTATAGCCTAGGTCGTTACGATTTCCTGTCCTCTAAAATATTGGACTATGGTGTAATTGAAGTATGTTGATATGCTGTTAGGGCCTCTCGCCAGTTTACAGTTGACAAAAGCAAACATAATATGCTTCCCTTTCCCACAAAAACAAATTTTCCCAAAGTGCAAAACAACCCGATTATACTACTACCCCCACTTATTTTCTAGAGTCAAGATTGTAAACCTTTTCCATCTTCTGCTCTCTCGCCATCAAAGGCCATCGTCTCTGGCAACAAATTCCAAATGAGCCAATGAGCACGCATCACAGTGCCTATAATGAAGTCGTCAACTACGAATATCAAAGAGTGATAAACAAGACTTTAATATTGATTTAAAAATCAACTTTATTCCTCTTGTTACATCTGACACGAAACGCCCTTCTGGCGTTCGACTGACATGCACGCGCAAGTGACTTTAATGCTCGCTTAAGAGATAATCGGCTAGAGACCGTCTTGCATTTGTAACAGATATCATCCGTCAATTAGTGTACATTTATAATGGAGGTTCAAGGTAAGACGTACTCGATTCCTTACCCTTTGCTGCTACAATTATGCAAAGTGTTACTAAAATCGCACATAACTGGATACTATTCGTAGGCTGTTTTACCAAATCGAAAATTATTTTAGATAAGTAACAAACAGAGAAAAGCATACTTGAGTAATCTCAAACAATATTGTGTGGTATAATTGTTGGCAAATTTTCTATTGTATATTGTAAGATATTGCCAAAAGGTTGTTGAATCAAGTTTCATTGGGTTTAGCAAATTATTCCACCAAAATTGCGGTGGCTTGATGTGGACTCTTTAACAATTGGAATATGCAGGTTTTCTACCAAACTATTCGGTTTCCTTTTTCGCAATCATGCGACAGAGAAGTTCACATTGTGTTACTGCAAAGCTGAACTTCGCCATTTTGTCGAACAACTGGAATTTTTTGATTGTTTATTTTTTCGATGTATTATATTATCTGACATCCATTGCTTACACTATCCAGTTTTTGGAATTTTATTATTTTTTTGTAAAAAGAGGTGACTGACTACGGAAAAACAATACCTCCTTTCTGTGCCTCTTGACGTAGGAGGTTAAAAGTACGTATTCTATAAGGTTCTCCAGCTCTTATAACTTAATTTTTTTGAGGTAATGCGTTGGCCCCTAAAAAACAAACTTCCATGTCAAACTGCAATTTCGCATATGAGTCGAGACAACATTCGAGGATTCAGGAAAGCATTATTTGAAATTTATCCTCATGTACCTTATCCATCATCTGCAAAAACCTGATGGATTTCTAATTTTGTTACAGGACAGAAGAATTGTAACTTACATAACTGTTTTATCAAGTACTTTACGTTTGGATAACTTGGTAAATATGGTTCTTCGATTTTTGGGATAAACGACTGCTGAGGTTTTTTTACTCAAATAAAATAAACGCCGAAACGTCGGCTCTCTGAGTAAAGAAGCCTCTGCAGTACTTTATCCCAAAATCCGAAGAACCTTTTCTACTAAATAGTAAAAAAACTAGGATAAGATTTACTATGTATCTACTGTATTTAAATAATTTTGCTATAAAATGGCGGATTATTAAGTAAGTATTCCAGCCATGTACGTCTATGTAGTCCAGGAAAGTAGCACTAGGTTTTATAATAAAGCAATGTTCGGTAATGACCGATCCTCAGAGGAACAACTGTCCGATCTCAGCAGGTCAACCACCTTCCCGTGTATATGGAAGCTTATATTATTTTTAATTACACGGTACACACTATAATCAGCAGGTACTTTAAAAATGAACTTGCGTTTCATTCCCTACCCCCATAAGTTCCAATTCTATACACAATCGGCCAGAGACGGTGAAATTGCACAGATTACAATACTCTGCTCCACTATACTTCATGAGGCTCTCCAATAACTGTAATTCACACTATCCAGGACTGTGTCTGTGCACCAAAAGCAAAGCTCTCCCTCTCTCTTGGGGGATACATCACAGTATTCCAAGAAGAAATTTATACATTGTGCCCCTTGTATCCACGAAATTTGGGGACCTAGGAGGTGGATTACTGAGTCACTTACTCCTGTCCAATGACGTATGTTTCTCAGCCAGGATAGCTTTTTTCTTCCAATTCCTCTTCTCCTTCCTTAGATCTTTCCTTGAAGAATGAGACGCAGGAGGTGATAGCGTTTCGCACGTATTACTTGTCCTAGGTAAGCTATTTTCATCTACCTTATAACCTCAAAAATTTATCATCGTGCTAAACCGGCTCTTTGGAGAACGTTCTGATTTCTGATCACAGAGTCCACATTTCGAATGATTCGATCTTATTTATAATTGCTGCCCCTCAGCGTCCTTGCTTCCATGCCAAACAGTAGAGTACGTCATTTTGTATCTGTGATTGAAGTTCAAGTTTTGATGAAAGAAGTTGATGAGAATTCTTCGAAGCTTTAGGAAAATTGTCCTAGCTTAATTAATTATGCATCTGAGCTCCTGATCTGGGTCCCATCTTTCATTTATCATGTATCCCAAACGGCGATTGTAAATTGCAGCGATGGTCAAGTATTCTTAATCCGGGATATGAAAATTGCAGCGGCTGGTTATTTTTCCATTTCAGGTAAACATGAAAATTGCAGCGGACGACCCTCTGTTAGGGATAGGAGTTTTTATAACAGCCATCCATCATTGTTTATTTTTGAGAGTCTTTGATAAATACTGAAACAGACACATACATTAAAATTAATAGTGTCAGAATAAAGCACACTCCAAATGCAACAACTAAAAAGAAGCAAGATTTTTTGAATTTAAGAATAGGTTTATTACTCAATGAAAATAGGATAAGTGGATTAGAATATATAAAAAGTGTATGTCATTTTTATGGCGAGAACCTTAGTTAGTAATTATGGTATTTATGTATATATTGACCTAAGACGATTAACGAACATGTTTGTACATAATGTTATGTATTATTAACAATTAACAATTTAGAAAAGTATAATTTTCTTTCAATGTCAATAGTTTTTGTTTTATTATTGACTGCTCTAACAAAAGAAGGATTTATTAGTTTCAGTCTAAAAAAAACCGCGCATTGGGTATATTATCATCTTCCGAAAATTGCAAAAAAGTATCAAAATTGTCACAATAATTGTTGATATTGTCCAAATTGCCTAAAATAATGGAAACATGTATCAAGAAATTAACTTTTCGAGTTAAGTTCTAGTTAGTTAAGTAGAGAATTGCAAAAACTCTATAACAATAAGTGCGAATAAAATATTGGGTTTGTAATTTAAAAAAGTCATTGTGATGTCATATAGTTTTCAAGATCACTAACAGAAGTAGGTAAGTAAATGCCACCAAATTGTTGCTTTAGATAAACATTAATTTGACCTGTCACATAATATTATTTTTATATAATATTTTGCTATACAAATCCAAATTAATTTTTAGAATACCTCCAAATAGGTAGACTACGCCGATAAGGGACCCTCGCTGCAATTTTCAACATCTTTTATGGTCACCTTTGAGATTTATAGGATTATACCCTAACCGCGGCTGCAATTTGTATCCGCCCATCCCAAATATTTAAATTTGCTCTTCCGTTCGATTGCCTCTCCGTTCAAGAGTATCTAAGTGTTTGGGATATGGTTTCTGCTAACAGCCACGAACTTGGTTTTGATGCTATTTATCTTTAGACAGAGGCTCTTCTCACTAACGCAGCTTAGTAGAGTTTGGAGATCATTCACATTATCTGGCTAGGATGACAGTGTCATCGGCATATATCGGATATTGTTGATTGGAAATCCGTTTATTTTAACGCCGATGGGGCTATCCGAGGTTGCCTCACCAAATGCTCTCTCCAAATATGGGTTGTGATAGCCAGGCAGCATTAAAAGCGTTGGGTGCTTGTAGGTTTACATCAAAGTTCGTTCTGCAATATCTTGTATGATATTTCGGCAAAAAATCAGGTGACAGTTATGTGGGTACCGCGTCATGTTGGAGTTTGCGGTAATGAAACGGTAGATCTGCTCGCAAGGCTAGGGCTGAGGATTCATTTCCTGGGACCTAAGTCGGCTGTGGGGTGGCAGCAGGTACCATTAGAAATAAAATAGAAGTGTGGTCGCAAAGTCACCATCTTATGAGATGGAGAGGAATCTCTGGACATCTCAGACAAGCTAGAGTACTTATTTTAGGACCTCTGGCCGAGGTAAAGCGGTTCTGTCTCTCACTGGACAGAAGCCGGTTAAGGTTACGTGTGGGCCTGCTGTCTGGTCATAACACTTTCAAACGTTACTTATAAGTGATGGGAGTGGCAAGCGACCCCACGTGGGTACGCTGTGGCGAAGAGGAAGAGTCCTCGGTACACATTCTATGTGTACCGAGGATATCACAGGCAGACTATACTAGGCTCAACAGTCCTTGAGTACGAGGGTATAAGATTGGCAGGCCCCAAGGCCATCAACACCTGAGGGCTGAACTTGTGAGCTAGGGTAGGAAGAAGTGCATTAGGGCTCGCTTTTAGTCCTATGCACTGGTGGTTCTAATCACCAGAAAGCCTCTCTCACTCTTTCATTCATCCAGGACTGTGTGGCGTGTAAGATGGCACTAAGGGCTATCAGTACACATAGAACAGTTTTGACAAAGGCAGCTCAAGTCATTGCTGGGATTGTCCCCATACATTTACTAGCAAAGGAGATGAACCAACTACGTCGCTACCCAACTCTGACGAGAATCGTCAATATTTGCGATAAATCGATGTAACCCATTCACCATTTCTAAAAATTATGAATGTTATTTTTAACTGGAACCTTCACCATTACATCGAATTTTTAAATAAAGTTCACACTTAAATTATTCGTGTCTGGTGATCCTGATCGGAGTAATGGACAAACTTATTAAATTATTGTCATTTCATCGGTTCTAGATAAGTGTACAAAGTTTGAACTAGATCTGTTTGTTTAAAGTAAGTCTAAATCGCCTCCAAAGTTGTCGGTTACAAACAAACATACAAACATACCGGTGAAGCTAATAAAAGCTTGGAAAAGCGCGAAACACCTACAGCACGTGGAAATAGCTGTTGAATATTTAGTCACAACTGAAGCAAATTTTAGACAACTATGCAGCTGTCGTCTTCTTAATCCTCTTTTATATTATTTTACTTCTGTATCGTAAACATCGACTGCTTTGGTCATTAGCCTCGTGTTCTGTGTAGGCTTTGTTACTGTCTCCCGGCGCCACTCTAGGAACAGCACTGTTAATTAGAAGCCAACAGTGGAGGCTCAGGTGAGGGTTCTCGCTGAGCTTTTTTATGCATATTTATTTTTGATTAAAGAAAACCAGAAAAAAATTCCCGCCTCTAACGAGAATCGAACCCGGCACCTTCCGGTCACGAGCCCTCGACTCTAACCACTGAGCCAGCCCTCTCTATAATAAGTACTTTAATCACCATCCGATACTAAAGGATTCAAAATATAGCAGGCTATTTATCACAGCGAAACGCTAATTATTTAACGCTATTCTGTAAACTATCAGTTATATTGACACCGCATTACAACTAGAGCAGTTGTACGTTACACTGTCAGGATATAAATCTGCCTCATTGAAAAGGTTAGGCCGTTTTTCCAACTTTTTTTCGTGTTCGCAAAATGTTGCTGCGTATGTCTAGAAGGCAATATCATCATTTACGCTATTTGCAGTAATCAATATCAGTTGTGTGTATTTCAACAGCCCAAGGTTCCTTTTCTGCGGAAAATTTATTATGCCAGAGTAGATTTATAGTTCACGATCAATCAATTTAAGCAATTAGAGTATATAAAAGTATGTTTGTACTTACACGCGCTCACATAGTTCACATCCATGTTCAACCCAGGTTTAGTCTGGTATTTTGTTGAAAATCAAGTGTTTGTATGGTAACACGGATTACCTACCGACACGTCAATCAATGGATATAACCTCTCTAACCCAGTGGCGGCTGGTGAGGTAGTGCCACAGTGCCATGATACTACCTTAATTTTCGACAAAAACATATTTATCTATCTCTTAAACTTTTCTTATTCTATGTTAGTTTCCAACGCCTTTTATATCAGGTAACACGTGGCATCGTGGCAACCCACACGATGAGAGCTGACGACGTGACGCGATGTCGAGATATGACAACAGCCTACCGTGCCGTTTCTTATAAAGCACAAAAAGAGTGAGAGAAATCTTATCACAAACGCTTATGAGTGACAGAGATAAGGCTATGCTGGACGTTTGGATAGATTTTAAATACGAAAATCCGAAGTAGATCGTGCCAGGCACATTACCCATATTTCCATTCGCATGGTTCACTATTTTTGTTTTGTTTCAGCAGTTTCGATTTGTTTATGTTTGGTGCTGATGTCGGCTTTTCTCATTAAAGGTTTGAAATTTAGATCTTGTTAGTTTGAATGATAAGTTGTGCGCTGTTTTCGGGTCGGTATCTCTTTTCTGTTTAATTAAAATATATCATTGGAGCGAAAATGAATGAAATTGGCGCATTAATAAACTCACCTAGTAATCCTCCGCTGGAAAAAAAACTGCAGATTAAGGATTTAGGACGTCCAGTACCTGATTTAAAAATTGAAAAACTTATTGGTAGTCGACAGAAATCGCGTTGTCGTAAATTTAATAAAATTATTTATGATAAAAACAATTGGACAAGTGACTGTGAAGAAGTTAACAAAGTCTTTTGTTTTGTGTGTGTTCTATTTGGAGGCGATGACACTTGGGCGAAAAAAGGCACGGATGATCTTATTCATATATAGGAGAAAATGAAGACCCATCAAAAATCTGAAGTGCATATGAATCATGTTTTCAGTTTATCGATGCTTGGTAAGTCGAACATAAAGACTCAGTTAAATTCGACTTATCGGCTAGTTATAAGTATCTTTTTCCAATTTTATATCGGTTTGAAATTGCCATTCTGGCACTACCTCTCTAAGTTGGCACGAGCCGTCACTGCTCTAATCCAGTTAGAAACTGGAAAAATACAACAGCATTTAAGGTTAGCAAAAGACAAAAGGGATCCGTGGACAGCATCAGGGATTTATCGGATACCATGTACTTGTGGAAGTATCGGAACAATAAAGAGATCGGTACAAACTAGTATTTCGGAAACAGAAATCAAATTGCCGATTAGGTCAGACAGAAAAATCTGCCGCAGTTGGGAAAGCAGTGGCCACAAGATAAAGTGTGAGGAGACACAGATTCTTGGTATGATGTCCTCTTATTACGCGAGATCGTATATGGAGTCCTTCGAGATCTATAAATATAAAATCAACTTCAAAAACAAAGAAGAAGCATACAAGCTCAACAGAATATGGATACCCGCCCTATAAGAGAAGCAAGGATTCTAAGATGCGCAGGGGCTCCAGAGGGATCAGCTTGTACAGCACAGCCACCCCCACTCCTAATTCGGGGTATATAAGTGCTTAACCGTAACAGAGCTTCTGAGGATGCCAACAACTCGTATTGGCGAAACGTCAAGCAGCGAAGGCGGCGGGGGTGTCGACACCAGCCGAACAGCCCAAGAACTAACAGTTGGTATTTGCTAATATTTGTAATTTCACAAAAAGTGGCACGTACAGAAATACAAAATAGCTGTCATTTTAGATGTCACTACGATGTTGCCCAATTGTTATCGACAATGAAGCGGCCTTCAGTTAAAATTTGGAATAAATGTTTCTGCGCAAATCATTCAAAACTTAAGTGTCAATTAGAATTAAGGATCCATTTATTAAATAACCATTAATAACCGCCGTTAGCAACACGAAACGTAGTCCGTCACTGGATGTACAAATTATGTTTGTGACTTCCATGTGGACAAGGCTTAACGCTCGATATGTTTGTCGTATGTATGAACTAATTTGAGTAAGCTAATACCTCTTTTCATACTTGTCATATATTTTCGGGACCTCTAAACCCAGACTCGCATCTCCCCTAAAGGACGATAAGCTGTAGAGGCTGGAGAGGCAGATACATTGTATCTAAGAGTAAGAAATTATTCAACTAGGACAACAGTACACGCCATAGATATAAATTTTAGCCATAATTATCCGCCAAACAATGTAGGAGTTGCATGTGAATGTGTAATATCATGGAATTCATAATGCGCTTGCATTACAGAATCTAGTAAATCCTTTTATGCTCATTTACATCATCTTGATGAATCTGATGGAGAACTAAACAACGAGAAGGTATTTAATGTCTTATAGCAACGACACAATTTGTATTGGGCATGCCGCACAATCATCGACAAGTTAGTTATACATATATGTATACTTATTAGTATCTATTTATTTCTTGTATACTATTTTGCACAGCATGCATACAAATATGATAAACCGCATATTGGCAGACCTCGTTCAGCTCGTTCAAGGGGATAATATAGACCGCGTACGTAGTAATAATGTGATGGAAAGGCCTAGCACATCAACAACAAACAAAAATTAAGTCAAGTTGATTGACTCAGTACTTCCCACACATTACTGTGGTACCAGTTTATTACTTTCCATAGCATGGAGCTTTAGTCTGAAATCCCCTTGCAACCCAATTATCGCCAGCCCCCCCACTCTAAAATTGTCTTATACATTATGCCTTTTCTTCACAGGTCAATGGACATTCTATTATCAATACTACAGACTTTTCAGTTCTACAACCCCGCCCCCCCACCCAAGCACCCCAATTTCATCCCCAACCAAAGAAAGGTAAAAAATGATCAGGAACCCCTAAAACGTCTAAAAAAGAAGTTTGAGCTGTTTTCATATTTTTTGTTTTTTGATTATTGCTACGCTGCCACTGACGATTTCTAACAACCAACCACGTTTTCTATCCTCACCACGGTAGTAATGTGTCAAAATTTCATTAGAATGAATTTAATAGTTTCCACGTTACAAAGTAAATACTCGTGTGTATATAGAAAGTCCTTTCGTTTCGGTAATAGGCTAGGCAGTGTTCGGATGGATCTAAAAAGGTGATTTATGTCGATAGATCTTCCTTCACAGTTAGTGGACAGCCTATTATGAGTGCAATAAATTTTTTTTTCACCCCCCCCCCCCCAGCTCCCAACCACCCCAATTTCATCCCCACCCAAAAAAACCAAGAAAATGATCAGGAACCTCTAATACGCTTAAAAATGAAGTTTGAGCTGTTTCTATATTTTTGGTCTTTTTTTATTATTTCCGCGCCGCCACTGGCACGATTTATAAAAATCATACGCATTTTCCATCCTCGCCACGGTGGTAACACTGTGTCAACATTCCATTGAAATTTATTCAACAGTTTACTCGTTACTCAATATAGAACGATCTATGATCGTATGTTTACACCAGAAAAAATTATCGCCTCGTCCTTTGGTTTCTGTAATACGCAAGGCAACGTTCGGATGGGCCTAAAAAAGTTACTTATGTCACTAGGTCTTCCTTCACAGGTCAGTGGACAGTTTATCATGAAAGCAACAAAATTTTCAATTTTACAAACCCCCACCCCCCACCACCCCAATTTCACCCCCACCTAAAAAAAATAGAAAATGATCAGGAACCCCTAAAACGCCTAAAAACGAAGTTTGAGCAATATTTATTTTTTTCAAAATTATAGGAACATTACCTACTACGACCTCACAGCATATCGCTGCCCAAATTTCATCACAATCTATGCAGCGGTTACTGAGATTACGAGGGTAGAAAAACGCCAACAGACAGACAGACAGACAGACAGACCGACGGAAATGAATGACGTGGATTTTCGTTATGTAGACATCATAAAACGTCCAAAAACCCTATTATCTCAAAATCGAAAATTTTCGCGATCACAATACTCCCCTCACCTATCGGTATGGGAAGTAAAACCGTCTTCACAATTAAACATTACTTGACGTTCATTGCAACGAATTTTGGTGAAAGATTTGCACTTGTTCCCGCCTACAAAATACAGGTAACCCATAAAATTCTGCCTATGGAGTTTGAAAAACAACTTCAATATTGTAATGCTATCGTAAATCTTGAAAAATAAATTGAGTATTTTTGAAACATGATCATGAGCGATCAAGCTCAATTTTGTTTGAATGGAGCTGTGAATAATTTGAACCATCGCTTGTGGAGTAGTGTGAATCCACATATTATTCATCAGTAACCATTGCACGAGCCAAAAGTGAACCTGTGGTGTTGTGTTGGTGGTTATGACTATGAGTAAAATTGAGGGGTCTAGAATCAGAATGCGCTATCTCCAAAATCTTGAATTTCTCAGGAAATAAGAAAAACGTGTAAGTCAATTTGTTTTAGTGTTACTGGGTTTCTTGCTTTATAAGTACTATGTGGCATATTAACGATTCTATACTTGAAGGATTAACCTAAGCGTCAGTGGATTTGGGTGTTATTTAACTTTTTTTAATGGAGATAGCGGATTTTGGTGAAAAAGTTTGGACATAACGCGATTTGAAGACAAGCATGATGAATATGCGGATTTTCGTGGCAGAATCTAAAAACGGGACTTAATTTTTGTACTTTTTATTAGCAACTTTTGAAACAACAAACTGATGTTCTGATAAACATTTAAACAAAAGATCTACAAAAAACATTTAATTGATAGGGTAAGGGGTGCACCATTGAGACGTTTCTAGCATATTCTTCCATTTCTTATACAGTCTAAAAGCAGCAAACGTCTAGAAAAACCAACGATATACGTTGAGGAGCAGCAGTACAGTAAACACTGTTTTAGACAGCTCTCAGCAACGCATGCGCGGATTACTTCAACGGATTGGCTGATTTCACTACTCTAATGGACTTACCGGGTTCTGAAATTAACTGCTATATTCCGTATACTTTTAGAAGGGGATTTAGCGGAATTTACTTCCAAATACATTTATTTTTCGACTCCAATGAAAATTAACTACCGGGGACATGCAAAAGGTAAATTATGACAAAAAGTGGAGTTAGCGGGTTTTGATTCTGGACCCCTCAATTGATAGATAAACGGGGTGCACTGACATTAATTGAGAAGGAAGTGATATTTAAATAATAAAGCTAATGAACGATAAAAATCATAGGTGTGAGTGAAACGCTAGCAAGGGACGAGTACCTTAAGCTGCGTACACATCTGAGCGCACAGGGTTTGAGAACACACACACATATGCGTGCGTGCTCAGTGTCGATGTTGGTTTTCGGATACGAGTCGTATACACATCTGAGCGTACATGTCTTGAGAACACAGTAATCAATATGCAAATGTGGACGTCCCATTCGTAGTGTCTCAGGTCATGCGGGATGACTCGTGCGCGACGTTGAGCACGCATGGGTCGAGCAAAATCTTATGGAGCGAGTTGAAAACACACGCATGCAACGTAAAAACTAAAACCAATATACATATGGTGCACCGATATGTGTTTTCAAGTCATGTGAGCTCAGATGTGTACGCAGCTTAACATATTGAAGTCAAAAAGAGCAATAAATAGTAAAGGGACTGAACCAAAATGAAGCAATTTCCAACGAGAGAATGATGTGGAAGGTATTTGGGATTACAAGATTTACATAATTTATCTACCTTCAAAGGGCATTCCCTGAGAAAAGCTGGCTTTGGAGAACCGACGACTTCCTGATTTGATATTCAAATAGAGATTATTCTGGTATGCGGTTTGAACTGACATGCCACTGGTGAGGTGCATCGGCATCACAATGACCAATAACTAATAAGTGTGGGCATTTCTAAGCAAATTTATTTATAATAACTTTGCAAGTAGCTGTCACACGGCTATGTGCGTCTACTGATTTACCCAACGGAAAAGTATAGCTCTCTTTGGTAAGGGAAATTTGCGTTAACTTTTCGTATAGGCCTATTGCATATGTGGTAGAAATGTGTTTGGTGCAATGATTTTAACATGTAACCCTACAGTTAAGTTACCTTGGTAGTGTTTCATAACGGTAGTAGTACAGTCCTTTAAGTACCTGTAGCTCTTGAACTAATCACTTTAGAACCCAAGTGTGCTAGTTTGTTGGAATTGTTTTATTGGGAGGAACACAAAAAGTCACAAATGTACAGGGTGTCCCATTAAAAGGTTTGAATCGGACGTTACGTGACCAAAAACAAATACCTCATTGAGTGACACAATGATAAGAAAATTACTATATTTGCTCTAATTTACACCCCCAAAAATTATAATTGGCTATTACTGCCCAATTGCGATAAATTGCTTATACTGTTCATCGTGGGATACCCTGTATAACCATTTGCTACCAACATTAACTATTAAAAACGTATAAATAGAATTTATTATTATTTATTAAAAAATCTTCAAAAATATTCCTCATGGATAATTGCTCCTATAATTTAATAGAGTTTTATAATAGGTAATATAGGTCCTTACCACTTTCTTCATGTGATTTGTCGTCTGTGGTTTTACTCTTAGCTTTAATAAATTTACAAACATACATAAAAGCATTTCTTTGGAAAACATGCCTTAGTGTTTTCATTAGTTCTACGTAAAATGATTGTATATCTATAATTCCTCTGCCCCTTGTTTTCTCTCTATGGTAAGCTTTACCTTGCAGCTTTTGGATGTGAGTTCTGTTTGGTTGAGTATGTCGATCTTTTAAACGTCAGTGTGTGATAACTTTATAATACTAAAGCAGCATGTGAGGACCAGTATCTTTTTTTTAATATAACTGAGCAGACAGCGCAGGCAGCGCCTTAATACCAGAGTACCGCGGCTGCTGTGAAAGGGTTATGTTAGGGGAAGTTTGTTAACGCGAAATTTGAATGGGCCAATACCCAAAGGCCCAATAAATACATCTTCTGGCAGTCCATGCCAAGCTTTGGACACCCTGGGAATAAATGTGCGGTTGTACCGCTCAGTTTTTGATGTATGAAGAACGACCGTCTTAGGATGAGGTACAGCGGTCGCACGGGTACATCTGATAGGAGCAGTGAGCGGCGGAACGATAGCGGATAGTTCAGAGGAGCAGATTCCGTTGGAATATCGGTAGAAGAGTGAGAGGTCACCAACAACACGCCGGTGAGAAAGTGACTGAAGGTGGCGCGTTAAGGCCGGATCGCCAATTAGTCGAATTGCCCTTCTCTGGACGGCATCTAGAATAGACAGGGTAGTAGGGGCAGCAGCTCCCCAGACATGAGGGCAATACTCCATGCAAGTTCTTATCTGGGCTTTATATAGCGTGAGGAGGTTACATGGTGAAAAATACTTTCTGGCTCTAAATAGGTACCCAAGCTTTTTACCAGCACCTGTTGCAATTGACGCGACGTGTTCGTGCCAGATCAGATTTTCTGTAATGTTGACTCCTAACAGCTTGAATGAGTGACTCCTTGGCAGAGTCTGGTTGTTCATTAGAACCTGGTGTTGGCTTGGGCACTTCTTGTTTGATAGCGTACAATACTGGGTCTTGGAGGCATTAAATTTGACCATATTCTTAAGCCCCCAAGCGGTAATGGTATCGAGATCCTTTGAAAGTGAAGCTGCCACTGCCAGTATTCTGCATTCCAGCTCGACCACAGAGATCGGTCTATTGCTCATAATGCCTGCATGCAGCGTACTGTCATCGGCAAAACTGTGGATTGGGTACCGCAAATGTTTAATAGCTTTTGTAAGATTTCAGGAATTTAATTTTCTCTTTAGTAGTCTAATGAGGTGGTCCTAATCTCTTGTTTTACTTGAGCTTTAACTTATGTGTGGTCGATATTAATATTCTGATTGAAGAACAGCTACGTTTCTTCCTTGTCCATTATTGTTATTACGATGATTGTTGTTATCCAATATTTAGGAGTCGCGCTTTAGTCACAAACATTCGATTTACGAAAGGCGTATTAACGTTCCAGCCACCTGTGCATCTAAAAGAATAAGTTTTTTGGAAAAAAATTAAAGTGGATGTTGAAGTGACAGAGAAAATTTTGGTGAAAAGAAAAGGAGAAGACAAAGAAAATGTCAAATACGTTATGTGATCACTTAGAGTTTGGATTAATGAGTCTTGCGCCTCCCTGTCATATTTAATTCGTTTTGCAGAAGAAGCTTCCAAATTCCCATGTAATTGTAACTTTTAAATTGGATCAGGCTCATAAGTATTCAGAAATCCGAAGACACTCGTAACATTTATGGTTTTCATTATAGTCAGTTGCCCCATTAATTTGAATACGTTGTAAGCAATAACTCATGTATTGCACATTTTAATTGAAAGCCTCTCAACTTACAAGAATACTATAAATCTTGACACTTAAAAATACATCATTAACATGGCAGACAAAGCTGAATAATAGCAATAAATTATATCTACTTAGTTCCGACAAACGAAGGCGAAAATGCATACCTAATAGCCAGATACAATCGCACTTTACTTTCAAATGCGGTTACCCACGGGTTCATCCCGCATACTCAAAACATCTTTGTTTATACGACCTCACTTTGTGGACGTTTTCTATCATTTTTGGCTACTATTTGGTCTAGTCAAGTCCAGGCGGTCCTCAGCTATATGGAGTGGCCTATTTTGTTGTTAGTTGCTAGGGTTCAGTCGCCCTTCCTGCACAATGGGTTTGCCACTTCTATCCTCTGCTTTTGCCGGTGTGAACTGAACCTCCAATGGCCAGTTTCGTAGATTCTTTCTGCTCAATCTGAGAGCGTTTGGGGTATAAGAACAGGAGGGTTCCCTCAATATCCTTCCAGACTGAACATCCACCACAACTCTGTCCCAGCGCTTCTGTTGGTCATTTTACGTCCATCTGGTGACAGCTGTCCGTACCATGTTGCATGATATACCACATGCTGGTTCTGGCCACACGAGAGAAAGTTCTGGGCCATACTTGGCATACCTGTGGGCCCACGCATAACCATCCACTCCTATATGACTAGGCACCTAAGACAATGTTGGTGTTCGCTAGTGTCTATAGGATCTCGGTGATCACGACTCTTGACCTTTTGTGGCCCACTTTGGATCTTAAGGCCCAACGTCACATCTTCCTTGGTCTAGGCTCTTGTGGTGCGTGGTTCGAACGTTGCAACCTTGCACACCCACACCAGGCTTCTGGCTGGCCTCAGTCTAAGCTGAATTTCTTTGAAGGCACTCAGCTGTTTGAACTGGATTTCCAACCTCTTGATGCGATTTGGCGAAGCCTAAAACTGCGGCGCTATTTCTCAATGGCAGCTGGATATCTTGACGTCTTTGCCTTGAATAGCACGTCTCCCAGCTCAATTTTGATATTCATGGCTATGTCCTTATTCTACATCGTTTTGGGGTGGTTGTCGGTAAAGAATTCTGGAAGATTTGTGCTACCCGCCTCTGCCTTTTTGGTCATCCTGGCAGCTTTCTCCGGAGTCTGTTGCGAGTACGACCTCTTCTCTCCCTGACTCTGCTATCCAGCTATTGATGCCTATGTTCCGGAGACAAACCCGCTAGAGTTAGGATTTGTCTTCATCCCATGCCTATAGTCGCTTCACTGATGTAAACAATTCATGTCTGGCAGGAAACACTATGATTGTATCTATCTAACATACCGAAATTAAAAATAACCTCAAAGTTTTTACCTCAAATTTGTTGTGTATAAATGTTAGAGTCCCCCAAGGTCCAGTTCTGGGCCCAGTAGCCTTTGTTCTGTACATAAATCAACTTAATAGTATTGACCCTGATGTCCTTTCTGTAGGACCTGCCGACGACATTTCTGCTGTGATATCTGGTGGAATCGATACAGTCTTGGAACTAAAATGTGACATTCTCATTACTAAAACTAAAAATTGGTTTTCAGTTACTCTCTTCAATTGAGTAGATATGAATAATCTACATATGAAATTCGGTGAAGAAACACATTTTTTAGTGATAGTCTTATATTCTTTGGACTCGAGCCTTAACTGGAAGGCACATTGTGAGTACTTGGTAACAATTGTGAACCGATGTTTTATGACAACCAAAAACTGTTTTTTTGATGCAGCATTAATTCAAATTTATTATGCGAATGTTGACTCGAGGCTTAGATATGGTATAAGATTTTTAGGTTGATCAGCCACTTCTGAACTTTATTTATTTATTATTTCTTAGTAAGAATCAAGGACGTTAGCAGGAATTACTGGTCAAAGTCACTCCAAACTTCGCCATAGCCCGTCCCAAGAAGGGAAGGAACTCAAGCCAAGGTGTGATGCGGTCCATGCAGAGGGATGAGTGACACCAGAGGTTGCTCGGTAACGTGAACGGAGCCCTCTGGGTACAAGGAGGAACCTCGTGTTTTCCCCTGATCCTCCTAAACAGATCACTTGCAGGATGGACTATAGCAACCCGATATACGAGGCGAGCAACCCGGTATTAAGCCATTATGGAAAAGGATGAGGTGCTGAAATCTGGAGGGGAAAATAACACCTTGAAGGCTCCAGGTAGTCAGCTGTCCTCTGAAAGTCCCAATAAGAGGCTTTCGCGTGATGAGCTGGGAAGAAAGAGGAGAATAGGGGCTCTCTCAGAGGTGAGAAGATTCTCTCCAGGATCAAAAGAAGATGTCTGTGGGAAGATAGTTAATATCAAAGTTTATCGCAAGAAGATTCCTACTAAACCAATTTTTTTATAATATCTATATTACACCTGATTATCTGCTATTATGTTATTTCCAGCTTGGTGCTTGATAAGTCGCTACTGTGTCATTCGCAAAGCAATGTGTCATGATTTTCGTGGCAATATTAAGTAAGTCGTTGATATAGATATTAAATAACAGTGGTCCTAAGACGGTCCCTTGCGGTACACCATTTTCAGATATTATGCATTTACTCGAAACATTATTTCTGCTAACACAAATTATGCGAATATTTAAATAGGTACCTATAGTCTGTCCACTGAAGAAAAGGAATAAAAAATTACTTCAAACCCGTATTTTGGGGCTTTACTCGGATAAATCGAACTTAGTTTTTCTGATTATAATAACATCATTGCTCTCAGTATGCAGTTTTGTAGACGGTGTGCATATAACCCTTGACCATACAGTAAAAATTAAAATATATTGTACATGGTTACTCCGTTTGTTCGGTGGATAAGGTATAGTTCCCCATTAATTTGAACATTACTCAACGAAAGCTAATACGCTGTAATTTAACAAAAATAATGTTATTGCTGATTGTGTCAAACACCTTGCCTAGATCAATAAATGTAGATACAGTAACAACTATGTAACCTTTTATACATATATTATTAGTATAATATAAGATGGTAGCTTGGGTGGATACTTCACATAGAAAACCTATTCTTAAAAACTCCGCTAAATTCATAATTTAAGCCCAAAAACCGCTCGACTAACTATTAAGTTCTAAAAGACGCACTATTAATATATCAACACATAAACTGAGTCTTCTCTGCGCGTCTTACGACATTTTCAAGAAACTCGGCTGTGCCGTCTCTCATACAGGCGCCATCAAACAAAACGTCCCTACCATAAAGCATGCATTGATTCGATTTCTTTAGATCAGAACCAGTCGCGAAGAGTTTTTGTTATATATACCGTATAACTCTACCTCTTCCGATGTATTTATGTGCGGAATACATTGAGAGAGATGCCATAGTATCTATACATAACTGGCACGACACCCATAAAAAAATGGAATTGTATCTACTATACAGCTTTCTTTATGCATGTCTTCGTTTGTGCTCCGCAGGATTCAGTGGTGTATCACAAGGTCTAACGACAACTTTTTACTAACCAATTTGATAGGTAGAGTTAATTTGGTGCTAAATTATGAATGGGTCACTCACATAAAATTTAGGGTATTATGGTAAGCGAATTATAAATTTTTTTGTGTTATACTTTTTGGTAAGCCAATTTGACTTGATGTAATTTATAGGATGTTAAAAGTTGTCGAGCTGAAAAATTATTTTTTTTTCAAAATACTTACACTTTTAGAATAAAAAAAATCCGCTGCCTACGCATAGACTGTCCCTATTTCAATTTCTTTTTGTTTTATTTATCATTGTCTGCTTTAATCTGTGACTTGCTCTTTGTATCTCCAGGAAATATTTTTTTTAAATTATCGCATTATTAATAGCTTTTGCAATAAGTATCCACTCCGTCAAGCTGTCTTCCCCTCCGTTACCTTGAAATATAACAGAGGATAGCTTAACGGAGGGGAGAATCTTTTCGTTTGAGAACAATTCTGACTGAAACAAAATATTTCACCTCACTTCAAATACGTTGTCAGAAAGTATCGATTAACCTTTGTAAATTACAAATATGTATATTCGTAATTATTTCAATTGGATCATTTACACAGATTAACGGAGGAGAGTAGTATGCTTTACAGATATAGTTTTACATACATTTTTTATATGTGAATTTGCAGTAAAATCGCAAGAAATCATTCACATGGATGGCGTCGGAACTCTAGTATTGCTCCGCCAGTTGGCGTTGTGGCTATAAGCGAATATTATGAATTTATCAAATGCATTACAGAAGAGAGATTTTGACGAGAAACACACTACATTTGATACTGAGAGGACCCAATTTTAAATTTTATCAGTAGTATAGCCAAAGTTGAACAATAATTCAACATCAAAGGTATCACATGAAGTTAGTTCAAAAAGAACGCACAACAAATACAGCCAATAAATTCTTCATCACTTGGAACAGCAGTTTAACTATATCGGAAATATTCAGAAAAATCTACGGAAAACTCAATAATACTTAGTTTTTAGTTTTTTTGTATATAACCTGCGGTGACCCCTCAGAGTAACAACTGAACATAGAAGTAGTAGACAAACCACTTCAATATGGCGTGCTCAAAGCCATCATCCTTTGACACTCCAGCCTCCAAATATTGCCAACTAACCTGAAAATTCTTCCAATGCAACCCATGTTACAAACACTGCTTTGCACTATCTTATCTCGAAAAGCTGTTAAACTACACTCGAATATAGCACAGCAAGTCCGAGAGCTTCACTACAGTTACCAACAAATAGCGAATTCGATTTTACTGACCAAGCATAAAAGACACACAAACAAAACAAACGTTTGACAGTCGGGGTTTACCGTAAACAAATCGCAGGAAAATTATATAAGCGTTGTCAGCTCCTCAAAATTTATGTAAGACAGAATTTGCGTTTATGATGAACAAACATGCAGTAACGCATTGGGGGTCAACATATCTGTTGATTTTGCTGTAATCATTCCTGAACTATCAAAATACCGTATTTTTTAACGTAGAATGGAATATTTATGGATACTATACAATTAAGACGATAGTAAACAATTATGATTGCCGTATCTGGTGGTCAATATGACAACGTAAGAAAAGATGTTGGCCTAATAGAATTAGTTGTTTACTACCTCTATGTTCAGTTGTTACTCTGAGGGTGACCCACATTCTCGTTTTTGGTGAAAATGATCAAAATGCCCATTTCAAAGAGTTTGTTTCCGAGTTATACTCTAATGAAAAGGAATGTATACTTGGATAGGAATACAGAGAATTGCACTGGGTATAAATCAGATACCAAGTGAGGTAGTGAGGGTCTTCAATATAGGAATACCTGAAATTGTGCTATTTGTAATGAATTAGGAGAGATCATTTCTAAAGATATGGAAAGAGGTAGGGCCGCCTTCAACTCTTAAACCTGGAAAAACTGTCAATTGTTAATAGGCTAAATCCCCTTCGGAAAAATATTTGGTGTACCTCCGTTTTCCAAATAGTTCCATAATGTATTTCAAAGGTTGTAGCCTCACCTATGGCTAACTGAAAGGGAAAATAATATCATAAATGTACTTCTACATTTATTTGGTAAAAAACTGTAGTAGGGTCGCCGTATGATGAGTAAGATATCCAGGAAAAACCCCAAAATGATTAAATTTTAAATTATTGGACTATCAACCGTTAAATAGGAACATTCGGGTCAAGATTCGTCATGGACATTTTGAAGGAACATTGACATTGATGACCGTTATCAAATGAAGAATTTCCTTACTGCGATCAAGAACAGTTCCATTAGTTTTAATGAGTGTATGTTCATCACCAAGCTAACGCTCATCTTGTATATACTTTGTATATACTACAAAAATCGCCATTCCTTATGCACGGATTGCAATATTTCTCTGTCAAGTCTGCAGTTTGTGAGACGTATTGCGATAATTTAGTAGCAGTAAGCTGGAAACCGATATAACCAGTTCAATCGAAATGAATTGTTTGTGTACACTACACTATCTGAAGCAATGTCTCCTTAAATTGTAGCAAGCTTTCTTAACAGCCGCTGTGGTGACCAATGAAAATTACTGGACGTTCAATTAGACTGCAAGAAAATCACCAGGTCACCAGCAATGCTAATTTGTTTGATTTCGTGGTTCTGAGAGAAGGAATATGATATGACCATCCTATTCACAAATATGTTATAATCCTACTGTACTACTACTGCCAAAGCGGTATGCAGGACCTTGATCTTATTTCATAGTTTATCAGTCAGTTTATCATTGTGTTGCTATGGTTTCTTAAATTTTCTTTTTAAAACGTCAGTACGTTTACGGCGTGTCATACTTTTTACCTAGGCTGGGACTAAGGTACTTGACGGAAAAGCTTCACTGTAATAAAGTCCGGTTGATACATCTGGCCTCAGTTACTGTTAGATTTATTTTTGAGGAAGTCCGGTCTATATTAGGTATTCTCCTTAAAAAACTAAAACCTTTATCTGGCTTCCTATCAGGACGAAAACTCGTGTCAAGTATAGTTTGAGGTCGCTAATTATAAATCCGGCAGTTGCTATGAGTTTCAGTGTCAGGTAATGAACATTGAAAATTTTCACAACCTCAGATCTTCAAGTCCACCCTAAAAATCTAAAATCGTTATCTGGCTTCCTATCAGGGCGAAAACTTGTATCATGTATAGCTTGAGGTAGCCAATTACAAGCCTAGCCGTTGTTTTGAGATTCTGCGTCAGGTAATGAACATCGAAAATTTTCACAACCTCAGATCTTCAAGTCCACCCTAAAAATCTAAAATCGTTATCTGGCTAAAACTTGTATCATGTATAGCCTGAGGTAGCCAATTACAAATCTAGCCGTTGCTTTGAGATCCCGCGTCAGCTAACGAACTTGGAAAATTTTCAGTATCTCAGATCTTTAAGTTCACCCTAAAAATCTAAAATCGTTATCTGGCCTCTTATCAGGTCGAAAACTTGTATCATATATAGTTTGAGGCAGCCAATTACAAAGCCTGCCGTTGTTTTGATATTCTGCGCTAGGTAACGAACATCGAACATTTTCAGGCTCTCAGATCTTCAAGTTCACCCTAAAAATCTAAAACCGTTATCTGGCCTCCTATCAGGGCGCAAACTTGTATCATAGCCTGAGGTAGCTAATTACAAATCTAGCCGTTGCTTTGAGATCCTGCGTCAGCTAACGAACTTGGAAAATTTTCAGTATCTCAGATCGTCAGGTTCACCCTAAAAATCTAAAATCGTTATCTGGCTAAAACTTGTATCATGTATAGCCTGAGGTAGCCAATTACAAATCTAGCCGTTGCTTTGAGATCCTGCGTCAGCTAACGAACTTGGAAAATTTTCAGTATCTCAGATCTTCAAGTTCACCCTAAAAATCTAAAATCGTTATCTGGCCTCTTATCAGGTCGAAAACTTGTATCATATATAGTTTGAGGCAGCCAATTACAAAGCCTGCCGTTGTTTTGATATTCTGCGCTAGGTAACGAACATCGAACATTTTCAGGCTCTCAGATCTTCAAGTTCACCCTAAAAATCTAAAACCGTTATCTGGCCTCCTATCAGGGCGAAAACTTGTATCATAGCCTGAGGTAGCTAATTACAAATCTAGCCGTTGCTTTGAGATCCTGCGTCAGCTAGCGAACTTGGAAAATTTTCAGTATCTCAGATCGTCAGGTTCACCCTAAAAATCTAAAATCGTTATCTGGCCTCCTATCAGGGCGAAAACTTGTATCATGTATAGCCTGAGGTAGCCAATTACAAATCTAGCCATTGCTTTGAGATCCTGCGTCAGCTAACGAACTTGGAAAATTTTCAGTATCTCAGATCTCAAAGTTCACCCTAAAAATCTAAAATCGTTATCTTTCCTCCTGTCAGGTCGAAAACTTGTATTACGGATAGTTTGAAATAGCGAATTACAAATCCAGCCGTTATTTTGGGATTCTGCGTCAGGTAACGAACATCGAAAATATCAGACTCTCAGATCTTCAAGTTCACCCTAAAAATCTAAAATCGTTATCTGGCCTCCTATTAGGTCGAAAACTGTTAACAGGGATTGTTTGAGGTAGCGAATTATAAATCCAGTCGTTGTTTTGAGATTCTGCGTCAGGTAACGAACATCGAAAATTTTCAGACTCTCAGATCTCCAAGTTCACCCTAAAAATCTAAAATCGTTATATGGCTTCCTATCAGATCGAAAACTTGTATCACGGATAGTTTGGGGTAGCGAATTAATAAATCCAGTTGTTGTTTTGGGATTCTGCGTCAGGTAGCGAACATCGGAAAGTTTCAGAATCTCAGATCTTCAGGTTTACCCTAAAAATCTAAAATCGTTGTCTGGCCTACTATCAGGTCGAAAACTTGTATCACGGATAGTTTGAGGTAGCGAATTACAAATCCAGCCGTTGTTTTGGAATTTTGCGTCAGGTAACGAACATCGAAAATTTTCAGAATCTCAGATCTTCAGGTTTACCCTAAAAATCTAAAATCGTTGTCTGGCCTACTATCAGGTCGAAAACTTGTATCACGGATAGTTTGGGGTAGCGAATTAATAAATCCAGCCGTTGTTTTGGGATGCTGCGTCAGGTAGCGAACATCGGAAATTTTCAGAATCTCAGATCTTCAAGTTTACCCTAAAAATCTAAAATCGTTGTCTGGCCTCCTAGCAGGTCGAAAGCTTGTATCACGGATAGTTTGGGGTAGCGAGTTATAAATCCAGTCGTTGTTTTGGGATGCTGCGTCAGGTAGCGAACATCGGAAATTTCCAGAATCTCAGATCTTCAAGTTTACCCTAAAAATGTAAAATTGTTATCTGGCCTCCTATCAGGTCGAAAACCTGTATCACGGATGGCTTGGGGTAGCGAATTATAAATCCAGTCGTTGTTTTGAGATTCTGCGTCAGGTAATGAACATCGAAAATTTTCAGACTCTCAGATCTCCAAGTTCACCCTAAAAATTTAAAATCGTTATATGGCCTCCTATCAGATCGAAAACTTGTATCACGGATAGTTTGAGGTATCGAATTACAAATCCAGCCGTTGTTTTGGGAATCTGTGTCAGGTAACGAACATCGAAAATTTTCAGAATCTCAGATCTTCAAGTTTACCCTAAAAATCTAAAATCGTTATCTGGCCTCCCATCAGGTCGAAAACTTGTATCACGGATAGTTTGAGGTAGCGAATTACAAATCCAGCCGTTGTTTTGGTATTCTGCGTCAAGTAACGAACATCGAAAATTTTCAGAATCTCAGATCATCAAGTTTACCCTAAAAATGTAAAATCGTTATCTGGCCTCCTGTCAGGTCGAAAACTTGTACCACGTATAGTTTGAAGTGACCAATTACAAATCCAGCGGTTGTTTTGAGATGCTGCTGCAGGTAGCGAACATTTTTAGACCCTCAGATCTTCAAGTTCGCCCTAATAGAAAAAGAGTAAGCTCAGTTCTTTGCATGAGGAGCTGAGTGGACATGTGACTGAATTCACGTCACTGATCGACCCTTGTTTAGTTGTGCTTAGAGATTCTGTAGAATTTATAGATCTTCTCACACGTTTGATGCAAAAAGGCGATGGAACAAATGCCTCGAGCTTTTTCTCCTGACAAGGGCTATAACCTGTCTAAAAAATATTTATTAGGTAATATACACCTTTTCTATTCATATTGAAATAACTAAAATATGATTGACTTCGGCAGTATCAGAATATTACACCAATTTTCAAAGCAGCAACTTTCAAATCCAGAAACGCACAGACAAAGAAGACCCAAAGGTACGAGGTTTGACATTTTTTTAGCAAGCGATTGTACTTCCAGCATTGCAAAGTGACCTTCCTTTTTTTTTAACCAAGTGGAGTACGTATGTTTTTAATTAGTCCAATTTGTATGCTTGTTCGAAAAACAAAACTGTTATTTATGAGTACTTTTAAACGATAGGGGACTGTTACCAATATTATGATACTGTTTCAATATTATGCAGCAGAAGATCTAAGCACATATTGCTTTTTTCACGGTCAACCTCCCGCAAAGGCTGAAATCCTATGATGTTGTAGAAGCGCTGCAAGAGGATAAGTGTCTGTGCAAGTTAGATTTGAAACGCGGCAGGTTGTAGCCGTCGGGAAACAAATGCTCCGGCAGCTCATTTCACAGCCTCGAAGTTCTTCAAAAGAAGGAATACTGGAGGAGACTGGTTTGGGGAGTAGGGACCTCGACCTGGTAATGATGAGATCGCAGAGCCTCTCTAGAGTCAAGCCTAGAATAATATCTAAGTAGGTATAGAGGTGTAGGATTTAAGAGAGACGATATGCACGCCTTCATGAGTCTTTCATCTATTGTGGCCTACACCTGTTAAATTTTTCTCTAAGGAAGTCAATCAGCAGAAAAACTGGAAGATACTGAAGTAACTTGTGACAGGTTGGCCTCAATATAGAGTCAGATCAGATCAAGAGAGGAGATGAAATCAAACAGCAAGCTAGTTGTACTCCTATAACTCTATTTCTCAGCTTTTGAGGTTTTGACCCTTTTTTAGGACTAAACAGCAACACAAAGGTACACAGAGGTACAAAAAATTTACTTAAAAAAGTGATATTGTAGCTGAAAGATGTTATTCAGTAAACCAACGAAAGTGGTGACACATCACTGTGCCCATCTCAGTGCAAAACATAACTGCTACTATAGGCAAATAAAAGAGATAGGGACAATAACAATGTAACTCATTTCAAAATGTGCGAGTAGACAGAAGGAATTCTGCCGGTGCGCATCTAGTACCCGAAGGTGACGGCAACCAAAGAGAAATACCACTAGCAGCAGTAAACTCTCCTTGGTGGAACGAGAAGGCTTGTTCGCTTTTGCCACTAGAGGCGCAAATTTTGACACAAGCAGCGTAAAGCCGATATACGAGGGTTGCTCTATACCTCCGTCAATCCACCAGTACGCAGACAGCTGTTTCACGCTTATTAGCGATCATGGGCGTATATCGGCTTTACGCTGCTTGCGTCAAAATCCGCGCCTCTAATGGCAAAAGCGAACGAGCCTTGTCGTTCCACCAAGGAGAGTTTACTGCTGCTAGTGGCATTTCTCTTTGGTTGCCGTCACCTTCGGGTACTAGATGGCGCACCGGCAGAATTCCTTCTGTCTACTCGCACATCTTTCACATGTTTATTAAACATGGAAAAATTGATGCTCTCTACTTCCGTCAATCGACCTATGGCGCACTGATGATCGCTAATAAGCGTGAAACAGCTGTCTGCGTACTGGTGGATTGACGGAGGTATAGAGCAACCCTCATTTCAAAATTTCGTTCTGTTGTACCGGAGACATTGTTAACAGTAGTAGTTAGGAATGTGGTCAGCGATCAGAAATTTGGAAAAGATGATGTCAATTGTGAATATGTGACATTTGTCTAGTAATGATGGAAGCACTTACGAGTGGTTATCAATGATCAATGAGGTACTTCAGCTTATTTGGTGCTTTTTGGTATAACCTATTGGAAGCCCCTTAAATAAAGATGAGTTTGATAATATAGGAAGCATTTTCAATATAAAAAATGTCCAAGAAGGAAGTGGGGCGTGAATTTTTGGGACCGAAACTTGTCGTGTGTGATGTTTTTACAAAATTATCGTAGTGATAAATTTGCGTCATTAGTGAAAAACACACTTTTTGCCAACTTTGTCTCACTTGCCAAGATTAAAAAAATGCAACCAATGATGTGATCCAATTGATTGTCACGTAAGGTTGCGCATTCTTGTTAGGGTGCAGTCGGGCATCACCTCTTGTGATGCCAGACTACTTCGTAACAGGTGAGGGTATGCTTATTTAACTAAACAAATAATAATATTTATGTACATGTTGACAGTTGTCGCCACTACGTAAAAATTCGAGCTTACTTTGAATCACAGAAGCTCACCCAAACAATATTCATTCAGAAACGATATACCTCTGATGTTGCTTTCTTATCATGTCCTTTTATACGGTATTTATGTGAACAATGATTATATCATCGTTGGTTGATGAATATAACAGCGCTCGTAATTCCTACTGCGGAAGGTTTCTCAGATGAAGCGATAGCCAGATTACCAAACTGGTTAGAATGTCAGTAAGATCATTCGATGTGGATGCGTATTGTTTTCGGTAAATGTCAATGGGCCCCTCTGGTTGTGTTTAACGAAATCTACTCGATTTAACTATGAATTTATTTTCCTATCTATAGACGACTATTGGTACTCATTTAAAAAAAATATATGACCACGAATATGTATATCATTCATGTTATACATATCATAGCGTTTCAATTCAATTCAATTCAATTCAATTCATTTATTAATCTGTCAGATCTGATACAGATATTGGATACGTCAACATACACAAGATTTAAAATCAGTATTGTACATTCACATTTTATAGAAATTTAGACATACATAAATATAAAAACACATAAAAGATTATACAAATTAAAAAACAGTTAGTATTCATGCATTACATGCATCGTAAAACTCTTGCAGGGAGTAGAAAGCGCCATTTATCAGAAAGCCTTTCAACGCACTTTTAAATTTTGCCCCATTCAGACAACTAATGGAACTCGGTAGAGATCTGAATTGTTTGTGGCCCATATAAAAAGGACTGTTTTCGTATATTGCGGTGTTGTGCTTAATTGATCTAAGTGAGTTGCTGCCCCTAGTATGGTAACTATGCAAATCAGAATTTTTTTCATAATTATCTAAATTTGTCTTGGCAGATAGTATAGATTTATATATATAAATTGATGGCAATGTGAGAATGTTGTATTCCTTAAAGGTAGATTTACACAATTCCCCAAACTTCAAATTGAAAATAAGTCGAATCAGTCTTTTTTGCGCTATAAAGATTCTATTTGCTAACGCGGAATTTCCCCAAATTATTATATGGTATGATAGATGTGGATATACAATCGAGCAGTAAATGCTGACTAGCTGGGCAACATTAAAATAGCTTTTCAGTTGTAACAGAGCATAATAACTTTTACTCAACTTTTTACTGATTTCGTTGATGTTCGTTCTCCAGCTCATATCGCTATCGATGTATAAACCTAGAAACTTCGCTGAACTTGACATACCAATAGAGTCCCCGTTAACCTGAACCGAAAAATTATTGCTAATTTTTCGATGTGAACCTGATCCAGCGCAAAACTGCATACATACTGTTTTATGCGCATTCACAATTAAAAAATTATTTCTACACCACGTCGTGAATTCAGCTGAAACAAGATTCATCTTAAAACCGAGTTCTTCCTCAGTTTCAGCATCAATAGCTATGGTGGTGTCATCTGCGTAAAGTACTAAACAATTTGAAGTTATATGTAAAGGCATGTCATTAATAAATAGAATAAATATGAGTGGTCCCAGTATAGATCCTTGTGGGACACCAAGGCTAACATCATATTCATGTGACATATATTCCTCAACTTTTACTACAAACTTTCTATGATTAAGATAGGATTTAATGAATGAGAGGAATGTACCTCTAAAACCAAAAGAATACAACTTATTCTCTATAATTTTTAAGTCTATTGTATCAAATGCCTTAGATAGGTCAAAGAAAAGCGCGCCCACAAATCTTCTCTTATCAAGACAAGTATACACATAATTTAGAAAAGAGTATGATGCGCTTTCCGTTGACCTGCCCGGGCAAAAACCATTTTGATTGGAACTAATAAATTGTCGTTTTAGGAGATAGTTTAACATACGATTGTATATAGCCCTTTCAATTATTTTACAAATTATTGTGGGAACCATTATTGGTCTGTAATTGCTGACTAATGACCTGTCACCGTTTTTGAACACAGGTATAAGTTTGCCTACTTTGAGAGATTCAGGAAATGTACCTTCGCTGGCTGCGGCATTTATTATGAAAGCTAGTGGTTCTGCAATTTCAGCTGATACGTATTTTATTAATTTCGTTGATATAAAATCGACTCCGACCGCATTGCTATTCTTGAGGGAACTTATTATATTGGCAACTTCCTCTTTAGTGACGTTATAAAAGAAAAATGAACTAGCATGAATTACAGTTTTACTTATCGTGTTATTAACGGAAACATTTCCGAAATGATTATATAGTGCATCTGAAGCGACTTTAGAGAAGTATTTGCCAAAAGTGTCTGCAATAATTTTTTTGTCCCGAGTAACATCGCTTTGAACTTGTAGTTCCAAGGTGACGTCCCGCTTTTTTCTACCAGATTTTTCTTTTACTAAGTGCCAGAGGGCTTTCTGCATTCCATTTTTGTCTCTGTTTTCTATGTATTTTTGATAATATGACCTTTTAGCTTGATCAATTTTGTTACGATATTCTTTCTTCTTAAGACTATAATAATCATACAGTTCTATACTATTGCTGTTGCTTGCTAGCCAAAATATATCTTTCAGATCTCTACCGCTGTCCATAATTTCTTTTGTCACCCAAGATTTACAGTGACTATGCTTTTGTACCTTCTTATTAATTAAAGGACATGCTCTATCAACTGCGTGTTCAAAAGTGCTCATAAATTGTTCCATTATTTTATTAGTGTCTTGTTGTGTGTAGACTTCATGAAACTTTTCTAGTAGCAACAGTTGTCTTAGCTGCTCCAAATTTTGACTATTTACGACCCTGAATGAGACAGTAGTTTCTTCAGGAACTGAAATAGCATGATTAGTGCCTGTAAAAATTTCGAGGGATTGGCCTAAATGGTCACCCAAATTCAGACAAACTACGCTTTCTTTACATTGAGAATCAGTTAAATTTGTAATGAAGTAGTCGATCTTTGTTGCCGATTTTCTGCCATTGTTGTGGGTGCATATTCTAGTGGCGTCTGTGTTAGCTACCTTAAGATCGTAGCTGTTAATTATATCAGTTAATATTTGGCTGTCAGAGGTATCAGCGAGAAAATTTATATTGAGATCGCCACATAAAATTACGTAATCAAAGTTCTTTGTACAGTAATCAAATAAAAGTGATGCTTTGTCTATGAAAGATGTTATCTCACCACTTGGAGACCTATATAACGTTATTATACAATATCTAAATATTCCTATTCTAACAGTTATTGCACAGCATTCAAAGTTTTTATCATCTGAAAGTTTTTTTATAATGTTTAACTTATCAACTACGACCGTCTTTTTGGCTAAAATCAGGACTCCGCCGTGGACATAGCTTTGTCTTGTATAGGAGTCTACTACTACATAGTTATCGAAACTAAGGGAATTAATGCTAACATCATTACAAAATGTTTCCGTGACACACATTATGTCAGGGCAATGTTGAGCAAGGACGACTTCCATTTGTCCAGTTTTATTCATGATTGATTGACAATTGACATGAAAAATTTTAAAAATGTCAGAACTATTGCTAAAACGGCCGCCTACTTTGGCGCTCTAGATGATCAATATGCGACACATTTTTCGGAAATCTAAACTGCTTAACTATAATGCCTTCCGGCCAATAACTGTTCTCATAAAGCGCACTTTTCAGTTCCATATCCGCTTCAACTCGATATGACAGATTGCGTCCCTTGGTAGCAAGTTTTACTACGTCGAATGTATAACCCGGAGATTTTTCTGTTAGATACGCGCGCAGATCCTCCTCAGTCGAGTTAGGTTTGCATCTCCCAACATATATCCAGAGTCGTTTCTTCGCCGCTGAGAAATTACTACTCACGCTACTGACGCCGGTCCCGGTTTCTACAGGGTATTTACTTTGAAAGTAGCTAGGATTCACATTTTTTTTGTTTTATTGTCTGTTTATTGTTCTCTAAGATGAAGGTGGGCTACAGCTCGTGTATATAACATAATTGTGTTTACAAAGTGAAAAACTCCAAAAAAAGGGACCACAAGGAATCACAATTTGTATAACAGTTCCCCCAGTTCAGTTTCCTATCTAGATATAATCCCGAAGCATTTGACCGTGTTTTGAAGCTTGGAGTTCTTTACTGCAAGGTGTATTGTATTTTGTGTGTTGTATCTTGAACTGCCTAATGTACCATACAAACTATAGATTTCTCACAAAGGAGGAGATTTATTTGCTTAAATCATGTTTTCGCTTTGGGCAATATGAATAATAGAATAATAGAATTTATTCATCACAACAGTATAAAAAAGTACCTACAAGTGATACGTCAATCATGCGAACAAAAAATAAAAACAATACATAATTTAAAAATCAATACATATAAAAATAGTACATAAGTGCTCACATAGCAATCGCAGGTACAACAGGATGATCACAGACAAACGGGGTATCTCTAAATTCCTCCAAATTATAGAAGCAGTGATCTAAAATAAATTTTTTCACAGTCATTTTAAAGCGGTTTTTGTCAAGGCTCTTAACAGCAACAGGTAGAGAATTATATAAATCTACACTCGCAACGAATTTTTAACTGACTTAGTAAGTTTATACCCAGGCTGTCTGAGTACATTCATAGATCTAGTATTGTGACTATGAATCTCAGCACCAGTTGTGAAAAGGTGCAAACTGTTATGCACCTCAATGAGTGTGGAATAGATAAAAATGCTAGGCAGAGGCATGATCCGTAAACATTTGAATAGTGGCTGACAATTGGCTCTAAATGTATCTAAATCAAACAACTTTTTTAAGGTTCGAAGGACAAACAAATATTTTGATAGTGTGCTACACAGTTCGTCCACATGATTTTTCCAATTGAGGCTGTCATCAAGATGAAAGCCTAGTAGCTTTGTTGAACTACCATTTGCTACGTTGTTGTTTGTAGAAAAAATAATATTTGTTGTTTTATTTTTATTTATTGCTAAAGAATTAGCCGTGAACCAATTTGTTGCTCGATCTAGTGCTTCTTGGCATGAAAGATTGAGAAAATTGATATCACTGCAGCTCGTTAGTATTGAAATATCATCTGCATATCGCCGGCCGAACAACCCAGGAACTTATAGTTCATCGGATCATGGCTGCGAAAGCCTTACACAGTACATGTATAATTATTGTTTATCGTTGGTGATATGTATCTTGATGAAGATGCTGCAGGACATATTGCATCACCTATCAGCAAAATAACATGTCTATTGGAATAACAATATTTAACGTATATAATGATTCTCAATTATCTTTTAATTACATACAATACGGCTACTAGGAACGGAATGGCTTAACGATTCTGACGCAAATGAGGTCACCAGAAGCCCATTGTTCTACTAATCGATATAAAATCTAACAATTTATTATATAAAATTATTGTGATTTGCTGATATAGCATGGATAAAGGCAATTCAATCGCAGCAATGACTATCCATCAAGTTCTAGCCTACTGTCACTTTCAGTAACACGAACGGTCTCGTGTAATATATTGAAATCATTAATTTCTTCAGACCATAATTTGCATTGAGTCTGACACGCTGCAATTAAAAACAATTTAACCGCGTTGTTCACAGGGCACTTGAGAACTTTTTCTTTCAGAATAAAATTTGCACGTTGAGTTTCACGCTGTAGCCTACTAGAGAAACGAATTTGACCAGCAAACATATCGGTCACATTACAGCGAAAATTCACTAGCATTTATTGACCTTTGAGATATTTCAATTTGAAGTTTATTTTCTATTTGTTAAACCAGTTTTCATCTTTTTTCACACAAGCTATGCTTCTGCGTTCTTGTAATGAAATGCCTAAGTAGTTTTAATAAAGATTTGAAAGATAGAATCAAACTAAAGTGCAGTTAGTTAATTTTTGTACAGAAAGTTAATTAGTGACTTTTCAGAGTAAGTTTTATTTAGCGTATGGCATACAACACATCATTAAAATCAAAAAGAAAGAAAAATTGAGTTTGACTTTCAACATTCACTTTAACAATAACATTATGAATAATATGAAACGAAAGGACATAGAAAATTACAAACAAACATTTAGTGTTTTAATGTAGTCAATAGAGTTTTCCGTTGCGTTCAGGAACTCATTGAATCTTCCATTGAAGCATCTTAGAGGACATTCTCCAGTGATGTGGCGGATGGTCTGCCGTGGATCTCCACAATCACATTGTGGATTGGGAACTGCACCCCATTTATGTAGAGTTTCAGCACATACCCCATGGCTCGTTCTTGCTCTATTCAACGTTGTCCATATTTTCCTCGGTAATTCCATTTCGGGTGGCTTGGTGACTATGCATGGCATTTGTTGGATTTCGTACGGCGCATTATTTTTCCAGTGTGTTCTCCAGGCGCCAGCGATATCAAAGTTTTCTTGAAATAGGTAGTTGGCTTTTATTATTGGAGGGTGTCTGGAGCGTAATCTGTTTATTTCTGTGATATTTATGTCAATATGAAACGGTAGAAGGTGCTTATTTTGGATTTTTTAAATTCTCTGAGAAAAGCTGTTTCTCCTCGTAAATATGAGGGTGGAATATGGCTGAGGACTGGAAGCCAGTATGTTGGTGTTGACTTCAATGTGCCCGAAATCATTCGCATTGTCTGGTTAAGCTGGACATCAACAAGTTTACAGTGTTTGCTGTTGAGCCAGACCGGGGCTGCGTATTCCGCTACCGAGTAGACAAGTCCAAGAGAAGATGATCTTAAGACTGATGCAGAGGACCCCCATGTAAACTCACATAACTTTTGGATGATGTTATTTCTTGTTTTCATCTTTTCTGCTGTCTTTAAGAGATGTTTTTTAAAGGATAGGGTTCTATTGAGAGTGCTTCCGAGATACTTTGGGTTTCTGCTGTGTGTAAGCAGTCTGTTTTCGAAGTAGACATTAAGTTTTTTATTGGCCTGTGCATTATTTCACAGTAAAGTGACGAATATAGTAGGAAATTGTATATATTTTTGATCAAGACTACTGAAAGTCTGTATTTCGCTTCCAAAAAAATTTGTGGGCCTACAATCGCGGAATGTCAAAGAAGTCTATTTTTAAACATTGTAAGTTAGGATTTTTTTACAAAACATTATGACTATTTTGTAACTATCCTTTGATATCCATGTTTAGTAAATAATTTGAACCATTTATCTAATCTTAAACTTACGTGCCTCTGTCGCACCTTAGTGCTTGCTCTAATTTATGAGTCTTAAACCGTGGCAACTGTTGTTCAATATAACTTCTTCTGAAATTACCTTATACCATTATGTTCGTGATAATATTATCTTTATAATTTTTTTATATTGATTGAAAAATAAATTGGTAAGGCCCGATTTTATCAACATGCGCATTTTAACAAGGACTTTGACCAATCAGAGCACCCCTTTCAAGAACATACGTCTGTCAAAGTACTCTGAAAATTATTGATTTCTCTTGAAGTTGACCTCAAACATCTCAAAAATGACATAGTTCATATAGAATTGACCATTTTGAACCATCTAGTATCTTTTCCAGTCTGATCTTCCAATCTATATGGGCGAAAAATTGCATTTTCTTTTTAACAAAAAGTTTAGCAATGGCTAGTCTCAACTAATCAGATTCCAGAGAAGCGGTACATTTGATCACTGGTTCGCTGCACCTTTTTAGACCTGTGAATATTTCTATAAGAAGTATAAGAAGGTATATAACAAACATGCATCCAGTAAATGACAGATGGTTCTTCATAAAAGTATGTATATATTTCTTTCTAAAGTCCATCTGACTGACGGCGGTGGGATTTGTGGTTATTAAATAACGTAGTTGCTGTGATTGATACTAGGTACTTTTATGATTTTGTCACAAATTATCCCAGTTTGCAATTAGTAATTATACAATAATTATAATGTAAACATGAAAAATGTGGCATTAATTTGCAAATCAATCGCTTTGTTCTGATATCCTGCTATGATTTTGATCCATGAATTCTAAAATATTATCACAAAAGTGTCATCCAGCTTTGACGTTTTGTTTTCAATACTGATAAAATACTATTGGATGATACTTATCAACATAGGCCTCAATACCCAATAGAAAGCTTTTGCTAAATAACAGCCAATAGAAAAGCTTTGTCAAAGTCTTTGTTAAATATGCGTGTTGATAAAATCGGGCCTAAATGTATCAGTACAAATTGATAAGAGCTATTCACTAATTCTGGACTCCAAACTGGATTGAAGACAACATGCAGAACATAAAGTCAATATGGTATGTAGTTCGTTATGGGCATGTAGAAGGCTCGTAGGAGTGAACATGGGGCTGACTTCCAAAGCGAAGCTGAAATTCAACGTTTGGCTTGTGTTAGCATAACAGCACAGCACGACTCCGTTTAGCGCGCTAGAAGCACTGCTGAATCTCCCTCCATTTGGCTTGGTAGTTCAAGGGAAGGCAAGGGAATCTGCGTTTCGAATGTGAAGCCAGGGCAGTTGGTAACTTGTGGGTCCCTGAAGGGGTAGGGGGCCAAGCGGCAAGCGGCCTTTCAAGGAAGGAGTGCCAGTCTGGTATACTCACCGACAAAGGCTCCGACGCTGGGGTCTGCGGTCCAGAAACAAAGCTCTCCCTCTCTCTTAGGGGATACATACACCACTGTATTACAAGTAGGTATTTACGCGATTTTAGCTAGAGCTTTTTGGATTCACGAAATTCAAGGCCTAGGAGATGATTTCCTATTTTGATTACTATCTGCTTTGACAGCCAGGGAGCATTCATAGCATTGAGAATACAGCAGCGGTACTAAGTAACTTATAGCGTTTTCGACTTATTGCCCTATCACTGCACTCATAGGAACTGAGTGTCAAAATTATGTTCGTCTTACATTTGAGTGCAAAACTAATGTGGTTTTTTGCTTTCGACTTGTCCGCTTAATTGCACTTGAGTGCAAAATATCGCCACGGACTCTCTGAGCTCGTGGAGATTTCAGTGCATTTTTGACATCAATGAAAAGTTAATTATAACCTATTTTATTTGTCAAAGAAAATTATCTTTTGAATAAAGAACTGGGTTGTGGGGTAGTATACATAGTAGTATGGTTGCTAGGATAGGTTACGGAAGGTATGGGAAATGTAGTTCAAACAACTGCGAACATCGTATTCTTCGGATGATGAGGAAATTGAAGCATATCTAGCAAACAACCGCTGCGTGTGTCCCAAAAGTATGAATGTTTGTTGACAATGTTGTTCACAAATTGACGGAAGAAGAGATATAACAAGATATACATCATAAGTGTATTTACCGATATAGGAAGATATTCATTTTTCGATAAATTCGATTCGATAAATGAGATCGGTCAAGAGAATTTTGACTTGAAATGTTCACTGATGTCTGTTTGATGTCCTGTGCAGCTTGTTCAAATGACTAACGCACTCATGGGTGATGGTACTCTACTCAAATGGTACATATCAGCTTCCTTGCTTTATTATTGAGTCGATAGCGACTCATTTGTTAATTCGTGGCAATCCGGTAGTGACAAACAAGGTAGGCAACGTAAGTGTAGCATACTTCACATAGAGAATCTTAAATATGGAACACCTCAATTATCTCGGAAATGGTTTACCGGTTTTCATGATTTTTTGGATATGGGCATTTTCCAATATGTATTATCTTATAATGGTATTTATTTTTTTCCAGAAATATAATAATATAAACCTTTTTATTTCAACTGGATCACTCTCTGCATTTCTATCCTTTTGAAACCCTTGAAAAATACTAATAATTTTTTGCAAAATATTCCCTTTACCTAAACCTCACAATTTCGAAGTTACTACTAATTTACATTACATCCGCCCAAGTTAAAATAACTGAGTAAGATGGCTATGCTTACTGTTAGGTAGTCCGAACTGTTGCAAAATGTACTACGAAATTTCAAGAATCACATCATATTAAAGTGAATGGACAACATTTTGAGCATCTGCTGTAACTGCCTTCATGTTTTTTGTAGTTACTGCCTTATTTAGCTTGGTCGGATGCAATGTAAATTTACTTGTAACTCCGAAATTATGACGTTAAGAATAGCAAAATGTTATACAAAAAATAATTAGTATTTTTGAAGGATTTCAAAAAAAAGTAATATACAAGATTACAACATTGCAGATACCATCGCAAGATTGACCGTATTCCAGGATCCCCGAACCACAAAGTAAGTTCATGAAAGCCGTGCAAACGATTTCCGAGATAATTGAAGTTGTATTTTATATTTTTTATTGGTGAAGACTCGCGTGGTAAGCACCTGAAGGGAGAATTGAAAATGAATAAAATAATAATAATAATGAATTAACGCTAATCACGAGCATATATAATTAAGCAAACTTATAATGATATATTTATTTAATCGCGGTAACTAACAAAAAAAAGATTGTCATTCGGTAAGCAGCTGGATATGATCTGGGCAAGTTATTCATACGATTTCAATATTGGCGTTCGAGAGTATAGAAAGTACGAGGTCAGAGGTCATTCATGCACCATAACGGTCTAACATCTAAGTTGCATACCAAACTCGGTTTTATATGTACCATAAAGAACTTCTCATTACATGGTGATTAGTCTGCTAAAGAATCAACGATCACTCGGAGATTCCGATATAGAAAATGTTAACTGACCTAGGAAACAATTCAGTTTCATCATTCACCGACTTTAATTACAAGTTACGAGATATAAAACTTTTATGTGTAGAAATCACCATACTTTATGGTTTTTCTTTACCATTTAAGGCACATAAACTTTTATACTTCACGCTTAAATCTTCAATATCCTAGGAGTTAATTACAATGAATCTTAAGGCTTTTATGACTTCGAGCAGCATCACAAAATGTTGCATTACGGATCCGGATTTTCTATTTAGGTGTGCGAAAAAATCCTCACATTCTCGTTGATTTTAATCAACGGTAGTAAATTGCCCAACAGTGGCGTGTCATATATACTAAGTGACATATAAATCCAAGCACTCAGTAAAAATGATTTTATTCCAGTAATATTTCACAAACATATCAAGAAGGTCATAGTAAGCAAGTGATTATAATTTTAATTCAATACATTAAAGATAGTCAAAGATTGATCAATTTCGTGGTCAATAATGTGTCGATCCATGGTGTCTTACACATTCACTAACGCGTCTAGACGTAATTCTAGTTAGGTCAGCAATATCCTTCTAGGTTATTTTGTTCCAGGCCACCTCAACCAGCCAGAGAGCACTGCTTTCCAGTTTTTATCTGCTTGGTAGACTACTCTAAGGCATTTGATAACGTAAAGTGGGCTAAACTGAAGGGAAATACTTATCTCTATGGGAGTTCCTTACCACTCAGTATTTCTCAGACAGCAGTTCTATGAGTCTAGCTCGACTCGTGTAAGAATTGATGGTAACGTGTCTGGTGCAACAGCAAGCAGAAAAGGAGTTCGTCAGGGATGTGTATTATCTCCGATGTTATTTAACATTTGCTCTGAATTTGTATAAAACAACTGGAATGGCGGTATAACTATTGGCGGAAGCAAAAGATCCAACTTAAGATTTGCTGACGATACAACCCTTATTGCTGCTTCTCAGGAAGGACTAGTAGATCTATTAAACATGTTAGAACAACACAGTGGAGCATACGGTCTTGGAATTAACTACAGCACGAGGTTATGATCGTAGATAGAGAGCACGATAATCATCGAGAAAGTAAAGTCAGTAGGCCGTTGTGAAGTTTTGTGTACCTCGCTCCATTGATCGACAATTCGGGTAGCTGTGGAAATGAGATTCGATGGCGCGTTCAACAGACACGTGTGGTCATGACAAAGCTTACTAAAATATGACGTGGCCATATCATCTCACTAAGCTACCAAAATGTCGCTAGTTCAGTCTCTTGTGTTTTTATATTTTTTATGCCTCGGAAACGTGGACTGTTAAAAAGGCAGATCGAGATCGCATAGATGCTTTTGAAATGTGGACGTGGAGGAGAATGCTGATAGTTCCTTATACTGCCCATCAAACTAACGTTTCCATACTGGATGAGCTCGATAATCCAGATAATCCGTTGTGTCGACGACAATGCTTACATTCTTCGGACATATTCACAGAGGCGATAATTTGGAGAAACCTGTAGTTCAGGGTCATGTACCGAGTGGGCGGCACCGTGGCCGTTCCCCTACATGCTGGGTGGATACGACGAAACAGTTGCTGGATATTAGTATCAAGATCGCCACTGAACTGACAGTAAATAGCGAACGATGGCGAGCTACAGTACTCAAAGCTATTGATAATATTCGTGTCGGCAATACTCTAGCTCTGACTTAATGAATTTTACGAGTTCACAACATGTCTGTTAAGATATTGTGACTATGATGATGAACTCAACCTCATGTTGGAGCGCAGCCACAGGAAGCTGATACAGGTCATGTCCCACACGTCCAAACAACGTTTACTAAAACAATCATTGATGATCCAAATCATAGTGCTCTTTGCGTTCAATTTTCTTTGGCATCTCGTACTGGAAAGAAGATCTGGTTAAAAAAAGTACTGCGCAAGATCAAAGGTTAGAAACTTGAGGAAGTGACTTTTTTGCGATGATAAACTGATATACAAAAATACGTTGAAGTACAATAATTTTTACAGGGTGTTCGGGTGCATATGTCACTTGGTATATTATCTTCATTTTCTTACCGCTACTACGACACAGGTTAACTACCAGTCAGACCAACTTTTTCGACCCGATATGTGTTTCGATAACAGCGTTAGCACCTTCAGGGTAACAACATTTGTAATAAATTTTATCCAATTATACCTAACGTGTGTAGCCAACCGTAACATCTACGTGAGCGTCTACTACCTGCTATATAACCACGTAATTTTTAAGGAACTAGAGCAAACATTTAATTGTTCGCAGTAGGACATTTGTACCTATTGATTGCTATCACTCTTCTGAGATTTACCACATTTAGGCCCGATTTTATCAACACGCGCATTTTAACAAAGGCTTTGACCAATCAGAGCAGCCCATTCAAAAACATGCATCTGTCAAAGTTCTCTGAAAAGGTAGTGAGGTGGGATTATTAATTATTAATTAAGGTGGCTGTGGTGATACCACTTCTGTGATTGTGTTACACAAACCAGCGCAGTTTGCAATTAGTAATTATACAATAATTATAAGGAACAAATGAAAAATCTGGCATTAATTTGCAAATCAATCGCAATGTTTTGATTTTCTACTATAATTTTGATACATGAATCCTAAAATATTTTTGACAAAAGTGTCATCCAGCTTTGACGTTTTGTTTACAATATTGATAAAATACTATTGGATCATATACAGGGTGAGTTTTTAGTACCGGCTCGGTCGATAACTCCACTACTGTAGAAGATAGCGAAAAAAATTGTATATAAGAATTGTAGCCACAGATATGCGCCTTGCTCAGAAAATATTTTGATTTATACAGGGTGATCGATAACTACGTGGTGATGCAAACATGCATTTTTTTAAACGAGACACCCTATATATTATTCCATATTCAAATTCTCCTAATGATTTCCGTTCTTCCAATATAGGGTGTTGTTACATTATACAGGGTATTTCAAAAGTTATGACCATTTTTGTATCCAAATCACGGTCAAATGAACGTACTGTATGTCGAAAAGTAATGAATCAAAAATTATTTTTTTTACATGAGAAGATTAGAAATATCCTCTAGTTTTAAAATACGCTACAAAAAAATCCCGCGACGCATATTCGTATACAGGGTGATGTAGAATGCAAAATCTAGATTTTCTCTCTTTTTTTAAATGTATCCCCCAATATTTTATTATAACAAAGAATTGCTTTTAACATGCTCTTTCATATTTGTATAGCACTTATCACGGCTGCATTCATTAGTTTCTGAGATATTTCGATTTTTCTACAAATTTTAAATATACCTTCTGTTTGTTTAATAAAATTTATTTATTTTGAGAAAATACTACCAAATTTTGTTTTTGCTTAACAAACAACTATAATATAAGGCTATAATAATACTTGATTAAGACAAAACACTGAACTAACGAGATAATATAGGTCAAGTGTGCTGAGGAAACAATTTTACAGACGTCATGCATAATTATCAAGCGGATGTATCAGGTAGGCTATGAAATATGAAACGACACAGTCCAAATAAAACGATTCTTCAATCTTTCAAACGCATTAGTTTTAGAGTCCCTCTGTTCTGGATATTGCTATTCATAGTTGATATATTCTATTATAGAGGCAAGTAGACAATTTCTCAAAGATTCTCCTAAATACCCTCAATGGAACAATTAATTTTCAAAGCTGGTTTTTCACACAGTACGGAATTATTGAGTAGGTTATGAAAACTGTCAATTTTTCAAAGCCTACCTGATAAAACTACTTGATAGTTATGCATGACGCCTACAAAATTGTTTCTTCAGCATACTTGACTTTATTATCTCGATGATTTAGGATTTTGACTTCATCAAATACTATCAAGACGTTATAATTTAGTTGTTCGTTAAATAAAAATCAAATCAGATAGTACTTTCTCAAAATAAATAAATTTCAGTACACAAATAGAGGCTATATTTTAAATTTACCGAAAAATCGAAATATCTCGGAAACTGATGGACGTAGGTACAACAAGTGCTATACAAAGATGAAAGAGCATATTAAACGCAATTCTTTGGGATAATAAAATATTGGGTGTTACATTTGAAAAAAAAAGAGAAAATTTGGATTTTGCATTCTACATCACCCTGTATACGAATATGCGTCTCGGGCTTCTTTTATAGCTGATTTTAGAACTAGAGGATATTTTGAATCTTCTCATGTAAAAAAATAATTTTTGATTCATTACTTTTTGATATACAGTACGTTCATTTGTCCGCGATTTGGACATGAAAATGGTCATAACTTTTGAAACACCCTGTATAATGTAACAATGCCCTATATTGAAAGAAAGGAAATCATTAGTAGAATCTGAATATGGAATAATATATAGGGTATTTCATTTAAAAAAATGCATGTTTGCATCACCACATAGTTATGGATCACCCTGTATAAATCTAAGTATTTTCTGAGCAAGGAGCATATCCGTGGCTACAACTTTTATTTACAACTTTTTTCGCTATCTTCTATAGTAGTGGAGTTATCGACCGAGCCGGTACTAAAAACTCACCCTGTATATTAACTATAGACCTCAATGCCCATTAGAATCCTAGCGTCAAACAAGGTCCATTAGAAAAGCCCCGTCAAACCCTTCGTCATAATATGCATATTGATAAAATCGGGCCTTAGTTACTACTAGCATTCCTCAAACTGATTTGATTGGATAGAGAAAAAATTCAACACTAACTGCAAATCTCTACTGGAAGCAGAACGAAATTGAGGTAACAGAAGCAATAATAACTAAAAGAGGTGTAGGGCAGGGCTACGCTTTTTTACTTGGTGAGCCTCCCACAAAGGCTGAAAGCTTATGGCGCTGTAGAAGCGCTGCGAGAGGAGAAGTACCGATGCACGTTAGATTTGAAACGCTGAAGGTTGTAGCCGTTATAGCTAGGAAACAAATTCCCCGGCAGCTCATTTCACAGCCTCGAAATTCTCCAAAAGAAGTAATGCTGGCGGAGACTGGTTCGAGGAGTAGGGACTTCGACCTGCTAAGAATGAGGTCGCAGAGCCTCTCTAGTGTTGCTCGTTTGGACGGCGTTTTGTGTTATTATCTGGAAGTGCTCACCATAACACCTTCCGTGATAGAATCTGAAAAACATGGACAGGTCAGCCACCCTTCTTCAATGTTACAGGTTGTGAAGGTCCTTTGTGAGGTTAGGCGTATCGATTAGTCTGATTGCTCTCTTTTGGATAGTGTCCAGATACTTAAGATGACGCTTCGGACCACATTTCCACACATGGGAGCAAATACTCCAACGATGGTCGGATCTGTGCCCTGTAGAGCAGCAGTAGTTGATCTGGTATATACAGCTTTCTACAGCGGAACAAACCTCTGAGCTTCTGAGATGCCATTTTAGCAGTAGGTACTAACGACGTGGTGGTGCCTGAACATGGTATTGCTGATGCTGATCCCCAAAAACTTGACGGAAGATGACTCGACTACTGGGTGACCCTCCATTTCTATAGTTGGTAAGCCAATGTGAGACTTCTTTGTCAGTATTGTTGCCTGAGTTTTCTGTACGTTAAACTGTACTTTAATTACTAATCCGCACTCGACAATTGTATTATTATCTGCATGTGGCTGTCGCCGCGATGTATTGTTTCCTGGGATGATAGTGGCTTGCCTTGTTTCAAGCACGATATTATAATGTATTGTCGTCTGCAAAGCTGTAGATTGGATTAGATGTTTCTTCCATTAGCTCGTCTATGTACAGCAGAAACAGTGCAAGGGATAAGGCAGATCCCTGAGGAACACCGGCGTTTATTGAAAATACGTCTGATGAACAGCCTTCGACTACAGCAAAGAGAGATTGCTTGTCCTAAAAACTATTCAGCCATTGGCGTAGGCCAGGTGGTAGTCCATAAGCAGCAAGCTTGACCAGAAGTCCCTCATGCCAAACTCTATCGAAGGCCTTCGATATATCAAGTGCAGCAATACGGGATTCGCTATGATTTTCAATTGCTTTGTTTCACAAGTGAGTGACGTAGGCCAGAAGGTCCCCCGTAGAACTATGTTTACGGAAGTTATAGCCATATGGCGATCATTTATGATGTTATTGTTGTCCAGGTGTTTCAGGAGGTGTGTGTTAATGACAGTCTCTACAACTTTAGCCATGACGCTGAGAAGAGCCACATCCCTCCTATCCAATATATATTCAGAGGCTATTTTCAAAGAATCTCGGGAAGGAATCACATATGGAATCAAGACCAACGGGAAAATAATCAATAATATCAACTATCTGCTCGGAAATCTCAGGAGGAATTTATCTCAACATGGAAGCATTGCAGCTCACATATGATCGAGTTTTGTAAAACAGCTCGTCAGTTAAAAGTTATGGCTCACTGAACTTATTTATAGAATCTCACCGTCGAAAACAGATGATGTTGAGTCTGGGAAGAAATAGAACGGAACCGTTGGACATACCCAACACACACAGAAAAATCTGCCGTTCTGTCAAAGACTTACGCTTGGATTCAATGGTACGTTACACTCAGCATTCCTCAAATACAGCGATGTTTTATCCAATGGGAAGTGTATATTTGGTAACAAATTATATCGTATTGTCGATTCAACCACAAGATGTCGTCGGATTCCAATGAATAATTCAATCGCAGCCTATCGTTGAATCGAATCTGTGTTTGGTGATTGATTCTAAACTACTTTCTTTTCCTTGGACCAACAGATTTTATTACGAGGCCAGCTGATTGATTCGTTTGGATGTTTAATTGTGTGATTTTGTATGAAGTTATAAGGAGCATGATATAAGAATTAGATATAAGCCTGCACCAGTTGTTGTTATTACCTGAAATATAACTGCCTGGCTAATCTAAATACCTACATTCAAATGTGGGTGTTAGCTCTTTTAAGTCCCAATTTCTCAGGTCTTCCATTTAATATATAACTGGACACACTTAAATCACGCAATTGCTGATGCAATACGCAAAACCACGAGATGACACAACACGGCTAACACCGAAACAACACAATGGAGCAACATCGTCCATGTTCACGGGTTCGCGGCGATAGTAAACTGAGATCATTCCCCTGTTCTTTATTTTTACCTTCATTGATTCGGGACATCAGTCCTGCCGAATACGATTATACTTCAGCGAACGACAAGGGCCATTGAAACAAAATTAATTTTTATCAGATGAATTATCACTAACTGCTGTTGCATTAATAATCTTTGTATGCCTTGCTTAAATAAAACATAGGGTAAATTTTGAAAACAAAAGGATGTTTTGATTGCATTATATGTCAATACTGGTATTAGAAGGATTATACATATCGTCAGAACAAATATAAAATTATTTTGAATTTATTGGCGTACCTGTGATTACTTCGAATATAAGGATTGAATTTTTTCAATGACATGGATTTGAAACAACTGTAAATATTATTATTACTAACAATTAATTGGAAACGCAACAGTGTTTTTTTCTGTGCACGATGCCAAAACAAAGCGGAAACTTATGTTGCATCACAATGTCAGTGAGGACCGCGGAGCAAATTGTTTGTATGCGTCATGGATACGATATGAATAAGCTCAGATAAAAAAATGACTGTCTGTTGTGTTTCGTGATTTCTAATACTGAGGATACACGACGCTGCCCAGTTACTCAACTCATCCATCTATTACGACCCTGAGGATAACAAATTACCTTTAATTCTCAGCGCCAAACCATCTGTTCCCATCTCTTAGTCAGCTTGATTCGCTCTCTCAGGATGATAGTGAACAAGTATGCACATTAAAGTTCAAAGCATCTCCATAATCCCGATTGCATGGTGCGATCCTAATAAACCTGCCACCGAACGCTGCGTGAATCAGTGGCGTGCTGTAACAGCCACCACGGAAACCACCGACGACAAAATTCTAGGTAGACACATTTCCTTATAAGTTCCGCGAATCTGTATCCATTCAGAAGGCGTTAAATAATGTCACACCCTATTGGGGTTGAAAAATGCTGTTGAACAGAATAAAAATGGCTGACATTGCTAGGTGTCATAGGTGGACCTCCCAAGAACATGTTTGTATAAAAAACGTCATCCGTGTTAAACAATATAGACGACTTTTAACGAAAATGACGTGGAAAATCGAACTTTTAAGCTCAAGTTTCTCATAAACTGCCCAGCAGAAACGGATGACAGTATTTTTTGTGTTATCTACAAAAAAAAACAGAATTTTCCATCAAGTCCCGACCGGTTTCGTCGCGATTCTTTTTTTTAGACACAGAGGAAGGAGCTTTTTTTGTTGCTCCACGACGACAAATAAAATAGATCAAGTTCTTTAGTGTTGAGGACTTATAAATATTGCTCAAGCACTATAATACATTATTTCTAGCTTTTAATCTAGGTCCTATATTCAAAGCAACGAGTATGTGTCTCACAAAGTGATACTTCTTCTTCTTCTTTAAGTGCCACCTCCTCTCGGAGGTTGGAAATCATCAATGTTATTTTTACTTTATTTGCCGCTGCTCTAAATAGTTCTATGAAACTGCATTGATACCACTCCCTTACATTTCGCAGCCATTATATTCTCCTTCTGCCGACGCTCCTTTTTCCTTTTGTTTTACCCTGCACTATAATTTCTAATAAACGATATCGTTCCCCCCTCATTATATGTCCTATATACAGCAGTTTTTTAATTTTTATATTTTTAACAATTTCACAACTTTTACCCATTAGTCTAAGAACTTCTGTATTAGTTTTTCGCTGCGCGTCCAAGATATTTTTAGGATTCTTCTATAACATCACATCTCGAATGCTTGTAATTTATTTATATGTTCTTGTTTTAGCATCCAGCCCTCCAATCCATACAACAATGTTGAGAATACGTAACCTCTAAGGGTTCTAATTCTTAATTCCAAAGAGATGCCTGTATTACACAGTATTTTCTTTAGCTTTACAAATCCTGCTCGTGCTATTTCGATTCTTGGACTTATTTCTAAGGTATGGTCGTTATCGTGAGTTATCCAGGTTCCCAGATATTTATACTTTTTGACTTGTTCGAGTGTTTGACCTTCTAAGTTTATATTTGCAGTTACATTTGGTAGCTTTGTAATAATCATGTATTTTGTTGTAAAGTGATACAATACCATACAATAGCAGTAGTTTCAAAAGAATTAGATTACACTTTTAAAGAGTCAGGTTTAATTTATACTTGCCATTGAATTTACAATTGACGCCTTAGAAACATAAGCTGCTCAACTTCATTGAAGGAACGCTTCTTTGGATATTTTTTTCACTACCTGTATGTTTACAATGAAATTACGGTTTCAAGCCTGAAAAATAGGGTTAGGGGAAAGGATGAAGGAAATTCATAGCATAAGTGAATAATCATGTGTAGATTTAATTTTACCAACAGCCCAGAGTGGTACCATCTCAGTGCGGCTAGGGAGGGGGGGATTTCAAGGAGAAGTACTGTCTAATCGCCTACTGTAATTATAGACGAAGGGGGGGTGAATCGCCTACCGCAATTATAGACGGGGGGGGGGGGGGGGGTGTGACACCTAGCCCATGGAACATCCTACATTCCCATTATCTTCACGCCGGGTGCAGTAAGAAAGTGGTTTCGTTGGAGTGAGTATAGCATGTTGCCAGGTTATCAGTATGCTTGTAGCCAGCTTTCGACCAATCTTCGGCATGAATGAATGAAAATCGCGAGAAACGGCGAATTTACGGTTGTGAATGTCAAGACCGAAATGCCCAGTAGTATGGCATATTCTGTGTTTGAGGGTAACCTCTGACCCACTGTACGGATCCCATCAACTATAGGCCTGTGGCTCTTCTCAGCATCATGTCTAAAGTGGGTGACACACGTACGAACTTTAAGTTCGCGAACTTACTCGGCTCGAGTAAACGCCAAGCACAACAAGCGTTGCGCATTGATGGCCAGCCGAAACAAAGTCGAGACAAGCCGAGACAAGCTACGAGCAAGATTTCAAACCAGTTGGATGGCCGGCGGTTTGCGCGATGGTTTAAAAGTATGCGTACTTACGGTGACACGCAGTACGCGTACTTGCTCGTACGTGTATCACCCCTTTTAGATTATAGAGACTGTGATTAACACACATCTCCTGAAATATGTGGACAACAATAACATCATAACAAATTTCTACAGGTGATCTTCTGGCTTACGTCACTCACTGGTAGAAGAGAGAACACTCGACATATCGAAAGCCTCCGATAGAGTGTGGCATGAGAGACTCCTGGTCAAGTTTTCTATTTATGGACTACCACCTGGCCTGCGCCAGTTGTTGAGTAGGTTTTTTAACAACCGATCTCTGTTTGTTATTGTCGAAGGCTGTTCATCAGACGTATTTTCAATAAATGCCGGTGTTCCTCAGGCATCTGTCCTATTCTCTACACTGTTGCTGCTGTACATCAACGAGTTGCTGGAAATAACATCTAACCCAATCTACAACTTCGCAGACGACAGTACATTAATATCGTGCATAGAACAGGCAAGCCACTATCATCCCAGCAGACGGTTTGTCGGCGACGGCAACATACCTCACACTTCACAGATCAACGTAGATATCCAAACAATTAATTGTTGAGTGGTGGGGTAAATAAAGTACAGTTTAACGTACAGAAAGCTCACTGACAAAGAAGTCTCACGTTGGCTTGCCAACTGTGGAAATGGAGGGTCACCCAATAGTCAAGTCACCTTCCGTCAAGCTCTTTGGAATCAACATCAACAATAATACGTCCTGGCACGGCCACGTCGTCAGTATTGCTAAAACGGCATCCCAGAAGTTTCGAGTTTGATTCCGCTGTAGGAAGCTGTATTCACCAAAGCAACAACTGCTGCTCTACAAGGCACAGATCCGACCATTGTTGGAGGCTCAGAAGCACTGTATAAAGCTTTTTGACACTATCCAGAAGAGAGCAATTTGCCTAATCGTTACGCCTAACCTGACAGAGGATCACAACAAACTGAAACATCGAAGAAGGGTGGCCGACTTGTCGCTTTTTTACATATTCTATTACGGAATATGAGGCTCTGCGAGCTCATCCTTACCAGGTCGAAGTCCCCCCCTCCTAACCAGTCTTCTAATGCATTCCTTCTTTTGGAGAACCTGGATGCTGTGGAATGAGCTGCCGGGGAATTTGCTTCCTGACAGCTACAACCTGCAGCGCTTCAAATATAGTCTATGTGCATAGACACTTATCCCCTCGCAGCGCTTCTACAGTGTCATAGACTTTCAGCCTTTACGGGAGGCCTCAGATTAACAACTAAAAATAGAGGTAGTAAACAAACCACTTCAACATGGCGCGCTCAAAGCCATCATCTTTTTACACTTCTGACCCAAACATTGCCAACTAACCTGAAAATTCTTCCAATGCAACCCATGTTACAAACACTGCTCTGCACTGTCCCATCTCGAAAAACTGTTAAACTACACTCGAATATAGCCACAGCAAGTCCGTAAAGCTTCACTACAGTTACCAACAAATAGCGAATTCGATTTTACTGACCCAGCATAAAAGACGCACAAACAAAACAAACGTTTGACAGTCGGAGGTTACCGTAAACAAATCGCAGGAAAATTACATAGGCGTTGCCAACTCCTCAAAATTTATGTAAGACAGAATTTGCGTTAACGATGAAGAAACGTGCAGTAGCGCAGTAGAGGTTAACATATCTATTGATTTTGCTGTAATCATTTCTGAACCATCAAAATACCTTCTTTTTTAACGTAGAATGGAATATTTCTGGATACTATACAATTAAGACGATAGTAAACAATTATGATTGCCGTATCTAGTGATCGATATGACAACGTACGAAAAGATGTTGGCCTATTAGAATTAGTTGTTTACTACCTCTATGTTCAGTTGTTATTCTGAGCGGGAGGCTGATCATGAAAAAAATCATTCCTAGTTTCAAGTAAGTCGAAATAGTGTGCGCCACTGACTTGCAACAGTGTTATCCGACTGAGTTTATGACGGTCACCACCGTGACAGGCGAAATTATTATTATTTACATATCATTTACAAATATTTTTACTTTTGTTATAATTTCATTAAGATTTTATTGGTATAAGTTATTACTATTAAGCCTTTATCATTCGTTGCGCCTTAATTTACGATTACGTTTATCGATCGTATAGCAACTGGGATCGTGAACCGAAGAACAGATATTCGAAATTGTTGTTACATAAATTCCCCCTTGTGCTGTTAATGGTGATACAGATCATAGGAAAAATTTTAATGGCTAGAAACTAGCGACTTTATAGTCGTTACGGCCGTATCTCCGCGGTACCACAGCGGTCGTACCAAGATATGTACCCTAAGAGGAAATAAAATGTTGTTTATTACATTACAGACGTTTGTTGCTCTAGGCAATTGTGATAGCGCCTTGGTGCCGTTCATTTACATGTTCGGTGTCTTGTAGATGCTACTGCTATTATCCGTTAGTGCTTTAGCATTCATATTGACTACTATACGAGTTCATGCAGAACCCTAGCCATGCATTTGGAGTAGAAAAACAATAATAATAATAATAAGCGTCTTTCTTAAATAATGTACATAGAGTGAAACTAAGAAGGCAAAGTTTAGCATATAGCTATTTTTACGCTTTTGAAATGTGGACGTGGAGGAGAATGCTGAGAGTTCCTTACACCGCCCATCGTACTAATGCTTCCATACTGGATGAGCTTGGTAATCCAAAGAGACTATCCTACATTGTGCCGACGAGAATGCTTACATTCTTCGGACATATTCACAGAAGCGATAATATGGAGAAACTTGTAGTTCAGGGTCACACCCCTAGTGGGCGGCACCGCGGCAGTAAATCGCGAACGATGGCAAGCTACAGTTTTCAAAACTCTTGATAATATTCGTGTCGGCAATACTCTAGCTCCGACTTAATGCATTTTACGAGTTCACAACATGTCTGTTAAGACATTGTGACTATGATGATGATTAGTCTTACACTTAACCATCAAAATTGTGAGTTTTGATGTTTCTTTGACAGAAATAGAAATATAAATACAAATGTTGGACTATATATAAATAGAATAAATGAAAAAGACTGAGATGAGATGAGAAATTCAAAGGATTAATCTACCACCTCGCAATAGGAGGACTGAGGACCCATGTTATATATCACATCAATACACACCGTGTCCCAGGATGAATCCCGAAAAAAGAAATCGCACTTAAGTTTTGGAATGTGAGGTTGATATCAAAAGGCATTATTCTGAAGTTCGCATTTGTTTCAGAGAAATCAACGTGTGGAGCTTGGCTGTAAAGATAACTGAAACGTGTGTGGCCCACTTTCGCTTTCGGGAATTCCTTGCAAAAACTGAGAAGGTCGGATTACGCTAACGGGTATTTTGAATATTTTTGTCGATTATTTACAGCAAACATCATATGATGTATTTATTGCTTGTGCGGTACGATGATAACGAGGCCCAAACATTAACCAATTCGCGATCTGATTAGAGGAATATCATTTTTTTTGCTATTAAGAATAAACATATAATTTAATCATATTATGTCATAAGTCGGTGCCAGAAATCATCCCTTAAAGTTTTCGGGATTCGTCCTGGGACACAGTGTATATTACAAGATTTTCAAGACCGATACTTGGTGCAGACCCGACCTGAGTCTTGTAAGCATTGTTGTGAAGATTTTAAACTTTCTGTGATCTGTAAAGCTGTTGTCAACAACTGTTGAGTTTTAAAAAGCTGTACTGTACTGTAATAAGACGAATCAAAGATGAATCGTGAAAATCAGAGTTACTATGCTCAGCTTATGTCAAAGTATTATAAGGCCTTTACGGAAACTATGATCCGGTTAACCCGATCAGTTGGATCACTGATCCTGACGTTCGGAAAGTGATCTGGATCAGTCATACATATGATCAGTTCTCTCTTGTACGGTAAGTGATCCCGATTGGGTTATACAGATCAGTAGCTATATTCTTCACCATCTGTTTTTTATTCTTAAAACAAGTTTTTCGTTGTTCGATATCCATTAAACCCATCGAATCATAAATCCCACTTGGCAGTTGTTTAACAGGCAGCTGATCGATCCGGATCCAGATCATTGTTTCCGTGTCAATGTCATTCTTTTCAAGCTAAGGTCCAGTGAGTTGTACAAAATTGCGCAGTTATTATGAAAAACTTCTTTGGAACAAGGATGTTGCATGTTATGGAATTCTGACCATAATATATGTTTCTAAAATTCTGTCATAAACTGAGTAGGTGAAAATGACTTTTCTACATAGATATTGACACTTAGATGACGCTATAAATTTATAGATGATGGTCAGAAAATGAAGCTTAACTGCCTGATCAAACTTTAGCCATTCCAGCGTCAGATAAATGTGAGATACATGGTCGTACCCTCTCAAGCCAAATATGTAGCGGACGCAATCATTTTGAATTATTTGAGTCCTATTTCTAGTGACTTCATCTAAGCATGGATAGTATAAAATGTTGCAGTAATTCAAAGTAGACATCACCAAGGTTTTACACAGTTTTTTTCGCATCTTAAAATCTTGCAGGAACTTGTTTGCATACAGACTGCGCAAATATAATTTTTGTGCCTTTTACGTGATTGGATCACCGCAACTCGATGTCAACGTCTTTTACTTCCCACACCGATAGGTGAGGGGAGTATTGTGATCGCGAAAATTTTCGATTTTGAGATAACACGCTTTTTGGGCGTTTTATAATATGTACATAACGAAAATCTACGTCACTCATTTCCGTCGGTCTGTCTGTCTGTCGGTCTGTCTGTCGGTCTGTCTGTCTGGCTGTCGCGTTTTTCTACCCTCATAATCTCAGTAACCGCTGCATGGATTGTGATGAAATTTGGGCAGCGTTATGCTGTGGGGTCGTAGTAGGTAATGTTCCTATAATTTTGAAAATCGTTATACGGGGGGCGGAGGGGCAAAAAACGAAAAATTTCAAATATGCCTCAAACTTCGTTTTTAGGCGTTTTAGGGGTTCCTGATCATTTTCTACTTTTTCTTGGGTGGGGTGGGATTTGGGGTGGTTGGGGGGTGGGGGGTTGTAATACTGAAAAATTTGTTGTATTCATAATGGGCTATCTAATGACCTGTGAATGAAAGACCTAGCGGCATACTACAATTTTTTAGGTCCATCCGAACATTGCCTTGCTTATAATAGAAACCAAGGGACAGAATAATTTGTGATGTATATATCAGAGTGTTGTTTTAGATCGTTCTTTATTGCGTAAAGCCAAAATTATCGAATGGATTTTAATGAAATTTTGACACAGTATTACTGCCACGGCGAGGATGGAAAACGCGTATGTTTTGGAAAAATCGTGTTAGTGGCGGCGCAGCAATAATAAAAAAAACTAAAAATGTAAAAATAGCTCAAACTTTGTTTTTAGGCGTTTTAGGGGTTTCTGATAATTTTCTATTTTTTGGGTGGGGGTGAAATTGGGGTGGTTAGGGGGTGGGGGGTTGTAAAACTCAAACATTTATTCCATTTATAATAGTGTCCATTGACCTGTGAAAGAAAGACCTAGCGGTATAATAGACGTTTGTTAGGTCCATCCGAATATTGCCTTGGCTATTACAGAAATCAAGGGATTTGGCATTGGTAGGGGTAGGTATTGATTTAGATCGTTTTGAATTTAGTAACATGGAAATTATGGAATTAATTTTAATGAAATTAAGACACAGTATTATTACCGCGGCAAGGATGAAAAATGCGTAGGTTTTCAAAAATCGTGTCAGTGGCGGCGCAGCAGTAATAAAAAAACTAAAAATATAAAAATAGCTCAAACTTCGCTTTTAAAGCAATTTGGGGGTTCCTGATTGTTTCGTTTCGTCCAGTTGAAGCTGAATTGTGCCGTTTTAGTTCCTACGGAGAGATTTAGGAAACTATTTACTAGTTTTTGTGTTGGATGTTTTTTGACGACAGGCGGGCGATGATTTGATTGCAACTGTTATGTGTGGGAAGTACTGAGTCAATCAACTTGACCCAATTTTTTTCTTGCTGTCCGATCAGAAAACCAGTATTTTGGATTTCTCTGGATTTATGCCAGATTGTGATCCGTAGCAAGGTTTATTGATGTCTGTCTTCTTGCAATGCTGGCATAGTATTCTGTAAATCATCTAAACTGAAACAATATGTTAGTTGTGTATCATCTGCAAAAGAATGGATTTCGAAGTTTAGAATAGTTTTCGAACATCGTGGGAGTCCCATTCCACTGATTCCAGGAACTGAAAAATTCATTGCGGTAATTATACAGGGTGTCCTCTAATTAATGTTACACAGCAAAACTGCAGGTTCTTTGGGTAAATATATTGAGATTCAACCAAACTTGCTTAACAGTTCATTGAACAGGATGCCATAACGGCAACTTTTTATGTCACGGTATATTAGTGTAAATATTCTTACGTGCAAAAGATATACTCTATAAATGTCGCACCGAGTCACAATTTTCAGGATATCTGCATATCAATTAGTCAGTATACAGTCAAATTTCCAAATTAAATTTTTTTTATCAAAGTAGTCTGTGTCTGTGTGAACTAGTTCCCCACAACTCAATACCAATTGGTAATCTTGAGTGTAGTTTTATCAATGGAATTATAGTTAAAACGTTACGTAATAATCTCAAGTGGAAACCAGAAGAGTTCAACCGGTACAATAAGTTGGATTTCCCAATTGTAGGTTTCGCCACTGCCTTTATTAATGTCTATATCCATGTTTTCCCTATAATTTAAGTGAAAACGCATGTAGCTTTTTTTCAACCCCCGAGAGCCGTCAGCACTGCAGCTCTTATGGCTTATTGTAGATTGTACTATAACTCTTCCCCCCCCCCCCCGAAATGTTACATAAAACCGCTGAAGATGTGATATCCACAAACGCATACGTCTAAACCTGCATACGTCTAACGGCACCCTAACCTGCACTCCCGCCCCCTGAGTAACGAAAGTTTGTTTTCCCGATCAAGTATTTGTCAAGCAAAATCCTGGATACATGCCTGAATATGATAAAGAAGAATGGTTCAAAAATTGAATCCTGGGGCGCAGTCTTATCCACTCCAACTTTTTTTTGATTTAGGAGAGGGTTGGCAGTGATAAAAACGTACTGCTCACGACCATCTACTATTTTTATCCAATTAGACAGATTTCTCAGACTCCATACTTCTCAAGCTTATATAACAGAGTTGTGTGACTGATCAGATGTCTTGATAAAGTCGTAAAAAATGCCGACATGGCATGTTCCATTTTCTAAGTCGTCAATAAGGTGTTGATAAAAGGAGCTCAGCGCTGTAATGTAATTGACTTACGCCGAAATTTGTTCATTTGCAAGAAAATATAAGCTGCCTCCCAGCACAGCTTTCAAACGGAGATATTTCAAATATTTTTTTTGTAAACGTTTTTATACTTTATCACGGGCCAGCAGTAAAGTTTCAGAAATATTATTAGCATCATAAGGCCAGGCGAGTACCTGAGGGGCGGGGGGGGGGGTTATCAAGCTAAACCCCCCAAAAATTTCAATAGAAAATATCAACGGTAAGACGCAGTCACAGTTTCAATGGAGACAATAATATTTAGTTAAATATTAGTAATTAAGTATTAGCAAATCACAGCAAAATATCAAACAACATTGCTAGCGCCAAAACACGCGCATGTGTAGGTACTGGAAGCAAAAACATGACAATACATGCATTGATACTCTAATTCTTCATTTCATCGAACCAACAAAACAAAAACAAAACAGCAACTCAATTTTTCCCAAACTTTTGACACCAAAACCAAAACATTCTGGCAAATATTTTGCTTTGTTGGTATTTTCAGCAACTTTTCATTCTCATGTGACCGGTCGGAAAATGTCAAACTGTTGATGTTTTGTCCGCGTCTTTGGAAACTCTAATGGTCAAATACGGGCTCAACTAGAGGAAGATAAAATAAAACCCTGTTTCAGTTTGCCCTATTGATGTGGGCTACGGACTATGTTGTGTGAAAAAATAAAATAGAGTATTGGAAATATGTGCAAATTAATTGAACTTTATGACACCGTGAAGGAATTAGGAATATTTTGTGATGCTTCTTCCGAGGGTCCTATGATTTGTATTATAATTTCATTATCGGTACCTACTCTACGTTTTTATACAGTTTTTAAAGCTAGATTTTCTCTACTAATATCAAGAATACCGACATCATCTCTCCGTAAACCTTCCAATAATTCCTCAATATAGATTTTGTGTTGATCCTTCAGGCTGGATCTAACCCAGAAATGCTTTTCGGTTTTTGGATTAATAATAGAAGACCCGATTCGCAATTTTGAGCAAGCTACGTTTTCTATCGGTAGTCGCAAAGTTGACTAATTCTTGTCTATATGTGGACAGCAGTTGACCATTTGTTTTTGTTTTCGAAAACTTTCAGTTTTGTTGGGTTGCAGTTTTTGTTTTGTTGGCTGGATGTGGACCTCTATCGTCTGATTGGTTTAGCACTGATAACTATCCATTCACATATGTACTGTGTTGTTTTTTGTTTATTTTGCAATTATTATAACAGATATCTCACCTGCGCCTGCATACGCTAAATATGGACTGCACCATCTGATTGTTTCACACAAATACATTCGATGATACAGACCAAGCTTAGTAGTTCCTCTCGTCTAATTTTTGTTTAAAAATATGATTGTATGCTTCGATTATAATCCACTCCTCATGGAAGGATGGCAAATATACATCTTGGTTGCCTGATGATAGCAGTCATTGCTATAATTTCTCCCTGGTACAACAAAACGTTTCCTACTTGAATGCACGGCAAAAAAACCTGCATACCCATGTCTGGTAGGCGTGTATGGTGGAATTATGTTGCTGCTACTCCACAGGTCATCACGTAGATACTACCTGCGCGTTGGAGTCAACCCGACCAAATAAATGTATTTCATTGTTATAAATAGCCCGAAAAGATTAAAATCAAGCTTGTTATTATGGAAAGAACACTGGTGAGCAGTGTATGATGAAGATGTTGACAGGAATGCTACGGTTTTGAAATATTGTGGGCGATGCATACGTTTAAGGTAAAGTGGTTCAGCTTAGAGAGTTTAATTAAAAAGCTATATGCGACTGTTACAAGCACAAAAACGTTGCTAATGTATCTATTCTTGTAGATCATGTTGATGGAGTAATTCCATTAGAGACACCCACACGAACATTCTCCTGAAGCGTTTATAGCGATCTAAATCTATTATACTCGTATGTTACATAGCTATAACGTTTAGGAGTCACTTTTAGGAGCGACATACAAGTATCTAGGATAGGGGCCGTACAAGACATATTTGCTTCACTGACTTTAGAAAAACACTGTTCACAGGTTGAAACACAAAAAATAAAAGGTTGCGTTATAAAGAGTCACGTATTTGAAAAATTGAACATTTACTCTAAATTTGTGATAAGACAGGTATTGGACAATTGGAATGGCGGTATAATAACTATTGGCGGAAGCAAAATATCTAACTTAAGATTTTTGACGATACAACCCTTATTGCTGCTTCTCAGGAAGAACTAGTAGCTCTATTGAACGTTTTAGAACAACACAGTGCAGCATATGATCTTGGTAGTAACTACAACAAGACCAAGGTCATTATCGTAGATAGAGAGCATGGCACCATCGAGAAATAAAGTCAATAGGCCGTTGTGAGGTAGTTCAAAGTTTTGTGTACCTCGGTTCTTTGATCGACAATTCAGGTAGCTGTGAGAATGGGATTCGACGGCGCATTCAATAGGCACGGGTGGCCATGACAAAGCTTACTAAAATATGACGTGACCATAACATCACTAAAGCTACCAAAATGTCACTGGTTCAATCTCTTGTGTTCTCCATACTTTTGTATGCCTCGGAAACTTGGACTGTTAAAGGCAGATCGAGCTCGCATAGATGGTTTTGAAATGTGGACGTGGAGGAGAATGCTGAGAATTCCTTATACCGCCCATCGAACTAATGTTTCCATACTGGTTGTGCTCGGTGATCCAAAGAGACTATCCTTCATTGTGTCGATGAGAATGCTTACATTCTTCGGACATATTCACAGGAGCGATAATATGGAGAAACTTGTAGTTCAGGGTCACGCCCCGAGTGGGCGGCGCCGTGGCCGTTCCCCTACACGCTGGGTGGATACGACGAAACAGTTGCTAGATATGAGTATCAAGAGCGCCACTGAACTGACAGTAAATCGCGAACGATGGCGAGCTACAGTTCTCAAAACTATTGATAATATTCGTGTCGGCGATACTCTAGCTCCGACTTAATGCATTTTACGAGTTCACAACTTGTCTGTTAAGACATTGTGACTATGATGATGATTTGTAAAAAGTCAACCTCTGGTTCCTAAGAATATTTTTCAAAAAATTATATTTACTTCATGAGCTTAATCTATATTAATGAATGAATTCAAGGAGAGAGGCTTTCTGTAGACCAAAGCCACCAGTGCATAGGCCTACAGGTGGGCCCTTCTGTACCCCTACTTACTCTACTTCCCAGGTCCACCTCGTCAAATTTCAAACAACAGTTTGAAAAGAGTATATTGGAATTGTTAGAAAAATTGGCAAATGTACTTCTAATCTACTTGAAAAATTATACATGCAGCGTATCTCAATAACACTTTTTTTATAGCAAATATAAGGTATTTTACCGGACCACTTCCAATGGACCACCACCTGACCAGCGCCAGTGGCTGAATAGCTTTTTGAACAAAAGGCATCTATTGGTAGTAGTCGAGGGCTGTTCATCAGATGAATTTTCAATAAACGCCGGCATACCCAGGGCTCTGTCCTGTCCTCTACACTGTTTCTGCTGCACATCAACTAGCTGCTGGAAATAACATATAATCCAATCTGCAGCTTTGCAGACGACAGTACATTAATATCATGCATGGAACCATGCAAGTCACTATATCTCAAGAGACGGTTCGTGGGCGACAGCAGCGTGCCTCACACCGTAGACATCAAACCAATTTTTGAGTGGAGATTAGTAAGTCAAGTACAGTGTAACGTACTGAAAACTCACGCAACAACACTGATAAAGTAGTCTCACGTTGGCTTACCAACTGTGGAATTGGAGGGTCACCCCATAGTCGAGTCACGTTCCGTCAAGCTTTTGAAAATTAACATCAACAATAACATGTCCTGCCACATCTGCGTCATCAGTATTAGTAAAACAGCATCCCAGAAGCTTGAAGTTTTGTTCCGCTGAAAGAAGCTGTATACATCAGAGCAATTATTACTGCTCTACAAGGCACAGATCCGACCATCGTTAGAGTATTGCTCTCACGTGTGGGGATGCGCTTCGAAGCATCCTCTAAAACTTCTGCACCGGTACTCTGTAACTTAAAGATAGAAACTTATTTCTATCACCATAACGACCATAACGATCGGGCAGTTTTGGTTGCCTATCACAACGTGCCTACTACGCTGGCGTACTTACGAAGCCACCCGATCCCATAGTGCATAGAAACACGTTTCTAAGTTACAGAGTATCGGTGCTAGACACTATCCAGAAGAAAGCAATTAGACTAATCGATACGCCTAACCTCATAAAGGACCTCCACAGCCTGGAACATCGAAGATGGGTGGCTGATCGTCCCTGTTTTACAGATTATATCACGGAAGATGTTCGAGTGAGCTTTCTCAGTTTATAACAAAGAAGGCCGTCCGAACGAGGAACACTAGAGAGGCTCTGCGAGCTTATCCTTACCAGGTCGTGATTCCTACTCCCTGGACCAGTCTCCTCCAGCATGCCTTCTTTTGGAGAACTTCGACGCTGTGGAATGAGCTGCCGGGGAATTTGTTTCTAGACGGCTACAACCTGTAGCGCTTCGAATCTAACGTACACAGGAACTTATCTTCTTGCAGCCGTTCTACAACGCCATAAGCTTTTAGCCTTTGCGGGAGACTCACCATAAAAAAAACGAAGTGTGGTGCTCTCGAGCGTGAGGCTGTATAATCAAATCAATCTTTATTTGCTTATCAACTAGCGCAGATTTTTAAGGCAGAACAAATGGAATAAAAACCTGTAGATCATTTACGCATCGTCATTACATGAGTATATATTTTTAATAAAGATAGAGGAGTGCTGCACTCCAACTACTAAAATATGTAACACATTACTATACAAACTACATTAATAGCGAATCATACCCCGACACTCAATTAAATCTAACTATACACACCATATCAGGAACAACATAAAGCCAACCCATACAACATGGCTGCCTGTTCTCAGCAACTTAGCTCCTTCCAACCTGTGCCGAGAACATGCCCTGGTAAGAGATTTCAATAAAATTATGAGCAACCCACAATTGCAAGTTCATGATGAGGTTCCAGACATCTGGCGAAATAGACCGCGACCGATACACCCTCCATTGAAAACTGCTCATGTGCTCCACCAAACCATCTTTGACATAAACGAGCGATGGAGAGAAATGGGAACGGGAAGTAGCTCCAGCTTTATTTATTTATTTAGCGTATGGCATACAACACATCATTAAAATAAGAAAGAAATAAAAATTAAATTTGACTTTCAACATTCACTTTAACAATAACATTATGTATAATATAGAACGAAAGGACATAGGAAATTACAAACATTGAATGTTTTAATGTAGTCAATGGAGCTTTCCGTTGAGTTCAGGAGCTCATTGAATCTTCCATTGAAGCATTTTAGAGAGCATTCTTCAGTGATGTGGCGGATGGTCTGCCGTGGATCTCCACAATCACATTGTAGATTGGGAACTTTACCCCATTTATGTATTAGCATATACCCCATGGCTCGTTCTGATTCTATTCAACGTTGTCCATATTTTCCTCGGTAATTCCATTCCGGGTGGCTTGGTGACTATGCATGGCATTTGTTAGATTTCGTACGGCGCATTATTTTCCCAGTGTGTTCTCCAGGCAGCGATAGCAAAGTTTTCTTGAAATAGGGAGTTGGCTTTTATTATTGGAGGGTGCCTGGAGCGCAATCTGTTTATTTCTATGCTATTTATGTCACGATGGATCGGTAGAAGATGATTATTCTGGATTTTTTTTGAATTCTCTGAGAAGAACTGCCTCTCTTCGTAAATATGAGGGTGGGATATGGCTGAGGACTGGAAGCCAGTATGTTGGTGTTGACTTCAATGTGCCCGAAATCATTCGCATTGTCTGGTTAAGCTGGACATCAACAAGTTTACAGTGTTTGCTGTTGAGCCAGACCGGGGCTGCGTATTCCGCTGCCGAGTAGACAAGTCCAAGAGCAGATGATCTTAAGACTAATGCAGAGGACCCCAATGTAGATCCACATAACTTTTGGATGATGTTATTTCTTGTTTTCACGTTTTCTGCTGTCTTTAAGAGATGTTGTTTAAAGGATAGGGTTCTATCGAGAGTGACTCCGAGATACTTTGGGTTTCCGTTGTATGTAAGCAGTCTGTTTTCGAAGTAGACATTAAGTTTTTTTATTGGCCTGTGCATTATTTAGGTGAAAACAGCACACTTCAGTTTTCGTCGCATTTGGTTTTAACCTCCATTTGCGGAAATATTCTCCCGAGGCAGTTAGATCTGATGTCATCATCGCTTCTGTTTCTTCAAAAGCCCTGTGCCCCGCAGCAATTGCCCAATCATCCGCATATCCAAACTTGCGGCAGGCAAGACAGACCCCTGCGGTAAACCATTATTAAGCTTCATATGGTCACTTCTCAAGTTTCCCCTAATGACTCTGAAAGTTCTGTTGCTAAGCATGTTACAACACGCTTGTCGATACGCTCTGAGTATAGTAAGGTTGAGGAAGTATCATTAGTAAAGACAAGTCATGTTACCTCTCATTTGTCACATGTCACCAATTCTGATGTGGCAATAGAGTGTGTGCTTTGCAGTTTTTCCAATGCAATAACACTGATGGATAGTATGCCATATAGGGACAAGAAAGCTGGATCCTACATGAAGTGTGGCCGTATTGACAGTTAGTCCTGTTAAATTGCAGATAAATATTCATCAGCATGCTTCAAGATATGATTAGGTTATTGCGTTGCAAATTCAATTACCCGTGTCTTCGATATTGTCCGTATTAGGTGGATATTTTTTCGACATGCAGTATATGTTCATATAATGAGACCATAAATCAATTAAAGGTATTTGAGCAACTCTATCCAGTAATTGACTGGAGCATTCATTTGCATTTTACAACTTGCATATGACACTATAGTCATATTAGATGAATCTAGTTATTGTGATCTATACATAAACTATCGACTGTCTATTGATCTATAAGCGTTTGTAATGTTCGTCTGGATCTATTAAAAGAAAGTCTGATGCTCGAAGGATATAAGAGAAGCTAGTAGAATGAACAATCATGGGTAACACCATAAGCAGAAAAAATAGATACAAGAGGGCTGGTACATGTTCCACTGTACGTCAAGCGAGTCACAAATTCAACGAATATGCACAAATAATTATTAGTTTCTGGTTGTTTTTGGGCAATTGTTGATAGTAGTGCTATAGGCTTGACCTAGTGGGTAGGTAGGTAGGAAAATGAGATTCGACGGCGTATTCAACGGGCACGTGTGGCCATGACAAAGCTTACTAAGATATGACGTGGCCATAACATCATTAAAGCTACCAAAATGTCGCTGGTTCAGTCTCTTGTGTTCTCCCTATTTTTGTATGCCTCGAAAACTTGGACCGTAAAAAGGCAGAACGAGCTCGCATAGGTGCTTTTGAAATGTGGACGTGGAGGAGAATGCTGAGAGTTCCTTATACCGCCGATCGAACTAACGTCTCCATACTGGATGAGCTCGGTAATCCAAAGAGACTATCCTCCATTGTGTCGACGAGAATGCTTAAATTCTTCGGACATATTCACAGAAGCGATAATAGGGAGAAACTTGCAGTTCAGGGCCATGCCTCGAATGGGCGGTGCCGACGCTGGGTGGATACGACCAAACAGTTGCTGGATATGAGTATCAAGAGCGCCACTGAACTGTCAGTAAATTGCGAACGATGGCGAGCTACAGTTCTCAAAACTATTGATAATATTCATGTTGGCTCCGACTTAATGCATTTTACGAGTTCACAACATACCTTTTCAGACATTGTGACTATGATAATGAGTAGGTCAAGTAGCATAATATCTTTTTATAATTGGTTTCTTGCTAAGAAAGAAAAGATATAGAAAGTTAGTTGCTAGTGGCATCTGTTGGACAACGGAACACTTGAAGCGATACGGTTTTTGGTCAGGCAGAAAAAATGCTTAAAATGACATTGATGCTCTGCCAAATTCACCTGCTTCTCGAAAATAGCATCAGCTATCTACATTAAGACATTCGGAGTCATATTTTCTATAAAATATAGATAACCCTTAATCCCGAGCCCTACAGCTTACTGGTTTGATATATGTTGCTGTACGCTCACCTATTGAGGTTATTAGTTTGCAAGTGAATTCAAATACCTAGAAGAAAACTGATATTCGCACTAAATGTGTACACAGCTTGGCCCAGTTCACACAGTTAACTTCCTTCGAACAGGTTCGAACTATAGACCAGTGACAACGAGCTGCTTGTTTTAGAGCAATTGCTAAAACCATGGGGCACAGCTGTAGCAGCATGGTGAACATGGACCGAAGAAGGACGAATGCAGCGAGCTAGAGGCTCTGGAGAACGTAAGAGAACAACAGACCTGCAAGAGTACGACTACTAGAACTTCAAGGCAGAATACGATCCACTCGAGCTGTTGCTGACGCTTGGCTTCAGATCATATCGTCCGCACCTAATGCGTCCACTCACTGCAAGTCACCGTTGCCAATGGTTAGATTGGTACCAAGGACACCGACAATGGCATGCTTAGTGGCATCAGACGGCCTTCTCCGACGAGTCCAGGTTTTATCTGGGGGCACATAATGGACGTCAACTCGTCAGACGACGACGGGGTGAACGACGTGATTTCCAGTTTGCATGTACACCGTCCTATTGGTTTGATAGTTTGGGGTGCCATTGCATTTAACAACAAGTCACTTTTACTTGTGATTCGTGGCATAATGACAGCGCAACGTTATGTGACAGAGGTGTAAGGACCAGTTGCTGTTCCATATGTCTGAGGCATAGAAGATTGTTTCTCCCAGCAAAGTAATGCGCGTCCTCATATTGCAATGGTGTCGATGAGGTTACTACAGGAAGCCACCACGATCACGCGATCTATCGCACACAGAAAAGTCTGTCGTTTTGTCAAAGACTTACGCTTGGATTCAATGGGACGTTACACTCAGCATTCCTCAAATACAGCGATGTTTTATCCAATGGAAAGTGTATAGTTGGTAACGAATTATATCGTATTGTCGAATCAAGTACAAGATGTCATTGGATTCCAATGAATGATTCAATCGCATCCTGTCGTTGAATCGATTCTGAATCTGTGTTTGGTAATTGATTCTAAACTACTTTCTTTTTCTTGGGCCAACAGATTTTATTGCGAGGACAGCTGATCGATTTGTTTGGATGTTTAATAGTGTGATTTTGTATGAAGTTATAAGTAGCATGATATAAGAATTAGGCATAAGCCTGCACCAGTTGTTGGGTTGTTGCATTTTTACCTGAAATATAACTGCCTGACTTATCTAAATACCTACATTCAAATGTGGCTGTTAGCTCTTCTACGCCCCAGTTTCTCAGTAGGTCTTCCATTTAATATATAACTGGACACATTTAAATCACACAATTGCTGATGCAAAAAGCAAAAACACGAGATGACACAACACGCCTAACATCGAAACAACGCAACGAAACAACCCCGTCCATGTTGGCGGGTTGGCGCCGATAATAACACTAAGATGATCCCCATGTTCTTTCTTTTTACGTTCATTGAATCGGGACATCAGTTTAGTCGAATACTGATTATAGTTCAGCGAACAACAAGGGCCATTGAATTCGATATATATGATGTTGTTGTTACGAACACTACTTACCAATTTCTTTAACAGCATAGACAACGGTTTGAAAGCATGGGGTATTGTTCGCGTAATAGTTACCTTTTGACACAAAATTAATTTTTATCAGATGAATTATCACGAACTGCTATTGCGGTAATAATTTTTGTACATCGAGTAGATTGTATGCTTTGCTTAAATGAAACATAGGGTAAATTTTGAAGACAAAAGGATGTTTTGATTGCATTATATGTCAATACTGGTATTAGAAGGATTATGCATATCGCTGGAACGAATATAAAATTATTTTGAATTTATTGGCGTACCTGTGATTACTTCGAATATAAGGATTGAATTCATTCAATGGTATGGATTTGAAACAACTGTATATATATTTAAAGCGAATACTAACAATTAATTGGAAACGCAACAGTATTTTTTTTCTGTGCGTCAACTGAAGAAGTATGCGATTAGGTTAGGTCACTACATTCGCGACTTACTCGATCCTGCGACCACGCTGGAGTAACTGGAACATTCTGTGAGAGCAGATTGGGAGGCTGTGCTTCTAAAGTTTATTAACAACCAGATTAGGGGCATGCCGCGTAGGCTAGAGAAGTGCATTCGTCAACATGGAATGCCCATCTGTTATTGACGTACTTTCTTATAAACTAACTATGGCGAATGAGTTTTATTAGTGTCCTTAATCCTGCCGCATTTCGTGAACCTCATCTCTCACTTTCTTGGTGCTTCTCAGTATATTTTTATTAATATTTATAATATGCTACACTAGCCGACATCAGGCTGGTAGGCAACTAATTATGGTAATTTTTGCAAAGACATCGACAGTCTGGTGAAAAGTCATCCATAGTGAAATATAGCTGTAGTGTGTTCACCAGCAAAATTTCGTAGCCAACCATAAAGTCTGTTCCTAGCAAGACGCGCATAAAATCGTAACTGTGAATAACTTGGATACACTGGATTCACAATAAACCATGACCTGTCATCAATAATAAAATCATGCCGTTGGACTGGTTCTTTCTTCCTCCAGTTCAGCCTTTTTTTGTTAGTTACATAAGTAGACATAAAATTAAATCAGATTTATGTATAACGCCTCTCATGAATATTTAAGTATTCTATTTTTGAAATACTGTTTCCTACAGCTATTAAATTTTTCGGATATAGTAGATATTTCTATAATTTTTTAATTGATGGAAAGGAATCCACTACGTCTGGCTTAGTCCATGTAGTTTTAATGTATACTTTTAAGTTTGACTTTAGGTACCCTAATTGCTCTCTCTGAAAGCAAATAGGAATAATCTGTACTACTTCTTTGGAACTCATACCTGTGGTATCAATTCTGTTAAGAACAAAAAAAAGATTTATGTACTATACCAGGATAAAGGGTAGTAATATCTACATTATCGTGTAAACCTCCACTCTCCATTATTGCAGTGTAACTTCTAGAACGTACCTGAAACAAAAAGAGAAACGTGTTACGTTCTAGTAGTTAAAATAAACAAGTTCATAGTACCACATACATTTGAAAACTTCTCACCCCGGGGTTCTCAAAAACCGCTAATTAAAGGAAAAAACGCTGAGACATGTCAAAAGATTTCTCAAGCGAGACCAAAACCAAACCAACTGCTTCATCCCCTGCACCCTCTGTCCCCTATGATCATCCCGTTAAACATTTTAAATGACAAGGGTATTGAGTAATATCTTGATTCAAAGCTATGTCGAAGAAATGTTGCGTTAAAAATTTGTATCTAGTAAAGTGTACCTAGTATCGCTTGTTTATATAGTACCCATACACATGTCACCAACAAAAACTGCCTAGTTCATTCCAAACGCCTCCTAGAAATGTTTAAATATTAGCCAAACAATGTTATGGGCAATTTTCAAACGGGCTAGTATCATGTATCTTTTGTGGTTGCACATAAAAAAGCATCTCATTTTTTTCTCCGATTTTTTTGGGCACAGGAAAAGACAGATATTTGTGCTGTATTGCCGCATTTTGATGGCGCGCGAAATGCCGGAGCTGTACGCGGGCTGGCTCATCTATCTTGTCTTCTGTTCCCGTCTGCGGGTCAGAGCTGTTCTTGGCAACAATGCACTGCTGATGCTTCGCGCGGTTGGCACTGATTAGATGAATTTGAATTCCTTTCTTTAAACTTTAGAATGGAATTACTAAAAAACAATATGATGTAGAAAGTAACGACATGCATCAGTACGTTTATTTTTGTATGCACTAAGCGGTTATAACAGTTAAATCATTGTCCTTAACCTCGTGATACTAGTCCATTCCTAAGGGACAATTTGGATGACCTTCGTCAGCGCTTTATCGAAAGCTACCATAATATCCCACAACATGTTTTGGCAACTGCTCCTCAGGAATTTGAAGATCGCCTATATCATTGTTTGACAAATAAGGGACAACATTTGAACACCTATTGCAATAAAAAGTGATATTTCATATGTTTTTGTATTTTATTTGATCAAGTTAAGATTTACAAACGCCCTTATTTTCTGGAAAATGCATCGACCAATTTTAAAAATTCAAACGTCAAAATAAAGTACTTCGCCATACCTTTGAAGCAAGGTATTACCCCACACCCCTTATACGAGGGTTGCTCTATACCTCCGTCAATCCACCAGTACGCAGACAGCTGTTTCACGTTTATTAGCGATCATCAGTGCGCCATAGGTCGATTGACGGAAATAGAGAGCATCAATTCTTTCATGTCACCCAGACATGTGAAGCATGTTGTAGCAGAACCTTCTGTCACTTGCTCCACACCCCTTGTCACTTAAAATTTTTAAGGGAATGATCCTGTGGGGGGGGGGGGTACAACGGGATGAAGTAGTTTTTGGTTGAAGAGTTGTCCCTTGTCCCCCTTGACAAATCTTTTGACGTGCCTCGGAGTTTTTTCTCTTAGCCGGTGGTTTTCGAGGAATCAGTGGGGGGGAGGTTTTCAAATAAACACCCTATATATGTACATTGGCAGACGTGTGCTATAATAACTTAGGAGCAATGGGTGTTTGGTCAGTTACAGGTGCTTAGTAAACATCATACGAGCGTTATAATCCGAAATGTATAGTATTTTGTCTGGAATGAGATAGTAAACTGATGGTCGCAGTATCGAACCTCCACCTACACAAGGCATCTTATACTAATAATAAAAGAAAATATAGAAGATAATAATTGCAGACCGAGCTGTCGACTAATAGAGAACAAAAGTATTAATTCGGCAAAATGTAACTAATATCGTTTGTTTCTATACTACTTATACACACGTCACCAACAGAAACTGCTTACTCCGTTCCAAGTGCCTCCTAGAAAGGTGACGAAATTCAAATTATCCCGAATGGCCGAAAACGCGTCGTAATTGGTAGTGACGTCATGTAGTACTATACGCCACCGGCGTTCAGGCGCCAAGCGAGGTGAATCAATTGAACCTTTCACCCTCTGTTCTCAAATTATTGTTCTGCTTGCAGTTTTCTGGATCGTTCGTGTTTATTACCTGTGTAATCTGATTAATTGTATTATACCATATTGCGGTTGATTAAACTAAACTTCAATGTTCTAAAAGCTTATATTGTTTCCGTATTTTTTTTCAAAGGCACACTGTGTTCGAAAAGAGAATTTAGAAAAGTTAGTTGTTGTGTTAGATTAGGGTCTACTATGCAACGGCGCCGGCGCTACACGAAATTAGGGAAACTTTTTTTATTAGCGTAAAGGGCATGGTCTGTTATGTGGTTTTTCAAAAAAAAAATTTGCTAACGAAGCACGTTTTTGAAGAAAAAAGTTGTTAAAACTCGGTATTTTCACTATATTTTGGTAATTCACGCGCATAGAACAAGACATTTTTTTTTAGAATCGAGATAATGCTTGACAGATGATAATAGGTGCGTGTTATCAAAATTTGCTCGATATTTAACAACTCTTCGACGCTATAGGTAGTAGGTACTAAACAAGATATTTTAAATGTTTTTTTGTTTCTAGCTGTTGTTTGTCATTAAGTATTATTGTTTTATTACCTTAACTGAGAAGCTCTGTTAGAGTTTTCGAAATATTTGAAATCAGTAACGTCTTGAGGGGATCATCCCCTCCAAGCACCCCCCTGTAACCACCAGGCAAAAACATAATGCAACCTAAAATAATAAATAAGATCTGTTGGTTAGAGTTGTCAAAATATTTGAAATCAGTAACGTGTGGGGTGGCTCAGCCCCCTAAGGCCGCCTGTAATCACCTGGAAAAAACCTAATTCAATCTAAAATAACCTAACTTTAACCTCCTTAACCTTCATCTCAGTTTTTGCTAAAACGAAATTAAGTTAAAATTATTCCCTTTTCAACATCCTTGTACGAAGCTCCCAGAATTATTTGTATCTCATCTTTTTTAAAAGGCATCGATTTACTTTTTTATGTTTTCCAGACTATCACTAACGTAAGTAGTACATTAACTGCTTATCACTAGCAACATAGCAACACCGCATCTTTTTGACACTGCTAAGTGGGTTCTAGATTCTAAAATTGTCTTGTTTTGTGCGGGCATATTAGAAAAGTATGGTGGGAAGTTTTAATTTATTTTTTTTTCCAAAAAAAATGCTTCGTTCATTTTTATTTTTCAGACCACCTCCTTTGATTCAAATACGAAATTTTTGTAAATTGCGTGGGGTGTTGTTGCGTTGTAACATCGTATTCGTATTATTATTCCCCCTCCCCCCTGTTCCAACTCCGACATTACCTAGACCATCAGCCTACCATGAAGTCTTGTTCATTTTTATGCTACTCAACTATAATATATTCCGTCCCTTGGTCTGTTCCATTTTGTTCGATATGAATTGTACTTTTATTGCAAAAGCTACATAATTATGTGACCCTATACTGTGGCGATGTTGATACTTTCCCTTTGCTTACCAAAAAACTGCATATCTGTATATAATACGCGAAAGCAAATCTAGGTATCTCCATAACTTCTTGAACTTAGTCGTACTAAAACCAATTAAAAAATCTGTAAATATAAAGTGCACCATAAATTCAACCTCAACAGGCTGATAAAATTGCATCCCATCCAATACCGGAAAATGTCCGGCGAATAAGACGACGACATTTAACCAACATGTTTATGATACGCACAACCCAAAGATTGAATCCAACGGATAATTTCACTTTGATGTTTCAGATTCAGTCGTCGCCGTCGTTCTCCGACAAGTTATCCTTTTAAATTATTTTGTCTCGATGGCTCTCATTCAATTCGTATTGCCCGACAAGGTATCGAGACATGAATGCAAGTAGGCCACGATTAACAAAAGAACCGCCTTAATAATGACTTTCATATCAGACAGATACAAAAAGCTCTTAAATATCGAATTTCGTAAAAGCAAGCAGATACTGTTGGGTCGAAACAGAAGACGAGAGAGATATATTCGCCATCGAATATATCACAGTTCAAAGTGTGGGTGGATATCTCTCTGGGTAGAGGCTTTAATTGAAATTTGAGGCCAATTATTATTTCCAGCTCTCTTTGACTTGGGTGGAGCAGTTTTAATCAGATTTCAGCACGCGTATATGGCACGACTATTCCATAGACGTCCTGTACTTTAGAAGAGATATCTGCATAGACTGAGCCATTCTTCTTTTTTTGGTAACTTTTCCTTAGCGGAGGTTGGCGACCATCATCTGGAATTCTCTGTTTTGTACTAAACAATGATTGTGCAGGTCTCCTTGATAAATAAATTCCGAAGTCAGGAGAATCTTTTACGCCCGGTCCCTTCTCGTCCTTCGATCTTCCCCTCAACGATTATGTAGCTGTAGAAAGTCGTACTTGCTGATTCTAAAACTATGGCCTAAATCAGCTATTTTACCTCACACTGACTCACTGAAGAGAGCTTATGCAGAGCCTCTGTCTGTCCGTCCGTCCGTCGGTCTGTCCGTATACAACAGATAGCCAAAACTACAGGTGCTAGGGAAAAACTAAATACAGATTCGGAATCAGCATGAAAAAGCTATGCGGAAAAAATCCGGTTTTGTCTAATTCGGCTCGTGTAAGAATTGATGGTAACCTGTCCAGTCAAACTGCAACCAGAAAAGGAGTTCGTCAGGGATGTGTATTATCTCCGATGTTGTTTAACATTTACTCTGAATTTGTGATGAGATAGGTATTAGACAACTGGAATAGTGGTGTAACTATTGGCGGAAGCAAAATATCCAAAGTAAGATTTGCTAACGATACAATCCTTATTGCAGCTCCTCAAGAAGAACTAGTAGCTCTATTAAACATCTTAGAACCACATAGTGCAGCGTATGGTCTTGGTATTAATTACAATAAGACCAAGGTTATGATCGTAGATAGATAGAATGATAGTCATCGAGAAATAAAGTCAATAGGCCGTTGTGAAGTAATTCAAAGTTTTGTACACCTCGGTTCTTTGATCGACAATTCGGGTAGCTGTGAAAATGAGATTCGACGGCGCATTCAACAGGCACGTGTGGCCATGACAAAGTTTACTGAAATATGGCGTGATCATAACATCACTAAAGCTACAAAAATGTCGCTGATTCAGTCTCTTGTGTTCTCCATATTTTTGTATGCCTCGGAAACTTGGATTGTTAAAAAGGCAGATCGAGCTCGCATAGATGCTTTTGAAATCTGGACATGGAGGAGAATGCTGAGAGTTCCTTATACCGCCCATTGAACTAAGGTTTCCATACTGGATGAGCTCGGTAATCCTAAGAGACTATCCTCCATTGTGTCGATAAGAATGCTTACATTCTTCGGACATATACACAGAAGCGATAATATGGAGAAACTTGTAGTTCAGGGTCATGCCCCGAGTGGGCGGCGCCGTGGCTAAAGTAAATTCTTACCTACGTTTTTCTTTGCAAGCCATTAGGAAACACGAATACAAATTGTAGTTAACTAAACTAAATCGAGCATAACGTAATTTGTTAGCCAAACAGAGCTTATAACTAAACAGCCAAAATCAACTTAAATATTACTAGAAAAGTTTATTATGGCAAAAACAGGCCAACGAATTCATCACTTACGAATAATAAGCTTACTAACTGAAAGGTAAGTTAGGATAAGGTAAGAGGATTAAAATGACTATATAACAGAAAATAGACAAGCACATAGGTAAACTAAATTTATCGTCTTGGAATGAAACCATCTTCAATATATTTATTTATTTTTTGGCTGGGCAGAGAATGGGAGAGACGGATGAGGCGGAAAGGGAGGAGGAGGCACAGTCGGGCAAGCGGCTGACTCCAGCCGTTCAGCTCACTACAGCCTACGGCGTTGCCGGAAGTAGCAGATTATCTCAAATCCTTTTCAACCCTTTTGTTGTTCCGAAATATTTATACCGTTGTTCTTTAATAACTAAGCCGAGTGGGCGGCGCCTTGGCCGTTCCCCTACATGCTGGGTGTATACGACGAAACAGTTGCTAGATATGAGTATCAAGAGCGCCACTGAACTGATAGAAAATCGCGAACGATGTCGAGCTACAGTTCTCAAAACTATCGATAATATTCGTGTCGGCAATACTCTAGCTCCGACTTAATGCATTTTACGAGTTCACAACATGTCTGTTAAGACATTGTGGGTATGAATATGATAATTTGAATTGAAAATATTACAGTACATGTATTAGCAGCACAAGCTATGGAAGTATATGATATAGAGTATTTTTATCATCGTTCAGTAACGTACAACAGCCCTATTTTTCTCCGCATTCTTTTGCCTCGCATTCTTTCCCTTGCCAAAAAATTCTATTATTTATACAATTGCACAGAAAAAAATTTTGTTGTGCTTTCAATTAATGGCTAGTATTTGGATGCTTTTCCATCAGGTATATCAATTTTTTTTTTGTATAGCGGCTTCAACAGCAAGGTCATTCGCCGCGTCAAGTTGTGCTATAACATTGGTAGTGTCTTCAAATTTAATGATACCTGCATTCTATCCTATATTTCATATCTGTGTATCCATTAGGTTCACTTAGATTTTGTAGAAGAGGCCTACGTTTTTCAGGAATTGGAAAAGTTTTCTTAATTCGAGTATGTTTTTCAAGTTCAATATGTCTAGGTTTGATGGTAATTGCAAAGAATTCAATTCATTTCTGTATATTCGACAATGACAAAGTATATGTTCAACTGTCAGTGGTTGTTGGCATCGTTCGCAAATGGGTCTTCGTTGGCCAAGTAATAGATAGGATGATGTTAAATAGGTTTGTCCAATTCTGAGCCTTGTTAAAACTACCTGTTCTTTCCTCGTCATATCTTTACTTGTTTGGAATTTCTTAGTTGTTTGACATATTTTTCTCAGCTGTGTGGTACTTGTTTCCCATTCATTCTGCCATAATTTGTATATTTCTTTTTTTAGAGCACTTTTTAGGTCACAACATCTAATAAATAAATAAATAAATAAATAGGGAGTTCATGTGGGGCACTTGCAGTTGCACAGTGTGCACTTGCATCTGCCGCTTGATTACCCAAAATTTCAACGTGTCCAGGGGTCCATATGAATGTCACTGTTTTGGACTGTTGTTGAAGCGCGTGATTTAGATATATAATTTTCTGAACCAATGGGTCTGTACTGAAGGTATCCTTTATACTCTGTAAAGAGCTGAGGGAGTACGAACATATAAGGTAAGTTGCGCTGCTGTTTTGGTGCACATATATAAGAGCTTGGTAGATCGCAGTTAGTTCTGCGGTGTAAATTGAGGACATTCTGTTCAGGCTTCCTTTCCATATTTTTCCTTCACCAACCACCGCTGCTCCGACTCCAGAGTTCGACTTGGACCCGTCAGTATAAATAGTAGTTACTGGTCTGTATCTATTGATGATATTTGATAACATATTTTTTTAGATCTGCGTGTTAGTTTCGCTCTTTTTGAAACGCGTACATTCGAGGTTTACTTTGGGTTGGCGGACTATCCAGGTATATCAATTATATTCACAGTTGTTTCAAATCCACGTCACATTCAAACACCTTACTGCTCAGGTTCAAAGCATTCTTTTGTTATTAATATGCACCTCAGGTTTTGTGTAATTATACAAAGCGTATTATTTATTTGATATATAAATCTGTTTGTGCGAAAAGTGCCTTATATAGAATTCTATAAATCCTTGTCATTGGGTCAATTGCTCTGTACCTACACAATATAAAATGGGTGGAACAATAATGTATACAGTATCTGTAACTAAATTCAAAATTTCACATAGCAAAATGAGATGTAATTGCAATTACAGGTAATAGATGTTAAAGGTCTCTTAATTCCAGAAAGATTTGTAACTGTAATTTGTGATACTCCATGTTAAAGTATGTAATATTATAGATCAAATTCATGAGACCTGTTTGAGTTTTCCAGAATAGCTTATACATATGAAGATAAATATATTTATTATAAATAATGAATATGTATCTGGGAAATGAGAATTTATATTTTATTTTTATAAAAATACATTATAAATTATAATGTCAGACCTATAGCTTTGTAACCTCTGAGAGCCTGATATCCAATACGTCTATGGGCAGTTTCGTGTCTGTTCTCTCATTCAACTCACCCACCTGATTTGATCCGGTGTAAGTTTAATTGATTTTCGGGCTGCATTTCGATTTATTGGTGCAATTCGTAACACAATTGAATTTAATTGATCGCAGCTATGAATATTGGTCCGGGGATAATGGGTTATTCTGTGGAGCACTATTGAAGCCTATTTATTCTTGTGGAATCGATATACAGAGTGTCCCATCAAAATGGCCATAGACTTCAAGATATGGAATACACTATCAAACATTAAGAAAAATTATCCAGAGATATACTTATAAATGTGCAAATACTGGGATACAGGATATGTCAGTTTTTTGTTTATTTTTGCCCAGCGGCGAACACCAAAATATTCTAAGAAGTATACAAATTAGTCTTGGTACATAAAAATTTATTTTTGTACTATGTATGATTTTAAGTATTTCAGTGGCGTAGATACAGGGCCAATTTGAGATATTTATTTATTAAATGAATGAAACGTTTCTTGGATTTAGACGCTTCACTTTTGTCACTAGTAGGTAATATTGTTTTTGGAACAATCGCTACAAATTTTATATATATCGGGTGATTCATTAACACCTTTGTTTTTAAATTGTAAATGTATAAAATGGAGTTTCAAAACAAAATCTTCACTATAACTAGAAAAACATTCGGAGGGTCCAATTTTGGATCACTTTTTCCAGCATTGCGACAGGCATCTGCCCAATTATTCCAGTGATGTTTGCCTCCAAGTCCGAAATTATAACTGATTTATCAATGAAGACCTTTGACTTTACGTAGCCCCATAGGAAAAAGTCCGAAGGTGTGATATCACACGATCCAGTTGGCGAGTTAACAGGTCCAAAACGCAAAACTATCTGTTCACCAAAATGATTTCTTAATAAAGTCATGGTTTCGCGCGCTGTGTGTTGTGTACCGTAGCCCCGTCTTGCTGAAACCACATGTCGCCGACATTACGGTTTCAATTTCAGGCAACAAAAAATCTGTTATCATAGTGCCGTAACGTTCTTCATTGACGGTGATGTTCTGTCTGGCCTCGTCTTTGAAGAAATATGGACCGATGATTCCACCGGCCCATAAACCACACCATACAGTGCATTTTTCAAGATGCAACGCTGGTTCGAGTGTCTCTTTGACTCTTTGGGTTGTTCATCAACCCAAATACCTATGGAAATTTTATTTATTGACGTATCCGTATCTGAAACTTGAGCGTAAGTTGATGTCTTGAGGCCTCAACTCTTGAACAAGCTTGATTTAAGACTTCAAACCAAGATCTTTACGTAAAATTTGCCAAGTCGAATTGATCCCTCACGGTCTTAAGCTACACTCTCCACTACAGCAGCAATATTCTCCTCATTACGGGCTGGATGTGGCCTATTCGGTCTTGTGTCATCCATAAGCGTATACTGAGACTCAAATTTGCGGATGGTATTTGCAAAAGTGCACGAAATACTTGTCTTACACAACGATTATTTTCATAGTATAGCTGAATAATTTGGAGATGCTGTTGTGGTGTAAGTCTTTCCATAATGAAACGTCAATCAATAGTGAATTAAAATAGGATTGGACTTTAACAGCTGTCACTAGGAATCTGCCAAAAAAAAGTCATATGAAAAAAGGTCTAAATGAATTATCCTTTATGAGATAATTAAACGATCCTAAAATATTAAAAAACATGCTATCCCGACAGGTCATGTAATATTCGTGTGGGTGAAACATTCTTAGAACATAGCATGTTTTTCCATTTCAAATGCTTGAAGAATAACCTATTAAGAATATCATTAGTCTCTATGGACGAGGGTTGCTCTATATCTCCGTCAATCCACCAGTACACAGACAGCTGTTTCACGCTTATCAGCGATCATCCTATGATCGATTGACGGAGATAGAGAGCATCAGACTTTTCATGTCTACCAGACATGTGAAGCATGTGAGAGCAGGCGACAGAAAAGATCTGCCTGTGCGCCATCTGGTACCCGAAGGCAAACCAAAGAAAATCTCTGCTAAACAGCAGCAGATCTCTTGGTGGAACGCCACGGCGCGTTCGCTTGGCCTGACTAGAAGAGCGCGGTTCTATATGCTGCCGCATATGAGAGTCGATATCGGCCTATGGCGCACTGATGATCGCTAATAAGCGTGAAACAGCTGTCTGCGTACTGGTGGATTGACGGAGATATAGAGCAACCCTCGTATATCGACTCTCATATGCAGCAGAATATAGAACCGCGCTCTTCTGGTCGGGCCAAGCGAACGCGCCGTAGCTTTCCACCAAAAAGTCTGCTGCTGTTTAGCAGCGATTTTCTTTGGTTTGCCGTTACCTTTGGGTACCATATGGCGCACAGACAGATCTTTTCTGTCGCCTGCTCTCAGTCTCTATGGAATTAAGTATATTAACCCTAGAATACTAACCATCGTAAATTTTACGACGAGACTTAGTTTAATCTGCAATTTTATCGACGCGGCTTAGCCCTTGAGCTTGTACGCTCGCCTAATCTTCTATTAGATCGGTGTGATTAAGTTAGTGACCCAAAGTACATTTGATAGTAATTGGAATAGTTTTATTTGGACAATGGAGTCGTAAATTTTACGAAGGTTAGTATTAATGTTATATTTAAACATAAGACCAGTTTAGCGTTATTTTGATTATTTTTTGTTAATATCGTTAGTTTCTAAGTTTTTTCAGAATATAACATCATGGAAGCTAACAAATGGGATATGACAAAGATCATTAACATTAGAAGCGAAACAAGGTTTAGCAGGATTATTGCCCGATAAAAATGAGGAGAATGGAGTGCGTTGGATAGTGGTTCCGAGAGCGAATATAGTGTTTAAGAAGCCTTTAGTCCATCTGAGTCTGAATTCATGGATTGTGTGTAATCACAACCAACAAACAAAGAGCTAGGAACCATCTCGAGAACACAAATTATGTATTTATCATAAAACCAGCTAATAAAACCATGGTTGGTACAATGAAAAACTTGACCAACTTTAACCCGCTCGCTAAGATTAATTATTGAGAATATATTAAACCAAGATGGATCAGAGGATAGAGCCATTCCTAGTCTAAACAAGAGTGCAAGGTGCCAATAACACTGTCCTTCAAAAAACTTAGAATGGCGACGCGCTAATGTGAGCACTGCCAAAGGTCCTTTTGCGGAGAACATCTGCCCTTTGTTGTGTGTTTTGCAGTTCAAAAATGTTCTTGTTATTATTAATATTTGTATTCAGAAATATACTTATGAACAGTCTTCAGTAAAAGTTAATAAACGATAAAAACGTTTTTTTTTAATTGTGATTCTTTCTCAAGTAGTAAATTTTACGAAGGTTAGTAGTAATAGGTATAAAAATAAGGTTAGTATTCTAGGGTTAATAATGCCTGAATATAAATAGAATAATCGCAATCCAGTGATAGACTCTTGAAAAAGCTTAAGCTGCTTGATTGAAGCATCTGTCAATACCTTGACCAGCTTATTTAATACTACAACTTTTATAAACTTTTCTAAGACCCAGTGTATAACTTGCCTTATTGACCAGACCATAAGCTATCTGTGAAGGCCGTTGAGTCATGGCACAAAATATATCTGAATTCCTTTTCTACTTGGCCATATTTTGCCGGTGAAATTATTACATCCAGCTTCCACAGTTCTAAACCAAATAAAAGCCCCCGTCGAAATTTAATTATCATCAGTCTTAACCCTATCACGTTTCAGTGGGTCGAAAAAAACTGCTCTCATTTATAATCCCCGCTGTACCTCTTAGCAGTCCCGGCATGCCTCAAACTTAATCCTATCCTTTGGAACGGCCTAGTGTTTACAATTAACCCGGTATTTTAATGAACTTTTCAGGTAAAAAACGATCCAGTTTAGTAAATTGAATGCGCCTGAGGATAGGCCGTAAATCATAAAACAATCTGGACAATCATCTAAAGAAGCCATCTACATTATAAGCGTTCACTGTCTCATTTACTTCAGCACGTTGAGTGTTTTTCGTTTGGGGGCAAACTTAATCAATTTTTCTTATCAATATACATGTAAATTAAGCCGATTTGAGCCGATGGCTGCTGAAATTCCGATGCTTGCGGAGGAGTTTTATGGGTTTGAGGTTATTTCGTTCCGAAGCCTGTAGAGCGCACATCTACACGGTGTCCCAGAAACATTTTTATGATACAAATCCTTGATGTTATGGCTTGAATATTGTGAACTGAATCACCTTAAAAAGGCCTGACCGACAATCGACGTTTTTTACTTCCCACACCGATAGGTGAGGGGAGTATTGTGATCGCAAAAATTTGCACACATGCTTTTTGGGCGTTTTATGATGTCTACATAACGAAAATCCACGTCACTTATTTCCGTCGGTCTGTTTGTCGGTCTGTCTCTCTGTCTGTCTGTCTGTCTGTCGGTCTGTCTGTCGGTCTGTCTGTCGGTCTGTCTGTCGGTCTGTCTGTCGGTCTGTCTGTCGGTCTGTCTGTCGGTCTGTCTGTCTGTCTGTCTGTCGCTTTTTTCTAGCCTCGTAATCTCAGCAGCCGCTGCATGGATTGTAATGAAATTTGGGCGATCTATGCTGTGGGGTCGTAGTAGGTAATGTTCCTATAATTTTGAAAATCGTTATAAGGGGGGTGGAGTAATTGGCAAAAAACGACAAATTTCAGATAAGCCTCAAACTTCGTTTTGGGTTGTAAAAACTGAAAAATTTGTTGTACTTGTAAAGGGCTGTCCATTGATATGTGAATGAAAAACCTAGCGGCATGATACACTTCTTTAGGTCCATCCAAACGTTGCATGCTTATTATAGAAGCCACGGGACTTAGAATTTGTGATGTATACATACGAGTATTGTTTTAGATCGTTCGATATCGCGTAACGCGAAAATTGTTCAATTGATTTCAATGAAATTTTGACACTGTATATACTACTACCGCGGCGAGGATGGAAAACGCGTATGTTTTTGAAAAATCGGGTCAGTGGCGGCGCGGTAATAATAAAAAAACTAAAAACATAAAAACAGCTCAAACTCTGTTTTTAGGCGTTTTAGAGGTTTCTTATCATTTTCTATGTTGTTTTGGGCGAGGGTGAATTTGGGGTAGTTGGAGGGTGGGGGGTTGCAAAACTGAAAAATTTGTTGCTCTCGTAATGGGTTGTCCATTGCTCTTTGAATGAAAAACCTAGTGGCATAATACACTTTTTACGTACATCCGAACATTTCCTTGCTTATTATAAAAACCAAGGGACTTAGAATTTGTGATGTATACATACAGGTATTATTCTAGATCGTTTTATATTCCGTGAAGCGAAAATTATTGAATTGATTTTAATAAAATTTTGACATAGAATTTATTACCGCGGCGAGAATAGAAAACGACTGTGTTTTTGAAAAACCGTGTCAGTGGCGGCGCAGCAATAATCAAAAAACCAAAAATATAAAATCAGCTCAAACTTCGTTTTTAGACGGGTTGGAGGCTCTTGATCGTTTCGCATCGTCCAGTTGAAGCATGCAGAAAAAAGCTGTGGCATCCTAGTTCGTAATGAGGGAGACGCAAGAAACTATTTACGAGGGTCATTTTTTTCAGAAGTATGGGCAGCGGAACGAATATTTAGTTTTCATGGGAGATTAATAATTTGTAGACTTATGGATGGTTTCTTGGTTATTCCTTCCTCTGATTGAAAATGTGAAATAAAGCACAAAATTTGCTTTTCATAGGACGTTACGTCTTCTTCTTCTTTATGTGCCATCTCCGCTACGAAGGTTGGCGATCATCAAAGCAATTCTAATCTTCGATGCTGCAGCACGGAACAATTGGTTGGAGTTGCATCCGAACCATTCTCTAAGATTTCTTAACCAGGACATCCTTCTTCTGCCAATGCTTCGTTTCCCTTTGATCTTGCCTTGCATGATTAATTGCAGAAGTTCATATTTTTCCCCACGTATAATATGGCCCAGGTATTGTAATTTTCTTGATTTGACTGTGTATATTATTTGTGTTTCTTTGCCGATTCTCTCCAGTACTTGCTTGTTAGTGAGTCAACCCATGAGATCTTTAGGATTCTACGGTAAGTCCACATTTCAAATGCTTCCAATTTATTCAGGCATTGTTTGTTCAAGGTCCATGCCTCCATCCCATACATGAGAACCGAAAACACATAGCACTCAAGCAGCCGTACTCTCAATTTTAAGCTTAAGTCTCGACTACACAATATACGCTTCATGTTGTTGAAAGCACTTCTGGATTTCTCTATTCGTATTCTGATTTCCTTGACGTAGTCGTTTGTTTCATTGATGTTGGTTCCTAAGTAATTGTAATGTTTTACCCGTTCTATTTTGTCGCCCTTTACATATAGATTAGCGTTGTCTATATGTTTCTTTGAGATTACCATGAGTTTAGTTTTCTTCGTATTTAGTGTTAGTCCTAACTCTTCACTCACTTCCACGACTTTATTGACAAGATTCTGGAGGTCACTTATATTCTCTGCTATTAACGCGGTATCGTCGGCGTATCTAATATTATTTATCGGTGTACCATTAACTTTTATTCCAGTTGTGTCCTCTTGGAGTGCTTTTTTGAATATTTCTTCAGAGTAGACATTGAACAACAACGGCGACAAAACACAGCCCTGTCGAACACCTCTTTTTATTTTAATTACATCCGTTTCTTTATTATTGATACGTACTGTTGCCTCTTGTTGGTAATAGAGGTTGTTTATTATTCTGATGTCTCTTGAATCGATGTTTTTGTCTTTAAGCAGATACATTAATGTTTTATGTTGGACGGTGTCAAATGCCTTGTTATAGTCTAAGAAACATACGTAAATATCCTGATTTACATCTAAGCATCGTTGTGTCAGTACATTGAAAGCAAACAAAGCCTCTCTAGTTCCCAGTCCGTTTCTAAAGCCAAACTGTGTACCTTCAAGGTCCGCTTCCAATTTTTTATATATTCTAAGATGGATGATTTTCAAGAATATCTTAAGTATGTGGCACATCAAGCTTATGGTACGGTGATCCGAGCAGTTTTTAGCATTAACTTTTTTGGGTATCGCTACAAATGTTGATAACAACCATTCTTTCGGTATTATTCCAGTTTTGTATATACTGTTGAAAAGAGCTACTATAATGTGTATGTTTTTATCGTCGATAAGCTTAAATACTTCTGCTGGTATCTCATCAGGACCTGTAGCTTTTCCTGTTTTCATTTTCTTAATGGTGTACTCTACTTCGTCTGTTGTTATTTCTGGTCCTGTTTCGTCCCACTTAGTATTCATTTCCTCTCTTTGATCATAAAACAATTTTTCTATATAGTCCTTCCACACTTTTAACTTTTCTTCTGTGTCCATGATAATTTTTCCTTTTTCATCTACCAAGATGTTGTGTTTGTTTCCTTGTCTTTGTGTAAGTTCCTTAATTTTTTTGTGTGTATTAAAGTTGTCGTATTTATTTTGTAGCCTTTCGATTTCTTCGCACTTTTCTTTATACCAGTTTTCTTTGGCTTCTCGAATTTTTAAACGTATCTTTTTTTGTAGGTAATGATATTTTTGTTTGTCGGCATTCTTGTGTCTTCGTCTTTCCTCCATAAGATTTAGTATTTCGTCTGTCATCCAATCTTTCCTGACTTTCTTCCGTTTGCACAGTTGTTGCTTAATTGGTTTAGTTAATTTTGATTTGAGGTTTTCCCAGTTTTTGTTTATATTGTCATTGGTATAGTCTTCTTTAAGCTTTATAGTTTCTAATGCCTCGTTTATTTCCTTTTTCACTTTTTCTCTTATTTCTTGATTACGTAATTTACCGAGATCAAGGGCGTCTTTCACTGTTTTATGGGTCACCTTTTTTAGTTTAATTTTTATTTGGGCTATCAAGGGATTGTGATTGGAGGCTACATCTGCTCCTGGGTAGGTTTTAATTGACACAATGCTGTTCCTGTATCTTTCGTTTATCATTAGGTAATCTATCTGGTTTCTGACTCTGTGTTGCTTATTATCTTGAGGTGATATCCATGTGTATAAGCGTCTATTTGGTAGTTGAAAAAATGTATTTGTGATAACCATGTTATTCTCTTGACAGAATTGTACCAATCTTTCGCCTCTCTCATTCCGTTCTCCCAGACCAAAGTTCCCTATTAAATGATTTGTTTTTCCTTTCCCAACCTTGGCATTTAGGTCGCCCATTATTATTGTTACATCTTTTGCTTTTACTTGTTTTAATGCTATATTTATTTGTTCGTAAAATGCTTCTAGTTCTTGGTCATCTTTGTCTGATGTAGGTGCATATACCTAAATAATGTTCATTTTTCCGATATTCATTTTAAGTTGTAAAAGCATTACGCGTTCTGATAGTGGGAGAAAGTTCAGGACATATTTGGAGACATTTTTGTGGATCATTACTCCTACGCCATGTCGATGTTGAGAGTCACTGCTACCCGAGTAATACAATAAGTGGTCTTTTATATGACATTCTCCATTCCCTGGCCAACGTGTTTCGCTTATACCTAGGATGTCAATTTCCATTCTTTGCATTTCCTGGATAATGTTATGAGTTTTTCCAGGTTCATACATACTACTACTACATTCCATGTTCCGATTTTATATGTGTGATTGATGATAACTTGGTAGGGATTTCGCATGCTGACGACCTGAGGGACCCTGCTCTCCGTTACGTCTAGGTACCTAGAATTCATCAGCAATTTTATTCGTAATAAAAGATCTTGTTTTTTTTAAATCCATCCCCAGTTGTCCATTTTATTACAAATAAAATTGCTGATGAAGTAAGTACTTAGGCGAAACGTCCTAGGAAAACTAAATTTTGTGTTTTATTTCACACTTTCAACCAGAATAAGGAACAACCAAGAAACCACCCGTATAAGTACTAATCTCACTTCCTAAGAAAACCAAGAAGAACACTAATTTATGTACCTATATATAAAATATTTACTGGAGTTTCACATTTACTCTATCCATTACGCTTACTCATTTTGCGCCTCTAATAGACTTTTAATATGTTTGTCTTTTCATCGTTTAACAAATTGTACGATCAGTATATAGGTACGCCACTTATTTACAAGGGATTTTCAAATATTTTATATTCTAGGATATGTAAAGTGGTGCCTACTTGTTGCAGGATGAGAATTCACGAGTGCCACAACATAACAGTTATGATAAACTCATAATCAAAGATAAAACAATATATGCTTGCTTCCTCGAATGTTTGCAGCAAATGGCTGTTAGATATAACATGAAAATTCCCAGTTTCCTCAAACAAGCGACCTTACGCCCTGTTAGTTGTCACATTGACATCTCATCAATTTGAAAAATTTAGGTTATACCATTTTGTAGCACTCTAAATAAACAACTTGACATTATTTGATATGATATTGAACTATTGTCTGGTGTATAAATCTTGTATTGAATCTTTGACCACCGAGGGCTTCTTTTAGTGGTCCAAACATGTGGTAGTCGCATGGTGACAAATCCGGACCGTAGGGGGGGGGGGGGGTGTTTCAGTAACTCCCACCCCAACTCCGATATTGTATCGAGCGTGAGATGCGCGTTATCCTGGAGAAGAATCGCACTTCGTGCTGGAATGCTCCTGCGTTTTGAGCGATAAGCGGGCTTGACGTGCATTTCAGAAGGTTACAGTAATATTCAGCATTGATGGAACGTTGGGTGCGCAGGAAGTCGACGTACAGCACGCCCCGCCTGTTCCAGAGCACAGCACACATAACCTTACCAGCGGATCTGGTTATCTTCGCTTTGACTGGAACCCCTTCCTCCTTCTTACTCCACTCTTTGGACGACACCTTGCTTTCGGGAGTGTGATAATGTACCCATGAGTGAAAAACCGTCCCCCTCCGCCTCGTATCGCGCCAGCAAGCGGCGACAAACTTCCAAACGCGTAAATTTTTGCTCGAAGTTCAACAGTTTAGGAACCTATTGCGATATTGTTTGTGAATGATAGACTCTGCACTACCAATACTGATGCCGAGTTTGGTCGAAATGTCGCGAAAATGCATCCTACGGTCCTCCAAAATGAGCTGTTCTACGCGGCGAATGTTGTCTGGTGTGATGATGGTTCGCGGTCGACGATCATGCGGCTCATTTTCGACGGTTTTGCGGCCATCTTTGAATGCTTTGGCCCATTTAAACACAGCAGCTCTATTCAGGCACTCACCACCGAACTGGTTTCGCAAACGCAGAAAAATGTCCGTATTTTTGACTCCTTCCCACACTAAAGAACGAATAACAATACGTTGCGCAACGGCGGTCGGCACTTGATGTTCACTCATGGTCATAGCATGCGCGTGGAACATGCATTCCCGACAAAAACTATGCCACACTGTCCGTAAGGGACACAGCTGTCACATACTCAAGCCACAACCTGCAAAACATACATGCCCGCCATCTACAGCTTTTGCCTCCATCATATTTGAACCACCCTCGTATAATAAAAATTAATTATACCATACCAACACTAGCCATGAGCGATATTTCACATACTTACTGTGATTCTATCACAGATATTGAAACATCACACATTATATATCACGACTGTATTTCCAAACAAAGCCTGTTGATTGATGATTTTGACTTCAAAATATGATAGACAAAAAAAAGCTGCACAGTGAAAACGTACAATAAGACTTGATGGCTTAAGTAGTGCTAAGCGTCGAAGACACGGGGCTAGTTTACGAGCTGGTAGTCGGCGAGTTTAAATGCTAGCGAATGAGCGCGTGTGCGAGTGTCGATGACATACAGTTTATTTTTCTAAGCTCAAAAATGAAGTGGAACACGTATGATAGTATAGAGTTTCTCAAAATCTACGTGCAGTACCCTATTTTATGAAATATTAAAGACAAAGAGTATTCTAACACAAAAGTAAAGAATGAGATTTTCATAAACCTCTTAGTTAAACTGTGGGTATGGATGTGGAGCAGTGAAGGCACAAATAAACTCGACTAAAGACGCAAAGATTTAGATTTTGACTACCAAAATGCAAAATTACTCGCAACTAGTTCACTAGCAGCGATGATGACACAGGGCTTGTTAACTAGCTTACAAGTCAACAAGCTTGCGAATTCTAGCAAATTAGCCCAGCTTCCTATTCTACTCGCAGCGTTTTTGCAATCAGATAGTCAGTTAGCAGATTGTAAAAAAGTTGATGAGACGGGGCTAGCTTACAAGCTGCTAGCAAACTAGCTGGTTTGTAGCTGGTAAACTAGCTCCATGTCATCGATGCTGTAGAAGTATGCTTGCAGCTTTTTGACGGTTCCAAACTATGAACGTGCTTTATTTATCTTTAAACATGATATTGCATTTTTCACCCAAACATACAGCCTAAACTAAAACTGTGTCTACTGGAACTATATATGTGTTCTCTCCATTTCAAAACTATTGAGCCTGTTGTCGAAAGAAAACAAGCACAAAACATACACAATATTCAATTTCTTGAAAAACTATAGAACTCAGACTGCTTATGTATTCTGCAAGAAAGGTTTTAATGAATGATCTCTAAGTTAAAAGCCAGACCACAACTCTTCAAATTCTAATCCTTTTTTCAATTTCAAATGTAAAATTCTTCTTGCCCCTTCTTTGAATATATTGTACATCATACCACACTTAAATATTAATGGCCTTTCAAGTTCCTACCTGCGCAACAGGTTATTACTGTTCTATATATAAATGGACAAACAAACGAAAGTGTTTAGGACCACCTACTCATTTCTCAGTAAGCACCTTCAAAATTTTAATTAGTGGTCAAAAACAGATGCGGGACGATAAAGTTTACCAGATACATTTATGAATATTTAACACCTTTAAATAACATTAATAAATGTCTAATTACCAATCTAAGCTTAAGTTATGCCTTGCAATTAATATATGTCGCCTACAATTTGATATGATTTGTATTTTTATTTTGTAATTAAGAATACAGTCAATTACAGAAATATTATATATAGTGACTAAAGATCAGTTTTAAGAGTTACCTATAAAATTATTCAAGTTTATTGGAATCCATTCATTAGCATACTTTAGGCCCAGTTCACAATCGATAGTTAACTAGAGGTTAAAAGAAAACTAGTGGTTAGTGCACACTTTGCTTCTCGTGATCGGCGGTTTGCGTCAAAAGCTCAGGTTATTCAGCAGTTAAGTTAACCCAAGGATAAAGTATGGGCTATCTCTGACGTTTGTTGTCGTCAAACAATGACACATAAGCTTTCTTTGGAGGTTATAAAAACATGCATTTTGACATTGACGTCTAAGACGTCGATGGATTTTGATTATAGTCTGCTGTGACGCAAGTCAAAAATATGAATACAAAGGTTAGGTTTATTTGTCAAAGGGTTAGGTTGTATTCACGGATCACAACTATAGCAGTGCTCTGAGATCCGTCTGTGCTGCTAACTTGAAGATTTTCTCTCTGAAACAGAGCGATCCCATAACTATACTGGTTATATTAACTTCAATCTGTCGGGTAAGTGACTACCAGAGAATACCAATGCTGTTGAAACTGGGCCTAAACGATGTTGCTATCGTTTGTTATATGTTGCTATATGTTAACATAGTTTGGGACTATAGTAATTGAATACATTTAGGTAATATTTGTTGATATAATTTGAGGGTACACAGGAACAGTATAAGAAAGTTCAATTTATATATGTTCCTTGGTTTTTACCTTTATGGGGTGCTACTCTCTAGGTTGTGTTTTGTAACTATCTTTATAAAACTAAGAACGTCCGCACCTCACACGTTTAATACAAGGAGGATCCTCAGCACGCACCCAATCTGTGGAAGCTTATCTTACCTCTTGCCCGTGTGGGGGCGGGTTAGAATATCTCCCATCGTATATCCTGCGTGTCGTAAAAGGCGACTAAAAGGAACCGAACTAGTGTCGGTATAAGCAGTAACCTCTTCTCAACCAACAGCTTTGGGTGGACGAGTTAAGAAGAGTCAGGACACCCTCTTGTCCTTGGGGTGAGAAATTGCCCCTGAAGGCGGATGAACCAGTAGATACCATCTGGCCAACGGCATGAGGATGCAGAAAGCAACTACTGGGAAACTACTGCATTAAAGATCTTAAAGATATCCCAAGAGAATGAAAATGAGTAAATGCATATTACGAGTTCACAACATGTCTGTTAAGACATTGTGACTATGATGATGATGATCTTACAATACTTTGCAGTGCTACCAGCGTGACTATAAGAGTTGAACACCATACGATAAAGTAACTACTAGCAACATTCTTAAGGAAAGAGCAAACTTCTCCTTCGCAATTCAAGAAGTATGCGAAATTTACTGCAACAGAGTATACCTCAACCAAGTTATAATGTCACCCTTAGAACTAGTTGTATTGTTAATGCTTATACCAAGAAAGACCAAAGACGTAGAGAGAGAAAAAACTTTATAGCAAAGAAGTAACGTACTAGCAAGACTTCAGAAAACATGAATTTTGGCCCTATGAGCTTAGTAATGCAAACTTTTTCAGAATATTTTTCCAGCACACGGCTATGCAAATAGCGTACACTCCTTACTCATTCATGCGTTTCTATAGATTTAGGTGACACTTTGGCAACAAAACTTAATCGTCAAATTTTGTTAAACGTATAGTTTTCTGTGAATTTGTGGTTCTTGGGTTTTTAGGCCGGCGTCGTTTAGCGTTAAAGCTTGACGTTTCGTCACCACGAGTGGATGGCATCTTCAAAATTCATTGGACGATGGCCGCGAAAGCCTTACACAGTGTATAGTTTTCTGTTCTAAAGAATACTTAATATCTAGTTGTTCCTGTATTCTGGCAATAAAACCTTATTTCATTTTATGAGCTCTTACTTTTTTCTTTATTTACAAATTGTGATGGCCAAATTCTCCCACAAAAACCTATTTTTTCTATGTTTAGCCTCCCGCAAAGGCTGGAAGCCTATGGCGCAGGTTGTAGCCATCGGGAAACAAATTCCCCGGCAGCTCATTCCATTGTCGAAGCTCTCGAAAAGAAAGAATGTTGGATAAGAGTAGCGGGGAGTAAAGACCACGACCTGGTAAGGATGAGCTTGCAGAGCCTCTCTAGTGTTCTTCGCTCGGATGGCTTTTGGCGTTATTATCTGAGAGAGGGGATGTCCCCAGGGGGGAGTGCTGCTGAACGAGCTCTCGATCAGTGGTGTGTACGTGCCGTGCTATGCGGACGATCTGGTTATTGTAGTCAGAGGGAAGTATGAAAGGACCATCTCTGAACTTCTTCAACAAGCGTTAAACACAATCGACAGCTGGTGCAAGAGGGAACAAATGTCGATAAACCCCCATAAAACAGTTGTCGTTCCGTTCACCAAAAGACGGAAACTAGACAAGCTCTGCTTACTTGGAATAGCGGATGAGTCAATCCAGTTTGCAGAGGAGGTGAAATTCTTATTCTTATACAAAAGACTCACCTTTAACTCTCACCTGGATAACAGAATAATCGAAAAGGCCCGCCTCGCCCTCTGGACACTCAGAAGGATTTGCTGCAAATCATGGGGCGTTAGTCCTAAACTGATCTACTGGATATATCAGACAGTGGTCTAAACCATGGCAGTATATGGCGCTGTTGTCTGGTGGCAGAAATGCCTACAACGGACAGCCAGAGTCAGGCTGGCGGCGGTGCAACGCACCGCCTGTTTGGCCATCACTGGAGCCATGTCTACCACACCAACGTTACCCATGGAGACCCTTCTGAACTTAACACCTCTGCACATTGAGGTGGAAAGAGTTGCAAAAGTGGTCGCCTACAGACTGCTATCAACCGGCAGACCTGACAAAACGGAACTAGGTCCAGACACAACGGTATAATGGGTGAAATTACCCATCATCATGTACTCGGAATGGTCTCGGACTATATGGTTCTCCAAGCGCATATAGAGCGATCCTATAACGTCCTTTTCCCAGGCAGAGACGAATGGAGGAATGACGACCAATCCAAGAGTTCAGTCAACCTTGAGAGGTATACCACAGCCTTCCAAGCAGAAATGATTGCCATAGAGCTGGAAGTCAGGGAACTAATCAAAAGGCCCCTGACAAACAGATCTATAAAAATCTTTTCAGAGAGCCAGACTGCATTGAAAGCACTGTGTTCCAGTCGGGTTGATTCAAGACTGGTATGGAACTGCATGCACCTCCTTAACAAACTCGGAACGGGAAACAGGGTAACCTTGATTTGGGTTCCGGGTCACAGCGGAGTGGAAGGCAATGTGGCCGACGCGCTAGCAAGAGGAACAACTGAATCTGTGTTCATAGGACCAGAACCTGTACAGCTGTATTTGCTTTCTTCTGGATAGTGCCCAGAAGCTTTAGAGAATGCTTCGGAGCGCATACCCACACATGAGAGCAATACCCCACCGATGGTCGGATCTGTGCCTTGTAGAGCAGCAGTAGCTGCTCTGCTGTTTACAGCTTTCTACACCAGAACAAAGCTCCAAGCTTCTGGGATGCCGTTTTAGCAATACTGACGACGTGGTCGTGCCAGAATAAGTTATTGTTGATGTTGATCTCCAAAGGCTTGACGGAAGGTGACTCGACTATTGGATCCCTACATTTCCACAGTTAGTAAGCCATCGTGAGACTTCTTTGTAAGTTTAGTGTTGTTGGCTGAGTTTACTGTACTTTATTTACTTATCCCCATTCGACAATTGTTTTGAAATCTACGTTGACTTGTGAGGCATGTTGCTGTCGCCGACATACCGTCTCCTGGGATGATAGTGGCTTGCCTGGTTCCAGCATACTATTTACTCAAAGTGTAACTGCGATGCTTCTGAATAATTTTCCTATGCAAGTTTTCGTGTTACAAGCACAATAATCAAAAGTATCCAAGTTGAAAGGCTTTGTTCATGACACCAAATGGTCAAACTATATGGCAACGGCCCTAAAATATAATATAACAAAATAGCAGGTACCACTGATATTCTTGAACTTAGTTATGTCTATGTGTTTCATTTATATTGTTTTTTTATTTATGTTATTGGCTCTTATCTGAGATCAACTGGCCAGTTCTATTTTGGATGGACATCTATTTTTTCTTAATAATACGAACATTGTTTTATATTAGTTATAGTTCAAAGTTACAGTGTTATTTTTAGTTTTTGTGTGGAAAAGTTATATAATAGTTTGTATGCACAGTTGTTTTCACTAGCTAGTATAGAGATCATATTAGCAGGTAACGGAATATAGTTTGGCAATCTGTGATACAGGTCTGTTACCTCATTACTGATCGATTGGCATTCTAATATACAGTGAGAGAAGTACCAATTCCTCCACATCTGCAGTGAGGGTCATTGTTTAGCCCTATTCTAGTTTTGTGTTGAGGGCTTAAGCAATGACCACACCTCAATCTGCAAAGTGTTCTCACAAGTGGTCTATTCGTTCCTCTCTTAAACCAGGGTTCTGTTCTTATGTTCTGCTGGATCTGTTTGTATATCGTTCCGGATGGATTTCTATGGTAGTGTTCACTCCACTTTTCTTTCAGGTTCTCGTTTAATTTACTGTTCAAGTCACTGTAGGGAATTTTGAAATTCCTCATCAATATTCCATCTGTAGTCGCCATCTTTGCTAGTATGTCGACTGTCTCGTTTTGACGTATACCTGTATGTCCTTTAATCCATACAATTTTTACATTTTTATCCAAATTGTTGTGTCTGTAAATCAATTTCATTATGTTTGAGATGATATGGTTGAAAGTCGGTGAAATTCTTAAATGCTCTAATCTCATAGCTGCACTCTTGCTGTCGCTGAAGATTATAACGTCTCTAACCTCAGTATTACTGAGAGAATATTCTAGTGCTTTTTGAATGGCTGTTAACTCAGCTGTATGTATTGAACAATCTGGAGGAAGTTTGTATAATTCTTGATATTTTTTATTTCCATGGTAGAAAGCGCATCCTACACCGTTTGTCGCTTTTGAACCGTCTGTGTATATGTGTTCACATTGATCCCATTTTTTTCCATCTGCTGTTTAAATTTGATGTATGTGGTAGGGTCAGTTTGATGAAAGTTCGTATATTCTACTTCTAGTTTGAAGTTGTAGTTCTTGTATTCTGTGGTAAAGTAGGGGTATAATACGTTGGAATATATTTGATCTCTGATTGGTAATAGGTACTCATAGCTTTCTATAGGTAAAGGGAGTTTTTTATGCTGCCAGTATTTGCTAGTCAGACCCAAAATGAAAACTTTATGAATAGATGCAAACTTGTCTTTGCTAATCTGCTTCAGTACTGCTCTTGTACTCAGTTTTTGTCTTCTTAGATACAAAGAAGGTTCATTGCACTCTACCTCCATTACATTGTTTGGAGTACTTGGTAAGTATCCAACACAAAGTCTCAAAGATTTGTTTTTTATTTTTTATATTTTTTGCAGATTTTGCTTTGATGCGTTGTCATATTGAATCGATCCATAGTCTAATATTGATCTAACTAGAGATCTGTAAAATGTTAGACAGATATTTGGGGCTGCACCCCATTTGTAATTACTAAAGGTTTTCAAAATAATGTCTTTCCCCAGTTCAGTCTCCTATCTAGATATAATCCTAAATATTTGACTGTATTTTGTTGACTGAAGTTTTTGTCTGATGCAAGGTTTATTGTATTTGGTGGATTGAGTCTTGAACGGCTGAACGTACAAACTGTAGATTTCTCATAGGAGATATAGAATCCGTTTTCTTCAAACTATGCTATTACTGTCGTCATGGCGGTACTAGTGCTTCTGTTGTTAATGCAATACTCCTTTTTCTGGTGCTGATTGGTTTATACTGTTATTAATTTAATTTGAGTACTTTGCATCGAACAGTTTCCTCTACAATGTTGCAGAATCTATTATACTTTATTATTCGTGAAATTTATAATTGCCATGTAAGCAAATGCCACGAGGCACTTCTGCATATCTCCGAAACACCTACATATAATTATGCAAGCAGACTTAATTGAAAACTGTACACTGTAAGACTCAACAGTATACGTTCAAACTAAAAACGAAGTAATTAACAGGATCGACTACATTCTGGTAGTAAGAACGCGTCGACATATATAATTAATACGATTTTTATGCGTCTGACGATTTCTAATCAATAATCAAACACATGGTTAGTGATTCTCCTAAAAATAGCATCCTTCTTTTTGTGAAAACTTGTTTCAAAACCGCTATTTCGAACAGTGGTTCTTATTAGTGCATTACAGAAGATATGGAAAGGAGCGAAGTTATTTTGGTAAGCTTATTTTTGGCATATCACAAATGGACAACTGGAATGGCGGTATAGCTATTGGCGGAAGCAAAATATTTAACTTAAGATTTGCTGACGATACAACCCTTACTGCGTGTCAGTGAAAAAATTATCATATTGATATTCGAACTATAATCTGTGAAAATACAGACAGTAAATAGACTCTTTCAGTTCAGTTCTGACTAACAAGGTGTACGGATCTAATTGCTGCGTAGGGACAATTTAAAAATAACAGAACTAAAATAGTGGAATAGTGGTGATTTGATGAGCGTGGAAAGCGAAGGTGTTCCACCCGAGAAAAGAAGGAAGGATGCGGATAACGAGTTAAAGATAAGTATAATTGATGATTCAGTTGATTTTAGCGGAGGACATATAACTAATAAAATAACTACATCCCCCGCACCAGAAGTAATATCACAAAAAACCAATGAACGACCGTTTCTTTTGTACGAGCAGATGGACACGGGCCCGTATCATGTTTATGTTGAAAATAGCACAAAAGATGTAGGTAAACTCAATCCAGTCAAGGTGGGCGAACTAATATTAAAATCTGTCCTTGAAATAGATAATCAGAGTAAACAAAAAGAATCAATAGGATTTAATAGAGTTCGCATAATTTCCAAAAATTCTATGGCAGCCAATAATTTCATCAAAGCAAAGCATGTTTTCAAGATATACAATTTAGACTTTTATATTCCGAAATTTATGGTTTTCAGACAATGCATTGTATCAATGGACAAAGATTTATCGGAAGATTACCTAATGAGTAAAATTCAGCCATTTGATTTTCGTTATAAATTCACAGTCAACTCCGTAAAACGTATGCACAGAAAAGTTGAGGAAAATGGGGAAATATAATATGTTCCAGTAAATAAATTACTATTAGCATCTATTAGCTTCCACACCCAAGAACTACCTAAATATGTGACAATAAATCAAGTCATTTTTGAAATTACAAACTACGTGCAAAAAGTAATATTATGCCATAATTGTCTAAGGTATGGTGACTTGACGAAACAATGCAAGACTAAACCTAGATGTGCGAAATGCCATGAGAATCATATCACCAAAAATTGTAGTAATGAGTATGATACACCTACATGTTTGCATTGCGAAGGTAATCACTTTACGTATGAATTTAGCAAATGTGAAGAATTTGAAAGACAGAAAAATATTAAAAAACACATGGCTCTCACTAGTTCATCATAAAGGCTTCTCAGGAAGATCTAGTAGCTCTAATAAACATTTTAGAACAACACAGTGCAGCATACGGTCTTGGTATTAACTACAACAAGACTAAGGTTATGATCGTAGATAGAGAACATGACAATCATCGAGAAATAAAGTCAATAGGCCGTTGTGAAGTAGTTCAAAGTTTTGTGTACCTCGGTTCTTTGATCGACAATTCGGGTAGCTGTGAGAAAGAGATTCGACGGTGCATTCAACAGGCATGGGTGGCCATGACAAAGCTTACTAAAATATGGCGTGACCATAACATAACTAAAGCTACCAAAATGTCGCTGGTTCAGTCTTTTGTGTTCTCCATATTTTTGTATGCCTCGGAAACTTGGACTGTTAAAAAGGCAGATCGAGCTGGCATAGATGCTTTTGAAATGTGAACGTGGAGGAGAATGCTGAGAATTCCTTATACCGCCCATCGAACTAATGTTTCCATACTTGATGAGCTCGGTAATCCAAAGAGATTATCCTCCATTGTGTCGGCGAAAATGCTTACATTCTTCGGGCATATTCACAGAAGCGATAATATCGAGAAACTTGTAGTTCAGGGTCACGCCCCGAGTGGGCGGCGCCGTGGTCGTTCCTCTACACGCTGGGTGGATACGGAGGAAACAGTTGCTATATATGAGTATCAAGAGCGCCACTGAACTGACAGTAAATCGCGAACGATGGCGAGCTACAGTTCTCAAAACTATTGATAATATTCGTGTCGGCAATACTCTAGCTCCGACTTAATGCATTTTACGAGTTCACAACATGTCTGTTAAGACATTGTGACTATCTTGATGACGACACAGCATTACTACCATGGCAAGGATGGAACACACGTATGCTTTTCAGAAATCGTGTCAGTGGCAGCGCAGCCATAATCAAAAAACTAAATATATGTATAAAAACAGCTCAAACTTCATTTTTAGGGTTTTCAGGGACTCCTGATGGTTTTCTACTTCCTTTTTGGATTGGGGTGGAACTGGGGTAGTTGGGGGGGGGGGCTTGTGAAACCGAAACATTTGTTATATTCATAATAGGGTGTCTATTGACCTGTGAAAGGAAGGCCTAGCGGCTCAACACATCTTTTACATCTCACATCGATAGGCGTGAGGGGAGTATTGTGAAAGCGAAAATTTTCTATTTTGAGGTAATATGTTTTTTGAGCGTTTTATGATATCTACATAACGAAAATTCACGTCACTCATTTCCGTCGGTCCGTCTGTTTGTCTCTCTGCTGGCATTTTATAGCTCCGTAATCTCAGTAACGCTGCAGGGATTGTGACGTAATTTGAGTAATAATATTCTGGGGGGCGTAGTAGGTAATGCTGCCATAATTTTGAAAACCGATACAAGGGCGGTGGAGTAATTAGAAAAAAATAATAAGATATGTTGACAAACGGCATTTATTATTCTTTTTAAACATCTTCTGGAATGTTTTTTGTTGTTTGACCCAAGAGGACATGTCATTCCTGGGTAGGGGTGTGCTCGATAGCCCTGAAAAAGGCGTAAAATAAACATCGAAACGCCGCTTTTTGGGTAAAAAAGCCTCTGCAATATTTTATTATCCCAAATACCGAAGAACCTTTTCTACTTTGCTGTATTAGCAAAAAACAAAATTCTTCTAATTTTCCTCAAGCTTTGTTTGTAGGCGTATTAGAGGCTCCTGATCATTTTCTGCTTTTTTTTTTGGTGGGGGTGAAAGTGGAGTGGCTGGTGGGTGGGAAGTTGTAAAACTGAAAAATAAGTAGTATTCATAATAGGCTGTCCATTGACCTGAAAAAGAAAGACCTAACGGCATAAAACACTTTTAGTATAGCTTCATGCTATGGGAAAATAGTAATCTAATATCACGGTAATGTGTGGCAAGTACTGAGTCAATCACCTTGACTTAATTTTTTTCTTAATGTCAAGAAGTGCGCACCGGAGCTGGCTCCCATATTTACCCGCCTCTTTCGGGTGTCTTAACGATTCCGGCATTTTCCCAAAAGACTGGAAAACAGCTTGCATCCAGCCGGTGCGAAAAAAGGGATCCAAAACTGATCCGACCAAATACAGACCTATAGCTCTGCTTTCTGTAATCAGTAAAGTGATGGAAAGATGCGTCAACCAAGAGCTCATTAAATACCTAGAGCTTCATCACTTAATCAACGACAGACAATATGGATTCCGACACCAAAGATCAACTGGAGATCTCCTTGCTTACGTCACACATGTGTGGAGCAAGCTCATTCAGTCATTTGGCGAGGCACACGTCGCGTCGTAGCTCTCGATATTTCCGGCATTCGATCAACTGTGACATGGAGGTCTCCTAAACAAGCTCCCGTCTTATGGGCTCCCTGTTAAGCTTTGCGATTGGCTCGCAGACTTCCTCTCAGGTAGGAAAATCTCTGTCGTGGTAGACGGTTTTTCCTTTTCTTTCCATAGCATCAATGCCGGGGTTCCGCAGGGATCGGTATTGGCTCCGACATTGTTTCTGCTTCGCATTAATGATCTACTCTATAGCACTACAGACCCAATCCACAGTTGCGGATGACAGTACGCTGCATGCAGGCATTATGAGCAATAGACCGATCTTTGTGGTCGAGCTGGAACGCAGAAAACTGGCAGTGGCAGCTTCACTTTCGAAGGATCTCGATACCATTACCGCTTGGGGGCTTAAGAATATGGTTAAATTTAATGCCTCCAAGACCCAGTATTGTACGCTATCAAACAAGAAGTGCCCAAGCCAACACTAGGTTCTAATGAACAACCAGGCTCTGCCAAGGAGTCACTCATTCAAGCTGTTAGGAGTCAACATTACAGAAAATCTGATCTGGCACTATTGCAACAGATGCTGGTAAAAAGCTTGGGTACCTATTTAGAGCCAGAAAGTATTTCTCACCATGTAACCTCCTCACGCTATATAAAGCCCAGATAAGACCTTGTCTGGAGTATTGCTCTTATGTCTGGGGAGCTGTTGCCCCTACTACCCTGTCTATACTAGATGCCGTGCAGAGAAAGGCAATTCGACTAATTGGCGATCCGGCCTTAACGCGTCACCTTCAGTCACTTTCTCATCGGCGTGTTGTTGGTGACCTCTCACTCTTTTTTTTTTTTTTGAAAGGGGTTTGGCATCGAACTCCAAGTCATTTGCCACAGATAAGGACCTCTCACTATTCTACCGATATTTCAACGGAATCTGCTCATCTGAGCTATCCTCTATCGTTCCGCCGCTCACTGCTCCTATCAGATGTACCCGTGCAACCGCTGTATCTCATCCTAAGACGGTCGTTCTTCATACATCAAGAACTGAGCGGTACAACCGCACATTTATTCCTAGGGTGTCTAAGGCTTGGAATGGACTGCCAGAAGATGTATTTATTGGGCCTGCAGGTATTGGCCCATTCAAATCTCGCGTTAACAAACTTCCCCTAACATGACCCTTTCACAGCAGCCGCGGTACTCTGGTATTTAGGCTCTGCCTGCGCGGTCTGCTCAGTTATAAAAAAAATGATCAAGGTGATATCATTATATTGAAGGTCTGGTTTCTTGACCATGTAGGGGACACACTCAAAGTTATTTTATGCCAGACAACAGCGAACACAGTAGCCCGTGGTGTCTCGTTCTACATACAACCACAAAAAATATGTTATTTCATCCACCGAGGTAGGTGTCAACTAATTCGATTGAAATTCAAATCCAATTATTCGTTTTCCATCCGTGCCGGTCGTTCGGTGGAATTATCAAGGATTTCAAGTAATAACACGAGAATTTTACTATTTAGATGCTTATAATGAGCACACATAGTACTAAAACGGATGATTAGTGTCAGATTAGCACGGAACTGTGGTTATGTATGCAATTTTGCAAACTCTCGCTGCGACAGCAATTCCAATACTTCATCCTTTATTAATTTGTTAGATAATCTATGGAGACATAAAGCCTTACATGATGCTCACTCAATTTATTAGTGATGTACGTCGTACACGCATGAAAGACAATGAAGTGATTAAATTGTCGATGGCCTCCTTATAACTAATCACATAAATATCACTTGACATGCAACTGGTCATTAGGCTTGAGATCACAAGTGTTTTAGATTTTGAGATTATACACTTCTGGATATCTTTCCATTACAAAAATCCATTTCTATTATATGCCAGTCTCCATTTTTAAAAGCTTTCATTTAACTTGCAATATGTATGTATGTGCGGGTGGAATCCTTCTACTGAACTTTGATGCAGATACCAATTGAGCTGAAATTTTGTACACACGTTTAGTTTGGATGACAATACACCATAAGCTGTGTGACGTCGTTCTAAATCCAATAGCGGAATAGTTATTTAATGCATTTCTACAATATGGGTATCCATATTGATATGAGAACGCCCAGTAGATGGTAAGGGGAATGACAATCAATGAGAGGGAGGTCGTCATTGACAATCGATCCACAGTCATTTTACTTCCCACACCGATATGTGAGGGGAGTATTGTGGTCGCGAAAATTTTCGATTTTGAGATAATACACCTTTTGGGCGTTTCATGATGTCTACATAACGAAGATCCACTTCACTCAATTCCGTCGGTCTGTCTGTCGGTCTGTCTGTTTGTCTGTCTGTCTGTCGGTCTCTCGGTCTGTCTGTACGCGTTTTTCTGTCCTCGTAATCTCAGTAACCGCTGCATGGATTGTGATGAAATTTGGGCAGCGATATGCTGGGCGGGTCGTAATAGGTAATGTTCTTATAATTTTGAAAATCGGTGCAGGGGCGGCGGAGTAATTAGCAAAAAACAAAAAAAAAAAAAAAATATTCCTCAAACTTCGTTTTTAGGCGTTTTAGAGGTTCCTGACCATTTTTTACTTTTTTTTGGGTGGGGGTGAAATTGGGGTGGTTGGGGGGTGGGGGGTTGTAAAATTGAAAAATTTGTTGCTGTCCACTGACCCATGAAGGGAGACCTAGCAACATAAATAACTTTTTTAAGTCCATCCGAACATTGCCTTGCCTATTACAGAAACCAAAGGATTTTTTCTGGCGTAAACATACGAGAGTATTGCTTTAGATCCTTCTATATTGTGTTACAAGGAAACTGTTGAATTGATGTTAATGAAATTTTGACACAGTATTACTACCGTGGCGAGGATGGAAAACGCGTATGGTTTTTATAAATCGTGCCAGTGACGGCGCAGAAATAATAAAAAAAAGTAAAAATATAAAAACAGCTCAAACTTCGTTTTTAAACGTTTTAGAGGTTCCTGATCATGTTCTGCGTTTTCTTTGGGTGAGGTGAAATTGAGGTGGTTAGGGGGTGGGGGGTTGAAAAACTGAGAAATTCCTTGTATTCATAATAGGCTGTCCACTAACCTGTGAAGGAAGACCTAGCGACATCATCAACTTTTTAGGTCCATCCGAACATTGCCTAGCGTATTACGGAAACTAAGGGACTTAGAATTTTCTGTATACATACATACGAGTATTTATTGCTTTAGATCTTTTTGTATTTTGTAACGTGGACACTATTAAATTGATTCTAATTAAATTTTGACACAGTATTATTACCGTGGTGAGGATGGAAAACGCGTATATTAAATATCGTGTCAGTGGCAGCGTATATAGCAATAATAAAAAAACTAAAAGTATGAAAACAGCTCAAACTTCGTTTTTAGATGTTTTAAGCTGTCCATTGACCTCTGAAGGAAAAACTTAGCGGCATAAGACAATTTTAGAGGAGGGAAGGCTGCCGATGATTTGGTTGCAAGGGGATCTTAGACTAAAGCTTCATGCTATGGGAAAATAATAAACTGATATTACAGTAATGTGTGGGAAGTACTGAGTCAATCAACTTGACTCCATTTTTTTAGTTAAACGATAGATTTTTTTGTAAACTTCTGGGCAAATATAGTATTCAAACTCGGTGAGTTGCTTTATCACTGCGTGAACCTTACGACCTGAGAGAAGAGAGTCTTTGCATTTGGCGCCCAACTAGAGGCTTGCGGTGTGAGCAAAAATCTGGCAGCAGCGATAGGGGATTCTGGATCGAATTGTAGGAGTCCCTCTATACAACGTACGCAGTGGTCATCACCAGGTTGTACGGCGACGGTGACGACATCGACCTGAGGTTTGGGGGGTAGCTAACGAACCGCTGGTGCAGCGAGCAGCCATGGAGGGTGGACCGGATAGCCGGTGTGTCGCAGGGCAGAGGGTACATGAATGACTGTACCGAGTACTGATAAAGAAGCGGTAGAGAGGTAAGGATTTTCCAATAATATGTTGTAAAGGGACATTTGTGGTACTGGACTGACTTTGGGAAAGTAATAGGGATAAACGCATGTTGTTAGTAGACTCTTATTACCAACACAGCAATTTCTTCTTTAGGATTATTTAAACGAATGAACTTAACTGAACGTTTCATCTAGGGTTATAGGCTTCTTCATCAGCATGACAATTTTTTTTGAATCGACCCCCATAATGTCCATTTTTTCCTTAACTAACACTTCTATGTCATGTTTTCTCCCAACTAGAACAATATATAAAGCTTTGATTAATGTACACATAGAAATTAGTAAGACTTGAGCGTTACCTTGGGCAAGCATTTAAAGGTCAAAAATAACCATCCTATCTAAGTCACTGCAGGAATAAATATATATGCGTAGTGATGACAGCTGATTCTGATAGTTATTTCTTTTTTTCATCTTAAAACCGTAATGTAAAATGTTGATGCTGTTACTGTATAGGCACAATGTGATTATAAGTACAGCCTGACAAGTCTAGCAAGAGACTTGGGAACTTCGCCGCTGTCTCACATGCACACGTTGTTTCATATCCTCTCGTCTCTTGCTATCCTTGTTTATTTCATATTTCCCACGGCTCTTGTTACACTTGTCAGGCTGTAGATCCAGATTTATAAGAAAATGTTTCAGAGTTATGAAGTGGACAACAAGTGTAGTTCATCCGAAGTTACTTGGAACAGGAACATGGTACCACTTGAAAAGCTAAAAACACGTTTGGATTATTTTTTGGGTTTTCTCATTGCTATTCTCCTGCCACTATATCAATCCTCAAAAATAGTAAGCCTTTCCCTTCTACACGAACCTCACAAGACCCTCACCAAAATCGCTTTCCAATATATGAAGGGGGCAAGGAATACCTCGCCCTACGAGATTGCTATCAATTCTTTTCGGCCTTGCTATACAGTAATAATTTACTTAACATTTGGTCAGAGCTCTTCAAGTTAGTTAAGGGGTCCAGGACAGAAATAGTGGCATGATTTTTCGTGACGGAGTATATGTATATAAAATCTATACTATAAATGCTCCATACACGAAATTCCCCTTCTGTCGTGAGAAGACAAACGTTAACCAAAAAAATCATAACCAATTTGGTTGCAAAGCGAATCACTTAACTGCACGCAGCTCCAACAGAGATGTTCCCATTCCACTTAAAGTGATCCAAACCATGTATTTTGACGCTTCTACAGCTTATAAAAAAAATTACTAGCGAGAACATTTCATTGCACATAATCAACTGAAGCAAGAATGTTAACTAGTCTCTGATTACTGTTATTGAAGACATGCGATTCTTTTTTCCCAAATTATCCATCATCTCTACCATCTCACTAACTGAACACTGTGTTACCGGCAATCTTTCAATAGATGCTGTTAAAAAAGTGTTCTGATAAAAATGAATTGAAGTATATACAGGGTGTCCCACGACGATTAAGACAAGCAATATATCGGAACTGGGCGGTAGTAGCGAATTATAATTTTGGGGCAGTAAATTAGAGCAAATATAGCATCTTTTCTTATTATTGTGTCACCCAATGAGGTATTTGTTTTTGGTCACGTGACGTCCGATTCGAAATTTTTAATGGAACACCCTGTATATTTTTGACTTTTTGTGTTTCTCCCGATAAAACAATTCCAACAAACTGCACACTTGGGGTATAAAATGATTAATTCAAGAGCTACACGACTGTACCACTATCATTATGAAACACTACCAAAGTAGTTTAATTGTAGGGGTACATGTTATAATCAATAGTATAGTGGTATCATTCCTTAAGTAGCCTGTAGCTCTTGAATTAATCACTTTAAACCCCAAGTGTGCTAGTTTGTTGGAATTGTTTTATCGGGAGGAACATAAAAAGTTACAAATATACAGGGTGTCCCATTAAAAATTTTGAATCGGGCGTCACGTCACGTGATCAAAAACAAGTACCTCATTGGGTAACACAATGATAAGAGAAGATGCTATATTTGCTCTAATTTACACCTCCAAAATTATAATTCTGTATTACTTCTCATTCCCGATATATTGCTTGTGTTAATCGTAATCTGTAATCGTAATTTGTAACAAGTTCAGATCATAATATAGGTTTTATTGTTATTCTTATTGGCATCTATTGTAATACTCGCAAAGTTAGTTTTCTGAAAAGTGATATCATTTGGTCGCAAGAGTCCGAGGCATTGAGCCTGAATCACCCTATAGGTACAACGTGATTGTAAGTAACTCTGGATTTATAAAACAAATCTTTCAGAGTTATGAAGTGGACATATGAAGGGGGCAAGGGATACTTGCTTTTTTTTTCGCTTATTACTACAGCGCTACGAGATAGATTTCAAAATGCTATCAATCCTTTTCGACATTGCTGTACAGTGCTAATCTACTTAAGATTAGGTTTGAGCCGTTCATGTTAGTCAAGGGGTCAAGGACAGAAATGGGGACATGATTCTTCATGATGGTGTAAATGTACATACAAAATTTATAAAAGCTCCATACATGAAATTCCCCCCCTATCGTGAGAGAAAAACCTTAACAAAAAAAAAATCATAACCAATTTGGTTGCAAAGCGAATCACTTAACTGCACGCAGCTCCAACAGAGATGTTTCCATTCCACTTGAAATGATACAAACCATGTATTTTGACGCTTTTACAGCTTATGAAAAAAATTACTAGCGAGAACCTTTCATTGCACATAATCAACTGAAGCAAGAATGCTAACTAGTCTCTGATTACTGTTATTGAAGACATGCGATTATTTTTTCCCAAATTATCCATCATCTCTACCATCCCACTAACTGAACACTGTGTTACCGGCAATTTTTCAATAGATGCTGATAAAAAAGTGTTCTGACAAAAATGAACTGAAGTATATATCTGTAACAAGCCCAGATTATAATATAGGTTTTATTTTTATTCTAATTGTCATCTATTGTAATACTAGCTTCAGTAGTTTGGAAGTCTCAGTTTATGCGACCATAGCTAGTCATAAACGTAATATATGAGATTTAGCGATTTTGGTTCCCAACATAGTAGTGATTTTTGACGATTTTTGAGAGGTTTTTTTCTTAAAAATCATCCGAAAAAAATGTTTCGGTTGATACTAAAGCTTTGAGTAACGCTATTTGAAGTACCCACTCAGGTAGTCTGGATCCCTACATTAGTTTGTGCAATTTCCGTACTGGTCCTGGTACTAAGTTAGAATCTATTGGCTATAGCCTTAGCTTCCCAAATTGTTGTCTCTTGTAGATTGCTTTGTCTCGAGAAAAATATTCCTCAATCAGGATCGAACTTTCATTGTGTAGAATATTTTTATCTCCTTTTAAATTTCAACTTTTTGTGATTGCACTTATGGCAATGTTATGATATAATGCAACACTTTTATGCAGATGCTTACAGTGGTTAGTTCAGAGATTATTTTATCCTAATTTGTATGCAAGATTTGAAAAAATGATCGTACAACGTACTGGGCTTATTAGACTATACGTAGGAAAAGGGTCACTCATTATAGTACAAATTTTGTCATTTACAAATCGAGTAGGTATCAGCATAGGGATAAGTGGGACATCAAAACGCGACGTGGATGTACAGGGTGTCCCATTTTGGGCACTTTTACGGGGTATCTCGGTTATTTTAGAAGATAAAGAGCTGCGGTTTTCGCGACAGTATGCTACTTTTTTGTGAAACTAAAGATGCCATCAACAAAATTATCATGGCCCTCTTGGGTTTTAAGATACAGGGTGAAATCGAAAATTATCGATTTTGGGACCACCCTCGTATCTTGGTTGTCTTTCATTTTATTGATAATTTTGAAAAGGGTCTTATAGATTTTTTTCTGTAGAATCCAGTGGTGTAGTTTGATTTTTTCTTAGTCTAACCATTTTTTAGTTATGAAGCAAACATATATTTTTTTAAATGGAACACCCTGTATATTATTTTTAAAATAAATCGGAAATAATTCAAGCTTTTCAAAAATATATATTAGTATTAAGTTATTTCAAAAACTACGCTCAAAATTTCATTTTTCCAATCTTTACTTTATTTGTAGCAGTAGGCCATGGTTATCCAACTATAAATAATAAGCATCTAAGCAGTTATTACTTTACAAGAGACTTCTTACTCAAATTCGAAAAAAAATCAAAATACATTTTTTTTAAATAATAATGTCTCATTAAAATGATGCATATTGTGTTATTATAATATTGAGTAGATAATGGGCAATGACTCTTCCATTAAAAATAAAAAAGCAAATCAGTAAAAACCTACGAGACTGTTAGCTCTTAATTATATGTTTATTAAATATAGCTTTGTTTTTTCTGTATTTTCATTTTAATTATTGTCGATTTTCTTTCATAATGGCAGCTTAGATACCTAGAGAGGCAGCAACCGATTTCCGATATATTTGCTCATCTAAAAATAAAAATAGTTAGGTACGGATCCTTTATTCAACCACTTCCTAAAACTTATTTCAAGGAGAATAGAGAGCAAAGCTGTTAGGTTACATAAAAGAATTCATCATCTTGTAAGCACAAAGAAGAAGCTGCAGGGGTACAAAAATCAACTGCAGAAATAATTCTAAAAAAATACAATTACCATCCATACAAGTTTAAAATACTTCTACTAAAAGATTTGCACAGGATCGAAGTATGGGAATTTTTAATCGCCATAATACGAAGGAGACCAACAATTCTTTTAAATGCCATTAAAAGAATAAGAAATTGTGCCCGACTTTCATTCGAGAAAATAGTCTACAACTTGAACCAACATATCTAAAAGCTCCTCGATGTTTTTAGTTTTTATTTTGATTCAAATTCAAATTTAATAGTGTGTTGATATTTTTCAGATATAATGTTAGGTTTTAAGTAACGTAATACAGTAAGTAATATTTACTGAACATTATCACAAATAGTAGTTAGTAGCGTATGAAATACAATTAAATAATTGAGTTTAAAAGTATTGAGTGTCTTGTATCTTAATAATTGTTTACTTGGATATTGTTTTTAATAGATTAGTCGTGGCCTACTGCTACAAATGAAGTAAAAAATGAAATTTTGAGCTTAGTTTTCAGAAAAAAGTCATACTAATATATATTTTTGAGAAGCCTGAGCTATTTCCGATTGACTTCAAAAATAATATATAGGGTGTTCCATTTAAAAAAATACATGTTTGCTTCATAACTGAAAAATGGTTAGAGTGAGAAAAAATAAAACTACACCGCTGGATTCTATAGAAAAAATTCTATAGAACCCTTTTTTAAATTATCAATAAAATAAATGACAACCGAGATACGAGGGTGGTCCCAAAAATCGATAATTCTCGATTTTACCCTGTATCTCAAAAACCAAGAGGGCCATGATAATTTTGTTGACGGCATCCTTAGTTCCACAAAAAAGTAGCACACTAGCCCAAAATGGCACACCCTGTACAAAGTAAGGGTGAGGGGTTAAACATCCAATTTTATTCACATTAAGTTTACTACCAACAAGATCGAAGAAAATGTACGACAAGGCCTATGGGCGGAAAAGAAGCCCGCGGGTGCTAAAGTAAGTACAGGGTTGGGATAAAGTACGGAACCTAGCAAATAGCTTCGGAATGGAAAGAATGATATTGGTGAAAATTTGCAGGCAAGTGTAGTGACGTATAGTGCATCCGAAGACATTATGTTAGCTACTAATGTACCTCCGGTTTAACCGGAAGTACTGTCACTTTTTTAAATTTAAATGGGACACCCTGTATATTTTTGCAGATTTTAATGAATCTTTTTTCTCCAGATACGTCCATAGTGAGTTTAGTATTAGTTTCTGTAAAAACGGGAAAGATAAAGCTTCTTCATCATTTCGGATGTTTAAAATGTCTTGATGATCGGTTTTGGCGATCGCGCGAGAACTTACAAAGAAGTGTGTCAGTTTTTCAATGATTTGTATGCCGATAGAGGTCCTATAACACGTTCGACGGTAACTAAAACACTAAAACGTTTTAATTCAACTGGGAATATTAGAAATTTACCTAAAACGGGAAGACCGCAGACCGCCACGGACGAATTTGAGAGACAAATAAAAAAGCTTTATCTTTCTATCTCTCCCATTTTTACAGAAACAAATACTGAACCCACTGTGGACGTATTCGGAAAAAAAGATGTATTCAAATCTGCAAAAACTACAGGGTGTCCCATTTAAATTAAAAGAGTTGACGGTACTTCCGGTTAGGCCGGAAGTACATTCATAGCTAACATAATGTCTTCATGTGCATTATGCGTCACTACATTTACCTGCAAATTTTCAGCAATATCACCCTTTCCGTTTCAAAGACATTTGCTTGGTACCATACTTTATCCCAACCCTGTATATCAATAATGAGTACTTCACCGTCATATAGTGCATAAAACAACATTCTTGCTGCTTAGAAGTAGGCTCCAGAATATGTCACACACAAGTTTTGCACTGTTAACAAAGTCACTGGTGCTCCAAGAAAATAAATGAAACTGCATTCAATTTTCTATGCACGTCTGGCAGACCTCCGGGATGGAATTAAATCATCCAAATAGGTTCGCACCAAATGTCCGACAAAAAGCGCTCGCATGCTAAACGAGCAAAGCCGTATTATAAGTCTGCCTCCCAGACTTCTTGTCGCACAGGCTTCACTTTATAGGGTGCTACCGTACATGGAAGAAATGGATTACGCTTTGTAGCGGCTTTATCACAGACCGACTTGATTGGGTTTGTTCTGATGTACTTTTTGTTATATTGCAACTTTGTAATGATAGGTTAAGGTAGTGTTTACGCTGATTAGTTCGAAGAGCAGTTTTCCTTCCTCTATACACAGTGAATTCGGAATTGCAGTGTATATCTTACGGTTTAAGTGGATAGTTAATAGATAGTTGGATAGTTTGTGTACTATCCAGCGAGTTTGTAAACTAGCCAATAAATGCCATTAAAATACAAACCACAAAAAGATTACACAAATTGCCCGGGGTTTTTGGCTAGTTTACAAACTGTCTGTAGTATTTGGATAAAGTATGAAATAAATATTTCTAGTAGTATAACTAGTGTGTATAACTACCAAGTCATTGGTAAACCCTATTTTTTGCTATAGGATTAACAAAGGAAATGGCGTAGTGTGCATGCTAACCAACGAGTTAATTATAGCACATTACTAGGAATATTTAGTTCAGACTTTATCTAAATACTGTGGTCGGTCTGTAAACTAGCCAAAACCCCCGGTTAATTTGTGGAATTATTATGTGGTTCATACTTTAGCTACAATTAGCAGCTAGTTTAAAAACTATATGGATATAATACACATTAACCAACATTCGTTGACACTTTAATTGAAGTATAACTTTCCACTAAAATAACCAGGCGTTTGGGTAGTTTGTATATTATCCAGCTAGTTTATAAACCAGCCACCACTTTGCTATTTGATGTCAATGATTGACCTGACAATCTCAAAAAGGTAAGAAAAATCCTGTCCCAAAAAACTATGTTTTCTATGTTGACGTCGTATTCGTTCTATGAAGTGTAGAGTGATCTGTATGATATCAACTTTAATATTAGCTACAAGAGATAACCTGAAGATCACATGACACATTTAAACGTCGAAACGTCATTAAAATTGTATATATTTTTTTTTTCAGAATATGTACTATGTACTATGTTTGACTGACCGTGTGGGGGCGGGTGAGAATATCTCCGATCTTATATCCTGCGTGTCGTAAGAGGCGACTAAAAAGAACCGAACTACTGTCGGTATAAGCAGTAACCTCTTCTCAACCAACAGCTTTGGGTCGACGAGTGGAGAAGAGTGAGGACACCTTCTTGTCCTTGGGGTGAGAAATTGCCCCTAAAGGCGGATGAACCAGTAGATACCATCTGGTCAACGGCATGAGGATGCAGAAAGCAAATGGGAAACTACTGCATTAAAGATCTTAAAGATATCCCAAGAGAAACTCGTACAATGAGTAAATGCATTTTACGAGTTCACAACATGTCTGTTAAGACATTGTGAGTATGATGATGACTATGTTTGACACTCAGGATTTTATTACTGAATATTTGATACATACGGTTAGGATAAAAAAAATTCTAAAGGATCTGGATTTTCTCTTAATATATGAGAATGTAGTGTCTGCTAACTTTTGAATTCTGCGCATTGCAGTATTGATAAGTTTAAAATGGTTAACTGGAGGCCGTTTCAGGATATATCAGCATATGTTTTTTTTTAACTATCGATCACTGCTGCTTTCAAATCGCACTTTGAACATACATTTACTTTGCCACTAAGTAACTGATTCTAAAAAAAATTGGATGTTCTCTCAAAATGTGAGTGTGTGAGTGAGTGAAAAATGTCTAGTTATAGAACGTGTATTTTACCATACCCAGACTTCTTGCCGTACAAGGAACAAGTGGACTACGCTTTGTGACGTCCATATATCACAGATACAATTTAATAAGTTTTCTCTGATATACTTTTTGTTATATCGCAACATTGTAATGATCGGTTTAGGTAGTATCTATGCTGATTAGTTTGAAGAACAGTTTTTCTTCCCAATTGCAGTGTTTGCGTTTTTCAAACTTGTAATGAGCAGCTGCGTGAGGATGCTTGAATATTGGTATATTGGCTTAAGTTGCTAGATGAAGTAGGCTTAAAATCATATCTAGTCTCTCTTTAAGTACTGTTACAGAAGGTGCATAACTATGACGAATCAAAGCATGATCACCCCGTCGTCGTCTACGCGTTGGCGTCTATCGTCTATACCAAAACCTGGACTCGTCGGAGAAGGCCGTCTGATGCCACTCACCATGCCATTGTAAGTGTTATTGGCACCAATCTAACCATTGGCGACGATGATTAGCAGTGAGTAGAAGCTCTAAATTTGGACGATCTCAAGCTCTTAAGCTCATTCCACGCAATCTATGATACACCGTGCGGATTTGAAGGAGGCTCCATACAGTTACATATACCAAGCATCGACAATAGCCCTAGTGGATTGCAGTCTGTCTCCAAGGACCAGTAGTCGTGGATGACGAACTCTAGATTTACCTGTAGATCTCCTACGTACTCCAGCTCGCTCGTTCCATTCGTCCTTCTGGCTACACCCTATGGTTGAACAACAATTGCTCTGAAAGAAGCACCACGCTCTCGTTGACATACAATCCGACCCCGATTAAGGCTACGGTCGGAGTTCATCCGTATTGAGCCGATTCTTCACACTGGCGTATACGGCCGACAATGGCGGAAGAAACAAATCCGTCAAATCTAATGAAGACGGTCAAAGTCTCGGTCAGAGTTTTGCCGTCCAAAACTAGCGTGCACGGACTTGTTTGGCGGACACTCGGTAGAAAACAAATCATTTTGTTCTTTTTTTGCCGTGTATGCCAGTGTCAGGTCTTATGAATGGTATTTTTTAAGTTTACGAAACGTCTGTGCTTTTTATGTATGGTCTAGTTGAGGTTTTGAATTACGAAAAAAAGTACTTTTTTGCGATAAATGGAAAGATTATATATAAATTTTATAACAAAACTGTTTTTGTTTTCTTTTTTTTCGCAATAATTCAAAAGTTATATCAAAATAAAAATGGGTTTTTGAATCGAGTACTGAAAACACGCCGACGGCTCCCGAACCCGTATGACGTCACCATTCAGGTAAGGATGCTCCTTTGACCAATGACGTCCAACTCCGATACTAGATTCTAGATTCCCAGCCAATCAAAAAAATACGTACTGCTAAACAACTGGTAACTAGTGTATATTTGTTGCAACACAGTCGATGAATGAAGTTTGCAGCTCGAGACAAAGTCTACGATCGAAATAAACATATTTTTTAATGTTTGAAGTCAGATTACAGGTTCCAGTAAGTAAGTACCTAATAAAATATGTTTCGTTGAAAAGATCTCCTCAATCGAAGGATGGCCCAGTGGTTAGAGTCCGCTAGTGCATCTCAGGGTCTTTGGATCGAAACCCAGGCCTTCCAACATTTTTTTATTTTTTTTATCAAAAATATTATTGATGTGCTTTTTGCACTTGTTTCGCACATTTTTTCTACGATCAACATTAATATGTATTTGAAACAAATTTTGTTAGACATATTACTTGCACTGCACAATGCTTGTTAAATTTTTATGAAAATTTAATATAGTTAAGCTTCATTGCCCAAAGTTAAATAGATAATAATGCCAAGTGATAAACAGAACGTGATTACGAGTTTGAGTTACTTTTATTACATTAAAAAACTTAGAAATTAATGAGTTGAATGGATGAAGGGATTTACTTTTATTAACCAACTATTACATTAAAAAAAAATTAATGACGATTGATGTTGACGGACAAACCTCATTTCCACTGATTTTTTGAATTATTGTCCACCGCCTCCTGTACTTAGTTTTTGCACTGTGCAGTGCAAGTAATATGTCTAAAAAAATTTGATTCAAACATATATTAATGTTGGTCTTAGAAAAAATGTGCGTAACAAGTGCAAAAAGCACATCAATAATTTTTTTTGATAAAAAAAAATAAACAAATGTTGGAAGACCTAGGTTTCGATCCAAAGACCCTGAGATCCACTAGCGGACTCTCTAACCACTGGGTCATCCTTCGATTGAGGAGATCTTTTCAACGAAACATATTTGATTAGGTACCTACTTACTGGAATCTGTAATCTGACTTCAACTTCAAACATCTAAAAAGATATTTATTTCGATCGTAGACTTCGTCTCGAGCTGCAAACTTCATTCATCGACTGCGTTGCAACAAATATACACTAGTTACCAGTTTAGCAGTACGTATTTTCGCGATTGGGTGAGAATCTAGTATCGGAGTAGGACGTCATTCGTCAAAGGAGCATCCTTACCGCCATCGTGACGTCACACGGGTTCGGGAGCCGTCGGCATGTTTTCGGTACTCGATTCAAAAACCCATTTTTATTTTGATATAACTTTTGAATTATTGCGAAAAAAAGAAAACAAAAATAGTTTTGTTATAAAACTTATGTATGATCTTTCCATTTATGACAAAAAAAAATTTTAATCAAAACCTCAATTGTATTCAATATGTACCAGAAGGTATCAGTTTGGATTATGTATTCTGAAATATTTACTTTCTTGCTCCAACAGCTTTAGAAAATAACGTGTAACCATGTTCCTCTCTCTCTCTCTCTTGAAAAATGGTTTTGACCCATGCACTCTTTTTGCCACACACCAACGGCGTTTCAAACAACAGCAGAATAAATCGCCAAAAATGAGTGCAGTATAACCAAAAATTCGTCAGAGTGTCGACCGATCAGGTCGCCCGTTTACGCCAGTGTAAAAAATTGGCCGAAGACGGATGCACTCTGACCGTAGCCTAAGGGGGGGGGTTAACTGCTTAAACCGGATCTGTCGTCTTCTAGGGGGCATCTTTACATAACCAACTAGTGTCTCCTCTCGTCACATTTGCAATGCATACGATAGTTTTTGGATCGACAAGAGGCCATGTTTTGTTTTTACACGGATAAAGTTTTTTTGAGGTTTCATAGCGTCTGAATGGACAAAAGTACTATAAGTGTATTAGAGAGGGTACTGCCAAGCTGTGCATATATTTCTAACGAGATTAACCCCTTTCTTCTAGGTTTTTGGCTTTCACTTGCGCTACTGTATAAATATCAAGTCAACCAACAAATATACTCTTAATAATTATAAGCTTGTATAGAAAAAATCCCAGAATAATTATTTATTCATGTAATATTTTGACAAACCTCCTTTTTCCGTATAAACATAGAGCTTGTACAACTCAAATTGTATATTTTAGAGAGATAACATACCTATCATTGTTTCCAGTCTATAGACATATTTAATTTCATCGGATTTAGTGTCCGCAGTTCCTGTCTGTCTCACGGAAGTAGTCGCGACATTTTTGTGTTTTTATGAATGGAGCAGCTAGGTCAGAACCACAACGGAATTTCTTTATTTCATCATAACGACGAGTAGTGTAAATAACTGCTGCCAAATAACGCTGGTTCTTTTTCTAGTTTGACCGGAAATTGCAGTTGTATTTCTTGCACCAGTCCTTCCTTCATAGCAAACAGTCTGGTTAAACTTTTCCGAAGACTACACACAATTTAGTGACCAAGATTCGGGTCAATTTTTGAACAATATATTGTAGATTGAGTGGAAAGTAGAGCAAGCTTTGATTTCATTCAATTTTCAAGATGTTTTGCGCAGCGTAAAGCACTTTTATAAACTTTAACAAGTTTCTTCTAAGCCAAGAAACACCACTAAACCCCAAAGTCCGAGTGGTAAAGTGCTATATACAGGGATACTCAACCGACAGCGCTTGCTAGGTGATAGTCCTTACATTTTTATGAACAGGTAGGACCATGAAGTCTTGAAATGCTTAATTTTGATAATACAGGATGCCAAAGTTTTACTTTTGTTTTCGTTTTTTCTCAATTATTCCGCAATAATGTGGCACAACGATCTGAAATTACGTATCGGGGATTTTTAGAGAGTGCCACCTATACGGCACACTGAACTATTTTAAATTAACAAAACTTTTTTCCGGTTTTTTGGATCAATATGAATGTTGCAAAAGTCGTGTCTTCAATATGTTTCACGTAAAAAGGTATGCTTTGTTTAAGTCACTACAGGTAACCATTTTCGAGGGTTGTCGAAATTTCCAAGGCACCCCAATTAGTTGTAAAAGTTTATCGGAGGAATTATCGGTATTTTTGAACGAATTAATGTTAGACCAAAAAAACATGTTTCAAACATATCCGATTTCAAAATAGGTGGTGCTGAAGTTTAGGAATACTTCGTTAAGGGGCCTATGTACACATAGTTATACATATGCAGGGTTAGTTTTTAGTACCGGCTCGATCGATAACTCCACTACTGTAGAAGATAGCGAAAAAAGTTGTATATAAAAGCTGTAGCCACGGATATGCTCCTTGCTCAGAAAATATTTAGATTTGTACAGGGTGATCCATAACTACGTGGTGATGCAAACATGCATTTTTTTAAATGAGTCACCCTATATGTTATTTCATATTCAAATTCTACTAATAATTTCCGTTCTTCCAACATAGGGTATTGTTACATTATACAGGGTATTTCAAAAGTTATGACCATTTTTATATCCAAATCGCGGTCAAATGAACGTACTGGATATCAAAAAGTAATGAATGAAACATTATTTTTTTACATGAAAAGAGTAAAAATATTCTCTGATTTTAAAATCTACTATAAAAAAGCCTGTGACGTATTTTCGTACACAAGGTGATGTAGAATGCACAACCCAGATTTTCTCTTTTTTTTTAAATGTAACCCTCAATATTTCATTATACCAAAGAATTGCTTTGAATATGATCTTTCATCTATGTGTAGCACTTGTTTTACCCACTTCTATCAGTTTCCGAGATATTTCGATTTTTCGGTAAATTTAAAATATAGCTTCTATTTGTGTGCTTCAAATTATTTGTTTTGAGAAAGTACTATCAAATTCGTTTCTTATTTAACGAACAACTAAAATATAAGGTCATGATACTATTTCTACTATGAAGTCAAAACCCTAAACCATCGAGATAATAAAGTCGGCTGAGGAAACAATTTTGTAGGCGTGATGCATAACTATCAAGCAGATTTATCAGGTAGGCTTTGAAAAATTGACAGTTTTGATATCCTGCTCAATAATTCCGTACTGTGTGAAAAACCAGCCTTAAAAATTAATTTTTCCATTGAGGGCATTCAGGAAAATCTTTGAGAAATTGTCTACTTGCCTCTAGAACATACCAACTATGAACAGCAATATCCAGAACGGAGGCACTCTAAAACTAATGCGTTTGGAAGATTAAGAGTCGTTTTATTTGGACTATGTCGTTTAATATTTCATAGCCTACTTGATAGACCTGCTTGATAATTATGCATGACGTCTATAAATTGTTTCCTCAGCACACTTGACCTATATTATCTCGGTAATTCAGTGTTTTGACTTGATCAAGTACTATTATGGATTTTATATTTTAGTTGTTTGTTAAGCAAAAATAAAATTTGATAAAATTTTCACAAAATAAATAATTTTAGTAAACAAATAGAAGGCATATTTAAAATTTGTAGACAAATCAATATATCTCAGAAACTAATGAAAGCAGCCATACCAAGTGCTATACAAAGATATTAAAAGCAATTCTTTGGTATAATAAAATATTACATTAAAAAAAGAGAGAAAATCTACATTTCGCATTCTACATCACCTTGTATTCGATTATGCGTCGCGGGTTTTTTTATAGGCGATTTTAAAACCAGATGATATTCTTAGTCTTTTCATGTAATAACAATTTTTGATTCATTACTTTTTGATATGCGGTACGTTCATTTGACCGCGATTTGGATATAAAAATGGTCATAACTTTTGAAATACCCTGTATAATGTAACAATATTCTGTATTGGAAGAACGGAAATCATTAATAGAATTTGAATATGAAATAATATATAGAGTGTCTCATTTAAAAAAATGCATGTTTGCATCACCACGTAGTTATGGGTTACCCTGTATAAATCTAAATATTTTCTGAGCAAGGAACATATACATGGCTACAACTTTCATATACATTTTTTTCCGCTGTCTTCTACAGTAGTGGAGTTATCGACCGAGCCGGTACTAAAAACTCACCCTGTATGTATTTGCCACGTAAAACATGGATTCCTGTTTCAAACAGAACTCACTTGTTTTTCAAACTACATACACAGCATGTACAGAGTGAGGATGACCTACAGCGGCTATTACCTCGATTTAACTGTATTGCCAAATCAATATGACAATATCGCCCCAGAAAACTAAATGTATGACAACTGACAACATCAAAAACGCCATTAAGATGCAAACTGGAAGTTGACGGCAAAGTTATCCAACAAGAAATGAAATTTAGGTACCTAGGCTTAGAAATCTCAGGTTATGGCGATGTTGACGGGGAGGTAAGAGAACAAACTACGAGGTCAACAAGAATAGCAGGATGTTTAAATGACACAGTATGGTGCAATACAAATATAAGAATGGAAACCAAATCAAGAATTTACAAGACAATAGTAAGACCGACTATGACATACACCGCTGCAACTCGACCCCACACAGCGAAAACTAAACAACTGTTAGATGCTACCGAAATGAGAGTACTTCGTAGAATGACTGGGAAAACGCTTTTTGATCGAGAGCGAAGTGAAGACATAAGAAGAAAGTGCAAGGTAGAAAACATCAATGAATGGGTACAAGGTAGAAAAAAGGAATGGGACGAGCACATAAGTAGAATGGACGAAAGAAGACTAGTTAGAATTGCACGCGACAAGTCTCCATTAGCTCTCAGAAGTCCAGGACGTCCCCGAAAACGCTGGAGCGATAACCTAGCAGCGTGGGCAGAGATACGAAGAAATGAAACAGGCGATTCGCCTAAACTAAAGAAGGAAGGAGAAGAAGAAGAGAGCAATTTTTTCAAAAAAGTTTTTTGTGTGCAAGAAAACACGGAATGCAAAATCGTACATTCTTTAAATGTCTGTAGTTTAACAACCAAACATAATATCAAAACAAAGTCACCACACTGACAAAACGCAAGCTTCGTTTTTCGGTCTGCTTTTTGAATCATTGCTGTAAGTTTGAAGGTAACGTCAGGAGCTTAGAAATGCGAAATTCATTTTTATGGTGACCCTTGGACCTTTTAACCTTAACTTTGGATTTTTGGACTTATCTCCCCCCATCTTAGACACACACACTGGAGAAAGGGAACAGGCGGCCACGCCTCCTCGCTAACACGGGATTACGTATTTTCTTGGATTCTCAGTTCCGCGCGCTATACCCTAGACCCTTAATGATATGTAAAAGTATAAGCATAATATTCGTTTGTGCGAAAATTCCGATAATTCAGTCGCATTGGAAATTTCAATGAAGGATATCTCGATAACGATTACCTCTAGGGACTTGAACAGACTATACTTTTTTACGTAAAATATTTCGAGGTAACGATTTTTTTGCTACTCACATTGACGCAAAACACTACAAAGAGTTTTGATATTTTAAGTGAGTTTAATATGACGAGGTGGCGCCTTCTATTCATGATAGCAGAACCGTGATTGAACTGGGATTTCTCGCCTCAACAAACCCACTTATTTTAGATCGCTGTGCCATTTTATTGCAGAATAAATTGAGAAAAGGCGAAAATAAAAAAAAAATTAACGCCCTAATCTTTGAAAACTCAGTCTTTCAAGGCTTGTCCCTATCTCAATGTTCATCGAAATGTGAGGTCTATCACCCGTCAAGCGTTGTCGGTCAAATATCCAAAGCCCTGTAGGATAGTCTACCATAGTCATTTATTTTTTTGTGAGTAGTAGTAGGAATACACTTTATTGAAATCGCAGGGATTTGGCTTACTAGTCTTCCACTCAACCGTATTACAGATTCTAATACCCAACAACTCAAGAGCTTTCAGCTCCCACTGACTCACTGAAGTCACTGAAGAGAGCTTATGCAGAGCCTCTGTCTGTCCGTCCGTCCGTCCGTCTATCCGTGTCAAAAGATAGCCGAAACTACAGATGCTGGAGAAAAACTAAATCAGCGTGAAAAAACTGGTCCGGGAAAAATCTGGTTTTGTCATTATCGCTATTTTTTTCTTAGTACAATTTGAAATCATGAATAATATTACAAAGTGGTATTACGTGTCCCTGTATTAATGTTGTAGTTTTGAGAAAGTGAAATGCAAAGGCTCCGTTGTCTAATGGTGAAGTATCTGCTTTGTAATCCAAAGATCGATCCCCACGATAGACAACTTTTTTTTCTTATTATATTGGTGATATTTTAAACTCTATAATATTTAGAATCATTTTTGTTGTTACCTAAGATACAGAGCCTCCATCTGTCAACTTTCAACAAATTCCACAGTGACGGCGCCGTTTGAATTTACTCAAGTAAATTCTTTCCTACTTTTTTTTATTTCAAATATACAGGGCGAGTTTTTAGTACCGGCCCGGTCGATAACTCCACTACTGTAGAAGATAGCGAAAACAGTAGTATACAAAGGTTGTAGCCACGGATATGCTCCTTGCTCAGAAAATATTTTGAAACTACGCGGTGATGCAAACATGCATTTTTTTAAATGAGACACCCTATATGAGATGCCCCATATATTATTCCATATTCAAATTTACTAATGATTTCCGTTCTTCTAATATAGGATATTGTTACATCATACAGGGCACTTCAAAAGTTATGACCATTTTTATATCCAAATCGCGGTCAAATGAACGTACTGTATATCGAAAAGTAATGAATCAAACTTATTTTCTTAAAGATTAAAAAAATTCTCTAGTTTTAAGATTGGCAAAAAAAGTGCCCTTGACGCATATTCGTATATAGGGTGATGTAGAATGCAAAATCTAAATTTTCTCTCTTTTTTTAAATGTAACCCCCATTTTATTATAACAAAAAATTACTTTTAATATGCTATTTCATCTTTGTATAGCACTTGTTATGGCTGCATTCATCAGTTTCTGAGATATTTCGATTTTTCTACAAATTTTAAATATACGTTCTATTTGTTTACCAAAATTTATTTATTTTGAGAAAATACTAACAAATTTTATTTTTGCTAAACAAACAACTCAAATATAAGGCCATAATGGTACTTGATCAAGTCAAAACACTAAATTAACGAGATAATATAGGTCAAGTGTGCTGAGGAAACAGTTTTATAGACGTCATGCATAATTATCAAGCAGATGTATCAGGTAGGCTATGAAATATTAAACGACACGGTCCAAATAAAACGATTCTTCAGTCTTTCAAACGCATTAGTTTTAGGGTGTCTCCGTTCTGGACGTTGCTGTTCATAGTTGATATATTCTAGAGGCAAGTAGACAATTCCTCAAAGATTCTCAAAATACCCTCAATGGAAAAATTAATTTTTAAGGCTCGTTTTTCACACAGTACGGAAATATTGAGTCGGTTATGAGAACTGTCAATTTTCAAAGCCTACCCGGTAAATCTGTTTGATAATTGTGCATCACGCCTACAAAATTGTTTCCTCAGCCTACTTGACTTTATGATCTCGATGATTTAGGGTTTTGACTTCATGAAATAGTATCATGACTTTGTAACTTAGTTCTTTATTAAATAAAAAACAAATTAGGTAGCACTTTCTCAAGATAAATAAATTTCAGTACACAAATATAAGCTATATTTTAAATTAATAGAAAAATCGAAATATCTCGGAAACTAATAGACGTAGGTACAACAAGTGATATACAAAGATGAAAGAGCGTATTAAAAGCAATTCTTTGGGATAATAAAATATTGGGGGTTACATTTAAAAAATAGAGAAAACCTGGATTTTGCATTCTACATCACCCTATATACGAATATGCATCACGGGCTTTTTTATAGCCGACTTTAGAACTAGAGGATATTTTTAATCTTTTGATGTAAATAAATAAATTTTTTATTCATTACTTTTTGATATACAGTACCTTCATTTGAACGCGATTTAGATATAAAAATGGTTATAACTTTTGAAATACCCTGTATAATGTAATAATACCCTATATTGCACGAACGGAAATCATTAGTAGAATTTGAACATAAATCATATATAGGGTGTCTCATTTAAAAAAGCGCATGTTTGCATCACCACGTAGTTACGGTTTGCCCTGTATAAATCTAAATATATTCTGAGCAAGGAGCATATCCGTGGCTACAACTTTTATATACAACTTTTTTCACTATCTTCTACAGTAGTGGAGTTATCGACCGAGCCGCTACTAAAACACTCACCCTTTGATTTTGATCTCACCTGGTCCATTTCAAAAAGCAGAACATCAATAATCTCCTTATACCACTGCACTCATCTGTAATGAACCGTTTCATTAACACTACATTTCCACTAAACCCCGCAAAGTAACTTTTGCACCTCGCTCGAGCCGACCAACATCGCGAAACTGTACTCCAAAATAATTGTGCAAACACATTTCGCATGTTTGAAGTGCAATAAACTGTTATTTGGTAAAGCGTTTGCTCTTTACAATCATGCATACAATGTTAGTACGCTGACAATAAATTTTAGCAAAGTAATCATATAGCGAGCCTACGTCAGTTGCGTGAAAAAAAAACACACACACAAGTAGTAAATCACTGGCATCATTGGCATTGGAATAGTATTTATAATTTATATGTAATCCATGGATTTGAAAGTATTGGATGATTATAGGGCAGGTTTGGGTTTGAAAAAAATAGCATCACGGAGTTTGCTAAGATTGTCAAGTTAGGTAGAGATACCTCGATATGAAGCAGTTCTGTTAAGATAAAACCTGGAGTTTTTGATAACTTTAGGGTGCTAATGATTACACATCCGGCCACATTTTTTAATATAAGTCTCGTTTTTCAAAATTAAAAAAACTGCACATCAACTGAATTGAGAGCAAAGGGTTCGTCTACATCGACTTAGAATGGGACATACTTCCATAACACACTCGCACCTATTACTTGGCCGCCATGCTCCAGTCTGCAATATGTGCCACGAACCTTTAACGATACCCCATATTCTACTAGAATGCCGCGAAATTGAACACCTCCGCAACTCTTTTAACCTTACAATAAATCTAAACGATTGTCTATCGGAGCATCAGAACATAAAAATGTTTATGCTTTTTCTCAAATTTACAAGTTACTACTGGAAAATTTAAACGGCGTGTTGTGCTTTTGTGTAGGCTACCTACATTACTCTTCTTTCCCTCAGATATTTATTTGCATAAGCACCTCTCTGTCCAATATTACTTACATTGTGGGATGTACAAATAACTTGGACCTACCCTGATGTGTGAAGTTAGCTGAACAAGCGGCCAATAACCCTGGCAGTTGACGCCGCTTTAAAACACAATAAAAAAATCTTTACATTTGCCCAAATAATCGAAAATCTTTATTTGGCTTTCAATTAAGATGAAACCTCGTGTTTTGGGCAGTTTTACGGTGCTCATCACAAATCTGATTGCAGTTTTCAGTTTCAGTCTCATGAGATGAAAATAAAAAATTTCAGTTCTCTCAGATTTTCAGGTTTGCCTAAAGATCGTTATTTGGCTCTCTATTAAGATTAAAACTCCTATTTTAGATAATCTGAGTACTGATTACAAAGGCGGTCGTAGTTCCGAGTTTCAGTCTCGTTTCATGAATATCAAAAATTTCAGATCTTTCAGGTTCTAAGGTTTGCCTAAAAAAATCGCGAAACCTTTGTTTGGCTTTCTATTAAGACAAAACCTCGTGTATCGAATAATTTGAGGATGCTGATGGCAAAACGCTGTCGTAGTTTTGAGTTTCAGTATCGTTCGGCGAAAACCAAAAATTTCAAATCTTTCGGCTTTACCTTTATGAGTTCACCTAATAAATCGAAAATCTTTCTTTGGTTTTCTGTTAAGATAAAATCTTGTGTTTCGGATAATTCGAGGGCGCTGAGTACAAGTCCTGTCGCAGTTTTGAGTTTCGGTCTCGTGTGACGAACGTGAAAAAAATTCATATCTTTCACATTTTTAGGCTTTTACCTAAAAATTGAAAGCCTTTATTTGACCTTGTATTAAGACGAAACCTTGCGTGTTAGATAATTTGAGGGCGCTGATTACAAGTCCTGTCGTAGGTTCCAGTTTCGGTTTGGTATAACGAAAATTAAAAATTTCAGATTTTTCACATCTTCAGGCTTGCCTAAAAATTGTAAGCCTTTATTTAGCCTTCTATTAAGACGAAACCTCAGGTGTTGGATAATTTGAGGGTGCTGATTGCAGGTCCGGTAGCAGTTTTACGTTTCGGTCTTACGGTCGTCTTAACTTTTGTCAGATGTAACAAAAGTTAAAACTTTCAGACCTTTCACATCTTCAAGTTTACCTAAAAAGTTGTAAGTTTGTATTTCATTCATATCTTTCACATTTTTAGGCTTTTACCTAAAAATTGAAAGCCTTTATTTAACCTTGTATTAAGACGAAACCTTGTGTGTTGTATAATTTGAGGTTACTTATTACAAGTCTGGTCGCATTTTTGAGCTTCACTCTCGTGTGACGTAAATAAGAAATTTCTGATTTTCCAGATCTTCAGGTTTATGTGCAAAATTGAAAGCTTTCATTTGGCCCTCTATTCACATGAATCCTCGTGTTTTGATAATTTGAGGGTGCTGATTAGAAATCCGGTCTAAGAGCTCATGTCGTATTTCAAAAAATTACACTGTATACTGAGGTATCTAATTTTGGAACAACTTCGAAAAAAAAAATAATTTTATCCATTCTTTGCGCTAGTTAATCTTTTTTTGAATAGTTTGCATATAAAGAACACACAAAAAAATTAGGTACTTGCTATTATAGAAAAAGTAATTTGACATACCCACTGGCAGGAAGTAAGGAAGAAATCGAGAGTCGCAGACCAAACAAAACTGTTAACAGTTAAGCTGAATAGAAGTGATAATGAATAGGAGAAATAAGTCAACAGTTTTATAGTACATCTGCACAAAAGCATCCGGAGAACAAAAAATATTTAGGCCTTTAAAAATAAAAAATAGTGATAATTGAATCTGTATACAATTGACGTACGCACTTATCACTCATCATCACAGTTCGCGTCTTTTATCTGTATGAATTCTGATTTAGTCTAGAATACCTTACTAGTGTTATTAGGTGCTTATCGTTTACAGTAAAAAGCTCGGTTTATTTGAAAATTCATCAGGAACTTGATATTGTTAACAATTTTTGTATTTTTCAGTTAGAATCCAAGTGGCGCATGCGATATAAGCCAGTGTTATTCTGAAGGAACGAGTCAAATAGGCGTAGTCAATAAAAACTAGTTTTTTGCTAAATTGGAAATATATACTCTTTTCGCCCATGTCAGAGATGCATCCTCAAGTCTGCAACAAAGATCTGAAATGTTGCGATATCTTTTTTTAACTCTTGTTTATTGAAATTCATAGTTGAGCAATCGTTTTCGACAACCAGATAATCAGACAAATCAGAAAATCACGACAATCTTGTGTTGTTTCCAAAACTATCAAAAGTTAAATCAGTAAGTAAGAAGCATAGTGCCGATTCAGTAGAAAGAAGGAGAAGTGAATTATAAATCTGTCTTCATTTCATGACATCTTACATACCTGCTCAAATTAAAGAGCTGAGTGAATCATCATTTGCAATAATATAGTTTTTAGGTTTATCCGGAAAAGATGGTGTCCTTTTTCGATCCTTTAAGATAGATCTTTTTTAGGCTTGTCAAGTAAGCAGATCCCCACACATAAGTTCCACATCCAAGAATAGATTTAACTAAACTGCTATATACAATCATAATATGTAATTTTTGATTTTTTTTCAAGCTATTATATATAGTAAATCAGTTAGTCTGAGGTGAATATGATATCTGTCCGTGTGAACACTAAAGTACTTTTATTCAATCTACTTGTTGCATTACTTCACTTGTTTTCCTAATTGTTACACGTGGAACGTTTTTGGAAGATTATGATGCCGCTCAAAAGCCGTAAAGGCGTATCTCATTTTTACCAATTTTTTCAGAAGATCGATTTAAAGGAAGGTGACTATACGTATTCTTAACGTAACGCCATACAGTTTTCATTTTCTGTTCGAGGACAATGGGTTTTTGCAGTTCGCCTTGACGTCACAATTTGAAGCACGGTCAAATTTATGTGCATTGACGTATCAATCCCATTTTCTCCGAATTTTGAGATACGCCTTTACCTATTGTCAACGGCGATGTGTGCGTTGAAGAAAATGCAATGATTTTGGTTTTGTTATTGAGCCAACTTCTGACATGTTCTATACCTTCCTTTGCCACTTCAAGAGCTAAATCTCAAGTACCTCCTAGGCAGTTCAAGGCGATATGATATTACAATTCCCATAGTTAAGAGGCTCATCATTAAAAGTTAAGAACGGGGCAGGATCAAGGACAGACCCTTGAGGCACACTACATTATCTTAATCTCTCTTCTTCGTCACCTTACTTATTGCTATTTCTTCCAGCATTCGTCTATTGTTTCTACCTTTTGTAAAAGTTTGCAATGTGTAACAGCACCAAAGTATCTACATTTTCGATTCGTAATTTTTGAATTATTCTTGTCCTACCTGAACTGTTCTGAAGTCGACACTAATAACAAGAGCGTCAAACTCCCATAGCTATTACGAAACATTAGTTCACATCACAGATAATTTTTGTATGTTTCAGCTAGAATGCAAGTGGCGTATGCAACATAAGCCAGTATTATTCCAAAAAAGCTCATTTTTTGCAAATTTGTACATCGGCCAATTTTCAAACATACATTTAACCAAAAGTCTACAACAAAGATACGAAATATGTTCTGATATTTCCTTTTTAACTTCTTTTATCTCTATTAAACTTCTGTTTATTGAAATTTCCAACTGAACACTACGTTTCAACAATCGGGACACCTAAGAAAATCTTGTGTTGTGTCCAAAACTATTAAACGTAGGATGAGTGAATAAATCACATGCCATTTTAGGAAAAACAAAGTGAATGAGAAAAATCTTCTCTCGTTCTATGAGATTTTACATACTTGGCCAAATTAAAGAGCTGAGTGAATCATAATTTGCAACAATATAGTTTTTAAGCTCTTTTTGGAAAAGATGCAATGGTAGCCTCTTTAGAACTTTTGGGATAGACTTTTTTAGGCTTGTCAAGTAAGCACAGCCTACTTATGAATTCTATATCTCAGAAAAGATTGAACTAAGCTGGTGTATAGAATCATAAGTAGTTTTTCATTAAGAATATTTCGCAACGTGTAAAGTTAATTTGAGGTTACCATTTAAGATATCTGTCAATGTAAACTCCAAGGTACTTTATTCTACCTGTTCTATTACTTCACTTGTTCCCCTAACTGTTGAACATGGAATGTTTTTTAGAGATGAGATGTATGTGCAAGCAAATGCAGTGAATTTGTTCTTTGAAACATTTATACTGAGATTGTTGAAATCGAGGCAGCCTCGGAGATCATCTATACCTTTCAAGAGATTCATCCCAAGTATTACCTATTAGCTATGTTGTTCAAGGCAGTTTTATCAAAGTATGATATAAGAGTACAATTCTCATAGTTGAGAAGCTCGCCAATAAAAATTAAGAACAAGGCAGGCCCAAAGACAGACCCTTGAGGCACACCCATTCTCCAATCATTATTTTCGCCTCACTTGTTTCCTTACCAATGACATCAAATGTAGCAAGGACAGAAGAAGGGAAGGATCTTTATTTCTAATTAGTTACTTTTGAATGATTTTTAATTTTCTTCCAAAAAAATTCCTACCTGAACCTTTCTGAAGCCGACACCAACAACAAGAGCGTCAAACTCCCATAACTATTACGAAACATTAGTTCACATCACAGATATTCACTACATCATACAAAGCTAATGTCATCAATACTACACCTATCCATAGAAACCACATGTACGTTCTTCACATTTTGATATTATCAACAATTTCTGTACCTTTGAGCCAGAATGCAAGTGGCGCATGCAACGCAAGTCAGTATTGTTCCCAAGAAAAATAATTTTTTGCAAATTTGCACATTGGCCCATTTTCAAACACAGATTTAACCAAAAGTCTAGAACAAAGACACAAAATATGTTGTGATATTTCATTTTTAACTCCTTATATCTCTCTTGAATTTTTGTTTATTGAAATTTACAACTGAACACTACGTTTCAACAATCGGGACACCTAAGAAAATCTTGTGTCCGGAACTATGAAACGTAAGATGAGTGAATAAATCACATAGTGTCATTTTAGGAACAAAAAAGTGAACGAGAAAGATCTTCTCTCATTCTCACATACTTGCCCAAATTAAGGAGCTGAGTGAATCATAATTTGCAAAAATATAGTTTTTAAGCTCTTTTTGGAATAGATGCAATGGTAGACTCTTAGAACTTTTGGGATAGACTTTTTTAGGCTTGTCAACTAAGCAGATCCTACGTATGAATTCTATATCTCAGAAAAGATTGAACTAAGCTGGTGTATAGCATCATAAGTAGTTTTTCATTAAGAATATTTCGCAACGTGTAAAGTTAATTTGAGGTTACCATTTAAGATATCTGTCAATGTAAACTCCAAGGTACTTTATTGATTCCACTTGTTCTATTACTTCACTTGTTCCCCTAACTGTTGAACATGGAATGTTTTTTAGAGATGAGATGTATTTGCAAGCAAATGCAGTGAATTTGTTCTTTGAAACATTTATACTGAGATTGTCGAAATCGAGGCAGCCTCGGAGATCATCTATACCTTTCAAGAGATTCATCCCAAGTATTACCTATTACCTATGTTGTTCAAGGCAGTTTTATCAAAGTATGATATAAGAGTACAATTCTCATAGTTGATACGCTCGCCAATAAAAATTAAGAACAAGGCAGGCCCAAAGACAGACCCTTGAGGCACAAACATTCTCCAATTATTATTTTCGCCTCACTTATTTCCTTACCAATGACATCAAATGTAGCAAGGACAGAAGAAGGAAAGTATCTTCTTTTCTAATTAGTTACTTTTGAATTATTTTTAATTTTCTTACAAAAAAATTCCTACCCGAACCATCCTGAAGCCGACACCAAAAACAAGAGCGTCAAACTCCCATAGCTATTACGAAACATTAGTTCACATCACAGATATTCACTACATCATACAAAGGTAATGTTATCAATACTACAACTATCTATAGAAACGACATGTACGTGTTTTTCACATATTGATATTATTAACAATTTCTGTATATTTGAGCCAGAATGCAAGTGGCGCGCGCGTTGGTTCTCACGGTTGATATTTTTCCCGGCGATGGTACTCTGGTGGTACCGATACCTTTCGGCAACGGATGATGGTCGGGTACTTGATATTGTCAATTGATCACATATCGCCACTGAAACTTAGCTTGCCATTTCTTTATTATCGACCCTAGGAGTATAGCTACCTAGGTGAAATGTCTATATTCCACACTTCATTGCTTTTTCAAGAAGAATTCGGATAAGCTCAAAAAATAGTTATCTCCTCAGAAAGCATTCATAGAGGGGCTGACTCAAATAGGTCTCAGTATAGTAAGTTGAAATTAGATCGACCAGAGATACAGACAGCTTTCTGACTCCTAGCAAATCACCATTTAATTCTTTTAATTTTAGTACGATGATATATATCGAATAATTGACAATAACGCTTTTTAATCTACTATTATCTTTATATAGGAGCAACATAACTCTCCAACATTCATTGTTTCTGTTAAATTCGAGATTCTTGCGAACACTGCTCTTCTGCAAAACTGAGTTGTATTATTACTATTTCCAGTAATCCTTTCTATAATAAGTTTTAACTAGTAACTCACATGCAGAAGGTGACTGCATAATATATACCATTTGGAGTTTCCAAGCGAAAATCATGATTGTCTACAAAATAAGGCGTGTAGCATTGGCATTTTGACATTAATAATGTTATGTAGATATGACAGCAGCTAGTTTTTTAACAATCATATTTGGTGGTACCACCTATGTCACTCATGGTAGACGTACAGTACACAAGTAAGAATAGATTCAACTAAATAACTATAAGTAAATAATTTTGAGTTAAAAAATATTTCGCGTGGTGTAAAGCCTAAAGTCATTTTTTTTAATTTATTTGTTAATGAGATAATTTGAGGTTACCATTCAAGCTATCTGTGAATATAAACACCAGAGTTCCTTATTTATTCTACTTGTTATTTTACTTCACTTATTTTCCTAACTGCTAAACATAGAATATTTTTGAAGGATGATATGTACGGGGGAGAAAATGCAATGAATTTAGTTTTCGAAATGGCTAAACTCAGATTGTTGATATTGAGGCAGTTTCGGACATACTATATACTGTTCTATGCCACTTTATGAGCTAGACTTCAAGTATTACCTGCCCAGTTCAAGACGGTATGACCAGTATATGACCTCTCATAGTTGAGAAGCTCAGCAATAAAAAACAAGTACAGGGCAGGTCCAAAAATAGACCCTTGAGACAGATTAATTCTCTTATTATGTTTTCTCATTTATTTCACCTTATTTACTTCCTTACCAATGATAACTTGCTGATGTTTGCCTGACAAGTAGTTACCTAATATAGCAAGGACGTTACCTTGAATACCTATTCTTTCGAATTTTTGTAAATTTTTGCAATTTGTAATAGTATCAATGCATCTACAGCTTTAGTTAGTAGATTTTGAAGGATTTTTAACTTTATTCCTACCTGAACCATGCTGAAGATGACACTAGTAACAAGAGCGTCAAACTCCCATAGCTATTGGAAAACGTTAGTTCACGTCAGAGATATTCAGTACATCACACAAAGATAATATCATCAATACTACTATATAACTTCCTTACATTTTGGATTTTAAGTTTACTCAAAAATCGTTGGTAATTTGTTAGAACTAATAATGTTATCTATAGTGAAATTAGTATAACGTTTGGGGTTCCTTAAGGTTCTCACTCTGGACCTCTATTTTTTAATCTGTTCTTGAATGACATTGGATTGCATGTTACTTAAACATTTTAAGGACTGTAACTCATACTATGGGTTGTTAACTAATGCTAAGTGATCTTGATGACATAAATGAGTGGTGTCCAACCAACATCAACAAATGTCACAGTATATCTTTTTACAGGAAAGTGTCTACCCTTCAATACGATCGTGGACTTAATTGATAAGTTTAGTTGATGTTAATTGTGTTAGAGGCTTGGGTATCCTTCTTGAATCCAAACTTTGTTTTACTGAACACTATAGGAAAATTATTAATAATGCATTGCAGAGACTTTCATTACAAGAAATAGTGTGCATCTAGAGTACTTTTAAAATTCTTTCTTTCTTCCAATAATAATATCCTACCTGAACCATTCTGAAGCCGACACCAACAACAAGAGCGTCAAACTCCCATAACTATTACGAAACATTAGTTCACATCACAGATATGCACTACATCATACAAAAGTAATGTCATCAATACTACAACTATCCATAGAAACCACATGTACGTTCTTCACATTTTGATATTATCAACAATTTCTGTATTTTTGAGCCAGAATGCAAGTGGCGCGCGCGTTGGTTCTCACGGTTGATATTTTTCCCGGCGATGGTACTCTGGTGGTACCGATACCTTTCGGCAACGGATGATGGTCGGGTACTTGGTCAGAGATGCTGTTTCTCTTGTCAGTCTCACCTGTTCACCGCCGTACCTGAGCAGATCGGCCAATCGGGGGGCTGCCAGCCCCACCTGCGTCCACCATATATTTCATGTAGGTGATAATCATTGCGAACTAGTGCATTTTAATAGTTAATAACGTGAGGTCAGGCCATTTTATGAGCGCGCTGATTGGTAAATATTTTCATGTGTGATCGTTACCGCCTTTTCACGTTGTGGGAGGTAACTGTCCTTCTACTTAGGAGCTTTCAGATAAACAGGAAGTTACTCTCACATCTGCGTCTTATATTATTCCAATTCCAGCACTCTAGCGTAGAGGTACCAGAGAAATAACGAACTATAGAGAGAGTATACACACATAATAGTATAGTTCTATACAGCGTGTCCCAACATGAAGTGTACAAACGAAACCGGACCACAATTTATCGACAAAAAAATATCGCCACCCCCCAGCCATGAGACGTACGTCATTATATTATATCGGGCGGGAGTACCTAAAAAAATCGAAAATCGTTATTTGGCTTTCTATTGCGATGAAACCTCGCATTTTCGACAATTTTGAGGTGATGATTACAAATCCAGTCACAGTTTTAAGTCTCCGTCTCGTTTGACGAAAAGAAAAAATTTCAGAACTCTCGGGCGGGCGGGAGTACCTAAAAAAATCGAAAATATTTATTTTGCTTTCTGTTACGATGAAACCTCGCATTTCGGATACTTTTGAGGTGATGATTACAAATCCAGTCACAGTTTTAAGTCTGAGTCTCGTTTGTCGAAAATAAGAAATTTCAGAACTCTCGGGCGGGAGTACCTAAAAAAATCGAAAATCTTTAGTTGGCTTTCTATTACGATTAAACCTCGCATTTCGGATACTTTTGAGGTGATGATTACAAATCCAGTTGCTGTTTTAATTCTCAGTTCCGTTTGACGAAAATAAGTAATTTCAGAGCTCTCGGGCGGGCGGGAGTACCTAAAAAAATCGAAAATCTTTATTTGGCTTTCTATTACGATGAAACCTCAGATTTCGGGTAATTTCCAGGTGATGATTATAAATCCAGTCGCAGTTTTAAGTCTCAGTCTCGATTGAGGAAAATAAGAAATTTCGGAGCTCTCGGGCGGGCGGGAGTACCTAAAAAAATCGAAAATCGTTATTTGGCTTTCTATTACGATGAAACCTCGCATTTTCGACAATTTTGAGGTGATGATCACAAATCCAGTCACAGTTTTAAGTCTCCGTCTCGTTTGACGAAAAGAAAAAATTTCAGAACTCTCGGGCGGGCGGGAGTAGGTACCTAAAAAAATCGAAAATATTTATTTTGCTTTCTGTTACGATGAAACCTCGCATTTCGGATACTTTTGAGGTGATGATTACAAATCCAGTCACAGTTTTAAGTCTGAGTCTCGTTTGTCGAAAATAAGAAATTTCAGAACTCTCGGGCGGGAGTACCTAAAAAAATCGAAAATCTTTAGTTGGCTTTCTATTACGATTAAACCTCGCATTTCGGATACTTTTGAGGTGATGATTACAAATCCAGTCACAGTTTTAAGTCTCAGTCTCGTTTCACGAAAATAAGAAATTTCAGAACTCTCGGGCGGGCGGGAGTACCTAAAAAAATCGAAAATCTTTATTTGGCATTCTGTTACGATGAAACCTCGCGTTTCGGATAATTTCGAGGTGATAATTATAAATCCAGTCGCAGTTTTAAGTCTCAGTCTCGTTTGACGAAAATAAAAAAATTCAGATCTCTGGGGCGGGCGGGAGTACCTACCTACCTAAAAAAATCGAAAATCCTTATTTGGCTTTCTCTTGAGATGAAACCTCAGATTTCGGGTAATTTCGAGGTGATGATTATAAATCCAGTCGCAGTTTTAGGTCTCAGTCTCGTTTGAGGAAAATAAGAAATTTCGGAGCTCTCGGGCGGGCGGGAGTACCTAAAAAAATCGAAAATCGTTATTTGGCTTTCTATTACGATGAAACCTCGCATTTTCGACAATTTTGAGGTGATGATCACAAATCCAGTCACAGTTTTAAGTCTCCGTCTCGTTTGACGAAAAGAAAAAATTTCAGAACTCTCGGGCGGGCGGGAGTAGGTACCTAAAAAAATCGAAAATATTTATTTTGCTTTCTGTTACGATGAAACCTCGCATTTCGGATACTTTTGAGGTGATGATTACAAATCCAGTCACAGTTTTAAGTCTGAGTCTCGTTTGACGAAAATAAGAAATTTCAGAACTCTCGGGCGGGAGTACCTAAAAAAATCGAAAATCTTTATTTGGCATTCTGTTACGATGAAACCTCGCGTTTCGGATAATTTCCAGCACTCTAGCGTAGAGGTACCAGAGAAATAACGAACTATAGAGAGAGTATACACACATAATAGTATAGTTCTATACAGCGTGTCCCAACATGAAGTGTACAAACGAAACCGGACCACAATTTATCGACAAAAAAATATCGCCACCCCCCAGCCATGAGACGTACGTCATTATATTATATCGGGCGGGAGTACCTAAAAAAATCGAAAATCGTTATTTGGCTTTCTATTACGATGAAACCTCGCATTTTCGACAATTTTGAGGTGATGATTACAAATCCAGTCACAGTTTTAAGTCTCCGTCTCGTTTGACGAAAAGAAAAAATTTCAGAACTCTCGGGCGGGCGGGAGTACCTAAAAAAATCGAAAATATTTATTTTGCTTTCTGTTACGATGAAACCTCGCATTTCGGATACTTTTGAGGTGATGATTACAAATCCAGTCACAGTTTTAAGTCTGAGTCTCGTTTGTCGAAAATAAGAAATTTCAGAACTCTCGGGCGGGAGTACCTAAAAAAATCGAAAATCTTTAGTTGGCTTTCTATTACGATTAAACCTCGCATTTCGGATACTTTTGAGGTGATGATTACAAATCCAGTCACAGTTTTAAGTCTCAGTCTCGTTTCACGAAAATAAGAAATTTCAGAACTCTCGGGCGGGCGGGAGTACCTAAAAAAATCGAAAATCTTTATTTGGCATTCTGTTACGATGAAACCTCGCGTTTCGGATAATTTCGAGGTGATAATTATAAATCCAGTCGCAGTTTTAAGTCTCAGTCTCGTTTGACGAAAATAAAAAAATTCAGATCTCTGGGGCGGGCGGGAGTACCTACCTACCTAAAAAAATCGAAAATCCTTATTTGGCTTTCTCTTGAGATGAAACCTCAGATTTCGGGTAATTTCGAGGTGATGATTATAAATCCAGTCGCAGTTTTAGGTCTCAGTCTCGTTTGAGGAAAATAAGAAATTTCGGAGCTCTCGGGCGGGCGGGAGTACCTAAAAAAATCGAAAATCGTTATTTGGCTTTCTATTACGATGAAACCTCGCATTTTCGACAATTTTGAGGTGATGATCACAAATCCAGTCACAGTTTTAAGTCTCCGTCTCGTTTGACGAAAAGAAAAAATTTCAGAACTCTCGGGCGGGCGGGAGTAGGTACCTAAAAAAATCGAAAATATTTATTTTCCTTTCTGTTACGATGAAACCTCGCATTTCGGATACTTTTGAGGTGATGATTACAAATCCAGTCACAGTTTTAAGTCTGAGTCTCGTTTGTCGAAAATAAGAAATTTCAGAACTCTCGGGCGGGAGTACCTAAAAAAATCGAAAATCTTTAGTTGGCTTTCTATTACGATTAAACCTCGCATTTCGGATACTTTTGAGGTGATGATTACAAATCCAGTCACAGTTTTAAGTCTCACTCTCGTTTCACGAAAATAAGAAATTTCAGAACTCTCGGGCGGGCGGGAGTACCTAAAAAAATCGAAAATCTTTATTTGGCATTCTGTTACGATGAAACCTCGCGTTTCGGATAATTTCGAGGTGATAATTATAAATCCAGTCGCAGTTTTAAGTCTCAGTCTCGTTTGACGAAAATAAAAAAATTCAGATCTCTGGGGCGGGCGGGAGTACCTACCTACCTAAAAAAATCGAAAATCCTTATTTGGCTTTCTCTTGAGATGAAACCTCAGATTTCGGGTAATTTCGAGGTGATGATTATAAATCCAGTCGCAGTTTTAGGTCTCAGTCTCGTTTGAGGAAAATAAGAAATTTCGGAGCTCTCGGGCGGGCGGGAGTACCTAAAAAAATCGAAAATCGTTATTTGGCTTTCTATTACGATGAAACCTCGCATTTTCGACAATTTTGAGGTGATGATCACAAATCCAGTCACAGTTTTAAGTCTCCGTCTCGTTTGACGAAAAGAAAAAATTTCAGAACTCTCGGGCGGGCGGGAGTAGGTACCTAAAAAAATCGAAAATATTTATTTTGCTTTCTGTTACGATGAAACCTCGCATTTCGGATACTTTTGAGGTGATGATTACAAATCCAGTCACAGTTTTAAGTCTGAGTCTCGTTTGTCGAAAATAAGAAATTTCAGAACTCTCGGGCGGGAGTACCTAAAAAAATCGAAAATCTTTAGTTGGCTTTCTATTACGATTAAACCTCGCATTTCGGATACTTTTGAGGTGATGATTATAAATCCAGTCACAGTTTTAAGTCTCAGTCTCGTTTCACGAAAATAAGAAATTTCAGAACTCTCGGGCGGGCGGGAGTACCTAAAAAAATCGAAAATCTTTATTTGGCATTCTGTTACGATGAAACCTCGCGTTTCGGATAATTTCGAGGTGATAATTATAAATCCAGTCGCAGTTTTAAGTCTCAGTCTCGTTTGACGAAAATAAAAAAATTCAGATCTCTGGGGCGGGCGGGAGTACCTACCTACCTAAAAAAATCGAAAATCCTTATTTGGCTTTCTCTTGAGATGAAACCTCAGATTTCGGGTAATTTCGAGGTGATGATTATAAATCCAGTCGCAGTTTTAGGTCTCAGTCTCGTTTGAGGAAAATAAGAAATTTCGGAGCTCTCGGGCGGGCGGGAGTACCTAAAAAAATCGAAAATCGTTATTTGGCTTTCTATTACGATGAAACCTCGCATTTTCGACAATTTTGAGGTGATGATCACAAATCCAGTCACAGTTTTAAGTCTCCGTCTCGTTTGACGAAAAGAAAAAATTTCAGAACTCTCGGGCGGGCGGGAGTAGGTACCTAAAAAAATCGAAAATATTTATTTTGCTTTCTGTTACGATGAAACCTCGCATTTCGGATACTTTTGAGGTGATGATTACAAATCCAGTCACAGTTTTAAGTCTGAGTCTCGTTTGACGAAAATAAGAAATTTCAGAACTCTCGGGCGGGAGTACCTAAAAAAATCGAAAATCTTTATTTGGCATTCTGTTACGATGAAACCTCGCGTTTCGGATAATTTCGAGGTGATAATTATAAATCCAGTCGCAGTTTTAAGTCTCAGTCTCGTTTGACGAAAATAAAAAATTTCAGATCTCTGGGGCGGGCGGGAGTACCTACCTACCTAAAAAAATCGAAAATCCTTATTTGGCTTTCTATTACGATGAAACCTCAGATTTCGGGTAATTTGGAGGTGATGATTATAAATCCAGTCGCAGTTTTAGGTCTCAGTCTCGTTTGAGGAAAATAATAAATTTCAGATCTCTCGGGCGGGCGGAAGTACCTAAAAAAATCGAAAATATCTATGTGGCTTTCTATTACGATGAAACCTCAGATTTCGGGTAATTTCGAGGTGATGATTATAAATCCAGTTGCTGTTTTAATTCTCAGTTCCGTTTGACGAAAATAAGTAATTTCAGAGCTCTCGGGCGGGCGGGAGTACCTAAAAAAATCGAAAATCTTTATTTGGCTTTCTATTACGATGAAACCTCAGATTTCGGGTAATTTCCAGGTGATGATTATAAATCCAGTCGCAGTTTTAAGTCTCAGTCTCGATTGAGGAAAATAAGAAATTTCAGATCTCTCGGGCGGGCGAGAGTACCTAAAAAAATCGAAAATATTTATTTGGCTTTCTATTACGATGAAACCTCGCATTTCAGATAATTTCGAGGTGATGGTTACAAATCCAGTCGCAGTTTCAAGTCTCAGTCTCGTTTGACGAAAATAAGAAGTTTCAGAACTCTCGGGCGGGCGGGAGTACCTAAAAAAATCGAAAATCTTTATTTGGCTTTCTATTACGATGAAAACTCGCGTTTCGGATAATTTCGAGGTGATAATTATAAATCCAGTGTCAGTTTAAAGTCTCAGTCTCGTTTGACGAAACTAAGAAATTTCAGAACTCTCGGGCGGGCGGGAGTACCTAAAAAAATCGAAAATCTTTATTTGGCTTTTCATTACGATGAAACCTCGCATTTTGAGGTGATGATTACAAACCCAGTCGCAGTTTTTAAGTCTCAGTCTCGTTTGACGAATTGTGGTGAATTTTGGTCACGTTCGTCATATACCGAATAAATAACGTCGCAATAACGTCATTTTGAATGACGTCATATATACGTCTGTCACTTGACATCCTTATCATGTCAAAATGTAATGAATAAAAGTGAGAGAAAATGTATCTCAAAACTTAATTATTTCACTTTTCTTATTCCTTCCTCATATATTTCATATATTTATGAAAAAAGTATCTATACTTGCATAACTACAAAAAAACATTAATTAATTAGATAGAATATTTAAACTATCATTCCAAAAATAAAGCAGATACGATAAAATCGTGGCTAATTATTCGTTGATTGGGTTTTGGTAGACTTTACGCCTCTGATCTCGATCTCGCTCATCACCACGAGGCACAAATTGCCATTTTCGCCATTTTCTACGATGCAGCTGGAAGCTATGACACGAGGAGTGACATTTTAACCTTATGTGTGCAGTGTCTGTATGTGTGAATAATAATAATAATAATAATAGGTACCTATATAGTGTCCAGTGTTTTGTCAGGTATTGTGGATTTACTGGATTGTAGCCTTTTATTATGCGGATTTAGTCGATTGAAAATAAAAGTACTTTGTGATTTAGGCAGGCTTCCATAGAAGACTAGCGAATAAGCTATGATCATTATTTTTGTATCCTGTATGTACTGAGAAATACATGATTCATTTATATTGAATTAGTATATTTTATCACTCTTTCTCAAATTAATGCTATACAGATTTGTCACAGCATTTTAATGTAAACATTTAACCTATAAGGTAATTGACGTCGAACGTACTTTATACAGTAACTACGACTGCACCAGAAGATATTGTCAGATAAGCACTGATTATTGGCGAAACATAAGATGAGACAAAGTAACCATCGCTAATAATCACTGCTGATCTGATGAATGCTTCTGGTTCAGTCTTAGTTACTGTATAGAATAGTGTCGACGGAACGACACGTAGGTACACGACAATATTGAGATGACACGTTTGTGACGTTATTGGGACCACAGCTAGTAAACAAGCAGCAGAATACCTCTGAGGATTTCCTATATAAAAAAGGTTCCCACAGAATTTGACCTTGGGATGATTTTACGGATGTGAAGTTTGGGTAGAGATGCGAAAATGAAAATATCGATACCGGTACTAACTCGATATTTTTTAGCCAAATTGGCGCGTTTGGTTCATACAGAGCATTTTGTGCAATTGATTACACCCCTCAATAACTAATTATTTTCGATACCGATACAAAAGTATCGATATCAGCTTGGAATGCCCCAAGAGGTATCGATGACAAAAATACTCGATATTAGTGCAGAAGTATTGAAGTATCGTTAGCATTCCTACAAAAAATCATCCAAAAGGGGGGATGCGCGTGTAATTACCGCCAACCTGCTGGTTGTTTACTATGCTATTATTGGAACGTTACCAACACGGCCTCTCAGTGACGTCTTTGGGCTGTGACATTGTGCTGTCACAGACACGTCATATATTCCTCTTTATCAACGTGGTAATGATGAATGGGGTGTCGTCAAGATGACGTTAGTCTAACGACATTGAGTTTGCTGGGCCCTTGTTCTGCACACCCTCCACCTTGGACGCTACCACTACCAAATTCTGATACAACCTTCAAGAGCTACTCAAAAGATAAAACTCACCACAAGTGCATATACAACAAATCCAAAGCATTATCGAATTTCATGAGACCTTCGAACTGATATTCACAGACGACAACAGTGGTCAGGTACGTCTTTATTTTCAGCAAATCAATAAATATCTTCCTTAGTCCCAAAACATTGCAGCGTCTATACTGGAAAACTGTCAGCCATCAAAGGAGCCCTCGATGTTGCACAGACTACCCCAAGCTCTAACTACCTGTTGGCACCTGATTCTTTGGAGTGGACTGGAGCGAATGAAACGGTTGTATCCCCGCAGCCGCATTCTCACAGAGACGAAAGAAATTCTGCACCACTCAGCGGTGATCGGCAAAAATATAAAATTCCTATGGGTACCATCACATAGGTATTCCGGTATACCGGAATCAAAAGCAATCAAAAATCAGACAGAGCAGCATAGATAGCAGCGACCGAATCAAACAGATCAGCAGCCTATACAACCTGTGAAGATATTAAATAAATAATAAAAGATCAACTCACTAGTCTATGGCAAGAAGAATGGAACAACAGCACTAGCTAGTTTCATAAAATTGTCCCGGATGTTAGAACAAAGTTAACCCTACCTTAGAATCGATAGGAATACGCCACACTCTAGCGATACATAGGCACATTTTCAAAAATAGTGAAGCTCATATATGTCCAGCATGTAATGGATACATCCTCAACACTGTACCTTTTACCTAAATGCCAGAAGATATATATGCAGATACATGGAGGCCCATTCGAATCTGCACGGTGTACCACAGATTGAGAGAAATAGGTGGATCATAGCCCATGGTTGGATTGGTGTCACGAACACCGACAGTGGCATACTGAGTGGTATCAGACGGCCCTCTTCGACGAGTCCAGGTTTTGTCTGGGGCCACATGACGGACGACGACGGGGTGAACGACGTGATCTCCAGTTTGCTGTTGAGCGCCATGTACACCGTCCTATTGGTTTGATGGTTTGGGGTGCCATTGCTTTCAACAGCAAATCACCTTTACTTGTGATTCGTGGCACAATGACTGCGCAACGTTATGCGAATAAGATGTTAGAACCAATTGCCGTCCTATATGTCCGATGCCTCGAAGAGGATTTCTTCCAGCAAGATAATGCACGTCCTCATATTGCAAGGTAGCTGAGGTCAGGGTACTTCCCTGGCCTCCACGATCACCCGACTTATCGCCAATTATGAAAGTATGCGATTGGATGGCTAGATACATAGGCGATTTAGCTATTCCTCCGATCACGCTGAACGAACTGGAACATGTTGTGAGGGCAGCTTGGGAGGTTGTATCTCTAGAGTTTACAAACATACCGGGTAAGCTAGAGGAGTGCATTCGTCAACATGGAGAGCCCACCCATTGTTGATCTGTTGTGTTTTTTATAAATAATTATAGCAAATGAGTTCGTTTATCATTGTATTTAGTCCTACCGCATTTCATCAGCCGCAGCCTTTTTTTTCTCAGTGTTCGGATTTCACTTGCGAGTAGTACAGTTAGTGTGTAATTCTTCGATATCTCGTAAGGTATACCTGATAGAAGAAAATGTCAAATACAAAAGTTGTTTGGTTACTTGGCAGAGACGCATATTCTAAAAATATTTTAAAATATACAGGGTGTTGCGGGTACACCCGAATAGGACAGAATACAGCCTACAGCAACAGAAAGCAAGCAGATAACAGCGCTAAACAATAGAAGACGACGAAATACAACCAAGTAGTACAGAAAAGAACAGAAATCAGCTGAAAACAACACAAAGCAAACAGATAATAACTGTTAACGGCAGAAAACAACCAAATACCACCGAATAGAACAGAAAACAGCCCATAACAACAGAAAGCAAGCAGATAACAGCGCTAAACAATAGAAAACGACTAAACACAGCCAAATACAACAGAAACGAACAGAGAACAGCTCAAAACAACAGAAAGCAAGCAGATAACAACTGTAAACGGTAGAAAACGATGAAATACAAACGAATAGAGTCAAAACTAGCTTCAAACGACAGAAAGCATGCATATAACAACTGTAAACGGTAGAAAGCGACCAAGTACAACCAAATAGAGTCAAAACTAGCTCAATACGACAGAAAGCAAGCAGATAATAGCGGAAAACAATAGAAAACGTACGTACAGAGTAAAATGACCTTCAAGTTGCTGTAATTTAAAATTCTGCCAAAAACGCCCTGTAGATACAAATTGCTGGTAACATCCAAACTAATATCCACTTAATATTCAAGTAACTTACTGTATAATATTATTAAGAAAAGTTAAAGGAATATATCAATTTGGACGTGTTATTGCGACCTTGCAAATCCGGAAATTAATAGAAAATAAATTATAACTTGGCAACGTCATAACCTATTCCAAAAATATTTTAGGGTTAAATAGAGATCAATGATGGAATCTAAAAGGGTTTAAAAAAAAGTTATAGTTCTATATAAAAAAATTAAGTTGGTCACTATCCTACTTTCCCGTAACACCCTGTATATTTCAAGATATTTTTAGAATGTGCGTCTTAAGTAACCAAATAACCTTTGTATTTGACATTTTCTTCTATCAGGTACACGTTGCGAGATATCGAAGAATTACCCACTACCTGGACACCCTGTATAAGCCAATAGTCAGAAAAATATAGAAGGTACTAACATAGTGAATTACATATCGAGTTTTAAAAATACAAACAATAAAAAAATCATGCCAGTGATTGCTTCGTGAACGGATCAATGCCACACTAAATTGCAATCGTCCATTTTATATTTTTATATGAATTCCACATCTTATAAGCTATATGTCAAACAGATGACAATCACCGGCTAACCTTCCAGAGCGACTAAATGAGAGAGAGAGAGAGAGAAATGTCTAAGTTTAATGATTTAAAAGTACACAATTTCTCACTCAGATATATACGACCAAAGATAAGATCAGCCCATATATTGACCGATAATATGCACACAGATATAAACGAAAGGTTGCATACAAATGAACAGAAAATTAGCACAAAAATTGAAAAGTTCAGTTTCTATCATTGCAATCATTAATCACCTTATCTTTATCGGGATCAATTAGCAGCTGTATGGTTCGATATTAAAGTATCAATTTACTATGTTGTGAGAAAAGGTTTTTCTACAAATTGTTTATTAATGGCCGACATGGAAACCTAATATAGAAAATAAAACAAATAATGTAAAATTAATGCACACGTCAATTAATTTGATACGTTATTGTTTAATTAAATTGCAATTTGTACCAATTTGTTTATTTCCTTGGAATTGTCGACACGCCTTCACTTAACGTAGTTTCCAGTCTACTTGTGTGTCAGCCATGTCACACAATTACAATATTGGCTTGCAGTCTCTCTTATTTGGCAAAATTAAAAATCAGCAGTTTTTTATCAACGAAATGAAATTAATACTTGCCCAAACACAGAACTTTGCTTTCTATTTGATAATGACGGAAATATCGTTAATAACGCCTGAAATTCGCACATTCTGGGTTTTTTCATATACAGGGTGTAACTAAATAAGTGTAAAACATTTATGGGGGTGATTCCACATCGAAAAAAAGATCTTTCATATAAAGGAACTTCAATGTAGCATCCTTTTTAAGATACACCCCCTTAAAGGGGGTACATAAAATTTGTTTAAACATTTTTTTCACAAGCACTAAAAATGTTGAAGTTAACCTGACATTTTTTACTGCCAAAAAGACAATTAGCCAGTAATTTGTTTGGTTTAGGAAGAACCGTAAAATTTATTTCCAATGCAACTTTTTGGCTAACTATTTGTTTACCATTTAAAAATTTATTTCTGATAGCCTGTTTCATTTTAAACAAAAAATGTCTCTTGACTTTTTTGCTCAAAATAAGCCAGTCTGCAGCAAAAAATTATTTTTTTATGGCGATATGTATCTTGTTTGTAAAATAATATTTTGCTGCGAACTGTTCCATTTTGGGCAAAAAATTTAAGAGACATTTTTTGTTTAGAATGAAAGAGGCTACCGGGAATAGATTTTCAAACGATAAACAAACAATAAGCCAAAAAAAGAGAAATACATTTTAGGGGTTGCGTTTTCCTCCCCTTACAACCATGCGGTAAACCAAATAAATTACTGGATAAGTGTCTTCTTAGTAGTAGAAAATGTCATGTTAATTTCAATATTGTAACCTTTTTAGTGCTTGTGGAAAAAATGTTAAACAAATTCTATGCACCCCCTTTAAGGGGCTGTACCTTAACAAGCGATGCTCGGATGAAGTTTCTTTATATGAAAGATCCTAAGTTTTTTTCGATGAGAAATTACCCCCTTAAATGTTTTACACTTATTTAGTTAGAGCCCGTATTTTATTTACTCCTTTGATTTAATTTTTTAAAGATTGTCTAACAAAATAACATAACCTGTACTACACGTAATGAATAGTCGTAAAAATGTTTTGGTAAAAATGTCTTTGGAAATTCGTAGATCAAGTCAATACCAATTGGAATTTAACTGGATACATTTCTGACAGATCTGAGATTGTTGAATATGGTGAACGACATCTCGCAATATTATTGTAACTGGAGTACCACAGGGCTCTCATTTAGGTCCGTTGTTGTTTAACATATTTATTAACGATCTAACTAGTGCAGTGGATAGTAAAATTCTTATGTTTGCAGATGATATGAAGATTTTTAGAGTTCTAGAGAACACGTGTGGTGACAAATTGTTACGAAATGTTTCAAAACAACGTCCGGAGGATCTCAGTCCCTTATAATATGTCAATATACCATAAACTATAATAGTAAAGTATTACAAAATTTCGATCAGATCAAAGACCTAAGAAGTATTTTGAATTTGCATATTGAATGTATTATCAGAGAGTTCCAGATGGTAGTTTTTATAAATGGCAGTACTGTTGAAATGTCACTTTGTTCTTTTAAAATTTGGTTTTGTTCACTAGTAACTTATTTACTGAAGCATTGCAATTCCATCTGGCCTTCATGTTGCAATACACAAATTTTTCAATTAGACCGGATAGAAGTACTCTTGAGTGACGTAGGAAAGAATTCCACTTGTTTTCGTTCCACATTTTTTTTATGGTTAGCCTCCCGCAAAGGCTGGAAGCCTATGGCGTTGTACGAGCGCTGCGAGAGGATAAGTGTCAGTGCTCGTTAGATTTGAAACGCTGCAGGTAGTAGCCGTCGGGAGACAAATTCTTCGGCAGCTCATTCCACAGCTTCGTAGTTCTTCATAAGAAGGGACACTGGAGGAGCCTTGTTCGGTGAGTAGGGACCTCGACCTGGTAAAAAAAATTCAACGAATGCTAATCCTAAGAGAACGAGATATGGTGAGCCTTTATGTACCTTTTTATTCAACAAATTATGGTTTAAATAAAGTATTCTGTTAAACTTGCCAATGAAATTATACCCAGCTTAGATACAGGGTGTCCCACGAAGATTAAGACAAGCAATATATCGGAGCTGGACAGTAGTAGCGAATTATAATTTTCGGGGTGTAAATTAGAGCAAATATAGTATCTTTTCTTATTATTGTTTTACCCAATGAGGTATTTGTTTTTGGTCACGTCACGTCCGATTCAAAAATTTTAAGGGGACACCCTGTATATTTGTGACTTTTTGCGTTCTTCCCGATAAAGCAATTCCAACAGACCCACACTTTTGAGGTCTAAAGTTATTAATTCAAGAGATACAGATATTTAAAGGACTGTACCACTACCATTATGAAACACTACCAAAATAATTTAACTGTAGGAGTACATGTTATAATCAATGGTATAGTAGTAGCATCCTTTAAGTACCTGTAGCTTTTGAATTAATTACTTTAATCCCCAAGTGTGCTAGTTTGTTGGAATTGTTATATCGGGAGGAACACAAAAAGTCACAAATATATAGTGTGTCCCATAAAAATTTTTGAATCGGACATCACGTGATCAAAAACAAATACCTCACTGGGTGACGCAAAAATAGAAACAGACACTATACATTTGCTCTAATTTACACCCACAAAATAATAATTCGCTGCTACTGCCCAGTTCCGATATATTGCTTGTCGTCGTGTATTTGGATGTTCTTTTGGTAGTTTTGAAAGTTTTGTCAAAAATAATAATGTGCTTTTTTATATATTTGTAACAAGGGGTTTATCCGTTTGATAGCAATAAATAAATATATAATTAGTCAGCTCCAGTTATACATATCCTCCCATTAAATAACTTTCTACTAGTTTCATAAGTGGCAAATTAGAGAGAAGACCCTTTAATATCTAGCTATTCCAAGAATGCGTACCTCCTTCGATTCTGAATTTTTTTCCTAAGAATTTGTCCGCTAAATTGCCTTTCCAATTAAGAAACTATCCCGAGACCATCAGTTACATAACCAAAATATCTATTATTTCGATAACGACCGTAATCTTCAAACAATGCAAACATTTTTTGCAAACGACAACCGTAATTGAGAGTGCAAGGATACGCTCGATGCTAAGTGTGTGCATTTGGATTATGTAAAATATGAACCAAATATTACTCCAGTAGACGTCGGGTTAGCAAGCCTCTCAGGATCTCATTGTTTTTTTTACTAAGGGGAAACCGCTTGGCGACAGTGCCGTCAGGTACTTCCAACAGTATCAGGCGCTGCTGCGACCAAAAACCCTTGTCTTCGCTAGGCGGAACATGCTGGAGTTATAGTACATATAGTACTCTTCAAAAAGTGATACGGCTTTATAATGTGTTTTGTGCTCCTCCATTACTTCTACTCCATTTTTCTTCTTTTCATCTAAATTACATCTCCTTTCTTTCACCCACTGCCTTGTCTAGTAAAATTAGCAACAATCTCCTGGAGTTCTTCTCTAATTTTTACATTTTTGATTTGACATTATCAGGTGTCACTTTTGCTAGGCTTTGATCTACTGTGTCTCTTCAGGTTTCCATTGTAGGTGTACAATTACAAAAAGGTATACTCTACCAAGTCTATCATCAGATAGTGTGGGCGAATGTTTCCGATATTCTTGGAAACATCCATGCTCATTTATCATCTGAGTGAGAAAATAATCCATATTTTTGGTTGCCCTTCCACCCATGGTTTGATTTTCGACATAAGCATCCTGGTTCCACATTCTCCTTTTACCACAAGTCCTGCCAACTTCATCAATCATCATCAATCAGGTTTTCTTTTGCTATGTTTTTTCTACACACCTGTCTTCTTTCTGCTTTTATCAGAAGGTAAGCAGGAGGCATCTAGCTATAACCAATACTGTATTCGTTGATATGGTTCTTTATGCTCTTACTATTCTCATAACCATCTTATGTTATCCCAGGACCTTACCGAGCCTAATATCCTTCTGTCTCTATCTCTAGGACAACGAATATTGGGCATTATTCTGCTTAGATTCCCCAGAGCCCAGGACCTAAATGGCTTTTTGCGTGATCTTCTGTATGTGTTGTGCCATTCTCATACTTCAATCCAGACATACACCCAAGTATTGGAGAGATCCTGCACTTGTAACGTTTACATCTCCCAGCTTCAGGATCTCATTGTAGAAAGACTAATCGACAGAATAGCTTTGGTAGATGATCAGGTGGGACTAAAAATAAATAAGCAAAAGAAAAACACCATGGTATAACCAGAAATGCAGAATGTGTAGAAATAAGAACTAAGAATCTTGATGATCAGAAGAGAACAAATAACATACAGTTATGTCTAATGTTATGTTTTCCCGGTACTTCTACTTCTTGAGATGCGGGTGTACCGCCGAAAGTTAAAAATACCTTGACAAATATCTAAGTTCTGCGGTGAATGAACTAGGGACGTGATCTCTTAACCACCATGAAAAAGAAAAAAAATCGCCTAACCTGGACATATCATGAGGAATCAAATATGCTTTTCTGAAACTAATAAATTAGAAGGAAAAATCGAAGGCAAAAGAGCGACGGAGCGCAGACAAAACTTATGGCTGGAAAACGTCAAGAGACTGGACGGACTGGCTTCTGATACTTTAACCTCAAGGAGCACAAGATAGAGAAGGATTTGTCAAAATTGTTGCCGATTTTCATTGAATGGTTATGCCTGCCTATAAATTCAATACCGTTAGCGTGAATCGAACGAAAAAATGCCCACAGTTTGTGGCTTAAGCATCAGGATAATGCACTAGATTATACTTATACGCACTATACTAGAACGATGCTCCAGCCTCTATATTCACCATACATGACTCCGTGGGACTTTTTCCTATCTCCAAAAATAAATAGAACTGAATCCATGTTGTTGACATTAGCTAGAGGTAACAAAACATTGGTAGGTGTGGTATGACTAGGCAATTGTGCAATTATAGGAAATCCAGATTGTTTCACTATATTTTTGGAGTGGGCGACGTGAGCAAATATGGTATAAAGAACCTCGGTACTGGGGTATGGAGTAATTGAATAAGACAACTTGTTATTGTCGGCTGATGTTTTTGCAACCAATTAGCGCCACATTGGGCGCTATTAAAAGCATAGTGGCTCTATTATGAAATGCCCTTACTTTGTTGTATGACACAATAAGTTGTTAACGTAAGTGTACTCCAATTAGATGTCATCAAAATGGTTATATATACTTACAGATTTTGGAAATACAGGCAAGACAATCGTGTAGATTATAGAACGATTGCACTCTAATGAAAAAAAATGGAGTCAAGTTGATTGACTCAGTGCTTCCCACACATAATGATGATACCATTTTATTATTTCCCATTGCATGCAACACAAAAAAACCCGTAAATAGTTTCTTGCGTCTCCCTCCTTTGGAACTAGGACGCCACAGTTTTTTTCTGCATGCTTCAACTGGACGATGCGAAACGATCAAGAGCCTCCAACCCGTTTAAAAACGAAGTTTGAGCTAATTTTATGTTTCTGGTTTTTTGATTATTCCATATTTCGATTATAGTCGTTTTCCATTCTCGCAGCGGTAGTAAATTCTGTGTCAAAATTTTATTAACATCAATTCAATAAATTTCGCTTTACGCAATATACATAGAACGAAATAAAGCAAAACTCATATGTACAGATCACAAAATTAGTTTTTGTAAGAGGCAAGCTAATGTTCGGATGGACCTAAAAAAGTGTAGTATACCGCTAGGTATTTCTTCTACAGGTCAATGACAGACTATTATGAATACAAGAAATCTTTCAGTTCTGCAACCCCTTACCCCCTCAACCGCCCCGATGTCACCCCACCAAAAAAAAAAAAAAATTGAAAATGATCAGGAACCCGTAAATTTGAGCTGTTCTCATATTTTTAGTTTTTTTATTATTGCTGCGCCGCCACTGACACGATTTTTCCAAAACATACGCGTTTTCCATCCTCGCTCCGGTAGTAATACTGTGTCAAAATTTCATTAAACTCATATCAATAATGTTCGCGTTACGCAATATAGAACGATCTAAAACAATACTCGTATGCATACATCACAAATTCTAAGTGCCTTGATTTTTATAAGTAATAAGTAAGACAACGTTCGGATTCGTTTTTCATTCAAGGATCAATGGACAACCCATTATGAGTACAACAAGTTTTTCAGTTTTATGACCCCCACCCTCCAACCACCGCAAATTCACCCTCACCCAAGAAAAATTAGGAAATGGCAGGAGCTCCTAAAATGCCTAAAAACGAAGTTTAAGGCATATTTGAAATTTTTTGTTTTTTGCTAATTACTCCGCCCCCCGTATAACGATTTTTAAAATTATACGAACATTACCTACGACCCCACAACATAACGCTGCCTAAATTTCATCACAATCCATGCAGCTGTTACTGATATTACGAGGGTAGAAAAACGCGAACAGACAGACCGACAGACCGGCAGATCGACAGCCAGACAGACAGACCGACGAAAATGAGTGACGTGGATTTTCGTTATGTAGACATCATGAAACGCCCAAAAAGCGTGTTATCTCAAGATCGAAAATTTTCGCGATCACAATACTCCCCTCACCTATCGGTGTGGGAAGTAAAAATATCCTCTCTAGATTCGACATCAAAACAGACAGTTTATATATATTGAGGATAATTCATTGACATTGGCTTTGGACACCATAAACTGGAAACATTTCCCCTGTTTTAGCAACTGTCCATCAGGAATTTGAACATCGCATATATCATTATTTAGTCCCTAACGGGCAATATTTTGAAAACTTATTGCAATAGAAAGTAGTAATTAAGAAACGTAAATATTTTTCTAATACGAAAAAAGCTTATGGCCAAAAAACTGAATTTAGATGAGAAAATCTTGGGGTTGTGGCCAAAATTTTGAAAAAGGCTGGCTCCCAGCATGAAGGAGACTCTGGTGCTAAAAGCCAAGCTTTCGGAAATGTTTATTGCCAGCTTCAGGACTTTATTGCCATCTTCAGGAAAAAAAAGAAAAAAAAAAGAAAAATTGTGACGATTATTTAGCTGCATCAAAAAGTCGTTTGCACTCAATGCGATTGCTGTTTTTAAATTGGCAAGCCTCAACGTTAAAGCCCTGAAGATAGCAATAAACATTGCCGAAAGCTTGGCTGTTAGCACCAGAGTCTCCTCCATGCTGTGACCCAGCCTCTTTTTTCAAAATTTTGCCCACAACCCCAAGATTTTCTCATCTAAATATTTTTCTAATTTTCTCGAAAACAGATCAACAGACTTTAAAAACTCAAACATCAATATGAAGGACCTCGACATACCTTTAAAACAAGCTATTACCATTGATTAACACATTTATACGCTATTACTCAATACACCATGTCATTTAAAATGTTTAAGAGGATGATCCTAGGGGGCAGAGGGTATAAGGGGAAAAAGTAGTTTTTGGTTAAAAAGTTATCCCCCTTGACAAATTTTTCGACATGCCTCGGCATATTTTCTTTTAATCGATAAATCCGTGGTGGGAAGTTACCAAATGAATACAGTGTATACAAAACATGGTTCTATAAACTATAAAAGTAGCTTATCTACGCCAGAATTAGATAATTGGAAAATCAATTTAATTTATTTTGAGTTTTATAAACGAATGCAATTTATACCTATTTCTTCGTATATTTGCAAATGTGAAATAAGCGACAGAGTTATGAGTGTAGAGATTTATTTATAGTAATTTATAGTTTTCAGGGCGTTCCCGGTAATCCTTCGAAGAGTATTTATCGTCTAGTTTTGACTTATCGTCAGCATTCAATAAATCTGTGAGTGCTAATGCATGACTACATAATAATCCTGTGGATTCACCATTGGCGTACCTTACGCACTTCCTATGAAAATAGGCAGATGTAAAAATAGAACCTCGGACAAAAAATATGTGCAGCTATAGAACATCGTCCTATATTTGCGAAGATAATATGATAATTTCAAAATAACTATATTCTTATCTCATAGAACTAACCTTATGAATAACTAACGGTGATTTTAAAGTAGTCTTTGAACTACTTTATAACGTCAAAAATAACAAAACTCTATATTAGCGTCATTTAGAATCGTGCTAGATACTGCTAGACAGGAACCACCTTTTGGACCAATAAAAATAAGGAAATTTTTCGTTATTTGAAGGTTTAACTCTTAAAGCGTGAAACTATCCTCATTATCTTTTTGATTATGGATCAAAATGTTTTTGGAAGAGGTTTTCCTTTTTCTACAAGAATATAGACTACTATACACCATTTAAAGTTAAATATGGGTGGAAGACAAAACTTGAAACTTGTGGAAAATATTTTCTGTTCCATGTCAAAAATAACGTAAAAACCGTTATCCTTATTCGCCGTAAATTGACGTTATTGCCAAAGAAAAACTAAATACAGATTAGGAATCAGCATGAAAAAACTATTCCGGGAAAAATCTCATCATCATAGTCACAATGTCTTAACAGACATGTTGTGAACTCGTAAAATGCATTAAGTCGGAGCTAGAGTATTGCCGACACGAATATTATCAATAGTTTTGAGCACTGTAGCTCGCCATGGTTCGCGATTTGTTATCAGTTTAGTGGCGCTCTTGACGCTCATATCCAGTAACTGTTTCGTAGTATCCACCCAGCGTGTAGGGGGACGGCCACGGCGCCGCCCACTCGGGGCATGACCCTGAACTACAAGTTTCTCCATATTATCGCTTCTGTGTATATGTCCGAAGAATGTAAGCATTCTCGTCGACACAATGGAGGATAGTCTCTTTGGATTACCGACCTCATCCAGTATGGAGACGTTAGTTCAATGGGCGGTATAAGGCACTCTCAGCATTCTCCTCCATGTCCACATTTCAAAAGCGTCTATGCGAGCTCGATCTGCCTTTTTAACAGTCCAAGTTTCCGAGGCATACAAGAATATGGAGAACACAAGAGACTGAACCAGTGACATTTTTGTAGCTTTAGTGATGTTATGGTCACGCCATATTTTAGTAAGCTTTGTCATGGCCACACGTGCCTGTTGAATGCGCCGTCGAATCTCATTTTCACAGCTACTCGAATTATCGATCAAAGAACCGAGGTATATAAAACTTTGAACTACTTCACAACGACCTATTGACTTTATTTCTCGATAATTGTCATGCTTTCTATCTACGATCATAACCTTGGTCTTATTGTAGTTAATACCAAGACCATACTCTGCACTACGTTGTTCTAAGATGTTTAATAGAGCTACTAGTTCTTCCTGAGAAGCTGCAATAAGGGTTGTATCGTCAGCAAATCTTAAGTTGGATATTTTGCTTCCGCCAATAGTTACACCGCCATTCCGGTTTCGAGCAATATCGGTTCTGGTTTAAAAAAAACTTTAAATTTCTGTACCAACAAACTCCACAGTGAGAGCGCCGTTTGAATTTACTCAAGTAAATTCTTTCCTACTTTTTTTCCAAAATTATTTGAGATTTCTAAAGTCACTTAAATTTTTTGCTGTTATCTGTGGGTGCGAAATCTTCTTCTTATATCAGTACCTATCCTCTGTTGATGCTGGCAATCACGTTGGCCCATATAGTCTTGTTGACGGCCGCCCTGAATGAATGCACAGTCGTCAATCCCCTGTATTGTCTGATCTTCCTCAGCCACGATGTTCGTCGGCACCCTTGACCTCTTTTGCCCTCTATTTTCCCTGAAGAATCAATTGTATAACTTTATATTTTTCATTTCGTATCACATCCCCAAGATACACCACTTTCACTTTCACACTGTCAGTGATTTCTAATGTCTTTTGCATTCGTTGGATCACGGTGTTGTTTGTGGCGTGGTAAATGTATGAGATACTGAGCATGCGACGATAGCACCACATTTTAAATGCCTCCAAACGTTTAGGTGTACCGTCCGTCAATGTCCAGGCTTAGACCACAATAGACAACAACTCTTTGAGAAAACTAGACTACAACCAATAAATTTTGATTCAGCATCAGGACCAGGACCATAAACTAATGAATTTGGACTACTGGAATGAATATTCTAGAAAGTAAGAGGAATACAGTAACCGTAACATGTTAGCTATGTATGTCTGCGTTTTATGCTTCACATCAGTTGTTACACCCATGATCTGGAATTTAATTTGCGATGTACGGTGCTCATAAATTTCGCCTATTGCTCGTTTAATAAAACATCGTGGGTGATAAATTTATCTGATTCTTTGTTAAGGTATCGACGATTGTCCAGTATAATTAATTTAATATTTCTGCTTGGCTTCGGCAGGGCAGCCACGTATGTGCACTATACATACATAATGTGTGAGATTTATTACACCCAATAAGCTGCATTTATATATTGGATACTATATTATATACTAACAAACGACTACACCTCTTGCAGATTTTCAAGATACCTTCTATTCAGGATATTATTAGCCCCTCACGTGTTGTCTGTCAGATCACTTCTGCTTAAGGATCTAGAGTATAGCATGCGAAATTGGGAATCCAAGAAAATACGTATTCCCGTGTTAGCGAGGAGGCGTGGCCGCCTATTCCCTTTCTCCAGTGTGTTTGTCTAAGATGAGAGGAGATAAGTCAAAAGGTCCAAAGGTAAGTTCCAAAGGTGACCATAAAAATGAATTCTGCATTTCCAAGCTCCTGGCATTATCTTTAAGCTTGCAGTAATGACTCAAATATAAAATGTAAGAAGAGTGTTTGCGCTTCTGTCATTGTGGTTAGCCTTGTTTTGATATCTTGTTTGGTTGTTGAATTACGGACACTTGAAGTATGCTTTTGCATTAAGATTTATTTTGCACACTAAAGAACTTTTTTGAAAAAAGACGTCATTCATTATGTGTTGATTAGAACGGTACATATTCGTTTTCTGTAACAATTACTGGAACAAATTTCAAGTAAATGCTGTGAGCGTACAATATATCATCAAAATCCTCTTATAAGAGCTACATTATTATATAGCCCTCTGCCTTCTGTCTTACCAAAGCTCAAAAAACATGGCCTGGCCCTGGCACTAAATACATACGTATCCAGCTGTTAATGTTTATTGGTAGGCCAATAGCATAAGTATCACACTCTTTTTAACATTTATAAACAATTTTTACAGGAAAAGTTAATCAACTTTTCGAAATGGACGTTCGTACATCTATGCTATTTATAGTACAGTATAACTAAATATAGTGGAGAAAACAAGGCTGGAGACGGGTGTTGTTAAGACAATATTTCAAGAACTACGGGTAAACTTATCTTCGTTCTCAGTTATGAATTCCTTAACTTTGTATTTGAATTCCTTTAACTCATTTATACGTCTGAGATCTGCTGGGAGTAAGTCGAAGAACTTGATAATAATAATAACGCGGCTTTATTTTAATATCCTCGGCGAAGTCCAGCTATTGCTGCACTACTTAACCGAGATAGAAAAAAGTTTTTTGTGAGTGTTTTTTTCAAAATGTCAATGCTCAGGTTTAAATTAGTTGATACTCTCGATACTGTGCTTAATTTCTTGAAGCTTCCTTGCTTGATGTGCATTTTTGTAAGACATATATGCATCCAGCTTTATTTTTGTATACCTTTATAGATTTTTATCATTTACATCCTTGAAATGTTTGCTCAGAACAGTGTTTAAGGAGACTCAAGAGGGGTGGATTAGTTCGGTGGGCAGAGTCAAGGACTCATAACAGAAAGATCCCTGGTTTGATTCCCGTCATTGGCGGAAATTTATTTATGGTTTTTCCAATCAGGAATAAATTTATATAAAAAAGCTCAGCGAGAATCTCCACCTGACCCTTCACTGTTGGCTTCAAATTAACAGTGCACTTCCTAGAATGGCGCCGGGAAACAGTAACAAAGCCTACACAGAACACGAGACTTACGACCACAGCTGTCGATGGCGTTGGCACGAAAAAAAGACTCGATCTTGTGAGAGTTAAAACCTCAGTAATTTCGGACAAAAGGTGTTCGGTGTACCCTATAGCAGAGGGCAAGTGAAGTCTATGAAAGTCAGGTTAGTGGGCGAGTTGAATGAAAAGTTCAATTACTAACATTGCAACTAAAGGACAATTAAGAATACAGCAGATTTTTATTTTTTTTTATGGTCGGCCTCCCGCAAAGGCTGAAAGCTTATGGCGCTTTAGAAGCGCTGCGAGAGGATAAGTATCGGTTCACGTTAGATTTGAAACGCTGCAGGTTGTAGCCGTCGGGAAACAAATTTCCCGGCAGCTGATTCCACAGCGTCGAAGTTCTCCAAAAGAAGGAATGCTGGAGGAGACTGGTTCGGGGAGTAAGGACCTCGACCTGGTAAGGATGAGCTCGAAGAGCTTCTCTAGTGGTCCTGTTTCGGACGGCCTGTGGTGTTATTATCTGAGAGAGCTCACTCGAACATCTTCCGTGATAGAATCTGTAAAACAGGGATAGGTCAGCCACCCTCCTTCGATGTTCCAGGCTGTGGAGGTCCTTTGTGAGGTTAGGCGTATCGATTAGTCTAATCGCTCTTTTCTGGATAGTGTCCAGAAGCTTTAGAGAGTGCTTCGGAGCGCATCCCCACACATGGGAGCAATACTTCAGCGATGGTCGGATCTGTGCCTTGTACAGCAGCAGCAGTTGCTCTGGTGTATACAACTTCCTACAGCGGAACAAAACTCCAAGCTTCTGGGATGCCGTTTTAGCAATACTGACGACGTGGTCGTGCCAGGACATGTTATTGTTGATGTTGATTCCCAAAAGCTTGACGGAAAGTGATTCGACTATGGGGTGACCTTCCATTTCCACGGTTGGTAAGCCATTGTGAGATTTCTTTGTAAGTGTTGTTGCCTGAGTTTTTTGTACGTTGAACTGTACTTTATTTGCTAATCCCCACAACATGCAACATTCTGTACCTACTTTATCTGCGCTATAATACCAGTAGGTAACAGAATGGATCAAGATAATATGCAACACAAAACGCTGCACTCTTGTATAATATGTAGCGTGGAATTGTGCAAAAAACTATCGGGTTTCAACCTTTTTCAAAAGCTGTGAGCTACGAGCTATTTATGTGTATGCCAACTGATGCGGTGGTCTGAGGATATTTTCCTAAGGTTAAACCAGTAGTAGCAACATATAAATATTGGGAAGCAGTACTTCGAAAAAGTATTGCATTAAATATTATAATATGACTGTTCAGTGTCATAACGCTTCCAGTATAATGAAACGCCTAATATTTTAGTACGAATTAGTGTTGCCACCTGTCCCGGTTTCACCGGGAGTCTCTCGGTTTCAACACTCAACCTCCCGACTCCCGATTAAACAACAGATTATCATCAATGTCAAATAGACTTTGAAAAATTAAGAAAACGCGAACTCAAAGAACATCGAACTGAAATGATGAAAAAATAAACTTAAAATTATAATAAACGAAAAATATTGCGGAAAATGCGTCGCGCGATGGATTTACAAATAATATGGCACAAATCGCCCACAGTTTTTTGACAATCGTACTAGCTTTTTTGTGTTTTTTTTATTTTTTTAAACTGTACTTATTCATACTTTGAGTAATGAAAATGAACAACTGTTTTTGGTCAATAGTCAAAGCATAATCATTACATTAGGTAGTGCATAAACTATAATTAAAACTGTCGACTTTCCTGAATAAATTTTACAAAAATACCAACTCCCAAACAGTTGGATGTTCCTTAAGTTCTCGTTGCTACACCTCTGTGTAATACTAACAAACTTTAAGTCTCTCTTAGTCAGCGGATACGACCACTGAGCTGGTCCGATGGATTTTTTTTGCTATTATAATGACTTTGGTCAGAGACCAACAGGCCAGATCATTTTGACCCATCCTTGCATAAGGAAGGGATATTTTAAACTGTATTAAATATAGGACAGTGAAACATAAATCATAGCTATGGAACAGTAGTTAGTATTTCATTTTATGTTTTCTTGTACTTTTTCTTTTTTTTTGTATATGTTTTTTTATTAATTTTGTTTTTGTTTAGCTATTATTACTTTTTTGTATTTTAAATCTTTTCCTGCCTTTTAATATACTACAATTGTTGAGTCTCCGACGGATTTAAAGCCGTTAAAATCATTTTCGCGGCAAAGTTGGAGCGTGGATAGTTACAAACACACAATCATACAGGTGAAGGTGATAAAAGCGTATTAAGAAATACTTTTTACACTATTTTACTAGCGTTTCAGCTATTATTAACTATTAGCAACCAACCTGTGTTGTGTCTTGGGGCGAGTGTTCTATCAGAGTTTTCGATAAATAGGTCTAGGAGGTTTTAAATGTGTAGACCACGAACATCCACGTCACCACTCATTTCCATCGATGTATACCTGTTCGTTGGAGTTATTGTCACCACGTAATGCTCGCATTGCCTTCGACCAAGTTTGGGAGCCGGTATTTTTGGGTTATGGTAAATGGCAATGCTACTCTATTTTTAAGAATCAGTGCAGGGCTTATGTATTCTTGGACATTATGTACGGTTTTTCGCTTCAGTCAACTAGAGATGGGCACCAAAGATAATATACAGGGTGAGTCAAGCTCAACGTCTCGGACTCTTATGGCCAAACGATACCACTTATCGAAAAACCAACTTTGCGAGTGTATGCAGGTCGAGTTGGGCTACATTTCAAAAATAATGACTTTTATATATCTAATAAAAGCGAGACATATCAAAGTTGTATTTTTTAAATGGAACACCCAGCATATTATTGGATATTTAGATTTCTGGGTGAATTTTAGTGTGACTTTATGTATCACACATGGGACTTTAAGCGAACCGTTTATGTGCAAATCACAATTTTTGGTCAAAGTAGATATCAGAAAAAATTCTAATATCGCAGAGATTATAAAACAAAGAGGGCTCTGACCGTACCGTATTACTAAGCATGGAATCCAAAAAAATGCAGAAAATGATCAGGAACCTCTAAAACGCTTAAAAACGAAGTATGAGCGATTTATAATTTTAATTTGTTTTTTGCTAATTACTCCTCCGCCCATGCACCGATTTTTAAAATTATAGGAACATTACCTACTACGACTCCACAGCATGTCGTTGCCCAAATTTCATCACAATCCGTGCAGCGGTTGCTGAGATTACGTGGCTAGAAAAACGCGTACAGACAGACCGACAAACAGACAGATCGACAGACAGACAGAGCGACAGACGGACAGACTGACGGAAATCAGTGACGTGGATTTTCGTTATGTAGACATCATAAAACGCCCCAAAATCGAAAATTTTCGCGATCACAATACTTCCCTCACCTATCGATGTGAGACGTAAAAAAGAAAAAATAGATTACAAACACAAGGAATGAAAATTTTAGGAAGAGTGAAAGGTTGCACAAAATTAAACGGATTAAGAAACAGAGATATACGAGCGCGGTCAAGTTTGAACTACATTTGTACTTGGAGAAATCGGTAGATTAATTAAGGAAACTTCAATCAGTGGTAACTTGATTTTTTCAAATGTACAGGTACAAATGTAGTTCAAACTCAACCGTCTAACATAAGTTCAAGCATTTTATGCTTAGTGACACGGCAAAGTCGCAGCCCTCGATGTTTTATAGTAGCGGCGATATTGAATTTTTTTCTGACATCTAATTATACCAATAATTGTGATTTGCACCTAAACGGTTGGATTTAAGTCCTATGTGTCATACAGAAAGTCACACTAAAATTTACCCGGGAATCTAAATATCCAATCATATACAGGGTGTTCCATTTAAAAAACATAAGTTTGATATGTCACGCTTTTATTAGAAAAGTCATTATTTTCAGAATGTAGTCCAACCCGACCTACATACACTCGCATAGTTGGTTTTTCGAAAAGTGGTATTGTTTAGCCACAAGAATCCGAGGCGTTGAGCTTGTCTCAGCCTGTATTTAGAAACGTACCTAAAGTTCAAACATTGTTTTGTTTTAATAATAACATTGGGTAACGGGTGCATTTGTTGGCACCGGTTTTATATGTTTTGTTGAATACGTTACGAATACAAGCAATATATGGCAAAATGAATTAAGGAAGCATTGACAATTTTGAATTTGCTTGTAAAATATTTTTTTTGCAAACGAGCTTCACGATAAGATAAATTCAGTTTAACGGAAAATGGGGATTTCACATAGTTATTGGCACCGTAGAGATAGTTAATGGCACTAAGTAGACCTGTTGTTGTCACCTATTAGTTTTCAGCATAAGACATGTTGGAAAACACAATTAATGTACTTTCTAACTGAAACAGATATGGGTATTTCGTCGAGATGTATGTATTACCTAAAACAATTTTAGCAAAATTGCAATACCTTATAACGAAAATATATAGTTACATTGATGCAAATGTAGCTCTCTCTCTACTACAGCAGATTATTTAAGTCAATTTATCAAACAAATTAAATTATTTCTTATTTGTACCTGTACCCTGTACCTACTACAATGTTTGAGAACTGAGGTGGTATCTTCCCCTGGAAGACCTATGTAAGAAAATAGTATAACAGATATGTTGTTTTGTCTGCTACCGGGAATACGACAAGTACTATTTTGGTAGTAGTTCAGTTTTTGCTTTGGTGTACTATTAAAAATTCTTTTGGTCATTATTGAATATCCTCGTTGGATCATAGGTAATGCACACGAGGCCATTTTCATCCAGGTACCAGCCAACTTTGTCAAACTATCCTTATATCTTTCATTCGTTATTATTGACAATTTTTATGTGTTTATTTCTGTTAGGGAAACTCTTGCAGCAATTCATCCATCTACTCTACAGATCCGACAAGGTCTATGTGTAACTTTACTAAACTTTTCTCTGGTTCTGGAGCTGTATACCTGTTAATATTGTATGTCTTAGAGACACTTTTCTTCGGTTTCTCATTTTGAATTATGTAAACTAATTTTAAGAGGGTCACTTGTCATTATAGGGACTTCTTTCCAAATTCTACAACTGATATCTCTGTAATGGAATGCACAGTTATTGTCATTTACTTTTGGTAGTTATTGGCATTGTGCGAGTTACTATTCATAACTGCGTTCTAAAGATTTTTGAATTTTTTTACAAATAATTACCTTTATTTAACCAAAATACGTCAATAATGGTACATTTTTAACTCATTCAATATATACAGTTGGTGGTTACCCAGTACCGACCACTAAAAGACTTTCTTTATACATTGCAGTTGTTGGCACCAGTAAAGCCAGCTTTTCTCGTATATCACTGATTTCCATTAATATTTTCTACTATGAACGTAACTTTAACAGATTCTTTATTATTACCATGATATATTGAGGATATTTGTTAGAAGGTTTGACCAGTACACTCCCATTTAAGAAATTATTCATTTTGCAGAGTAGCGTATTAGTTGGCTTAATATTGTTATACTTGTGCCTTTAACTTCAATTGCCAAATTAAGTGCTTATTATGGAACTAAAACATGCACCGTTGACCACCTCATTGGATTCGGAATTTCACCTGATGGCAAAAACTTATGTACGTACCTTGTTATTATTACAGCGTATGATAGGAACATTAATTTTGGTCGTTAGCGCAATGACGTGATTTCCTAAAGTTTCCCAAAATGCAATTTGTTTTTGATGCAAAAGTGAATCATCCATTAATTTGTAATAATGTTTACGCTGCGGAATTAAGCTTATAATTTTGATCCGCAGACCGCGTTTAATTACATGCATTAAGAGCGGGCTTTTCAGCATCAGGGAAAATCCTAGTATCCTTGATGGTATTGTGGATAAAACGAAAAGTTATAATAAATACAGTAGATGGATGAGCATTGGTACTATTCGGCTTCAAGTAGTTGTTATGAAAGTACTATCTCAGAAATTGCAAAAATGAGTAGTGATACGGTTCCTAGTTCTGTGAAATTACAGGTACGTTTAAAAATACCGAATTTGATTCTTATATAATTCCCATTGATGAAATAAAACCACGAAATTTAGTTTTGTTTGAGATCCTGTTATAGCGAATTCGATTTCCTTCAGTGTAAACATTTTTAAAATACCTAAAAATGTTTTTCGCGAGATTTTTAGCATACTATTTGCAGTTCCGTCATTGAGTATTAACTGAATTAGATTCTCTTGAAGCTAAGAGCAATATGAAACCAACAGAGAATGAGGGTTTAGGTAAATTAAATTTACAACTATCGATTAAAAATTTTATTCAAATACAAAACGTTATTAAATCGCTTTTACTTCCCCGATAGACGAAGAGAGTATCTTTATCGCAAAAATTTTAGATTTTGAAGTGATACACTTTTTGGGAGTTTTGTGATATCTGCAGAACAAACATTATTTCCGTCGATCTGTCCGTCGGTTTGCTTGTGTGTTGGTGTCTTTCTAGCCTCGTAATCTCAGTAACCGCTCCATGTATTGTGATTAAATTTGGGCAGCGATATGCTGTGACGTCATGGTACGTAATGATGCGATGCCACTATAATTTTGAAAATCGGTGCATGGGCGGCGAAGTGATTAGCAAAAAACAAAAAATTCCAAATATTCGTCAAACTCTTTTTCAAGCACTTTAGGGGTTTCTGAAACTGCCTACTTTTCTACTTTTTTGGGTAGGGATAAAATTGTGGTGGTTGAAGGGTGGTGGGTTGTAAAACTGAAAACATGTTCATATTCCTAATAGGCTGTCTAAGTCTCCATTGACTCGTGGAAGAAATACCTATAGCAGCACGGTATACTTTTTTAGGTACATCCATATTAGAGAAACCCAAGATTTTTCTGATGTATATATTTACTATATGAGTATCTATTGCTTTAGATCGTTCTGAGTTGTGTAATGTGTCAGTATCGGGGTAGCAGTAACCAAAAAACTAAAAATAGAAAGACAGATGAAACTTCGTTTTTAGGGGTTTTGGAAGTTTCTGATCATTTTTAATTTTTTTGGGTGGGGGTAGAATTGGAGCGCCTGGCGTGGGGGGCGGGGGTTGCAAAACTCAAAAATTTGTTATATTCATAATAGACCGTCCATTGACCTATGAAAGATAGGCCTAGCGGCTCTACTACTACAAATGCATACATGCGAGTATTGCTTTAGATCGCTCTGTATTGTGTATCGTAACTATTGAATTGAGATGAATTTTGACACAGAATCGTTTTTAGAAATCGTGTCAAAGGGCGCACAGGGGTTGTAAAGCAGAAAAATTTGTTGTACTCATAATAATAGGCTGTCTATTAACCTGTAAAAGGAAGACTTAGCAGGATAACACATTTTTTTGTGGGCGAGCGAGCGATGATTAAATTAGGTTGCAAGGGGATCTTAGATTATAGCTTGATGCTATGGGAAAATAATAAACTGGTATCACCGTGATGTGTGAGAAGTACTGAGTCAATCAACCTGACTCCATTTTTTTTGCAAAATTTTGACATGTATCCTAAAAACCATTTTTTGACGAAAAAAGTGGGAGTGCATATTATGTTTTTTTAGATGAATTGTGTTTTTTTTTTCAGATCATTACCTTACTGGTGTTTGCTGCAACTGCAAATGGCCATTTGCTGAAAAAAATGAAGGGTGGATTTGGAGGAGGCTACGGAGGCAGCTACGGATCCGTCTGCTGTGCACAACCAGTTGCTGTTCAACCTGTTGTTCAACCTGTTGTTGTGCAACAGCCTCAACCAGTTGTCGTGCAACGTCCGGTGAGTTTACTGAATGCACATTTTGACAATATGCTGATATGTTGGGTATGGAGATCTTACACACAAAAGTCTATGTCGTTTCATCAACTACTTATGCTCATGCTTTGACGCAATCAAATCTTACATTCAGGAAGGACAACTGTACCCTTTTGTTGACAAAGTACTATTGAACTTTATCGAGTGCTTCAATAACAACGTTTCGTTGGATCCAATTAAGTTTTATAATTGATTCTAAAATAATTTCCTTTACATGAAGACACGCGTTTTAGAGAGTTTATGCAGAACCTCTGTCCGTCCGTCCTTCCCTCCGTCTGTCCGTATACAAAAGATAGCTAAAACTACAGGTGCTAGAGAAAAACAAAATACAGATTCGGAGTCAGCATGAAAAAACCAGTCCGGGAAACATCGGGTTTTGTCAATATCGCTTCCGGTTCCACGGTGAGAGCGCCATATGAATTGTCTCAAGTAAATTCGTTCCTACTTTTTTGTTAGGACAGAATATCGAGTTATTTGGATGCCTCGTCCACTTAAACGAATTTTGCTTTTATAACTGCAGTGATATATCATCTGCACTCAAACTAATCGTCACTATAACAACGATATGCTATAATTACATAATCAAAATATTTTTCCATACAAATTGAAGCAGAGGCATTGTTATATCAGTAACTTCTATATTTTTAAACAAATTTGGAAAAACAAATATATATTTATGCAAAAATCTCGATTCTGTGGTATCAGATTAAACAAATTACTTTCTAAATTCGCTATTTGTAATTAATATTATTAATTAAAATTATACGGTTTATTCAAACAAACAAAAGGTGTATACTAAAAAACAAAGGCATGTTCCGATTGCATTATATAATAATGTTAGTATTGGATTGATAGTACAAGTGATTAGAACGAGGACAGTCTATTTTAAATTTATCAGCTTACTTGCAATTGCTTCGAACCTGAGGAGTAACTACAAAATTTGCCTATTAGAAGTAATGGAAAAGTATCCAAACACCCAGTGGTTGTGTTAGGTTGAAAGTGAGTAGGGCAATAATGCCTCCTTCCACTGCGACCCAACAATTGTGGCTCACAGTTGTTTAGAGTTCATCGTACAGACCGCACCTCTTAACGAAGATGATTATCGTTAAGGGTCAAGCTTCCTTGAAGTCATAAGGTTTCAGTTGGGCAAATCCAAATGTCTGGAATCTAGCTCTATCCATTACTGGAAAAGAGCACAGAATATGCTCCACTATTTCGTCCTCCACGCAGCAGAAGCGACAGTCTGATGTTTCTTCAAGACCCAACATCCGCATGTGGTTAATCAGATGACCATGTCCCGTCAGCAGACCAACTAGAATGCGGAGACCGTTCCTGTTCTATTCCATGATCCTCGAGGGGGTGGACTGACTAGAGGGGTATCTTATGAACGCAGTAACCCTGGTGTAGTGCACTGCCCAATCTGACGTGGTTTATTTAGCGGTGCTTTTTGAAATGTCTGCAATGGTTCTAGTCCTATGAAAGTTCCTCCTCTTGCGAGCGCGTCGGCCAATACATTGTCTTCCACTCCGCTGTGATCCGGAAACCAAATCAAGGTTACCTTGTTCCCTGTTTAGAGTTCGTTGAGGAGGTGCATGCAGTTCCATATGAGTCTTGAATCAACCCGATTGGAGCTCAGTGCTTTCAGTGCACCCTGGCTGTCTGAACATATTTTTATAGATTTGCTTGTCAGGAGCCCTTTGATTAGTTCCATGACTCCCAGTTCTATGGCTATCATTTCTGCTTGGAAGACTGTGGTATACCTCCCAAGGTTTACTAAAATTTCAACTATTGGATTCACAATAATCAATTGAACACACAATATCATTTTTTAGTAAGAACCCGAAGAATCCCATAACTCGAACAATTCTATGTTCTCTAAGGTGCTCACAGATCTGACATCATTAATAATTTCCAGGTGGTGGTACAACCAAGACCAGTTTACGTGCAACCAAGACCTGTCTACGTCCATCCCCAACCAGCACCTGCACCAAGGCCGGTTTACCAACCTGCTCCCGTTTGCTGCAAGCCAGCACCGCCACCTCCGCCTCAACCTCAACCATGTTGCGGTGGGGGCAGTTATGGAGGCGGAGGAGGCGGCGGTGGGGGAGGAGGAGGAGGGGGAGGTTCCGGAGGAGGAGGAGGCTTTGGTTTCGGGTTCGGAGGGGGTGGAGGATATGGGGGGAAGAAGTAAAGTGACAGCAAGCGTAGTGTTCAGTAGCCTAGCCTGTTTTGTTCCCTTGCTCTCTTAAATCAAATTTCAGGTGATGGTTATATTTACAGAAAAGTATCAGGATGAATATCTAATGTGATTTTGGAAATCATTCACAAAACTTGCTAATTGCCTTGCCATCGTTTACGTTAGTGAGGTTGAGGTCCAGTTTCACCAGCTCCTAATAAGTGTCAGATAGCTTGTCTACATATGTTGTCTTTGTCACCTCATTATTATCAGGAAGTAAATAAATTGGTAATTTAGCTGTAACCATTGATTAAAGTATTTAGACATACCAAACAATCACCAGAATATCTAAGACTGGTGGCAACTTTATGTGTATCGGCCGGATTTTGGATTAAAATCTGTCAAAGGGGGCATATGAGTTAATGGTGACGCAAAGTCGATGCTCGTACTTGCAGTGTTGCCAGTATATGATCTTCAAAATGCATAAAAAATGTGCTGGAAGTGTGTGTGCTGCTACCCATTGCAGAAATAAGTAGTATAATTGCAGAAAAAAGTTTTTTTAGATTTCCGAATGTCCCTACAAATAAAATAGGTACTCAAATATGTAGGTACCCTATTTTTACAGATCGATTAAGATGACTTCACTGATTTGATAGATGACAGCTGATCAGCCAGCACGCTTTTGAGCTAAATTTTATACAAATCTGTATTTTGTTAATAATCCCTGTACAAAAAATGGGAGTTCACTAAAAGATGCATCCGTTCACTTGAATGTTTGTCATTGGCAATAGTTCTTTTGGTCAAAGTTATCCTAGAAGTGTTACTGACAAATCGTCAGCGTTTGACGCTACCGTCTATCAAATCACACACATTTTCTTTAACCTTCTTTATACTACCTCCATCTATTATCCATAGGGTAAAGCTTCTATTCTAATTTTTTATTTATAAAGAAGGGAATCTTGTGCTTTTGAGGTCATTCTTTCTTTGTTGTATTTCGTTGAGTAGTCAAGTTCCACTTGGTACAGATACTTAAAAAATATCTTAATTTTCACTAGTGGAAATACATCTTTACTTGAAAAACATTTTAAGCACTTTAATTTTTTTAATACGCAAATTTCCGATAATCCATGTTTTCAATACCGATACTTTGTTTCAAGTATCGAGACTTGGCAAAAATATCGAATTGGCATCGGTATCAATATTTTATTTTCGCATCAATACCCCAATCAATACCCAATACTTCTAATCCATAATGGCACCATTAAGGTCATAGAAAATCCTCAGAGATATACTGCTGATTGTTTAGTATGCCGTGCCTAGACTATCTGACACTGAGGGGGACCCACGTGGCTGCGCGATGAACAGCGTCTGCCTTCGATAGTGGGGCAGCAGCAGCCTTTTGCGCCGTTAGCGCTTGGATGGGTGACTGAATATACACGTGTCGCCCACAGAGCGTTGGGCGGAGCATCTTACGCGGCCGGCACTTTGGATGATCGACCGGAAGGCCCGGACGGGGGATCCCCGTCGGATCGCCCGGGATGATGGTGTAATCATTCCAACGGTGCTGGCCGTGCACCGTCCCCCCTCTGGGAACTGGCCTTAAAGGCTTATAAGTACTGACGGCTCCCAGAGGAAAAAAAAATCTGACACTTATCAGGGGGTGATGAAACTAGCAACCTAACTTTAACGTTGAAAAAAATGTGCTCGCATTGTTAGACACACCATATAAGCATTATAAAATATCATTTATGCAATTTTCAACCATCAACTGCAGTTTCAAATAGTACAATGAATTTTCTGAAGCGTCAAATTTAATTTCGAATAGTCAATTTTAAATTCTAATGCGTCAATAACTGTAGTTTCCAATAATCAGGTGAATATTCAAAAGTATCATATTAGTTTGAAGAGTGTCAAATCAAAGTTCGTATGTCTGAGGTTCGCCTAGTCCAAGAAAAATGGAAAAATTCCTAAATGTGGTTTGATTTTGATATTAATATTTATATGTAAATGTTCCTCACTAGAAATTTTGTAGTACGATGTCCAGTTTGATTGCTTTGTCGTAAAAAGCTGACACTTCTTGAAAAGACGAAGAAATTACATAGAAAGTGCGGGACCACATTTAAGTCAAACGCATTTTTTATGACAAAACTTACATAAGCCATGCAATTTCTTAAACTGAATTATTCGTTTCTCGAAATTAAATCAGAAGCTCATCCGGATACCTTTTCTGTAGGTGTTAAGGAATTCCCATTTTGGTTCAAAACAACGGATCTACGAAACAGGCTAATTTTGGCTACATACGCGGTTACTTTCTGCTTGAATGGAGAAACATTTGAACATTGTCATGTCGACAGCTGTTTTACTAACCTTCTCTAATACATACTGCAGTGTACTATGGTTTCTTAGTCTTGAAGTACTGCCCACTGTTTGTAGTAGTCTCAATATGATCAGTAGGTCAACTTGTATACCAAATTCTCTAATATGTAACAAATGTATAATAGACGTAATATAGCACAAATATGTAATATACTATACTAAAGATGTCACAACATCTCTCATCTAACTTCGTTGCTAGAGTTGAAAAACTAAGCAATAGACTGATAAATAGTGTGATACAGTATGTTATAGCAACAATAATACAAAAAATGTAAGGATTTGCAGTATATATGCAGTAGATGCTCTTACTTGCTGATAGCCTTCAAAAGTTATGATCGATATATATAATCTGTTTTCATCATTGAAAAGCAGGAAAAATTATTATCTGGAATTCTTCAGGTATTTGTAGAAACTCAATAAAGTTTATTCATGTTTACCTATAAAGCTACTTTATTTTTTCTTATTTGATACATCTGTTCGATCAACTACGGCCATTTTGAGGAGCTGTGATGTCGGCATCTCAATAGTGATTGTTAGCACTAGTGCTGCTAAGTAGGTTGCTACTAGAGTTCCGCCTAGGTCCAAAAACTACAAAAGAATATGTCATTAGGTACTGCAGTTATCTAGTCCATATTTCTGAATTCAATAAGAAGTTAACTACTATCTACAGCAGAAACAAACAAATACTTCTTAAGGAATCAAGGCGCAATTATTATAATAGCAGCGAAACCATTAGCGAATGAAACAACTTTAGAAGCAAACAATTCTTGTTCAATTGGGATTCTGGTAAAGCAATATTCATATACAGTAACATAATACTTACTATAAGAAATTCGTTGAAGAATATTGGTGATCTTGATACTCCTATTTTAAAAAGCAGCACTGGTATGTGGACTAGATAGGCACTATATGAGAGTCTTCCAAGAACGTAGGTAGGCGGCCATTCGAGCACTCTTTTCATATAACCTGGAACGTGAGATTAGGAGTAAACGACTGGAAGTATAAAGAGAGGTTTTTAATATCAACGGTTGTCAAAATATAAAGATGACTGTGTAGAAAGCAATTCAACTATTTGGTAATGGTGTGTCGTGCTGGGATCTCCAAAATGCTGCTGAACACCCCATCCAGTTGAGGTACTGAAGATATAAAAAGTAACAAAAATACAGTGCAGAAGGAAAAGATCGAACTTCGGAGCTATGGAAGGTTATGGAATATTTTAGTGTGTATCTACTAGTCAGTGTTCGCGCCAAAGCCTAGCTTTTTGCAAACTAGTACTAATATTTATTTGTATACCTAACAAATAAATATATTGATTGATTGATCTAGTAAGTGATGGTGGTCTAGCGAATGTTTTTTTAATTTGTAAAATACTGCTCCTACCAACGACGATGGAACAACTGAAGACCTCTCATCTCATTCATAAGTTCATTTATGTTCACAGTCAAACATTACTTTGGGCGATGGGGCTAGCAGGGTGAGGGAAAAATGAAAAGATTGCCGTTTGATGGGGACCGTAATTTCTGTTGTAAACACCGTCCCCGCACCAGCTCACGTCAAAATCACGTCAAAATTCAGAACGGTTGACACTGTTGACTTAACAGTTGACGGTTTTTCGGTCCACATCATCAACGACAAACTTTCAAACTTCCAAATCATGAATGAAAAATGATACGTAGCGCCTAGTACCGGTAATAATTTACTATAAAGCCATGTTGCCAGCTGATATGAGAGGTGTGATTAGCAGTGTAAATTATGAAATTATTTTTAACTTTCCTTCTACATAATGGCTGAGAAATTCGTTGTAGAACGAATTCATTAGATCTTGTGAAATAGCTATGTACAGAAACAAATGTTATTGTAGACCTTTGGTGAATTGTGGCAACTACGTATCAATGTCTGACGATTTTTTTGTAAACATAAGAGGTCTATCAGAGTTCTGTTGTCGTTGGCTCCTACTATATTATATTGAATCCCAATGACTAGTGCTGGCACCCTTCTATTGTCGTATACAAGATGTGTTCAGAAGATAACTGAAATTGCGAGTTTTTGAAAAAAATATTTATCAATTCGTCTATATTAAAGTTGTCGCCTTCAAACTACCTAGAGGGAATCTGTGAAGAGCAAAATAAAGAACGGATCGTTTCCTAAAAACTTGCTCTTCCCGTAGGCTTAAAGGGGTGATACACATACGAACTTTAAGTACGCGGTTTTTAAGTTCGCGAACTTACTAGGCTCGAGGTCGGTGACACACGTGAAGCTGAAATCACACATTTTGATAATTTTCCTAAATAAACAAAACTTTTGGCAAGCGCTAGACACAACAAGCGTTGCGCATCGATGGCCTGCCGAAACAAAGTGGTGGCTCGCAGCTCGCAGTCCGAGCCAAGACAAGCTACGAGCAAGATTTCAAACTAGTTGGATCACCGGCGGTTTGCGCGACGGTTTTAAAGTACGCGTATTTACGGTGACACACAGGCGAAAAAGGACGTCGAGCTATAAGTACGCGTACTTCCTCGTACGTGTATCACCCCTTTTACAATTCAGTGAGGCGAGTCTTAAAAAATGCACAACAAGGAAAGTTTTTCTATGGTTGCCTATGTCATCTCAAGATCTAAGAAAACTTCCCTTGACCCCGAAGAAGGTCATGGTCAGTTTATTAAACATCCGGAAGGGGGGATGTATACCCATTTTGGGACAAACATTCCAGGTAGGTGCAACACTGAAGTTGGGTTAGCTAAATTGTAGTGTATACATTCAACATGTAATATATTGTAAAAGCGTCATACAATGTCTGGCCTTAGAGGTAGCGATGTTTGCATATGTACAATTGTACATTTACTTACTTAACGTTTATTGACCAGCTATATACAGTAAAGTACATTTGCAGTCAGAGCACTACTGATTACTAAATTTACTTAAATTTTAATTTAAACTAATTACAAAAATTTAAACTAAAAGAAACACAATCAACAATAAGACTAAGACTATATGGACAAAAATTCTTCCACAGAATAGGGGCTATGGTCCAGTCAGAACCGCTTTGCGTGTGTGTAGAATTGTCTTTCTGTAAGTTTTGATATGTCCAGGGGAGAGGTTAGTGCAGCAAACTTATTATATATGCGTATATCGATTTTGTTTATCTCGGTAATTCGTATTCTGGAGTATGGCACCACTAGATCCATTGCAGATCTGGTTTTGTACTGGTGAAAGTCGGAGTGACGTAAGTGATTTGATCAATTTTTATGTATTTCCTTTAGCGTATGAACTATGTAAATTGATGGTAGGGCTAGAATGTTGTGCTTCTTGAAAAGGGTCCTGCAGCTCGTGCCCGGTGGTGCCCCCTCCAGGATACGAACTGCCTGTTTTTGTGACGTGAATACTCTCCCCACTGCTGCTGACCCACCCCACAGCAATACAATTAACAATTGAACAAAAAAATATTAGGTTATTTCCAACAGCATATTGAACCGTCACGAAACTGTTCGGATCGTTTGTGGTGCGCATGCGTTGATTTTGGATGGTTTCGTGACCGTACAAACATGAAAATCTATTGGAACAGTTCTTTACCTTATTTCACTGGACTCGTGTCAGTTCTGACAATTATCAAAAAAATTAACCTCGATTTCATTTCAAAAGCCACCGTCAAAAGCCAAGACGCCAAGAGCTTTATTAAAATTGATCGGGGCCTGATTTTTTTGACGATGACTTGGTGTTAGTCTATGAACTACAACCGAAAAATGAGGATTATTTGGGTAATTTTAGCCATGAATAATGGTTGCCACTGACAACCCGGTATTCCTGTAGCTCTATAAACGAAGAACCTGGGTTATTTTTTCCACAAAAATGACCGAATTTATCATAACATGCCATGTATAACATTATTGTTTGATTTCATTTCCATTTTTGGCGTTGGTGAAGTTTCGGCCAACAAACGAGCCAGCCAAACAACAAGCAAGAGCAAAAACAGAAGAAGCCAAATTAGATCACACTCAATCTCAACACTCAAGACTCAAGGAAGCAAGAAAACAGAAGGCGCATAGAAATGACAAAAAAGAAATTGTGCGCCAAGCGGGCGATTTATTTTCTACTGCGCATGTCAGTCCTCACAGTCCTTGCTCTGGACCAAGTACCGATTTGACCGTACAAAAACTGTCCCATGAACGGTAACGAAATCTATTGGAACGCTTTATGGACCGTTTCATGAACGGTCACAAAACGTGTTGGAACGCATTTCACGTTCTGCGCATGTCCGTGACGATACATTTTACGGTATTCAGGACTGGTGGAAAGGACCTATTAATAATCAATTAAACCTGTAAAAACTCTCTAAATCTGAACCAACAGTGCTTGAGGCATTCATCTTGATGACATACTCACATTCTATTCTCTGTGACAAGCCTAGAAGTCCAAGGCCAATTCCTGCAGAAAAAATTAGCCTGGAGGTAGCTGAATGCATGGAAGCCCAAAATGTCGAGTGTTCCCTACTTGTATCCAGTGAAAATATTCCTGGAATTACTATTATCCCGAAGCCGATTACATGGACTAGTATCCACCACGCCCACTTCGAAGCCTAATGAAAATAATTAGTTATTTATTAAAATATCATATCGCATATAAAAAAAATTGGGATTTTCTACAACCTATCTTCTAAAAAATTATAACGAGAGACCAGATTTTATATAACAATAATATCAAAGGTACTCGAATTACGTGTTTCCCTAGAGAACAGATTCACAAAAAAATCTCCCATTCTAATTACTGTTCCACTGGTCTATGCAACATCAGATTTATAGAGCAAAAACAAGCATTTGTATGTATTAAAGATAAAAAATAATCTCACAGTGTAAATTAGTTCAAATTTTGGACATTTTTGTTTAGTTGTTGACAATGCAAGAAAATTTGGGATTTTCTACAACTTATTTTCTAAAAAAATAAAACGAGAGACCAGATTCTATATAACAATAATATCAAAGATACTCGAATTATCTGTTTCCCTAGAGATCAAATTCACAAAGAAATCTCTCATTCTAATCATTGTTCCACTGATCTATGCAACATCAGATTTATAGAGTAAAAACGTACAATAATAATTATAACAACAATTAATACATTGTATGTATTAAAGATAAAAAAAAATAATCTGTTAAACTGTATGGTAACACAGCATCTGGTAGAATTTCAAAAACAAAAGTCTATAAAAGATAACGTAGATAATGTGTGTGGTTGTGACAGACTAGTTGAGAAGAACAATGTTGGTGTACCGTACCTTTGTTGTAAACATCTTGATATCCCTTGTCTTGTTGTATACATATCCAAAATACAATCCCATAAGAGGTCCTCCGAAATTACCAAACAAACCTATGTACTGGATATGCCACTGCCTGTTCTTCAAGGTATGATTGACACCATATAGGGACCTGCAACGTACAAACTTATGTGCATAAAATACTTCCAAGCTGACTCGTATGTCGTATAGTCAACAACTCTTTTAAGCCAAAAGTAGCAAGCTATCGCGTGAGCATCCGACGCATCTGATGGGCGCTTTGCGAGCTGGGTTGCCATGACCGCCAAGGCTCAGCTGGTAGAGCGCCGTAGAATTTTGGAGACCGCGGGTTCAAATCCCGCTGGCAGTCGGTTCTTTTTCCGGATTTTTTTGGTAGCATCTGGATTTGAGAGCCCCAAATGCGGCCAGTAGCATGAAAAATTGTATTATTATATATATAAAATAATAAGTGTTTTGAAAGTCCCACAGCTCCCATAAACATTGTTTAGACTACTGTATCGATATCAGTGCAAATATAATCTATATAATAGCTATGTATCCCTTTTAACTTGGTCCAACTTAACTAAGTTGAATCACATGGATACCATTATTACATAACAAGACAGTGATTAATAACATTGAAGTTTGAAACATGAGGTGAGGTCTACATGGCCGACTCTACTCACTAGGCCGGAGTATTGAAATATGGCAACACTGAATAGTCGGCCGAGCTTTTGTCATTAGTGTAATTCTTCCAGAGTAAAAAATAAGATTGGAGGGTGATTTTTAATGTGTTTCTAATGATTTACCTGCACAAACGAAACCACAAAGATAAAAAGATGCCTGCAAAGTGTGTAGTACCAGGTTGCAGTAGCAATTGTGCTTCCAATAAAGGACATACCAAACATAACCTTCCAGAGCAAAAAGAAGATTGGAAGGTGTTTTTTAATGTGTTTCTAATTATTCACTGCACAAACGAAACTATAAAGATAAACAGATGCCTGCAAAGTGTGTAGTACCAGGTTACACTAGCAATTGTGCTTCCAATAAAGGACAAAAACAGAAGTGGGTGAAAGGTATTCCTCACAAGGGTTGGTTATATTTTATAAGAATAAAGACAATAATTTACAAACATTTCAAAGGATAAGACCTATTTTAAAGCACAACGTGGAACCTACAATGTTTTCTGCACCTCCCAAATATCACAGAAAAAGACAGTTAATAGAACTCATCTGGGCATGCATCTGGGCATACCTACGAAAAGATTTGATAGTGAAAGGGAATCAAGACTAGCAAGAATGGCTTCAGAGTGACCTAATAGTAAATTTTTCTTGCTCAAGTGAAAGTTTACAAAGTAAATTGAGTGTTCATTTAAGTGGAAGTGGGAGGAGGAAACAGGTCGCGTTTATTTTTATTTTGTAGTGTTTGACTACGACGAACCAGACACCAGATGTAAGTGGTATTAGTAGTAGTAGCTCTAAAAAGTATTTTTCTTAATTTATCAACCGAGATGAACTCTTAATACGTATAAAATGTAATAATTATTATGCTGAAACTATAAAACAATTTACGGTAACCGGACCACTATTTGACAGCTAAGCCACGTTGCCACATCTAAGGCTCCGGCCTAGTGTAGAGTCGGCCATGGGTCTACATAATAGTAATAAAACTTTTATTGCCCAACACCCATAACCAACAATCAGGCTACAGTGAACTAGGAGAATGTGCATTAAATGTATATATGTAAAATGTATCTAGTAAACTAACATACCTAAACCGTGAAAAAAGAACAAAGGAATTACATAGAAAATGAAAACTACTAAAACTAATCAATTTAAGTTCAAGGTTTGCGTAGCTAGTGATTTTAACTTTTTGATTGTAAAAATGTCAATATCCCATAGATGCGATATTTTGTTAAAATTAGCACTCATTGTGCATACAGGTGTTCTGGATGTGCTGCGGTAAAATAAGGAGTGCTTATGAGACTCAAGCCTGGGGACGACAAAACTAATATGACATAAAATTTTGGAGCAATCAGCTGAATGATTGAAAAGCTTATATAGGAACAACAACCCTGCCATACCACTTATGAATTGTAAGCTATGCGTGCCATACCAAATCGCCTTTTTACGTTTTTCAAGTGCATTTGTATGACGATTCTAACAAGGACCAAGGTTTGACCCCTTCGGAACACCTGAGGTGAGAACGTAATTCCTCGAGATTAAATTATTGAAATACACGTACTGCTTTTTGTGTAAAAGCTAAGATTAAAAAAAGAAAGTTTCGGGAAAACACGTAATAATCAAATTTCCATTAATCCAATCATGCTGAGTTAGCTCAACAAAATTATGAGACGTGTAGGTTATTATGTGAGACATAACAATAAGCAAATAAGCTGCTGGATAAAAATAAAAATTGTACAGGTGTGCCCCACTCTATTCGTCGTGTTTTGTATGAGGGCAAGAACTAAATAGTTCTGCTACCCTTTACTTACTCTGGCGTTGGCATCAAAAGGGCAGGGAACCGATTGGTGTAGTTTTCATAAAAAGTCAGTAGCGTTGATAATATCGTCAAACTTCCTAATAGTGGCCATCTCATTTTAGGGTATTTTTTGATACACCATATGGTTAGCAGCAGTGCTGGTAAGTACTGTGAATCAAGAGCTAGGTACCATGAGGTTTGCATGCACTAAAAAAGAAATAATGTATTTAGAAAAACGATCTAACGAAATTATTTGGTTCAAGTAATTGTAAAAACAATTCATTCTCAGAAAAGGTCAGTGACGTCACACAATTTATGACGTGCCGGCGTAGAAAACATGGCGGATGACATTGCTTATAGTGAATGGCGTACCACTTGTGTTATCATTTCAAATTTGAATAATAGTGAAGAAGCAGATTATTTAGTCTTCAAACCCAAACAGTCCTTAAAGTAAGTACAAATAAGACATAGTGGAATATTCACCATATTTGTTGGATCTACGTAGTTGTGAATGTATAATAAGTTAGTCCACCAATTTTTACGGCATCTGATAAACTCCTCTCCCACATGATGATACCAATTTGGACCATCACCAAAGTGCCTTAACCAGCTTGCTTGGAAAGCTATGATCGCTGCAAGTGTTGGAGTTAACCTAGAATAAATCAATAACCCCAAGGGAGAAGCTTGTGTAGTACTATTTCTGTTAGGATCAAATCATTTACCGCTAAAAGTGACAACATTTAAGTACAGCCCATCCATACAACATTTATTTACAAAGGGAAAAGTTTTCAGGAAAGTGCCTTCAATTTGCATAACACTTAGAAATAAATAAATAAATAAATACATGAATAAAATAAAAACTGATTATGGTTTTTGCGACAAGTCCTCTTTATGTGCAACTTCTCACTCGCTAAACAAATGTTATAATATTGTTCAACAGGACAGATAATGCATGAGACGGGTGAGGCAGAAAGGGAGGGGGTAGAGTCCCACAATAGGGCAAGCACCCATTCAATGACGACAGGCTACGGCGTTGCCGGAGGTAGCAGATTATCTCAAATACTTTTCAACCCTTTTCTTGTTCCGAAATATGTATACTGTTGTTCTTTAGTAACTACATATTTTAGTAAAAAATATTGTAGTACATGTTTTGAGAGTACGGGATGAACATTATAGCAAAATACTGGAAATAAGAGATCGTGAACTATATTTCAAGCGAAACATCTGACAACAGCCCTATTTTTCTTCGCATTCTTTTGTCTCCCATTCTTTTCTTTGCCAAACAATAGTTAGGACGTACTTTACAACAATAATTATATTTGAGTTTTTCTAGTGGTATTACGGTCAAATCAATGAAACACATTTCCTTTCCACGACGTTTCTGTTTATTATACTTAAACCATCGTCAGATGTCTATACCTGTTTTTACAATTCTTTTAGACACCTGACGATGGTTTAAGTATAATAAACCGAAACGTCGTGGGAAGGAAATGTGTTTCATTACTTTGACCGCAATACCACTAGAAAAAATTAAGTTTGAAATCTTTTCTTTTCAAGAATACCTTCATTTTCACAATACTGAATGGAAAACAAATCACAGACAGGGAATAATAAAATTATTTAAATTTAATGTTGTCCAACAAAAACAATAGGTATTTTGAAAAGTATGGGATACATCTCGGTGTGGTGATTTCTGACTTCGTATGTAATTTTTTTTCAAAATCCAAAAAAAGTTCCGAATTCAATTCCGAGTTTAATACAATCTGAAGAAGAATATACTGGAATTTGACACAAAATGTAAGGTATTATTGATACAATTAATTATTTAGTAGAACATGGCTACCACCATTATTTCGCTGCTATAGTTACACTTATGACTATGGATGTCATTGTTATCGTATGTTTCTTCTTACCTGATATATCTGTTGATAAAAACTAAAGCAAGCACTCTGAAGCTAATTTCTTTCTTATGTTTGAATGCATCTAATAGACCATGGATCAGTAACCAGCTCGACATCATGAAGAACGTTGATACGCACAGCGGTCCACTTGCCAAGAACACCGTTGTCCATCTGTGGGTTAGCTGAAAAATTAACAAAAAAATACCGCATTTTTTAAAAACCGATGACTAGATTCAAAACAAGACACAGTGCAGAGGCTGAAGTTATGTCCATGTATTATGTTCAACCGAATGTTCGTATTGTGAGTTTAGCCAAAAGATGCACTTTGGGCTAAACCTTAGGCATTTGTAACAAAATATTTAGCTTTGAACAGTGACCAAAGCTTTTGGCTGTTCATATTCGACTCAGTGCGCTGTCGACTATAACTTCTAATAATTCGGCCAAATACTATTACCTTTTTTTGCAAAAGTTTAGACGAATGTGCCTGCATTGGCCGAAGGTGAGCTGAGTACTATTAGAACACTAGAACACTGCAGTGTTCAATTTATCAAAAATTCCTTTGAATCCCCACTATTTGTTCCGTTATAGAAAAATATATGATTAGATCTCGGTTTTCACACACTACGAAATTTTCGAGAGGGTTATGAAAACTGTCAATATTTGTAAGCCTGCTTGATAAATCTGCTTAATAATTATGCATCACGTCTATTTAATTATTTCCTCAGCATACTTGTCTTATATTATCTCGATAATTCTAGGTTTTGTCTTCATCAAATACTATCATGGCCTTATATTTTAGTAGGACTTCATCAAACACTATCATGGCCTTATACTTTAGTTGTTCATTAAACAAAAATAAAATTTCATAGTAATATCTCAAAACAAATAAATTTCGGTAGGTACACAAATAGAAGGTATATTCAAAATTTTCAGAAAAATCGAAATATCTTGGAAAGTGATGAATGTAGGTATAGAGAATACTATCCAAAGATAGAAGAGCACAATAAAAGCTATTATTTGGTGAAATAAAATATAGGGGTTACACTAGAAAAGGGTAACTATAAAGATTTAGCATTCTAGCTCACCCTGTATAAATGGATATGACTTGTCTACTTTTTTTTATAGCCGACATTAAAACCAGAGGATATTTTTTATCTTGGCATGTAAAAAATAACCATTGATTCATTACTTTTTGATACAGTACGTTCATTCGACAGCGATTTGGATATAAAGATGGCCATAACTTTTGAAATACCCTGTATAATGTTACAATACCTTATATTTTAAGAACGAGGATTATTAGAACAATTACGTATGGGATAACATATAAGGCGTTAGATTTAAAAAATGTACATTTACACCACCAAGTAGTTATGAATCACCCTGTATAAACCAAAATATTTTATGAACAAGGAGCATATTTTTTGCTACAACTTATATATTATACAACTTCTTCTGCTATCTTTTATAGTAGTGGAGTTATCGACCAATCCGGTACTAAAAACTTACCCTGTATATATTAAACTTACATTTTCTGTTTGTATCGTATTTGCCACAGGTCCCATCAAACTAAACAGCACCACGTGTGTTAGAATAACCAACACCATGTTGTAGAATCGGATACCCTGTATAGAGCGAAGACGTTCCACATCTGGTGAAGGCTTAATCGTTTTCAGTCTATTCCAATTCTTCATTATTGCAAAGGCCTCGACTATTAGTCCCAGTCTCTTCCCAAATACCTTATGGACATCGCAAATTGTATCTAGTAGGGTGGCGACAGCTATCACTGTCATATAAATGAAGAACAGGTACCTGTAAGCAATATAAAGTTACTATGAAGTGAACGGTAGATATTCAGGCTTCGTAGAATTAAAAAAATACCGCAAAGTGTCTCAGTATTTCTCACACATTATCGGTACTAACAAAAAATATGGAGTTCCTCTATCTCTACACTATCCTTATGTAAAAAGTACTCATTGATTAGGGACCTTTGAAACATCTAAAAACGATGCTTGAGCTGTTTTTATATATTTATTTTTTTGAATACTGCTGCGCCGCCACTGACACGATTTCTAAAAGCGATATACGTTTTACATCGCCGCCACTGTAGTAAGACTATGCTAAAATTGCATTGAATGCAATTAAGTAATTTACAGGTTACACAATACAGAACGATACTAGTATGTATACATCAGAAACTCCCTTCTCTATAATAAGCAAGGCAATGTTTGAATGAACCTAAATAATTGTATGATGTGGCTAGGTCTTTATTTCATAGGTCAGTGGAGAGCCTACTATGAATACAACAAACTTTTTAGTCTTACAACCCCCACCCCTCAACAATCCAAATTACATCCCCACCAAAAAAATTTAGAATATTTTCAGGAACCCCTAAAATTTGCACTATCTAGTACGACCCTACAGCATATTGCTACCCAAACATCATCACAATCCATACAGCGGTTACTGAGATTTCAAGGCCAGAAAGACACTAACAGACAGACTGATCTGGCGGTGTGGGAAGTAAAATGGTTGATAGCAAAATGTAATTAAAATTTTTTTAGCTTTATTAAATGGATATTATTATATTTATAATCTCGATTTGAAAAACTGTTGTTAGAATCAAATATACGTAAACAAATATACTGGACCATGGGCCAATTGGAAAATACGTTAGAGAGCAGTTAAACCAAAATTAATAGCCTCCTAGCATCCTACATTAACCGTATTAAACTAAAATAGACTTACGCAAGAAAAATATCGACTCCATCAATTGGGTACTCGGACGATATTCCTTTACATTTTAAATTGGAGATTGAACCTGCTATCCCTAAAGACTTATACTTTTGGTCGTAACAATTATTTATTTCTTCTTGTAACTGAGAGCTGCTTGTGTTCAGCCTAGGGCATGATGAAGTCACACAAATACTGTGTCTCAGTATGTCATGCCTATAGTTATATGGGTTTGAAGATAACTCCTGAAAACATCAGTAAATATATCACTGAATATTGTAGTGCGTAATTTGATACTCACCTTTATAACTGTCCATAGTATTGTTGAGTTACCTTGACTGGGTTTTAAAGTATAAGTAAAGCTACAGTATAACCCTTCATGAAGTTTGCAGTCATCATAATTGTCCTGATGAAACACTGGAGGAATGTTTGCCATTTCTATAAAAAGAAATGTAGCTTTAAAACTGTAGAATAAAATAGAGTCGAAGATACAAAAAAAACAACAAAATTTTCAACCTTTCAATCCTTTGTAATGTATTAGTGTTGCGATTTAAGAAAGATGTTTTCTTTAATCCTGTAATGCTATGAACGGAAATGTTGACAAACATTTTTGTAACAAATTCCTATTCCGTCTGCAGATGGTAGCGGTTCCTGAGCGTGTATAGAAAGAAAAGGAACTAGCTATTGGTCGCAGAGCCGTCATTTTCTTATCAAATTGAAGGTTTTTTAACGAGCTTTCCAAAAAACTCTATCGCAAAGAGATGTTCCAATAAACGTTAAAGTAATTGAATTTGTTTATTAGCTACAAAATGACTCCTTTTTATTTTATTTAGCAACAATTTCATCATAAATGAATAACATATTTAAGTTCCTTTGAATATCAACCTTCGATGCATCCATTCCGTTCTATTAAATATTTCTGGGAAAATCGGTTAGGCAAGAGTAAATGTTCAAACAATTAGTTACTGGGATAAGCAAATAAGATATTTCGTAAACTAATGAACCTATCTGGCTGAAATTTTCTACAATTATGGAAACTTATAATGGCTTTATTTTTCAGGTATTAATTGTTATTTAAGTTGTTAGGTTAGGCAAATACGTCATTGTTTTCTATTTCCTCGCAAATTTATTCATGGATTTTAATGGGTAAAAAATTATATTGACTGCCTGTTTAATAGCTACAACTTTCATTGCAACAATTTTATTCAAAAACATAGCCGAAAGAAGCTACGAGCAAAAGTTTGATTTTTACAACCTAAACCATGATTTCTAAAAAAAATGGAGTCAAGTTGATTGACTCAGTACTTCCCACACACAATGATGATACCATTTTATTATTTCCCATTGCATGAAGCTATAGTCTAAAATCCCCTTGCAACCAAACTATCGCCCATCCGCCCGCAAAAACAACATCCAACACAAAAAACCCTCGTAAATAGTTTCTTGCGTCTCCCTCCTTTGGAACTAGAATGCCACAATTTGTTTCTGCATGCTTCAACTGGACGATGCGAAACGATCAAGACCCTTCAACCCGTCTAAAAACGAAGTTTGAGCTAATTTAATGTTCCTGGTTTTTTGATTATTGCTGCGCCGCCACTGACACGGTTTTTCAAAAACAGAGTCGTTTTCCATTCTCGCTTTACGCAATACACATAGAATGAAATAAAGCAAAACTCGTATGTACAGATCACAAAATGGGTTTCTGTAATAGGCAAGTCAATGTTCGGATGGACCTAAAAAAGCGTAATATGCCGCTAGGTATTTCTTCTACAGGTCAATGGACAGACTATTATGAATACAACAAATTTTTCAGTTTTACGACCCCCCACCCCCCCAACCGCCCCGATTTCACCCCCTCCCAAAAAACAAATTGAAAATGATCAGGAACCTGTACGTTTGAGCTGTTTTCATACTTTTAGTCTTTTTATTATTGCTGCGCCGTCACTGACAGTATTTTTTCAAAACATACGCGTTTCCCATCCTCGCTGCGGTAGTAATACTGTGTCAAAATTTCATTGAAATCAATTGAACGTTACGCGATATCGAACGATCTAAAACAATAGGTACTCGTATGTATACATCACAAATTCCATGTCCCGTGGTTTCTATAATAAGCATGCAATGTTCGGATGGACCTAAAAAAATGTATAATGCCGCTAGGTTTTTTATTCACATATCAATGGACAGCCCATGACGAATACAACAAATTTTTCAGTATTACAACCCCCCACCCCCCAACCACCCCAAATTCACCCCCACCCAAAAAAAGTAGAAAATAATCAGGAACCCCTAAAACGCCTAAAAACGAAGTTTGAAGCATATTTGAAATTTTTCGTTTTTTGCTAATTACCCCGCGCTCCGTAAAACGAAATTCAAAATTATAGGAACACTACCTACTACGACCCCACACCATAACGCTGCCCAAATTTCATCACAATCCATGCAGCGGTTACTGAGATTACGAGGGTAGAAAAACGCGAACAGACCGACAGACAGACAGACCGACGGAAATGAGTGACGTGGATTTTCGTTATGTACACATCATAAAACGCCCAAAAAGCGTATTATCTCAAAATCGAAAATTTTTGCGATCACAATACTCCCCTCACCTATCGGTGTGGGAAGTAAAAACAGCAAATTTGGCTGTATATATTTATAGAGTCCTGATTCTATAGGTCCCCCCTAACCCTTACAACTTTCAAATATCTGTAATAAATTTTTACGGGAACGCGATGCATTTTTTACCCACAGCCTAGTAAGATAAAGTACTCACCTGAAGAGAAGCAATCCACAACATAACCACCCAAAATTATACCGGAAAATATCACTTTTCGAAAAAACATTTTACTACAGTACTCGCTTATTTCAACACAGATGGTTCTTGGATTCCATAATTTGGTATCACGCTTACTGGATTAAACAACAATCAGTCATCATTGATCATGTTTATGTTTGTATAGTCACCTTGCACGTTCCAAACTTAAAACATTTATAATATGTGCCTGTAAACTACAAATAACTTATAATTAGGTCAGTTGATGTTGTGCTTTCTCACATATGACTGTCGTAAGCCTATAAGATTTTTCAAACCCTAGAATTATAAATAACTGACCTCCAACTGCTCCTTCCTATGTCGATATATAACCAAAGACACACGAAAATTGACAGAAGGTCGATTTTCTTAAGGAAATAGATTCTATATACACTTATAGGTCACGAAGGGTTAATCATAAGCAGTTCCTCAAACATTTTCCTTAGAAAATACTCAACCGAACTACTGAACATACGGGGTAGGGTGTTACTGAATGGAAGGGTGTAATTTGAAAATTTCACATAAATGTGTTCTGTAAAGTCTGATTTTCAAGATACAATGTGCCCAAGTTTCGAAAATAAATATTTTTTGACACCCTGTATACAGGGTAAGTCAAGCTCAATGCCTCGGTGTCTTGTGACCAAACTGTACTACTTTTTAGAAAATTGACTTTGCAGGTATATGTAGGTCGAATTGGACTACATTTCAAAAATAATGAGTTTTATACAGGGTGTCTATTAAAAGCGTGACATATCAAAGTTGTTTTTGTTAAATGGAACACCCCGTATATCATTGCATATTTAGATTTATGGGTAATTCTAGTGTGACTTTATGCATCATACATCAGACTTAAAGCGAACCGTTTAGGTGCAAACCATAATTTTTGATATACCTAAGTAGATATCAGAGAAAAATGAAGCGAGTATGAAACATAGAGGGCTGCGACTTTGCCGAATCACTAAGCATGAATTGCGTCAGTTTAGATTAGACGGTCAAGTTTGAATTACATTTGTACTTGGAGAAATCGATAGATTAATAAAGAAAAATTATAATTAGAGGTTGATATTTTTCGCAGCATATCAGCTACTACAATATACTAAAGATTGACAATTCACAATACCATTGAAATTTTTGAAATGAAAGGAAGTCTACCACCGAATGTTGCTGACAGTTTAATAGCTTCAGGACGAAATTTCAAATTTAATGATATAAAGAAGTAGTAATTTCCGTCAAGTTTAATAGCTTCAGGACGAAATTTCAAATTTAATGATATAAAGAAGTAGTAATTTCCGTCAAGTCAAAAGTAAAACAATACCTCTGACTGTATTTTTGCAAATTCTTGAGGATCCATAAGCATGATCGCGAAAACGAAAAACTAATTGAAAAATCTGTTTAAATTATAAAAGATAATTTACCTCGCAGAAAATAAAATATGATTTGTCGGTATTCCTTTTTCGCGATTTTACAAATAGATACTGAAAAATAAGAAGAGCTACAACAAAACATTCAGAGATATCGTTATTTTTGAGTTTGACGAAAATGACTACTGTTTTATACCTTTAAATGTGAAACTGCGCGCTGAAGATATTAGACTGCTTGCAATAATCGCTGAAAGCTTTTCTTTCATTTCAAAGTTTTTACTTTTTTTGGAAACTTTTAATCTCTAGTAGGTACATTGCAGTACCTAGTAAGCTGCTGTGAAGATTATCCATTTCTTTCGTTCACCAGCTTCTCTTTGACCTTAGATATGTTACCGCTGTAGTTTATGGTTAAAGTTCATTTTTTGTAGAAGATTTATTAAATCTTGTCTCTTTACTCTAGTTCGTCTGTATCTTTCTGTTAAGTTAGTTGTTTTCTTCCATCTGAACATGTTTTTGTTTATATTTTATCGCCCGCTAGGTTGCTTATATGTAGGGAAATTGAAAAACACCAGTTTGATACAAATCTTGATATTAAATGAAAATTACCAGAGATTAATATTCACAAACTTATATCATTAGAAGGGTTTCAAATCGCATATTTGATCGTATAACAAAAATTAAGCGTTCTCGTTTGAAAAACCAAGTTACCTTTGACTGAAGTTGCCTTAATTAAGCTACCGATTTCTCCAAGTACTAATGTAATTCAAACTTAACGGTCTAATCTAAGCTGACGCCCTTCATGCTTAGTGACACGGCAAAGCTACAGCCATCTAAGTTTTGTACCTGCTGCGATATTCAATTTTTTTCTGATATCTACTTATACAAGAATTGTGATTTACACCTAAGCAGATTGTTTTAAGTCCCATGGATGGTACATAAAGCGTGTTCAATTAAAAAACAACTTTGACACGTCGTACTTTCATTAGATACCTTGTATAAAACTAATTATTTTTAAAATGTAGTACAACCCGGCCTACATATACCTGCAAGGTTAATTTTCTGAAAAATAGTATCGTTTGGTCACAAGAGACCGAGGCGTTGAGCTTGACTCACCCGGTATACAGGGTGTAGAAACCTGACTCTTCAAATCACTTTTCCACCTCTAGTATTACAATTTTGCCCGTGTAACTTTTCAATAATTATTATAATAAGAAAAGCGATATTATTTTAAAACTAATTTATTAAATACAATGGATTTGTGATAAATACAAACAATTTTTCGGTATATTATTTATGTCCTTCGTTCCAATTTATTGCAGTCAACAGTGTCAGAGCAAGTTTTAATGGCGTCAGCCCAATTTAGCTTGTCTGGACATGTTCTTTCGTAAGCTTGACCATCACTGCATTCGTAGAACTTGTAACAGTAAACATCATGAGGAAAGTAGACAACAGCACCTGGTTTATTTTTGGGGCATTGTGGTACTGAAAAAAAGGAAGTACTTTAACTTGTAGCTCATAACATAGGCTATCAGGCTAGGTCATCATTCGCGCATTAGTGGTGGATAAAATTTGTATATTGTTATTATTATTATTAACTTCCTCGACAAATGAGGGCTAAGTTATTAGAATCCGCCCGTTTTCGCAGATTTTAAATCACCTCCTGACTCATTTTCTGAACAGAAAATGCTACGCTATATTATCTCCTTTACGAGTAACCCCCACCATCACCATTAAATCATAGATTTGCACCAGAGGTGGACCAAAAGACAGAGAACAAAAATCTCTTTACGATAGTAAAGCTGGAAGTTATTTGGATCATTTTTGTGGCAGTTACAGTCATTTTAAGGTTCGAAAAGTTGCTATTTTTTATAAATCTTTATTATGCCATTTTGAAAATTTTGCGGCATGCGCGGTAGCGTTTTGGACATTCGAGAACATGCTCTTTATTGTGATAGCATTAGAATTTCACGTGATGAAATTATTTTTTTCATCATCACAGGGAGACGAAAAACTAGATTTTTGTTTCCAATGGTAACCTTTTTATAGTAACAAGTCTGAAGAAAATCGGAAAACTTTGGTTTTTTGATGTCCGTCTGTGTATCTGTGTCTGTACGTCCGCGGTTTTGTTCTCCAACGATTACACAAAAACGCCTCAAGCGATTGCTCCTAAATTTGGCCAACTTGAATTAATAAAGGTCCTTTCGAGCTGAAAAGGATTTGGTGCCAATTGGACAATGGGGGTGGAGAAGGGTGGAGGTGCACAAAAAGCGATATATCACATATAAATTTTTTTTGAAATGAAGACTAAGGAAATTAAAACAATTGAAATACTCAAAATGTCATTAACTGCTGTATTTGTGTACTGAATTTTTTGATATTAGGAAGTCGCAAATAACTAAAAGAGGTCTATCTCAAAATAATATTACTATTGGATTGTACCCTTAAAGGTTAAAGGGAGTGTGATTTGTAAAAAAATTGTCTACATGGGGGATGAACAACAAGCACTTGCGTCGAGGAGGTTCCTAGAACGAGGTTAACACTAACAACGTTCAACGTCCACATGTTTTCCTTCCATTTCCATTTTCTCTAGAAAAGATATCTGAATTTTTAAAGGTAGAAGTGACAACACTTTAATACTGCTTTGGTCTACAATCCAGATTTCATCAAATATCTACCTCAGAATTCAGAATACTTTTTTTATTATGGTTTCCTGGTGGTGAACATTTTGAGGGCAAGAGCACCAGGCACAAAACCTTTATTTAAATTATGAGTCTATGTACACCCAAACACTATAGAAATCATTCAGGAGATACTATCCGTTTTTGATGTTCAAAGAGTGCTATCACTATACTGTGTAAGGCTTTCGCGGCCATCGTCCAATGAATTTGTGGTTCTTGGGTTTTTAGGCCGGCGTCGTTTAGCGTTAAAGCTTGACGTTTTGTACTGAACGAGCACTGCTAAGAGAACGAATTCATAATACCAGATCTATCTTAGACAGAATTGGGAAGAAACTGTTGAACATCCACTACCGGTTAAGCACAGAACTTCACAGAACGGACTGGGATAAGATCGACTCAATAACATTTAGAACCATGGAAAAAGAACGAGAGAAATACACAAACATCCAGAAAGAGAAGTTCGAGAGACTGGCAAGTAACAAGAAATCTACACCCGGACTGGACACCAAAAGAACAGTGGTCAACATAAGCAAACGTAACCTGTCTGAAGATGAAATTTCTGTTTTGGCGAAAGGAGGCAACTTTGCAATTACACCAAAAGAAATACCAACTGAAGAGATTATTGCTAATCTGGAATCGGCTATACGATCATTACCTGAGGAAAAAGCACAGGAAATCCGGACAGAATCAGCAAGAATTATTAAAAAAGCAAAACCGCCAAAAAGTAATCTGAAAGCGAAGGAGTTAAAAGCATTAAGGGACATCAATAAGGACACAAATGTCACTGTTCTGCCTGCAGATAAAGGCAACGCCACAGTGGTGATGGACACCGAAGACTACAAAAATAAAATAAAAGCATTGCTAGATCCAGGCACCTACCGCACTCTAGCAAAAGACCCGACCAAGACCATATTGAGAAAAACTAAAACCATGGTGAAGAATTCAAGCCTTGACGAAGAAACCAAAAAGAAGGTTTGCAAAGGTGAAGCACTGACTTCTAGGCTTTATGGGTTACCAAAAATACACAAGCCCAACGTTCCACTTCGCCCGATAGTAAGCGCGATAGGTTCGCCTACTTACGAATTAGCAAAACACTTAACTACATTATTGCAGCCATACGTTGGAAAAACCGACTCGTACATCAAGGACTCAGCCCATTTCATTACGAAAATCAAAGACGTACAGCTGGAAGAATCCGACATGCTGGTCAGCTTCGACGTGGTGTCATTATTCACAAAGGTGCCATTAAACGATGCAATAGAACACATCAAGAACATATTTCCGGAAGACATTACAAACCTTTTTAAGCACGTGTTAACGACAACCTACTTCGTCTGGGATGCCAACATGTACGAACAAATTCAAGGTGTAGCCATGGGAAGCCCTCTAAGCCCGGTGGTAGCGAACTTTGTAATGGAGAAAGTCGAACAGGCAGCCTTGAAGAGCGCTCAATACAAGCCCACGATATGGCTCAGATACGTGGACGATACGTTTGTCATATGGAATCACGGAAGAGAAAAGCTCGAAGAATTTCTAGAACACCTGAACAGCGTGCATGAAAACATCAAGGTCACCATGAAAGTAGAAGAAAACAAAAATCTCGCCTTCCTTGATGTTCTTCTAACAAGAAAAGGAGCTAGATTAGGGCACAAGGTATATAGAAAGCCAACTCATACTGACCGGTACTTGCATAAAGAATCAAACCACCACCCATCTCAGAAGTACGGAATTATTAGAACTTTGACAGAACGGGCTAGAAAAGTGTGCGAACCAGAAGAACTCGACACCGAACTGGAACATCTAAAGAATGCTCTTAAGGCAAATGGTTACACAGAAAAGGAAATAACAAGGACAATGAGAAGAAATAGGGCAAAACCAGAACCTAAACCGATAGCAAAAGCTTTTCTACCCTATGTGCCTGGAATAACAGACAGAATAGGAAAAATGTTACGAAAGGAAAACGTCAAGACCATCTACGAGCCCACAAGAAAGATACAGGAATATTTGAGAACAGTGAAAGATAAAAGAGACCCACTCACAACACCGGGGGTATATCGCATACCATGCGCATGTGGGAGTGTATACATAGGAACAACGAAGCGATTTATAAACACAAGAATTGCAGAACATAAGGCTAGCTGTCGACTAGGCCATACGGACAAATCAGCGGTAGCCGAACATGCGATTAAGGAGGAAAGTCACAGGATCAAGTTTGAAGAAACACAGGTTCTTGCCGCAACGTCTTCATACCATGCCAGACTTCAAAGAGAAGCCATCGAAATACAGAAACATCATAATAATTTCAATAGGAAAGAAGAAACACAGAAAGTCAACCGGACATGGATACCCATCCTAAAGGACCTGAAGACACTACCATATCGCGAAGGGGCGGGGCTAACAACGCTACTTGGTTGGGCCACGTCACCATTAGCAGGTATAAATATGGGTGCAGATCCACAAGCCATCAGTATTTTGGAAGTCGCCGAAGTGAAACAGCTTCTGAAGATGCCATCCACTGGTGGTGGCGAAACGTCAAGCTTTAACGCTAAACGACGCCGGCCTAAAAACCCAAGAACCACAAATTCATCAGTGCTATCACTTATAAAATATAAAAGTATAAAATAGGAAGATTAAAATTCAGTAACAAAATAAACGTAAACATTAGTGCTTCACATTTACGCTGGAAAATAGTACGTAGCTTTATGGGAAATGAATACTTACCCGCCTCAATGTTTAGAACAATAACTAACGAAAATGCTACCAAATGAATAATTTTCATCTTTTTTCCAAACATCCCTTTCAGTTTTTTATATCGCATGCACTACAAAAATCACGACACTTCAAAAACTAAGTGAATTATGCTTAATATCACACCTATAATCAGAATTTTATCAGTTGCATGATAATACTGTTCAAACAAAAAAATCCCGGGAACGTACCTAGACGCGATCACATTCAAATGTTATATCAAACATAATAATGATTAGCTATGGTGATGACAAAAACTCTCACTAATCGGATGATACCGGGAAATAGCGTTCTGTTTGTGAATTAATCTACTCTCGGTTCTTGGACTATTCAGCCGGCGTCGACATGCTCCGTCGCTTTGGCGTCGGCGTGCTTCGTTGCTTGACGTTTCGCCAACACGACTTGTTGGCATGCTCATAAGCTGCTATTCTGAGCAATGATTCGTAATTTTAGCGTCTATGAGAAAACCGGATGACGCTTGATATTTGAGTTCTAGAGGCAGTTTGGTAGCTTTTTTGTCATTGCGCCATATCCCCAAAATGGAAGGAGAGTGTTAAAAAGTGAAAAAACGTCGTTAAGTAACCGAATGAAAATGCGGTAGCATTTTATTTGTACACCTACTAAATAAAAAAAAAATCGCCATCCGAAATTTACGGGCAGTTTGCGCGTACCGATTTTTTGAAAATGAAAATAAAAAAATCACGACGAAACCGGTCGGAGCTTAAATTTGAGCTTAAAGTTCAATCTTTCACGTCGTTTTCGTTAGAAATTATTATTGTTTAAAACAAATGAATTGTTTTATGCATGTTCTTGGGAGGTACAACTATGACACGTGTTTTTATTAATGGGTGACATTGTTCGGCTTCCGTATCCTTTCAGAAGGCGTTCAATAATGTCACCCCCTACATAGCAGTTGAAAAATGGGCTCAAACATAATAAAAACGGATGACGTATAAAAAACGAACTCCGTTTGAACAAAATGAACGATTTTTTAATGACTTCTAACGAAAATGGCGTGAAAAATCGAACATTAGGCACAAATTTCTCTAAACTCTCCAGCAGAAACAGATAACAGTATCTTTTGTGATATCTACAGAAAAACTAAGAATTTTCCATCAAGCTCAGAATGGTTTCGTGTTAATTTTTTTTTTCTTTTTAAAAATATCGGTACGTGCAAATCGCCCGTAGATTTCGGATGACGATTTTTTGGAGCATTAGCCGGTAGGTGTACTAAAATGCTGGCGCATTTTCTGTCGGGTACTTAACGATTCTGTTTTACGTTTTCCGCCTTTATCTCCCATTTTGGGGTTATGGTGCAATGACAAAATATCTGCTTCTAGAACTCAAATAAAAAGTGTCATCCGGTTTTTCTCTCGACGCTAAAATTACGCGTCATTGCCTTAACTATGTTACCTGTTACTGATACCATCAATTTCTCGGAACACGCGGAACAGGTAACAGCTTCTGATGACACCAAGCACGTGTAGACGCTTTGTTGCCTTCCTGTCAATTGATTCGGATAAATTGTTTTTTCTATTTCTGGCTTAATTTTCTTGAAATTTGCAGTAGTGCTGTTCCATTCCTTTTGCCATTGGATATTTATTCGAGGTTTAAATAAAGTTCTAACGTCATCAGGGTGTATATTATTTATTGCACATAGATACAGATTTATCAGGCTTAAACAAATCCAGCACCTAAACGTGTTACAGTTTTTGTGTTCAAGCCCTTGGTTTCAACTTGCCACAGTCGACTTGATCATCACAAGTTGTCTTTGCTTGGTCCCAGTTCAAAGGAGGAGCACACTCCAATTCGTAAGCACGGCCATCGCTGCATTCATAAAACTTGTAGCAATAAACATCGTGCGGATAGTAGACTGGAACAGCTGGGTCTTTTTCAGGACAACTAGGAACTGAAAAATGAGAAGTACGACGTGCCTATCAATCCACGTTCAAAATCATTAACAACACTGCATCTGCTTTCATCTGCATACAGTGATAAAGCCGCATTTGTTTTGCAAGCGAAATGAGATATTTCAAACTAAAGTGAGATTGTTAAATCAGTAAATATCAGTTCCATTATGCATTCGAAAAGGAAAGCTGAGCACAGTAGTAACGAATATTCGCTGATTTTTTTTGCAATTAAGTTTTTTAAATGTAGTAGTTGGTTAGTAACACAAAATACATTCATTTATTAAGTTTTTAAATGTAAAAAATGTAACTTAAGCTAGTAATCTTACCAGTCTCCAGTTTATCACTTAGGTCATTTATTTATTTAACTTTGGGTAGTGAAGCTTACCAATTAAATCTTCATCATGTTTGGGTGTGACGTAGCGGGATGATGAAACTGATTTCAGTACAGTGAAAAAGCCTCTGCACCTAGCCAAGGGTACCCGAGCGGACTTAGGCCCGATTTTACCAACATGCTTATTTAACAAGACTGACAAAGCTTTTCTATTGGATGTTATTTAGCAAAAGCTTTCTATTGAGTATCGAGGGCTATGTTAATAAGTATCATCCAATAGTATTTTATCAATATTGAAAACAACACGTCAAAGCTGCATGACACTTTTGTCAAAGATATTTTAGAAATTCATGGATCAAAATCATAACAGAATATCAGAACAGAGCGACTGATCTGCAAATTGGTGCCACATTTTCCATGTTTACATTGTAATTATTGTTTAATTAATAATTTCAAACTGCGATAATTTGTGATAAAAGTAGTAGGTACCTATGTCAATGACAGCAACTACCTACCTTATTTAATAATTACAAATCCCACGTCCGCCAGTCAGATGGATTATATGAAAATACATACTTTTATGAAGAATCAATCTTTCATTGTACACATTATACATAAAATAGGGGTATACTTAGCTATAAAATGGCAAGCTTTGCCGTTCTGGGGTTCTGGAAAGGCAACCAGTAATGCTCGTACACGTTTGGGAAATAACTGTAACTTTCGAAATGTAACAAAATGCTATTTTTACCTCTTTTTACTATAAAACAAAGATATGTTGCAGGTATTCATAATTACTATCGATAGTAAATTATCGTTTTATCCAAATAATGCAGTGAGTGAATTTCTTGTCATCATATCATATGATACACCGAGAAACTAGTGATCAACTGTACGGCTTCTCTGGAATCTGATTGGTTGGGATTAACAATTGTTAAACTTTTTGCTAAACAAGAAAATGTAATTTTTGACCCATTTAGGATGAAAAATCAAACTTGAAAAGATACTAGATGGTTCACAATGGTCGGTTGTATATAAATTATGTCATTTTGACCTTTTTTGAGGTAAACTTCAAGAGAACTCAATAATTTTCAGAGTACTTTGACAGATGCATGTTTTTGAAAGGGCTGCTCTGATTGGTTAAGGTCTTTGTTAAAATGTGCATGTTGATAGAATCGGACCTTAGTTAACTAAAGGTACGGGGCACACAATAACCTTCGGTTGTCATGTAAGGACTAGAGTCCACCCCAAATGCCTAAATCTAATCTAATCGCTACCTTGAAAAGGATAAAAAACAACCGAAGAATACTATATACAGCACTTGGACATATTTGAAACTGCTCTGAAAACGAAATGACCGCAACTGACAAAGTAAAAGGTGTTTTTTCATCAGAATAATGTATAGGTGAATATTATTTTTCTCACATACCATGGACCTATCAAGCCAACACGTAATCAATGACTCACTTTTTACTACAGTCGAAAACAGCTCTGAAATAATAACAGTTTGGGGATAAACTTACTCCTCAAAATATATCCATGAAATTGTCCAGTATAGAATATAGCGTTTTTCTTAAAGGAAAAACAACTCTCCTACATCCTACGTCCAAAAACTAAAGCTAAGCAAGCATGCTAGTGCAAAAGTTTTAGGCAAAAATTCAAAGAATTATGTACTGGTAGTCAGAGATTAGGCTTACCTGCTTTAACACTGATGAATATGGCTAACAAAGAAACTGCTACAAGCGCCGCTTTCATTTTGGTAGGCAATTAAAAATAAATTAACTTTTAATATTAAAAATTGTAATGAGTCTCTTGTGTCAGTCGAAAATAAGATTGTATTTTCAGAACTACTTGCCTGGTATTTATATATGATCGATAACATTCAATTTCATATCTGACAAAAAATTCTGGAAATATGAATTGAATGAAAACTGCAAATGACTAATCTTAACAAGCAGCATACGAGGGCTAAATGTAGTTTTAGCTACAGTGCTGCTAAATTGTTCAACTTTGTTGGTCCTAGTCTCTCTCTGTTAGCTATGTATATTTGGAGTTCTTTTTATAACGTATGTTGCAAAAGTTTTGAGAAGTTTTTCAAAAAATTAAAAAATTATGTCACAATAATATATTTGAACTGTAACAAAAACTGCAAAAAATAACAATATTTCTTAATATAAAAATTATATTAAAGTACTGCTAAAGGGCCATGATCTTTCACGGCTCGCAGTTTTCTCCTAATGTTCCTCATTAGGTTTTGGACAGACTCTAAATCAATTTCTCTGATCTTTAGCATTATTCTTCTTCTTAACTGCTATTCGTGTTGAGCTTCCCAGCCATTGTTATAAACTTTGGTACTCAGTTGAGCCCAAAAAGTTTCGATAGGTCTTGCTTGAGGAAGATTGGGAGGGTTGTCGTTTCGTGGTACAAAAGGTATTCCGTGTTGTTCTAGCCAGTTTCTCGTACGCAAAGCATAATGACTTGAAGCCAAATCTGCCAAAACATTATATTGTCATTAGCATGGAAAGCGTTAATAAAATTGAGTAGCTTAGGCAAACATCTGTGAGTATAGACTTCTGCAGTAACCGCTTCGGCCCTAACTCGTCCAACGTACAGCTGTGAAATACCATTGTCTGATATAGCGCACCACACTAACACTTTGTTTTCAAACTTTTCTTTTCTTCTAAATTTTACATTATCTGGACAGGCTTGAAAGTCTCTTGTATAAAAGCTATCATTACCTTTGCTTTCTGAGTTCGAAAATGTGAAATACTTTTTATCGACAAGAATAGTTATTATGTTGCAAGCAAAATGAGTACGACGTAAATTCCGACAGAATTGAGGAATTCTTTCTAACTGATTTGGAAAATACTTAGGACATTTTCTTCTTTTTCGGAATTTTAAGTTATTTCTCTTCATCTCTCTACAGACTGTGCTAGCATTGACGTGAAAAATGCGTGTTGATGTTCCAACTCGATGTTCACTTCTGTTGACCATTCTTTGAACTGTAGCAGCATTCACCGCTCTTGGACGTCCACTTTTTGGTAAATTTATACAAAGAATACCTTCTTTGCATTCACGGATCGTTCGATAAATTGTGGCAACACACATTTTGATCTTGATATAGGCGAACTGTTTCTTTCTTTCAAGTCATCCAACTAGAGTGTAAATACTCTTCCGAATATCTAATTTGTACGACCTTTGATAACTTATATCATAACCAAAATGATTTTATTGTTATGTCTAGATGTACACTGAATTATATACTATTCAGAACAATCCTCAGTACATCGAAGGAAAATCATATAATAAAAATAAAGGAAACTTCAACCAATAGTTTTTTATTCAAGTAACTCTACAATCACCCAATGAGTGTGTTTCAGATAATCACCTTGTTAGATAAGATAGAAATTAATAACACTATGTCTGTTAACCAAAGTGCCATTAAAAATATTTTTTTAACTTGCTATATCTAGACACCATTTTTGGAAAAAATATAAATATTGTAACATACTGTATATTATGGTATTCGTGTATTTGTATTAGTTGTCATTGGTTGTCATACATGTAAAGTCAAAGTGCTAGGTTAGATCTTTTGAAGTGTAAACGTCATCGAATCGTCTAGAGTTTTCGAGAATGACGGATGGATTCTAGAAATGTTATCGAATGCTCTAGATGGTTCAATGAAGTATATACAAGGTGCTACGGGTAGCGTAGGAGTTCAGTTGAGTTCAGTTCAGTTGAGTTCTAGTTGAGATAAGGTTAAGAGATATTGTATTGAGTTCTGAAGTAAAACTGTGAAAGTTAAGTCCAGTTTGATTCCCTGGGTGAAGAAAAGGAGGCCGTCGTGACAATATATATAATAATGTGGGTATAGGATGTTGATATTATAATAATAAATGTACGTGAAGTTTCCTCAGAAAATACACTTTTCATAAGCTCTGCATCACAACTGCGAAAAATGAAAGACGAAATAATGCAAAATATTAAAAATATATTTATTTGGTAAGAAAAATATAAACATTTTATAACCTACGTAATTAATAGCTCATTGCTTTTTCTTCTCGCACTCTGTGCTTCGTTTCGTCATGAGCATCATGTTGGCTAGCTCATTGGCAGGTATCTCAAATAACAAAGTTAGGAATAGAGCGAATATAAATGCCATTGCTATATCCGTTAAAACAAGAGTAATCTGTAACAAAATAAAATATTGGACTGCAGTTTGACGTATCATATGTATACAGGTTGTTCATTTGAAAACTGCCCATTCCAGAATTCTCGGAAACCGCTGATTAAAACAAAAAACGCCGAGACACATCAAAAGATCTGTCAAGGGGGGCAAAATTAACCAAAAACTACCTCACCCCGTATCGAGTAATATTTTCTTTCAAAGGTATGTCGGAGTCCTTTATTTTGACGTTATATTTTTAAAATCGGTCGATTCTTTTTCGGAAAAATTAGAATATTATTTATGTATCTTAACTTGTTCAAATAGAACACAAAAACATACGGAAATATCACTTTCTATTCCAAGAAGTGCTCAAATGTTGCCGGTTATTAGCGAAACAATGATATAGGCAATTTTCAGATTCCTGAAGGGCAGTTTGGATTACCTTCGTTATTGAAAGCTGCCATGATATCCCACACAACACGCTTTTGCAACAACTCCAAAATTCTAATTTTTTTGAAAACGTATCGATCGATTTAAAAAAGTCAAACGTCAAAATAAAGTACTTCGCCATACCCTTATTAAAGCAAGGGTTACTGGATACCGCTTGCGATTTCAAATTTTTAAGGTGATGATCCTGGGGGGAAAGGGTACAAGGAGATGAAGTAGCTTTTTGCTAGAAACTTGTCCCCCTACAAATCATTTGACAGGTCTCGGCGTTTTTCCTTTTGGTTGGCGATTTTCGAGAAATTCGGGGTAGGAGGTTTTCAAATGAACACCATGTATAATGCTATTTACATGGACTGACTTGGTCTCATTGATATACACGTATATAATTATAGTCTATTAAACGTAGTGTACTACCTCACAAGCAAACTTCGACTTATATTCGAATTAATCAATAATAATAAATATTGTCACGACGACCTCTTTTTCTTCACACCAGGGAATGAAACTGGACGTAACTTTCACCGTTTTACTTCACAACTCAATACAATATCTCTTAACTTTATCTCAGATACAACTCAACTGAACTGAACTGCCACGCTACCCTTATATACACTTCATCGAACCATCTAGGGAATTCGATGACATTCTAGAATCCATCCGTCATTCCCGAAAACTCTAGACGATTCGATGACGTTTACACTTCAAACATCTAACCTAACACTTTGACTTTACATCATGCATGACAACTAATACACAATACACGAATACCATAATACACAGTATGTTAAAATATAATAACAAGACAAAAAACGCGCTTCTAAGGAACATCAGACTTAAAAGTTAAAAATAATTTTTAAAATAAACTTGAAACAATAATAATAAATAAATATTTCCGATTAGTACAAACCGCCAACGTTTTTTCACAATTAAGTATAATTAGTATTTTTCGTTCATTATTGCTTCAAGCTTACTTTAAGAATTATTGTTTTTATCTATTTAGTACAACGTTTCGATGTGTGATGTCTAGATGTCTTTCAAATAAAGCATGAGATAATATTTTAATGAAATTATCTGAGTATATTGGATAGAATTGCAAGTTTATATGCTACACCTTATTTTTTTCATCAAATATAAAATTTTCTTATCCCATTTTAAATGTAAATCTAGATATAGGTACTCCAAGATATTTCGTCCCATATACTCTTCTGACTTCAGTCTCTTTTTTTATGGTATTTGATACAGCAGCAGGGTAAAAGTTTAGCATAGGAAAAGCCCCGAAATCGTTTTTTTTTAATTTACAGTTGAAATTTTGGTATCAAACCGTCGAATAACTTTTTAAATAATTTCTTTTAATATTGCCAAGTCCTCAGCTGTATATAGTCTGAGAGTGTCACGTGTAAAACATTATTTTTCCAACACTGTCAATTTCAAATAAATCATTCAGGTATAAGTTCAAATAGAAGTGAGCCCAATACTGTTCCTTGTGGAACACCATATTTAGTCAACATTTTCTTACTATAAGTTTTAGAGATCCTTACTATTTGAGTACGATTTGAGGGATACTTTTTTATTAATATATTTATTAATATTTGCGATATATGCCTCTAAAACCTAGTTTTTCCATGACCTCTAAAAGCGCTCACCGTATCGAACGCAAGGCAACAAATATACCAATGGTAGGCATTTCTCTATCAATATTAGAGGTAATTTCATTGATTCGGATAATTTTTTTTCCTATTTCTCGCTTCATTTTTTTAGCTTCGCAGTAGCGCTGTTCCATTCCTTGTGCCATTGGATGTTTATTCGAGGTTTAAACAAAGTCATCAAGATGTATATCATTTATTGCAGACAGATAAACATTCATCAGGTTTAAACAGATCCAACACCTAAATCTGTTACAGTTTTTGTCTTCAAGCCCTGGGCTTCAATTTACCACAGTCGACTTGATCAGCACAAGTCTTCATTTCTTGGTCCCAGTTCAAAGGAGAAGGACACTCGAATTCGTAAGCATGGCCATCGCTGCATTCGTAAAACTTGTAGCAGTAAACGTCGTCTGGATAAAAGTCGGGAACAGCTGGGTCTTTTTCAGCACAATTAGGAACTGAAAAAAATAGGAAAGAATTTACTTGAGTGAATTCAAACCGCGCTCGCACTGTGGAATTTGTTGAAAGTTAACATACAGAGGCTCTGTACCTTAGGTTAACAGCCATGCAAGCAATTTTCTAAACTTTATAGGGCTTAAACAAAATACGAGCAAATGATATCACCAATATGAGTTGTCATTCCGTTCACCAAAAGACGGAAACTAGCTCTGCTTACCTAGAATAGCGGAATAGTCAATCGAGTTTGCAGAGAAAGTGAAATATCTTGGTCTTATATTGGATAAAAGACTCATCTTTAACTCTCACCTGGATAACAGAATCGAAAAGGCCCGACTCGCCCTTTGGAGACTCAGAAGGATTTGCAGCAAATCTTGGGGTGTTAGTCCCAAACTGATCTACTGGATATATCAGACGGTGGTTAAACCCATCGTAGTTTATGGCGCTGTTGTCTTGTGGCAGAAATGCCTACAACGGACAGCCAGAGTCAGGCTGGCGGCAGTGCAACGCACCGCCTGATTGGCCATCACTGGAGCCATGTCTACCACACCAACGCTAGCCATGGAGACCCTTCTAAACTTAACACTTCTGCACATTAAGGTGGAGAGAGTTGCAAAAGTGGTCGCCTACAGACTGCTATCAACTGGCAGACCTGACAAAACGGAACTAGGACTAGACACAACGGGTATCATGAGTGAAATTACCCATCATTATATACTCGGAATGGTCTCGGACTATCTGGTTCCCCAAGCGCACATAGAACGAACCTATAACGTCCTTTTCCCAGGCAGGGACGAATGGAGAAGGAGGGATGGCTTCATATCACCCTCCGATCTTGCGCTATTTACTGATGGCCCCAGGTCTGAACTGGGGGCACGAGCGGGAGTAGTTGGTACCAATTCAAGAGTTGAAACTTCCGTAAACCTCGGAAGTATATCACAGTCTTCCAAGCAGAAATGATTGCCATAGTGCTGGGAGTCAGGAAACTAATCAAAAGGCTCCTGACAAACAGATCTATAAGAATCTTTTCCGACAGCCAGGCTGCATTGAAAGCACTGTGCTCCAGTCGGGTTGATTCAAGACTGGTATGGAACTGCATGCACCTCCTCAACAAACTGGGAACAGAGAACAGGGTAACCTTGATTTGGGTTTCGGGTCACAGCGGAGTGGAAGGCAATGTATTGGCCGATGCGCTTGCAAGAGGAGGAACTGAATCTGTGTTCATAGGACCAGAACCATTTGCGGGAGTTGCAAAAAGCACCGCTAAAAAGACCATCTCAGACTGGGCAGAGGAAAGCACTCCTGAACTGGCGAGATACACTAGGGCTACTGCACTCGAAGGCGTTCATAAGATACCCCTCGAGTCAGGCCCTCCCGAGGATCATGGAATGCAACAGGAACGATCTCCGCATTCTGGTTGGTCTGCTGACGGGACATGGTCGTCTGAGGAACCATATGCGGAAGTCGGATCTTGAACAAACTTCAGACTTTCACTCCTGCTACGAGGAGGACGAAACAGCGGAGCAGATACTTTGCTCCTAACCAGAACTGGACAACACTAGGTTCCAGATATTTGGATTTGCCCAACTGGAAGCTCATGACTTCAAGGAAGTTTCACCCTCCACGTTGATCGCCTTCGCAAAGAGGTGCGGATTGTGCGGTGTGTAAAAAGATGTGAGCCATAATAGACTCAACTGAGTCGCAGTGGAAGGAGACACCGCTGTCCCACTCACTTTCAATCTAACCTAACCTAACCATAATGAGAAAAAAAAGTCCTCTAGCTTGGGGATCGATCTCTGGGTCTTGAGATTACAACACGGAAACTTTACCATTGCACCACGGATCCTTTACATTGCATTTCCTCAAAACTATAGTATTATTACAGGGAGACATAAATACCATTTTGATGATGATATATGTTGGTTTGTGCCATGACTTCTTGAATTCTCCACATAGTAACTGTACTATCAACTTCCATCTCAGTTCTATTACAGCCGAAGCTCTAAAAGTAGCCTACCGTCTGAAGATTGCTAATTTATGGCATGGGGCGAGGGTTTATGTAGAAAAGGACACTGCTCTATCAACGAGGCTTTTACAAACAGCCCTGTGCTTGACATGACCTCGGACATTATGGGCAGGGAGGCGGTCTTCCACAGTAACTTTACAGGCCACCTTCACTCCGGAAAGAGTGGAGGGAACAAGCAAAGAGCTTCTCTTCTATTGCAGACGGTTCTACCAGCTATATGGAGCATACTGAAGATCTCACAGCAGGAACACTGGGCTAGTCCCGGACATTACTCTACTTCAGTTTTATCATAATTTACAGAGTGGTCCATTGTGATTGAATCAATGTCAACTCTTCTATTCCAAATGGATACCATTTTCGACTTTTAGATTACGCTCTTAATTCTAAATATTTCTGTGGTTAAATCTTTTAAAATTTTGGACCTGGTCGAGGGCACATGTGTTGGCTTACCCGACTAATCGGTACGGGGCATGGACGGACAATACCCCTCGGTTGTCATGTCAGTCCATTCCAAATAATTAAAGCTAATTTAATCTCTTCCTTGAAAGAAGGGTAAAACGACCACCGACGAATACTGTCTATGATATTTGGACAGATTTGACAGTGCTTTGAAGCAGAAAAAACGGCATTTGACGAAGCAAACGGTGACCTTTTCATCAGTATAATATTGTGGTGCATATTACTTTTCTCAAAAGCCAGGGCCCTTTTATTCCAAGACGTAATGTATGACTACCTTTTGACTACAGCTGAAAACATTTCTGAAATCGTAATAGTTGGGAGATAAGCCTACTGCTCAAAATGTATTCCTTCAAATTACCTAGTACAGGATATGACGTTTTTCTTTGGAGGAAGAACAACCATTACCAACGCCCCAAAACTTACAAACTTCCTAGTACAAAAGTATTAGGCATAAATACAATGAATTATGCACTTGCAGTCAGAGCTCTAAGCTTACCTGCTTGAACACTGAAGAATATGGCTAACAAAGAAACTACCGCAAGCACCGCTTTCATTTTGGTAGATAATTATAACTAAATTAAATTTCAATATTAAAAATTGTATGCAGTTTATCGTGTTAATCGAAAATAAGTTTGCATTTCCGAACTAATTTCCTGGTATTTATATTATCGATAGCATTTGATTTCATATCTGACAAAAAACTCTTGAGATTATGAATTGAATGGAAACTTAAAATGAACGTGATTTAGCTACAATTTAACTAAATTCGTCAACTCTATTAGTCCTAGTCCTATTTCCATCAATCTTCAAGTAGCTGCTATATTAGATTTTCGTTTGTTACTTCTGTATTCATTTTGTCTCTGTTTACTACATACACAGAAAAAAATACTGTTGCGTTTCCAATTAATTCTTAGTATTTGGATGTTTTTCCATCACTTTAAATATATTTACAGTTGTATCAAATCCATGTCATTGAAAGAATTCAATCCTTGTATTCGAAGTAATCACAGGTACGCCAATAAATTCAAAATAATTTTATATTCGTTATAACGATATGTATAATTCTTCTAGTACCAGTATTTACATATAATGCAATCAAAATATACTTTTGTTTTCGAAATTTACCCTATGTTTCATTTAAGCAAAGCATACAATCTATTAATGTACAAAAATTATTACTGCAACAGCAGTTCGTGATAATTCATCTGATAAAAATTAATTTTGTTTCAATGGCCCTTGTCGTTCGCAGAACTATAATCAGTATTCGGCGAGACTGATGTCCCGATTCAATGAAGGTAAGAATATAGAACAGGGGGATGATCTCAGTGCTACTATCGCCGCGAACTCGTCAACATGGACGAAGTTGTTCCGTTGTGTTGCTTCGGCGTTAGCCGTGTTGTGTCACCTCGTTGTTTTGCGTATTGCATCAGCAACTGTGTGATTTAAATGTTTCCAGTTATATATTAAATGGAGGACCTACTGAGAAATTGGAACTTAGAAGAGCTAACATCCACATTTGAATGTAGGTATTTAGATTGGTCAGACAGTTATATTTCAGGTAATAATGCAACAACTGGTACAGGCTTATGTCTAATTCTTATATCATGCTCCTTATAACTTCACACAGAATCACACCATTACACATCCAAACGAATCAATCATCTGTCCTCGCAATAAAATCTGTTGGTCCAAGGAAAGGAAAGCAGTTTAGAATCAATTACCAAACACGGATTCGATTCAACGACAGGCTGCGATTGAATCAGCCATTGGAATCCAATGACACCTTGTAGTTGAATCGACAATACGATATAATTCGCTACCAATTATACACTTCCCATTGGAGAAAACGTCGCTGTGTTTGAGGAATGCTGAGTGTAACGTCCCATTGAATCCAAGCGTAAGTCTTTGACAAAACGCAAATTTTTCTGTGTGTACGTGCCTAAATTTGATGATTTGTTCTTTATATATTCATGTACAGCCATACCCTAACTCACTTCAAAACACGCAAAGAATTTATGCTCAGATAATAGAGAACTAGATTCTTGGAAGCAAATCTACTAGATTTATGCCCAGAATATCGTCAATGCCTTTATAATACCAAATTCCAAGAATGTAGTTAAAGCTTAAATTTAAAATAATTCATGGGAAACGCTGCCAGAAAGGAGACAGGCAGTTCTCCATACTTGTGTACTTTCATGTTATTCAGATCCTCCTTTATGTAAACACAATTACAATTGGCGAAATCTCCAATGCAACTAACAGTGTAGGTCATCATCATAGTCATAATGTCTTAACAGACATGTTGTGTACTCGTAAAATGCATTAAGTCGGAGGTAGAGTATTGCCGACACGAATATTATCAATAGTTTTGAGCACTGTAGCTCGCCATCATTCGTGATTTACTGTCACTTTAGCGGAGCTCTTGATACTCATACCCAGCAACTGTTTCGTCGTATCCACCCAGCATGTCGCCACGGCGCCGCCCACTCGGGGCATGACCCTGAACTATAAGTTTCTCCATATTATCGCTTCTGTGTATGTGTCCCAAGAATGTAAGCATTCTCGTCGATACAATGGAGGATAGTTTCTTTGGATTACCGAGCTCATACAGTATGGAAACGTTAGTTCGATGGCCGGTATAAGGAACTCTCAGCATTCCCCTCCATGTCTACATTTCAAAAGTATCCATGCGAGCTCGATCTGCCTTTTTAACAGTCCAAGTTTCCGAGGCATACAAAAATATGAAGAATACAAGAGGCTGACCCAGCGACATTTTAGTAGCTTTGGTGATGTTATGGTCACGCCATATTTTAGTAAGCTTTGTCATGGCCACAAGTGCCTGTTGAATGCGCCGTCGAATCTCATTTTCACAGCTACCCGAGTTGTCGATCAAAGAACCGAGGTATACAAAACTTAGAACGACTTCACAACGGCCTATTCACTTTATTTCTCGATGACTATCATGCTCTCTATCTACGATCATAACCTTGGTCTTATTGTAGTTAATACCAAGATTAGATGCTGCACTGTGTTGTTGTATGTTTAATAGAGCTACTAGTTCTTCCTGAGAAGCTGCAATAAGGGTTGTATCGTCAGCAAATCTTTAGTTAGATATTTTGCTTCCGCCAATAGTTACACCGCCATTCCAGTCGTCTAATACCTGTCCCATCACAAATTCAGAGTAAATGTTAAACAACATCGGAGATAATACACATCCCTGACGAACTCCTTTAGTGGTTGCAGTTTGACTAGACAGGTTACCATCAATTCTTGCATGAGCCGAATTAGACTCGCAGAGTTGCTGTATGAGAAACACTAGGTGATAAGGAATTCCCACAGAGATGAGGATTTCCCACAGTTTAGGCCTCTTTAAGTTATCAAACGCCTCAGAATAGTCCACAGAGCAAATAAAAACTGGAAAATGATGCTCTCTGGCTTTTTCAATAATTTGTATTAAGTTTAAGATCTGTTCACAGTGTAGGCAGGTTTCTCTGGAGCACGTTGATATCATACTCAAAACGAGTATCGTAATGTTGTAATGTGTAATGCTTGTAGCCAATTTTTTATTTGAGAAATTTCCTGAATGAAAATCGCCAGAAATGGTGACGTGAAAAATATCAAAACTGAAACGCCCAGTATGTCATTTTATTTTGTGGATGAGGGCGACCTCTGACTTACGGAACTACAAAAGCATGTCAAACTGAAACTATTATATGATTAGATTGTGATCAAGGTCTTATTTATATTTGGACTGAAGACCATAGCCGTTTATCTTAAATGCTCAAGGTCAAACAAAGTTTTGGTACGAATAGTAGTGACACCGAGCACCAGAGGGCCGCTATCCAAACATAAGCTGTCAGTTCATTTTCATTTAAGGTTAGAATGTCAACGACTACGTCAAAATGACAGCCGGAGTTATCACAGAGGAGAGAAATACTTATTAAATATTTTGTATTTTCAACTATTTTCTTTCCTGATTTTCTCAGTTACTTGCTGATATGAGTGATATGGCTACAACCATTGATTAAAGTATTAAACCAACATACTGCTACAGAGTACAGACTTGTACAGTGATAAATTGCTCCATGAAACAAGATCACCAATCAGCAGAACAATTCTGGCAAAAAACTTATCTTCCTTTCAAGAAAGCGCCGCGAAATGTCGATGAAGTAGTCAAGAGGGGCCCATTGAGTGATAGCTCACTAAAATATCGCAGAATTTGCTCTAGGTATAATGATCCTTATTATAGAATGTTGCATGCTTAACTGATGGAACAGTTTCTAGGTGCACCGCATAATTAGGATAAGGAATCACAGTATAGGCAAAGATTACAGAGTAATCTTTGGTATAGGTTATCATAACCCTAGAAGAGGCAGAGGCACAATAACTCAAGTAAGCAGACAGACAATAAACATGCCTGAGTAAAAAAGGTAAGTTTATCCAAAGGAAAACACAGGGAACATTTGGATTCACCGATTTATCATTTTTATAGCTGGACATTGAAGCATTGAAGATGTTATCAATTAAATCTGATGACATTGGTACCTGGAACTAGTAACAACGAGGATAGTGTATTAAAGCCCTGATTGAAGCAAATAAACAGCAACCCTTTCTACTCAAACAGATCTTTTGGCCAGTGATTTAGTCAAATGTTAGAAATTAGAAGGAACATTGGAGTAGTTTGCAACAAATGATAAACCTTGGAAATAATGATAATAATAGGGTAACAATATACCCCAAATTTCTGGACATGTCCAGGATTTTCCAGACGAATGGTCACCCTAGATAAATCATGCTAATTCGCAGACCACAATGAAGCTGCAGTTTTATTATACTTGTTAGCACCAACAAATTCAAATAGGTTATTGCATCCCTGAATGAATATATTCTTACACATTTAAACTCCTCACTATCACATTTTCAACAGTTTATGTTAACTCTGATGAAAGTATTTCTTAACTTGCTGTTTAAGCATTTGGCATATCATTTTGATATAGCACCCAGTACTGTTTCTAAAATTGTCTATTAGTGCATCAATATATTAATTTGCTGCAAGACACCAGTGAGGAGCAAGAGGGAACAATAGACTTATGCCTTATAACATCAGGTACAGCTATCTCCAGAAATATGTTGTCTACTCTTTGACTAAAATCTGAGACAAGGTCTCCACATATTATTATATAAACCTCAAGAGTCATATACTGAGAAAAAGTTGGAACTCATTCTGAGCATGCAACACCCATATGTATACTGTGGGAATTTTTTAGACTGTGATATATTGTAATAAAAGTAATTAAAAATGTATATTTGATTATTTTGTTTAATATAGTTTATTGTGTCTGTGTATTTAATAGGTATATATCTAATAACAATTGGTATTTAGTATGCAACAAAAAAATATAAAGTTCTGTCATGCACAAATAACAATGTAATCATTTCAGCATTTTTATGTAGGTATATTCTCACACTGAGAAATAAATTGTTAGCCAAATACAGGGTGGGCCAATAGTGCGTGGACGGAGGATTGTGGGCTTACTGAAAAATATTTCAAAAATCTGTCACTTGACCATGGTAGGCACCCTTGAGGGCTATAACGTAAAAATATTTTCACTTAAATTCTGACGTTTATACAGGGTGATTCATATCAAACCTACATTTTTTTGAATGGAACCCCCTATATATTATTGCATATTTGGATTCCTTGGTCAATTCTAGTGTGACTTTATGTATCACACACGGAACTTTAAACGAACCGTTTAGGCGCAAATCACCATTTTTGGTATAAGTAGGTATCAGAAAAAAATTGAATATCGCAGCGATTATAAAACTTAGAAGGCCGTGACTTTGCGGTACGACTAAGCGTGAAATGCGTCACCTAAGGTCAGACGGCTAAATTTGAATTCTTTTTGTACTTGAAGAAATCAGAGGATAAATTAAGGAAACTTCAATCACAGATAACTTGATTTTTTCAAATGGGAATGCCTATTTTGGTTTAAAGAATCAAATGTAAAATTTGATTACCTTTCTAACGATATAGCATTCTTGATATCAATCTTTTTTGGTTTTCATTTTATTTCACATTTTCTGTCAAATCGGCGTTTTTCAATTTTCCTGCATGCAACCAACCTAGCAGGTCATGAAAAATAAACAAAAGCTCGTTAATATGGAAGAAAGCAACTAACTTAGTAGAAAGATGCAAACTAACCTGAGCAACGAGGCAAGATTACCAAAATTCTTTACAACATATTAGCTCTAACCAGAAACAATAGTGGTAACAAGGACGCTCATTTCTCACAGCCTACTAGCTATTAGCCAATTTCCAAAGTCAGTAAAAAAATATTTAATCAAAGGAAAACTACTAGTGATTGTTGCTGGCAGTAGAATATCTATGTCTTCTGAATAAATTTCGACATTTAATGCTATGAAAAAGTAGCCATTTCCATAAGTCAAAAGTAATGATACCTCTGACTGGAACCCTTCAAATTCTTCTTCTATTTATTAGAAAAATCGTGGAAAATGAAACTTGATTTGCAGTCTGTTTGAATTGTAAAACGTAATTTAGTTTGTAGAAAACTACATGAAATAATCGCAATTACAACATAGCGTGATTAAAAAATTCTAGCAATTATTTCAATAGATGTTCAGAATGCTCCAGTTGGAGATATCTTTACTTTTGACCTAACAAAACGGAAATGACTAATTTTTTTATCCCATTAGATGTGAAATTTCATTCTAAACATGTTAGACTGTAAGCAAAAATCAGTGGTAGTTTTCCTTTTGTTTCAAAATTTTTAATCGTTTTGGAAAGTTGTCAAGCTCTAGTAGATCTCAATAGCTAGTAGGCTGTGAAAAACAAACACTTGTGTCATACCCCAGCTACTCATTGACATTAGATATCTTGCCGCTGCTGTATCCGGTTAGAGCTAATATGTTGTAAGAAATTTTCATAATCTTGCCTCGTTGCTCTAGTTAGTTTGCATCTTTCTACTAAGTTAGTTGGTTTCTTCCATATTAACGAGCTTTTGTTTATTTTTCATGGCCTGCTAGATTGCTTGCACGCAGGAAAATTGAAAAACACCGATTTGACTAAAAATTTGAAATAAAATGAAAACCAAGAAAGATTGATATCAAGAGCGCTATATCGTTAGAAAGGTAATCAAATTTTACGTTTGATTCTTTAAACCAAAATAGGCATTCCCATTTAAAAAAATCAAGTTATCTGTGATTGAAGTTTCCGTAATTAATCTATCGATTTCTCCAAGTACAAAAAGAATTCAAATTTAGCCGTCTGACCTTAGGTGACGCATTTCACGCTTAGTCGTACCGCAAAGTCACGGCCTTCTAAGTTTTATAATCGCTGCGATATTCAATTTTTTTCTGATACCTACTTATACCAAAAATGGTGATTTGCGCCTAAACGGTTCGTTTAAAGTTCCGTGTGTGATACATAAAGTCACACTAGAATTGACCAAGGAATCCAAATATGCAATAATATATAGGGTGTTCCATTCAAAAAAATGTAAGTTTGATATGAATCACCCTGTATAAACGTCAGAATTTAAGTGAAAATATTTTTACGTTATAGCCCTCAAGGGTGCCTACCATGGTCAAGTGACAGATTTTTGAAATATTTTTCAGTAAGCCCACGATCTTCCGTCCACGCACTATTGGCCCACCCTGTATATAAATCTGTTATTTGTGATAATTATATGTACCTTAAGTAACAGTCACATTTTCCTAAATAATCAGGAAATCAATTCATAGCCCTTTACGGAAACTATGATCGGGTTAACCCGATCAGTTGGATCACTGATCCTGACGTTCGGAAAGTGATCTGGGATCGGTCAGAAATAGGGTAGTTCACTCTTGTACAGTAAGTGATTGCGATCGGATGATTCTGATCAGTAGCTGCTTTACTTTACTATCTGTTTTTTACTGTTAAACCAACTTTTTCGTTGTGCGATGTCCGTTAAATTCATGGAATCATAATCCCACCTGTCAGCTGTTTGACATATAACTGATCTATCCGGATCCAGATCAGTGTTTCCGTAAAGGCCTCATATGTTCCTTCACTAGTCTGTAACAAAATGTCTCGTGCTCTTGTTTAGTAACTGTAGTTACTTTCATATCATCAATTTATGTACGAGTTGAACATATAGGTACAGATATATCCACGTATCTATTGTCTTTGTGGAATAAATTTATTTTGTTTACGATTATGAATTATTATAATCCCACTAGTCTTATGGCAAATATTTGTACTGAAAAAATGATTTTTGATGTTTTGCTGCTAAAATGCATTAAACATTTACAGAATTTAAGTTCCCTTTTTTAATAAATGCCACCCATTCAAACTCTTATTATTTATTTATAATTCATAGTTCATACATAAGAAAGGAGCTATGTAAGGGTATAAGAACACTATATATAACAGTCATATATTAACAAGCTGGGTAAACTGTTGATGTTCCTCCAATATTGTAAAAATTTATCACAAAAAGCGATCACTTTTCCTCCAGTTAATTTAGAAACTGCAACTGAAGCCTTCATTTTAGCCTCCTGTCCAACTTATGAACTTAATGAAACACATCCCTGCATTTTTCAAGGGTAGTACTGACAAGATGGATAATAATTATGCATTTTTTAAAGGTAGTACCAGTGATAATTTAGATGTGCATACATCATCTACTGCCATGTGTCCTGCTTTAACAAAGAATAAATGGCAACTATACTATGACTGCATACTTCCTCTAGACCATCCATACATGTGCAATGCCTACATGCAGCACTTCCATCATTTATGATTATTATTCATGCTTTTAATAGTGTTTCATTAAATTTCTGAGATTCTCTCACCTAAAAATAAATGTGGACACTGTATTAAAAAAAAAAGATTAAATATATGGATAAAATTGGTAAGTTGTAACAAAATCAATTATAGCTTACTCTTCCTACAACATCTACATCGCTGTTCATTATAATTAGGCATCTCTCATAAATAGTGTAGTATCTTCCTGCTTGTCTCTGTGGACCAGAAATTTTATAGTATTAAAAAGTTTTCAAACTTTTGAATGCTCTCAATTGCTGCCCCATATAAAAACTGTGATAAGAGGATTACAAAGTCTATCTGTAAACAATTCGTAACGCTGGAATCCTTAGGTTTAAGAGTATACGGATCAATGCCACTACTATATCAGTAGTTTATCCTCGTGTTTTACCGGTCACCGCTTAGGGATTTATATAACACCATTTTTTTTTCAACAAAAATTACAAAAAGTTCATACCAGATCATGAAACATTTCTGTTTTACTTCCACGCAAAATCAAATTGGCCGAACTGTCAAAGTCACTTGATTGAAAATGATCTGTCACGTTTTGTCACTGAAATTTTGATTCTAAAAATTTGAAAGCGTCTTTAGTGAGAAAAGGTAATTTTCTTTTCATTTCTGCATTGTGCGTTTGCATTATTTTGCCGAAAATGGTTTTTAGTTGTTGCTTGCCTGGCTGCAGTACCTATAAAGGATGAAGAGGTAAATTTATATTATAAAAACCTTTGTAGAGTAAATGATAATGTGCATTATTCTAGGTGTGCAGGGTCTGGCTTGAATGGATTGGAAACGATGCATTAAAAAACATGGACAAGAAGAAGTCGTACAATGTATTTGCAAAAAACATTTCTACCAACGTTGTATTCAACCTTGGATGCGAAGGAGACTGCATAATATTGCGTTACCGATATACCATCTAAAAGGTAACATTTTAAAGAGTACCTGTATACCTACTTTCAGTATTAAATTTTACAACCTCGCAAGATGAAAATTATCACTAACATCAGACTTCTTATTAGGAATTGACTATTCAGGTATTTAGTATTTATCTGACATTGAACTATATGCCATAACCAAATTTGTTAACATAGAATTAAGTTGTTTGTAGTACAGTGCATTTTAAGTTATGTACAACTACTAGCTTAAGCAGATATTTACTTTTTAGACTTTTTTCAAATTTGTATATATGTATACAATTATATCGAAATAGAAAATATCTATATATATGTATACAATTCTTAATAAATACACTTTTAGCATTTATTGTTTTTCATTTCATTTATTACCGCAAAAAAATATGTCACGTTATAAGGCAACATATAACTTTGACATATACTGTTATAGTGTATTTCAAAGTTAAATGTGGTTTTATATAGAGATTATAAACTAAATTCGAGGCTATTCCTGGCAACTGAATTACGAATCTCCGATTTAAAATTACCGCCTAAATTTTAGTAGCGACACCAACCGATCAGATGGCGCAGAAATCAGTTCAAATGTTTTAACACTAGAGATGAGGGTCTATATTATACGAGAAAGTCGTCGAGTTTTGTCTATGCTGAAGACAAATGATCATGTCAGTCAGAAATATAAAGACTTGAAGTGGCTTAGGTTGGGGAACATTGTAGAATATAAGTTTTAAATTTAATTTTAATTCACAAAATTTTATCTTCAGCAAAACCAGAATATTTGAGAAAAGACTGATTTTTAGTTACGAGGTTCATAACAGAACTATTAGAGATCGAAAGAGCATTAGACTTACTCAACATACCACAACTTTATTCCGCAGTTTTTCGTACAATGCGGCCACCTTTTACAATTAATTAAATAGTTCATTCAAAACTCAAAAACTGTCACGTTTTCGTACATCATCCTGTAATTGATTCAAAATAAAACATTTATTCGCAAATTGCAGTTAGCACATTTACTAGAACGACAGTTGTTATAGTCATACTGCATCTTTGTCACCGAATCTTCACCAGATAAAGAAAATAGATCGAGCTTACTTGTGCTTCGATTAATGCGTTTTCATCACTCATCAGTTAACTTTTCTCTATGTCTGTTAAAAATGTGATTTTTTTCAGGATGTCAGATGGAAGTGAATAACTGCTTTGAGAAACTGAGCAAATCTTGAAGCGTCTTCATAGGCATTATACAATAACGTTGACTTGTACTGGGTGACTGAGAAGGACTGCAGCAGTACATCACTGAATGGTATTTCACTCATCACCCTTCCCGATACACTGAATTATAAGTATTCAGAACAAGCCCCGATACATCGAAGAAAAATATATGTAATATAAAATAAAGGAACAATGAACCAATAGTTTTTTATTCAAGTAATAATCCTCTAGCTTCTGGTGTGTAACTTTATAATCACACAATGAGTGTTTTTTAGATAAACACCTTGTTTGATAAGATAGAAATTAATGACACTATGTACGTTAACCAAAGTGCCATTTACAATAATATTTTTCACCTTGCTGTATCTAGACACCATTTTTGGAAAAATATAAGTATGGGTATGTGCTATAATAATAAATGATTATTATGTGTAACTTCCTCCACTTTTTATAAGCTCCGGAGTACGACTGCAAAAAATGAATAAGTGCGTTCTTCGGAAAGACGAAATAACGCAAAATATTAAAAATATATTTATTTGGTAACAAAAATATAAACATTTTATAACCTACATAATAAATCATTGTTTTTTCTTGTCGCCCTCTGTGCTTCGTTTCGTCTTGAACATCATGTTCGCTAGCTCGTTGGCAGGCATTTCAAATAACAAAGTTAGGAATAGAGCGAATATGAATGCCATTACTATATCCGCTAAAACAAGAGTAATCTGTAACAAAAAAAATTATTGAACTACACACAACTGTAGTAGTGTACTACTTGACAAACAAAGTTCGACTTAATGGTTCAATAATATAATAAACAAATATAATAAACATAGTTAAAAAAACGAAAATCATGCTTTTAATGAACATCGGACTAAAAAGTTGAAAATAGTTTTTGAAACAAGCTTAAAACAATAATAACGAAAAATACTAGTATTAGTGTGAAAAAAGCATCGGACGCCCGATTTACGAAAAATATGGCACACAGCGCTCGCGTTTTTTTTTCTCAATTATAGTAGTATTTTTTGTTCATTATTGTTTTAAGCTTATTTTAAAATTTATTTTTATCTATTTAGTACAACGTTTTTTGAAAGCGTGTTTTTAGCTTTATTAAACAATATTTATTTTGTAATTTGCATGTAAAGCATGTTTTTTTGTATTGTATTCACTCAAAATCTTTTTCGTCGAAATGCTGGAGCATTCAATGTTCTGTTCTATCCGACTTCTTAATACAAAAGAGAGTGACAAACTGACAAACATACAGGTGAAGCTAATAAACCCATGTTAAGAATGAGGTGTTCCAATTGACCATAGCTCCCTGCACAACGTTGATTCAAAGCTTTGACAGGCCGTCCTCCAAACAATATAATTTTTAAATCGAAAAAGTATTTTTGAACCAAATTGAAGATAAATCTGTTATCAATAATTTGAAGTTCTAGCTACGGGTACTCTCATTTAGCCATACCCTCAAACTGTTTGTAAAGTATATATATATATATGGGGTATTTAAGAAGAGACCCTTGATCTAGATAACAACATAAAATACTGTTTCTGTACTAAGCTTTAATTGTATCTGAAAAAAATTGTCTTTCCCTTTATTTACAAATATATGTATGTATCTATAATATGTAGCTGAACAAATCCTACTTAACAAATATTTTTTTAGTTAGTAATAGCTAGCTTGGTTTTAAAACTTCCAAAAATATTGTGATTCTGCAGTCCTGGGTAGCATCTTCTCTATTTTGCTTAAACGCTAAACTTCATGATACTACGCTAACTGGGAATAGTGCCAGATCTGCTTCATCCATAATGATTAGCTTACCATTGACATTTCATCGATGTATGCAGGATGCCTCATGAATCCTGTCCTTATATTTTGTAGGATTGGATGTCCAATATAGACGGTGTAAGACAGCTTAGCCAGATAGTACGTAGGACTCCATTCACATGCCCATTTGATTACACCTTAAAAAAATAAATATTAGAAAAGGCATTTCTGCAATTAGTCCTTGACTGATTATGCCTCAAAAACATGAGATGGTGATTTACACCATTCAGGACCACTGTATTAGTAGAAGTCCACTGCCATCCTTAAAAATAATGAAGAATAATGAAGACTGCCGCAAAGGCAAAACAAAAGTGCTTAAGAGGTTTTTCGAAAATTGTATATTTCAGATCTTTCAGACCAGTTTTACCTAAGAAATCGCAAATCTGTATTTCGCTTTCTATTATGATGAAACCTTGTGTTTTCTATAATTTGAGGGTGCTAATTATAAATCCGGTCGCAGTTCTGAGTGTCAATCTCGTTTGACGAAAATAAAAAATTACAGATCTCTCGGATCTTCAAGTTTGCCTAAAAAATCGAAAAAATGTATTTCGCTTTCTATTAAGACGAAATCTCGTGTTTTGGATGACTTAAGGGTGTTGATTATAAATCTGGTCGTAGTCCTGAGTTTAAATCTAGTTTAACAAAAATAAAGATTTGCAGATCTCTCGGATCTTCAGGCAATGCTTAAAAATTCGAAAATATTTATTTGGCTTTCTATTACGATGAAACATCGTTTTTTGGATAATTTGAGGGTGCTGATTATAAATCTGGTCCCAGTTTTATAGTTTCAATCTCGTTTGGCGAAAATAAAGAATTGCCCAAACTTCTCGGATCTTCAGGTTTGCCTAAAAAATCGTTGGTTTGGTTTTCTGTTACGATGAAACCTCCTATTTTGGACAATTTGAGGGTATTGATTATTTATAAATCCTGTCGCAGTATTCAATGTCAATATCGTGTGACGAAAATGAAAAATTTCAGATCTCCTGGACCTTCAGGTTTGCCTAAAAAATCGAAAGTCTTTATTTGGCTTTCTATTATGACAAAACCTTGTGTTTTAAATAACTTTATGATGCTGAGTATACATCTGGTCGCAGTTTTGAGTTTCAATCCCATTTGACGAAAATAAAGGATTGCAGGTCACTCAAATCTTCAGGTTTGCCTAAAACATCTAAAACCTTAATTTGGCTCTCTATTACGATGAAACGTGTTTTGGATAATTTCCGGGTGCTGATTATAAATCCGGTGTCAGTTTTGGGTTTCAATCTCGTTTGACGAAAATAAAAAACTCGGAACCTTCAGATCTTCAGGTTCGCCTGACAAATCAAAATGCTTTATTTGGCTTTCTGTTACGACAAAACCTAGTGTTTTGGATGATTTGATGGTGTTAGTCCAAATTCGATCGTAGTTTTGAGTTTCAATCTCGTTTGATGAAAATAAGGAATTGCACATCTCTCGGATTTTAATCTAAAAAATCAAAAATCTTTATTCGGCTGTCTATTACGATGAAACCTCGTGTTTTCGATGAGTTTGGGGTGCTGATTATAAATCCGGTCAGTTTTGAGTTTCAGTCTCCTTTGACGGAAATAAAAAATGTCTGATGACCTTCAGGTTTACCTACAAAAAATTAAATCTTTCTGTGGCCTTCTATTGAGATCAAACATCACGTTTTGGATAATTTGAGGGTGCTGATTACAAATCCAGGTCTCAGTTTTGGGTTTCAGAAGTAGATATTGGTATAGGAAAATCGATACCTAAATACCGGTTATGAGTAAATCGGAGAGTATGTATGAATTTGCGAAGTTTCTACATATATCTTTTTTCATAGATAGATATTAGATATTTTCAACTTTCTTAAACGATACGGCCTTGAACATTAATAAGAACATAATTATTATTAATATTTACCTCCAAGTCCCTGAGACATTCCTAAGATCAGGAGTCCCATCCCTAAGGCAAAGAGTGGTCTGGTAAGAGCAACCCATATAGCAGATGTTACTGTTGAGTGATCAACATTCATAATGTTTGGCAGAGTTATCACCGTTACTATAGCTCCAACTGATAGTGTCCACCAGATGTATTCGTAGATCTACAATCAGTTTTTTAGTGTATACTGCAAGGTATCGCACACGAATTTTATAGAAAGATTCATCCAAACTCTGAGATGTTCGAGTTGAGCGTTTGGAGTCCCGATCAAAAGTAGTTGATACGTAGAAAAAAGTGTGCTCATAAATTCTGTATCATAGTGTTATCACTAAGTACTTTTAGTATCTGTAGTTGTTGAGTTTCGTAGCCTATTCGTAGCCCTAGTAGTTAGGGCCAATAACATCCAATAACAATAACAGATCGAGTTACCTTTTTTGTGAATAGCTGTTGTCTGCCATAGGTATAGAAGATGTATCCAAATAATAGACCAAACATTGATCCTGAAGAATTGGCTATAAAGCCTGCAAAGTGGTCATGCCATTCGGCTTCCTTATTGAACTGAAGTCTATATACATCTCTGAAATGTTAAACATTGCACTGAGTAGTTAATATTGAATTCTTGTACAGACTCCAAAAATAAGTACCAGAATTGTGTTTCATAAGCATCATAAAGTAGGTAACTCATAATACATAAATCACTGAATATCAAAATAATTCTTATTCAAGAGACATTATTAGTATCTTGAGAAGATTTCCTCAAGTTGGGATGGCATTTTGAAAGACTTTCTGTGGAGTTTTCTTCACACCGGAAATATCTTTGGCATGTAATGTCTGTCTTTTTCTTTTACATTTTTATAAACAAGGAACACTTGATTTCCATGGCTATTTTTGCAAATGGATCGAAATTGGTGAGAGTCACGATAATAGGGCAAGAGATCAGAAAATAGAAAAAATAGCAGAAGAGTTTTCATATCAGAATTCATCAAGGTACTCCAAAAAGCATTCTGAAAGATAAAATTGTAACGATTCAAAACAATCTATATCTGTATCTGTAGATTGAAGAGGATAAGCAGTCCCACTGCATTTAAGTCACAGGAAGCCCATTGCGCATCCTCCCAGGGAGTTGTTTCCTCAGGTCCTCGTCCATCCTTTCAATTTTAGGAAGGTGGGGCAGTCGCTTGGGGACATCTACCTTAGTGGGCAGGTGTAGGCCAAGACTCGCCGAATGCATACTCTCTAATAGAAGGTAACTCTGGGCACTCATATATGATAGGTTCTACAGTTTCGTCTTCGCACATTATACAGGGTTATTCACGTTATTCGACACAAAGCATTATGGCTAAAGTATTTGGATAAAAAAGAAAATAATAACTTCAGATGGATAGAGACCCATAAAGGCTACATTTAAAAAATATTTTCATGTTATACAGGGTGTCCCAAAAACACGAAATGTATCAGAGTTGTGTTTTTTTTTAATGGACCACCCCATATATTATTGCATATTCAGATTCCTTGGTGAATTCTAGTGTGACTTTATGTATCATATATGGGACTTAAAGCGAACCGTTTAGGAGTAAATCACCATTTTCGGTTTAAGCAGATATCAGGAAAAAATTGAATATCGCAGAGATTATAAAATTTGGAAGGCTGTGACCTTGCCGTATAAGCATAAAATGCGTCAGCTTTGAAGAGACTGTCAAATTTAAATTACGTTTATGCTTGGAGAAATCGGTCGATTAATTAAGGAAACTACGATCAGCGATAACTTGGTTTTTTGAAATGGGAATGCCTAATTTTTTCTACGGCTAAACATAGAATTTCGGCGTTTTTCAATTTTCCTACCTATAAGCAACGCAACAGGCCATGAAATATAAACAAAAACCTGTTCAGGTAGAAGAAAACAACTAGCTTAGCAGAAAAATACACACAAACTAGACTAAAGGGACAAGATTATAAAAATTCCTCACAACAAACCAAGTCTTACCAGAAACAACGGCGGTAACATATCTTTGGTCAAAGAGAAGCTGGAGTATGGCAGAAATGGATTTTTTCACGGCCTACTAGCTACTGCAATGTACTAGAGATTGGCAATTTCAAAAACCATTAAAAATTTTGAAATGAAACGAAAACTACTAGACAATGCTGTAGTCAGTTTATTATTTTCATAATAACATTTCAAATTTAATGATATAGAGGAAAGTATGCAATTCTGCCAAAACTCAAGTCAAAAGTACCTCTGACTGGAGTTATGAAAATTCTTCAGTACCTATTAGCAAGATCGCAGAAAATGAAGAATGAATTAAAATCTGTTCAAATTATAAAACATAACTTAAATGGCAGAACATTTAAATCTGATTTGTCAGTATTCATTTTTTGCATATTGCTAATAGATATTGAAAAATAGAAGGGCTCCAGTCAGAGGTATCGACTTTGACGCAAATTATTACTTTTTTAAACCATTACATATGATTGATAAATGCAAGAGTCGCTGGTTGTTTTTGTTTCATATCAGGGTTTTCGATTTCTAAATTTTTAACCTCTAGTAAATTGCGGTAGCCAGTAGACTGTAAAAAATATCTATTACTGCCATACTCCAGCTTTTCTTTGACCTTAGAGATGTTACCGCCGTTGTTTCTGGTTAGACTTTGTTGTGAGTTACTTTTATAATCTTGTCCCTTTAGTCTAGTTCGTGTGTATTTTTCTGGTAGGTTAGTTGCTTTTTTCTACCTGAACAGGTTTTTGATCATATTTCATGCTACGTTGCTTATAGGTAAGAAAATTGAAAAACGCCGATTTGTTTGAAATTTTAAAATTAAATGAAAACTACTAGAGATTGATATTCGCAACCTAATGTCATTAGAAATGCTATCAAATTCTACGTTTAACCGTATAAAAAAAATTAGGCATTCCCATTTGAAAAAATCAAGTTATCGCTGATCGAAGTTTCCTTAATTAATCGACCGATTTCTCCGAACATATACGTAATTTAAATTTGGCAGTCTTATCAGAGCCCATTATATGCTTAGTAATACGGCAAAGTCACAGCCCTCCAAATTTCATAATCTCTGCGATATTCAATTCTTTGCTGATATCTACTTATACCGAAAATAGTGATTTACACCTTGCGGTTCACTTTAAGTCCCATGTATGATAGATAAAGTCACACTAGAATTCACCAAGGAATCTGAATATGCAATAATATATGGATTATTCCATTTAAAAAAACATAGCTTTGATACATTTAGTGTTTTTGGGCCACCCTGTATAACATGAAAATATTTTCAAAATGTAGCCTTTATGGGTCTATATCCATCCGAAATTAATATTTTCTTTTTCATCAACTACTTTAGCCATAATGCTAACGTGAATAACCCAGTACATATTGGTATGTCCACTCTATGAGATGTAGGTTTGACCTGGTCATCGCCAAAAGTACCTACTTCATGGATTCAAGGGCTTTCTTGGAAATTTGACATATTTGAGTTCTTTCCATCGTTTTACCGTTTGGTTATGGAAGTGCTTTTTGGGTATTTCCGCAATTGTTGTTACCTATCTACATTCCAGAAAGTTCACATGGTTCTAAAATTCTTTGGTGAACATGCTTCCTGGCTAGACCGTCCGCTATACGGTTGCCTTTGTTTTTGTTGTTGTGCCTTTTAACTCACCCCAGGACAATATTGCTTTTATCTGAAGCATGAGCTAAAGACTAGTTGCGATTGGTGGTATTCCATTGCTAGCCCTGATGTGATGCGAGGTGTTTTAAGGGTTAGATGTGCTTGTCTGCTGTCGGTGAAGATTATTACAGTCTTGCCAGATACATCTTTTCTGGTTAGTTCCTTAGGAGCTATTGATATGCCAACCTGTTTCGTTTGAGCGACAGTGGTATTTTACCCATAGCCCACTTCGTTTTTTGGTTTAAAGACCTGGAGTATACACTGCATCCAGCGCCTCCCTTGTTTTGCAGCCACCTGTGTATATGCAAATTGCATTTGTCGCATTTGGCTCAACATTCTGTGTGATTTATACTTTGTATAGGCTATTTTAAAAACGAACGTTGGCTCAATTGAGTCGCTGGTTGCTTGTAGCAAGGGTAGTACGTTTAGCACTTCCCGCCATACCAGCTACCTCAGTCGTCCCATACCTACATCGGGATTAGGGATTCATTAAGCCAAGTAGCTTGAGTTTTTTCTTAAATACTTGACTTGAAAGCTCAAGCTTTTGAAGATTTGATTTAGTGCTAAAGTTCAATGAAAGATGGATTCTTCACCTTATTTGCTTATGTCACAAGATAATTTTAAAGGAAATGCCTAGTTATTTATTTAAAAGATTAAAATTTAGAAATCAATGTCACCTAGCTAGTCTCAGGTTCGTAAATGAGACACTGAATATTCCTCGTCATAGAACTGAAATTTATAAATGTTCATTTTCTTGTGCTGCAGTGCACTATTACAATAAGGTTTCCTCAACACTAAAAACGCTGAGCTTTCTGGCTTTCAAGAATGCAGCAAAAATATTGTGTATTACCAAAGCCTTAGACATTTAGTATCAAGTTTAGCACGTACAGGGTAGATTACCAGGGTATAATAAAATTCATATGATACATTTATGTGATTGTGTCTTGTAATATTTGTGTTTTTGATCTCGATGCGCTTTTTTAATGTTTTTGTGTAGTATTTTGTTATTCTCGTTTTATGTCATTTTTCTCTATTTTCTTTTCTTTCTCGTCCTTTTCCTTACTTTGCTTGTAACTTTTTTTTCTCATATATATACTGGTTGGAATTAATACCTGTTTATCAGACTCCCCGCCAGTTTAAATAAGGTTTATTATTATTATGTTAAAACAAAAAAGTGCAGCCCGGGCTCCGACACACCGGGCTGCTGTTCCATTACCCAATGACTACTCCTCACACCGTGAGGTGAGCAATCACTGGGTCCGCGAATCGTGCGCCCTAAGTAGACGAAGGGACCCAAGGATGACTGCCTTCTGCATTCTGGCGGCTAAGATGTGCGCCGCCGCACGGCACACCGGTATTTTGCGCAGTGCAGAGAGCATCGTATTCCTCATTCCACCTAGGGATCCAATGACCATAACCAGCAGACTTACAGTGTAGTCTGGCCAGAGCCTGCGAAGTTGTCCGAGCAACTCCTGATATTTGGTCCGCTTTTCCTCCTCCTTAGAGACGATGTTCACCTCGGCAGGCGCCGAAAACTCAATAACGAACATCGTCTTCTGTTGGTGGTCGAGAAGGACTATGTCGGGCTTGTTTGCCTATTATTATTATTATTATTATTTGAGTTGACTTGATTTTCGATCTGAACTACTTGACTTGATATCAAGTAAAATCAGACTACTTGTTATTACTTGATATCGATCTGTAAAATGCGAATTGAAGCATTAAAATAGGGGAATCACCGAGGTTACGACAGCTAGCAGGTACCCGATGACTTTAAAACATTAAATCCAACCGACACAGAATGTTCGTAGTACTTTAATGTTTTTAAGGGTATTTCCATCATTTTTGCATTAATATGATGCTCGATACACTAGACTCGTGTGCTATGGCACTTGACAATAAACCTGATCGAGATGAAACCGATGAACAGATTTTAAGTAGTATTCAAGCGGCAAGGGACAGTACTGAATATACTTTAGAATGGTGGAAAAGACACGAATGTATTTTTCCAAACTTTGCCGCAACGGCCAAAGACTTTTTGGCAACGCCAGCTTCTTCAGCACCAGTTCTATAGATCTGTCTTAACTCTTACCGAGACAAGAAATCGATTAGGTCATAACTTTGTTAGAAGTTTATGTGTCTCAAGTCATGGATGACAAATATATTAATTTTTTTTACTTCTGTGTCATCGGCATCGATTGCTCTGGGCATTAGCCTCGTGTTCTGTGTAGGCTTTGTTACTGTTTCCCGGCGCCACTCTAGGAGCAGCACTGATAATTAGAAGCCAACGGTGAAGGCTCAGGTGAGGATTCTTCGCCAAGCTTTTTTTTATGGATATTTATTTTTGATTGCAAAAACCAGAAATAAATATCCGCCTGTATCGAAAATCGAAACCGGGACCTTCCGGTCACGAGCCCTCGACTCTAACTATTGAGCCAACCCACCCCCATGTGAGTTTGTTGTTTTTGTATGTATTATTGTCCAGAATTCAAAATATTTCATATTTTTATTTCATATTATTACATTCATTATTTAACTAAGTTTGTTGCAGTTTTCGTTTTTGGATGTTTTTTTTAAATAACAGATTACATCTTTATATACATAGATTTTTATTGTTATTGCTTTTTGTCAGTTAATCAGATTAATATCAAAAAAGAATTATTTTTTCAAGAAAAATCAAGTAGTTAGCTTGGAAAACTTGATTTTCAAGTTGCTTGATGTGTAGCTACTTGACTTGAATTTCGAAAACAAATACCTGACTTGATCTTGACTTGATATCAAGTCAAGTCAAGTCAAGTAGCTTGAAAATCAAGTCAAGTCGTGAATCTCTAATCGTGATTAATTCCAAACCTGCGAAATCGTAGCATTGAGAGTAACATAACCTCTTTGTTGTAGATATCTAGAGTGGTAATGCCAATTATTAGTTCCATAGAAGCTTGGTGTTGTTCTCATAGCTCTTGTTGTACGTATTAATGCAGGTCATACGTTGTACTTTATTAATTTATTAATCGCGGTCGCCTGCAGGACTTTTGGTACGCAGGCAATGGTTCCATATGTCAGTATAGGATCCAATTCATTGAAACACCCCGTAAACTATGACCGACAGCTTTGATACCTTGTTATAGAGACTCTTAAGAATTATTACTTTTCCAAATGTGAAGTATTTGTCACAGAATATAAGAGAGAAACCCACTTGCATTATTTTTTATTTTGATGAGTGCAATCCATGATACCACGACACTGACAGATATGATCACTTGGCGGACAGATTTCGAACCGGTCTGCGCATGACGTCACCGCGTGACAAAAGTGTACAAGCACATGGCGCCAAAGCATTGATTTTTGAATGTTTTATTTCGTTTCTTGTTATACCTGTCTTAGATATTTAATATTCATACAAAATGAAAATAGCTCATGCACAGTATAATATAAACGATACACATTGCTCTTTATCTGAATAAAAAATTGATGAAATAGTTATACAGAGAATTAATATTACTCGACGACTGACCCGTTTGCAGTAGTTCCGAGCGTTCTGAATTTCAGATACAAAAATTTGAATGTATGTCCTCAAAAAAAATGTACATTGTGGAATAAGCACAGAGCCAGAGCGGTCAGGACGTATTTTTCTGAAATCTCATATAAGAGGTCGATTGGAGTACCTAGTGAAACCATCTTCTTGTGGGAAAATTTCTCGGGTAGGGGGTGGAATTTTTATATACTCCATTCAGGAGCCTTTGATTACCGTTCTTATTTTTTATATATAGATTATGATGTTGCGCCACCAGTTCCTCAAGCCAATTTGCATATATATTTACTGTATAATTCTCTTAATAAAAGGTAAACAAGAAATAAATAACATGATTTTGTCATTAGAGGTTTTTAAAAATCATGAACAAGCATAATGGCATTATGTTTATGGCGAATGAATATTGACTTTTTTCTGCTAATGATTGGTGGAAAAATACATTACCAAACTTTCTTATTTTTTATTTATTAAAATATATGTCACATTCGCGTATATTATGTTAAACATAAAATAAAAACATATCACAATACAACAATACAATATCTTTCTGGGCATTGTATTTAACTAGTACAGGTGAATTCTCGTATACTAAAGATTCCTAGTAATAACAGGTTTTTCCTCAATTTTTTTCAAAATGTTTTCACACACTGTATCTGTTGAATAATATGTTTGAATTAAAAAGTTTGATGCACTTGTAGTGATGGTTTCTGATGGCCTGGGTATAGGGCACATTATTTGTTGCGCTCCTGTGTTGTAGTTAGGTATTGATTCTGTGTATATGAGTCTATGCGGAAATATATTTTGGACAGAGAATAAGAACTGAAAAAGGGGTGAATAAGAGCATATAGAACTAGCCTTTCTCTATATAAATTGAAAATGAAATATCAAAAAAATACGTTCTGCAACCGGTAAATCTCCAACCATCTTTTAGCGCATTTTTATTTTATGTAGCATTTTTTTATTCCAAATAGGAAAGGCGCTAGGACAGCTGGATTCACCATCGCAGGACCCTGTATACTTATTACTTTATACTATTATACAATCTTAGTGAATTTCAGTTTTCTAATATTCGAGGTCTCCCTAATTCCCCTATCAAGAATTCGTATTCTGAAATACATTTTACATCTAGAAAACAAGCTCATCTTTGCTTCATCAGTCACATATACATTCTGTGATAATTTGTTTAAGTTCGCAAGATAGTTTTTTTCACTTTTCAGATCGTTTCCATTATAGCTGGAAAATATATGGCCGAGCTCATTACATTTTGCCAAGAACTCATCTGTATATTTTTGTAGTCCACCTTCTGGTTGACCCAAGTGAGAGAAGTATCTATGCAATCTGGGATATAACCCAGTTTCTCCTTATTTTTCAGCTTAACTGCAATGAAACCTGCCAAATTTTCGAAACTATCCCAAGTAGCGATAGTGTGACGAATAGTTTTTACTTTTTTATTATTACATCCCACAACCGCACAATAAACCATTGTTCAAATATGTGTTAAACTCCAGAATCGCAAATAATTAATGTTTTATCAAACCTTACTATGGTAAACGAGTAAACTCAAGAAAATAAACTGAAAATGTTCGGCTATAACCTGTAACTAAATAAGTAAATAAATCCCGTTTGTCACACGCTGACGTCACAGGTGGAAGCGAGACGGAAGACACCATGCGCGTGAGTATACCTTCTAAAGTCGTAGTATCATGAGTGCAATCACCGTCTGAAATACGACTATTAGTTACCACTTTGTATACGTATATATGTGTTCCATTTTTTCTAAAACTTACTCAGGATTAGCAGCCAGCTTGGACGAATAACCATGCCTGTAATGATCCCAAAATCCACACAGTATGGTCAGAACAACTAGCAAGCTGGTAACGTATGGTATTTTACTTCTTCCCAACTTATTTAGAAGTGCTACCAGAACTAGGGCGAATATGTAGTACTGCATTTCAACTCCTACGTACCAGCTAACTATGTGGCACTAAAAATATCACGTGAAACGTTATCTATATAGTTTTGGGAGACTGTGCTAAGGTATACCGTAATATTTTCATATTTTGATCCTAAACGATAAAAAAAGCAATTTTCTCAAAATATTTGCTCTCAAAATAGTAGGTACCATTGAAAGCAGTGCGTTATTTTAAAAAAATGATGTTAGATGCATTCAGTCAACACGTCTTCGTAGTCTGGGCCCCACTCATAAAAACTGTGAGGGCTCCTCATAGATTTATTTCATCCTCATTCGCCATTTCAAAAACTAGAATGATATTATCTGCTGTACAGGGTGTCCCTGAATTTTCTTGACACGTAATATGTTTGTAGCGAAAAACGGTTCTAGCAATAACTGAGTTTCAATTCTGAAGGTACTGTAGGAGCTTTCAGAACATTTTTTACTTCAACTCTTAAAACTCACCCCCAACTTTTTTTCAAAATAGCACTCAATAGTTTTTCCAACACAAACTAAGTCCTTATTGTATTTAAGACCTTGCAGTGCCTTTGATTTTAAACAAAAGCCATTTTTTCGTAGAGCCATGAGCATAAGATAAATAAAATAAGGATTTGCTTGAGAATAATATTTTCGCAATAAGAAAGGATAAAAAAATGAAGTCAAGTTGATTGACTCAGTACTTCCCACACATTACGCTGATACCAGTTTATTATTTTCCCATAGCATGAAGCTTTAGTCTAAGATCACTTGCAACCAAATAATCGCCAGCCCCCCCCCCTAAAATTATCTTATGCCGCTAGGTCTTTCCTTTACAGGTCAATGGACAGCCTATTATCGATACTACAAACTTCTCGGTTTTACAACCCCCACCCCCCAACCACCTCACTTTCACCCCCACCCAAAAAACTGGTACGAAATGATCAGGAACCCCTAAAACATCTAAAAACCGAATTTGTGTTATTTTAATGCTTTTCGTTCTTTGATTATTGCTACGCTGCCACTGACACGATTTTTAACAAACATAAGCGTTTTCCATTCTCACCACGGTAACAATATACTGTGTCAAAATTTCATTAGAATCAGTTTAATGGTGTCCACGTTACAAAATACAAAACGATTCAAACCAATAAATTTTCGTATGTAGGTATACAGAAAATTTCCTTAGTTTCCGTAATAGGCTAGGCAATGTTCGGATGGACCCAAAAATGTGATTTGTGTCGCTAGATCTTCCTTCACAGGTTAGAGGAAAGCCTTTTATGAGTACAATACATTTTTTAATTTTTCAACCCCCAACCACCCCAATTTCGCCCCCACCCAAAAAAACGCAGAAAATGATCAGGAACCTCTAAAACGCTTAAAACGAAGTTTGAGCTGTTTTTATGTTTTTAGTTTTTTATTATTTCTGCGCCGCCACTGGCACGATTTATCAAAACCATACGCGTTTTCCATCTTCGCCATGGTAGTAATACTGTGTCAAAATTTCATTAAAATCAATTCAACAGTTTCCTCGTTACACCATATAAAACGATCTAAAGCAATACTCTCGTATGTTTACATCAGAAGAAATTCTAAGTCCTTTGCTTTCTGTAATAGGCAAGGCAATGTTCGGATGGACCTAAAAAAGTTATTTATGTCGCCAGGTCTTCCTTCACAGGTCAGTGGACAGTCTATTATGAAAACAACAAATTTTTCAATTTTACAACTCCCCATCCCCCAACCATCCCAATTTCACCCCAACCCAAAGAAAAGTAGAAAATGATCAGCGACCCCTAAAACGCCTAAAAACGAAGTTTCAGTAATATTTATTTTTTTTTGTTTTTTGCTAATTACTCCGCCGCCTATGCACCGATTTTCAAAATTAGGAACATTACCTACTACGACCCCACAGCATACCGCTGCCCAAATTTCATCACAATCCATGCAGCGGTTGCTGAGATTACGAGGCTAGAAAAAAGCGACAGACAGACAGACAGACAGTCAGACCGACAGACAGACAGACAGACAGACAGACCGACGGAAATGAGTGACGTGGATTTTCGTTATGTAGACATCATAAAACGCCCAAAAAGCGTATTGTCTCAAAATCGAAAATTTTCGCGACCACAATACTCCCCTCACCTATCGGTGTGGGAAGTAAAAGACACTCTCTTCAGACGCATGGTGATTAGGTACCCTTAAAACCCAACTAGTATTCTTTGTCATGCCTTTTTTAGCAAAAATATTAGGCGTCAAACAAATTATTATTTCATTTATATAATGATTATGATTCTAGGAAAAAAATAAGTTTGCCTATAAGATCAAAGATACCACAAGACTTTGAATAAAATAGGGATATTATCTATGTAACAAAACTTATAGGGTGCTATTTGAAAACAAAAAGTTGAGTTTTGAGTGTTGAAGCACAAAAAAATGTTTAAGAGTGCATGCTTGGTAGTCCCTATGATTCCTTCAGAATTGTAATTCAGTTCTTACTGGAACCGTTTTTCGTTACGAAAATATGACGTGTCAGTGAAATTCAGGGACATCCTGTATAGCACATAAATGTTATTTTCGACGTGTTTTTGTAAATTTATGTTTTATCAATCTTATGGTCCGTACTTCTAAAATGTGTGGTAAAACAATAACGTTCTTTTTAAGAAGCAAATATCTGCTTTCACTGACAATATTGCAATGCTAGGTAAACCAGCTTTTAGACATAGGTATTTCTTTATTTATACTTTTATTTTGTTTTATTATATAAAGCAGTTCCGAATGATGGAGTCAGATTTATGGTTTATGGCATATAAATCAGGAAAAAGCTATTTTATTAAGAGAAGTTTTGTTGACGAGTGCACAAAAGAACCGGGAATATTTAAATCTGTCATAATTAGAGAAGAAAACTGTGTAACAAATAGAGTGGAATCTTACCATAAAGTATTTATTGACATAGCTTTGAATAAACAAAATATTGGTCCACCAGTTCTGTCTGCATCTTTCAGCCTCTTCACAAATACCAAACCAGAGTGGACCATATGGTAAATGTCTGAACCAAGTCGCAAACAGTGCTACTAGAACCAGTAAAACTGGTAAAAGTCTGAAAATAATAACGTTAAGAATACAACAACAATTACCAACTCAATTGAAGTAAAATCTCTTTGCGAAACGCTCTTCTACAAAAACCCACTCATGCATTCATCGACATAAGTATTTGATTAACATTTTTTATTTTGAATGTCAATATTAAGTTCTTCATCTTGGAATTATTAGTCTAAATGTGGAGCTAACTTATAAATTTATAGGAGAAATTTTAATATTTGAAACTCGGTTTGAAACTGGTTTTCTATAAACAATTTTTATTTTACATTTCAGATCAGATCAGCTAAATATGTATTAAATATTTGAATTTAGCGCCTTAGATCTTTATCTAAGGCGCCACCAGTACACTTAAGAATAGTTAATAGCTATGTAGGGCCGTCATGCTGTTTTGAACTATTCTTCAGAATTAGAATAGCTGCATTCGTTTTAGGTCTTTTCTATTAGTGTAGTGAATTTTTGAGTAAAAAGTGGTTTTCAAAAAATATGAAAATGTCTTTTTAGTGATATAGCTTGAAAGCTGAAACATTTATAGGATAAATTTTAATGTTTGAAATTAGTTTTTTTTATAAACAGTCATGATTTAGTTTTCTAAAGAGTTCAGTTAAACAGGTATTGAATATTCGAACTTTGAATATTTAAGTCACTATCAGAGCACTTAAGAATAGCTAATAGTTTCTGAGTTTTTTGTCAATATTTTTTACTAAAAATTGGTTCTGTAATATCGCAGATTAATGAAGAACTAGCACATAGCAACGATATTTTTGATGGAGACTGAAAACTCGTGTGAAATACAAATTAAATAGGGATTCCATTTTTTTATTGTAAACATTGTTTATTTGACTAGCGCTACCTATAAAAATGATGGAGAAATCAGAATGCTTGATAGAATATCGATACCCAATGTGTATTGGGTATACACATGAACATAATCATTTCAATGAAATTTCGCAGTATCAATATTTATAGATAATTTATCAACTGTTATTTGTAGATAAGCCGAGTGTCAATCTATTATTTTGCTATGCAGATATGCTATATGTTTTACATATTATTATAAAAAACAAATTAAATATTTAAGTCAAGCTTTTGGGGATTAACATCAAAAATAACATGTCCTGGCAGAAGCTTGGAGTTTTGTTCCGCTGTAGGAAGTTGTATACACCAGAGCAACTGCTGCTGCTCTAGAAGGCACAGATCGGGCCATGGCTGGAGTATTGCTCCCATGTGTGGGGATGCGCTCCGAAGCACTCTTTAAAGCTTCTGGACAGTATCCAGAAAAGAGCAATTAGATTAATCGATATGCCTAACCTCACAAAGGAGCTCCACAGCCTGAAACATCAAAGAAGGGTGGATGATCTGTCCTTGTTTTACAGATTCTATCATGGAAGATGCTCGAGCGAGCTCTCCCAGATAATAACTCCAAAGGTCGTCCGAACCAGGAACACTAGAGAAGCTCTGAGAGCTCATCCTTACCAGGTCGATGTCCTTACTCCCCGAACCATTCCTTGCTTTGGAGAACTTCGACGCTGTGGAATCAGCTGCCGGGGAATTTGTTTCCCGACGGCTACAACCTGCAGCGTTTCAAATCTAACGTGAACCGACACTTACCCTCTCGCAGCGCTTCTACAGCGCTAGAAGGCTTTCAGCCTTCGCGGGAGGCTGACCAAAAAAAAGTTTCAAGATATTTGCGATATATGCCTAGTCGCTTGGAGTCCCACATTTTGCTGTGTAAATACATGTAAAATAAGTTAAAAAGAATAAAAGTATCACTACTCTGTCTCTCTATACTTCCTGAGTTTTTTAGCAACACTTCGATAATTTTTAAGTATTATATCCTTAAATTAATAAATATTTTGCAAACATAAAAACTGAATCCTTCAAATTCATTTTACCTTACCTGACATATCTTTTAATAATAGACTTGATGATAAAATCTAAGCTCAACGGTTCCTTTCTGTCTGATTTGGCTAACATGGACATAATCAGAACCCATGTTGACATCATAAAATGAAAGGAAAGGATGAATACTCCTCTCTTGGAGAACTCTCCCAAAAAGTCATTTCTGTTGTTTAACTGAAATCATAAGCTCATTAAACATTGAACTTAGACACTAAACAACTCAAATAATAGCTCATTTTTAAGGGGCTTCTAAAGGGGTAATACTTTTACTGCAATATTTGGCTATATTCCTGGTAACTATAGCCCGGCCATGACGACAACATTTTATTGCAGCATGTGGCTCGGCAATATATATCCCGGCAATATTTTCTGCAATAGTATAGCCCAAAAATTTGTTCATAGACGGGCTATATAGTTGGGCAGCAATGGCTGACGCAGTGGCTTATATTGTTTTAAACAAAACATTAAATAAAAAAGAGAGAAGACGGTGGATTCGACTTTATCTCAATAGACGTGAAACTTTAGATAACTTTTCAGCAATGTCAAAGAGTGTCTTTTAAAGGAAATTGAACCATAAATAAAAAGAGATGATAGAAACATGAAAAAATCAATACCTGTTAGTACAAGACTGGCGGTTTTTAGCAACTGAAGATGTATATATAATCAGTCCAAGCAAGAACTGAGTTGTAACTCTGAAGATACTATAGGGACTATATCATGCATTCAAAATCTTTTTTGTACGTCATCCCCGAAAACTCACCCTTAACTTTTTGATTTCAAATATAGCACCGATTTAAAATCTTATGGAACCTTTGATGTTATACACAAGCTCATTCAATTCAATTTATTTGTATCAATGAGTTAAAAAAATTTCTACCCCGTAAAATCATATAAATAAAATAAGAATTTATTTGACAGCTAATCTTGTTGCAAAAAATGGAGTCAAGTTGATTGACTCAGTACTTCCCACACATAATGATGATACCATTTTCCCATTGCATGAAGCTATAGTTTTAAATCCCTTGCAACCAAATCATCGCCCAGCCGCCCGCAAAAAACAACCAACACAAAAACCTCTCGTAAATAGTTTCTTGCGTCTCCCTCCTTAGAAGCTAAGACGCCACATTTTTTTTCTGCGTGCTTCAACTAAACGATGCGAAATGATCAGGAGCCTCCAAACCATCTAGAAACAAAGTTTGAGCTGTGTTTTTATATTTTTAGTTTTTTATTATTGCTGCGCCGCCACTGACGATTTTTCAAAGACAGACGCGTTTTCCATTCTCGCCGCGGCACTAAATTTGGTGTCAAAATTTCATTAAAATCAATTCAATAATTTTCGCTTTACGCAAAATACATAGAACGAAATAAAGCAAAACTCGTATGTATACATCACAAAATTGGTTTCTGTAATAGGCAAGCCAATATTCAGATGGACCTAAAAAAGTGTAATATGCCGCTACGTATTTTTTTCAACAGGTTAATGGACAAACTATTATGAATACAACAAATTTTTTCAGTTTTACAACCCCCCACCCCCCAACCGCCCCAATTTCACCCTCACCCAAAAAAGTAGAAAATGATCAGGAACCCCTAAAACGCCTAAAAACAAAGTTTGAGATGTTTTTATATTTTTAGTTTTTTCATTATTGCTGCGCCGCCACTGAAATGATTTTTTCCAAAACATACGCGTTTTCTATCCTCGCCGCGGTAGTAATACTGTGTCAAAATTTCATTAAAATCAATTCAATAATTTTTGCGATACGCAATAGAATAATATATCGATCTAAAACAACACTCGTATGTATACACCACAAATTCTAAGTCCCTTGGTTTCTGTAATCGGCAAGGCAATGTTCGGATGGACCTAAAAAAGTGTATTATGCTGCTAGGACTTTCTCTCTCAGGTCAGTAGACAGCCCATTATGAGTACAACAAATTTTTCAGATTTACAACCCCCCACCCCCCCAACTACCCGAATTTCACCCCCACCCAAAAACAAATTGAAAATGATCAGGAACCCCTAAAACGCCTAAAAACGAAGTTTGAGCTGTTTTCATATTTTTTGTTTTTTTAATATTGCTGCGCCGCCACTGAGACGATTCCTAAACATCAGACGCGTTTTCCTTCCTCGCCAAAGTAGTAATACTGTGCCGAAATTTCATTAACATCACTTCAGTAATTTCAACATTATAAAATACAGAACGATCTAAAGTAATACTCGTATGTATACATCGGAAAATTCTCCAAGTCCCTTGGTTCCTGTAATACAAAAGGCAATGTTCCGAAGGACCTAAAAAAGTGTATTATAGCGCTAGGTCTTTCTCTCTCAGGTCAGTAGACAGCCTATTATGAGTACAACAAATTTATCAGCTTTACAACCCCCTACCCCCCAACCACCCCAATTTCATCCCCACCCAAAAAAAAGTAGAAAATGATCAGGAACCCCTAAAACACCTAAAAACGAAGTTTGAGGCATATTTGAAATTTTTCGTTTTTTGCTAATTACTCCGCCGCCCATGCACCGATTTTCAAAATTGTAGCAACATTACCTACTACGACCCTACACCATATCACCACCGAAATTTCATCAAAATCTATGTAGCGGTTACTGAGATTAGGAGGCTAGAAAAACGCCAACAGACAGACAGACCGACAAACAGACAGACAGACAGACCGACAGACAGACAGACCGACAGACAGACCGACGGAAATGAGTGACGTGGATTTTCGTGATGTAGGCATCATAAAACGCCCAAAAACTGTGTTATCTCAAAATCGAAAATTTTCGCGATCACAATACTCCCCTCACCTATCGGTGTGGGAAGTAAAAACGAAAAAATGGAGTCAAGTTGATTGACTCAGTACTTCCCAAACATTACGGTGATACCAGTTTATTATTTTCCCATAGCATAAAGATATAGTCTGAGATCCCCTTGCAGCAAAATCATCGCCAGTACCCCCCCCCCCCCGCCCCCCCCAATTGTCATATGCCGCTAGGTCTGTCCTGCACAGGTCAATGAACAGCCTATTATCAATAATACAAACTTTTCAGTTTTACAACCGCCACCCAAGAAAGATACAAAACGGTCAGGAACCCCTAAAACATCTAAAAACGAAGTTTGAGCTTTTTTCATATTTTTTGTTTTTTGATTATTGCTACGCTGCCACTGACACGATTTCTAACAAGCATACGCGCTTTCCATCCTCACCACAGTAATAATAATGTGTCAAAATTTCATTAGAATCAATTTAATAGTTTCCACGTTACAAAATACAAAACGATCTAAAGCAATAAATACTCGTATGTATATAGAAAATTCTAAGTCCCTTAGTTTCGGTAATAGGCAAGGCAATGTTCAGATGGACCTAAAAAGGTGATTTATGTCGCTAGGTCTTCCATCACAGGTCAGCGGACAGCCTATTATTAATACAGCAAATTTTTCAGTTTTTCAACCCCAAACCCTCCAACCACCCGAATTTTACCCCCACCCAAAAAAACTCCGTGAATGATCAGGAACCTCTAAAACACTTAAAAAAGAAGTTTGAGCTGTTTTTATATTTTTAGTTGTTTATATTGTTTCTGCGCCGCCACTGGCACGATTTATAAAATCCATACGCATTTTCCATCCTCGCCACGGTAGTAATACTGTGTCAAAATTTCATTAAAATCAATTCAACAGTTTCTTCGTTACATAATATAGAACGATCTAAAGCAATACTCGTATGATTACACCAGAAAAAATTCCAAGTCCTTTGGTTTCTGTAATAGGCAAGGCAATGTTCAGATGGATCTAAAAAGGTGATTTATGTCGCTAGATCTTCCTTCACAGGTCAGTGGACAGCCTATTATGAATACAGCAAATTTTTCAATTTTTCAACCCCCCACCCCCCAACCACCCCAATTTCACCCCCACCCAAAAAAACTCAGAAAATGATCAGGAACTTCTAAAACACTTAAAAACGAAGTTTGAGCTGGTTTTATATTTTTAGTTTTTTTATTATTTCTGCGCCGCTACTGGCACTATTTATAAAAACCATACGCATTTTCCATCCTCGACACGATAGTAATACTGTGTCAAAATTTCATTAAAATCAATTGAACAGTTTCTTCGTTACATAATATAGAACGATCTAAAGCAATACTCATATGTTTACACCAGAAAAATTCTAAGTCCTTTAGTTTCTGTAATAGGCATAAGGCAATGTTCGGATAGACCTAAAAAAGTTATTTATGTCGCTAGGTCTCCCTTCACAGGTCATTGGGTAGTCTATTATGAATACAACAAATTTTTCAATTTTACAACCCCCCAACCCCCAACCACCCCAATTTCCACCCCCACCCAAAAAAAGTAGAAAATGATCAGGAACACCTAAAACGCCTAAAAACGAAGTTTGGGGAATATTTGAAATTTTTCGTTTTTTGCTAATTACTCCGCCGCCAATGCACCGATTTTCAAAATTATAACAGCATTACCTACTACGACCCCACAGCACATCGCTTCCTAAATTTCATCAAAATCCATGCAGCGGTTACTGAGATCACGAGGACAGAAAAACGCGTACAGACAGACCGACAGACAGACCGACAGACAGACAGACAGACCGACAGACAGACCGACAGACAGACAGACCGACGGAAATGAGTGACGTGGATTTTCGTTATGTAGACATCATGAAACGCCCAAAAAGTGTATTATCTCAAAATCGAAAATTTTCGCGATCACAATACTCCCCTCACCTATCGGTGTGGGAAGTAAAAACAAAAGCCAAGTGGGTTTTTAGGGGTACTGAATGATCTATCATGCCAAGCTTTCGAAAAAAATGTCTCTTCTATCCTTTTTTGATACCAAAATATTACGCCTCAAAAAATTCTTATTTTATTTATTTTATTCTTATGACTTCACGAAAAAAATGGTTTGTGTATGAAATCAAGGACACTACAAGATGTTAAATAAAATAATGACTTCATTTATGCAGGAAAAGCTGTGGGGTGCTATTTTAAAAAAGAAGTTGGGGGTAACTGTTAAGGATTGAAGTTTGAAGTACACAAAAAAGTTTTGAAAGCATGGTATGATAGACCCTATACTACTTTCAAAATTACCACTCAGTTTTTGTTTGAACTTTTTTTATTACAATATGAAGTGTCGAGGAAATTCTGGGAACTTTCACTTTCCATAACTCAGGATGTAAGTGTATTTCATTGATGAAATCAATCATCCTCTCGTTGGTCCAAGTATTAGCCATTTTCCTACCAAAATGTTCAATATCAACAATAAACAAACACCAAAATAGAGCAATATTGCCGATGTTTTCGGTAGCCAAGCGATCGTCCGGCCATATGCCGGCAACAGATAAAAATATATCGGCATACAAGAAATATTGCTCAGTCTGGCCGTTGTTGCCGAGAATGTTGCCGGCTACACTATTGCAGCCATACATTGCAGTTAAAGTGTTGCCCGTTTAGAAGCTCCATTATGGAAAGTAGTTTCAGAAGGATCAAGTGACATTTCTAAAGCGTCAGTTGTAAATTCAAACTCTCAGATGTAATATTACAATTATTAACGGTAAGACTTGGCTTTACCGGAAACCGAAATGGGGGTCAAGAGTAGTGTCAAACGACTCGGTTTGACATCCGAACAAGATTACTCCCAGACCGAGAAAACGTTCAGCTGAAAAACTACGACATTTTGAAGTTTCATTGCCTAACCTAACTTATCCAAAAAACTTACCTAATTTCATTTTATTTCAGATCTTTGAGATCTTCAGGTTTGCCTAAAAATTCTAAAATCTGTATTTGGCTTTCTATTTAGATGAAACCTTGTGATTTGGATAATTTGACGGTGCTGGTTACAAATCCAGTCGCAATTTTGAGTTTCAGTCTCGTTTGGTGAACATAAAAAAATTCAGATCTTTGAGATCTTCAGGTTTGTCTAAAAAATTTAAAATCTGTATTTGGCTTTCTATTCAGATGAAACCTTGTGATTTGGATAATTTGACGGTGCTGATTACAGCTCCGGTCGCAGTTTTGAGTTTTAGTATCATTTGACGAAAACCAAAAAATTCAGATCTTTGAGATCTTCACCTTTGCCTAAAAAATTTAAATCGTTATTTGGCTTTCTATTCAGATGAAAACTTGTGATTTGGATGATTTGAAGGTGCTGATTACATTCCGGTCGCAGGTTTGAGTTTCAGTCTCGTTTGACAAAAAACAAACATTTCAGATCTTTGAGATCTTCTCGTTTTGCCTAAAAAATCTAAAATCCTTATTTGGCTTTCTATTAAGATGAAACCTTGTGGTTTGGATAAGTTGAGGGCTCTGATTAGACATCCTGTCGTAGTTTTAAGTTTCAGTGTCATTTGACAAAAATCTTTCAAAAAACCTATCTGTCCTAGATTTTAGGGCGTTAAGGCCTAACAAGCTAAACCATCCTAGACTATCATAGTCTGGTTTTAGTATTATTTTTACTCATAATAAGGCTATATTCGGATTATCTCGATTTCTGTGAAATTTGTTTCCATGAACTCCTATTGCATTTCGACGACTGACTTTACAAACGACCTACTGGGCAATCGAACTACTAATGAGATAACCTACTGGCAAATAGAATACCTCTTATCTGGTTGAAATAAATAAACCTCAACAACCGCTGCACGTCGACGACTGACTTGACAAACGACCTACTGGGCAATCGAACTACTAATCGAATAACCTACTGGCAAATAGAAAACCTCTTATTTAACCAATTTGGTTAGGTTAAAAAGGGATATCAATCAACTCGGTTTGATGACCTGACTCGAATTGTATCAACTAAAGGATTGAAAAAAACGTTTATTTTGATTCTCAGTCTAGGAAATTAAGCCAAAGAAAAAAGGTTTCCGAGGGTCTGCGCCTGGGGACAATTCCGGCACACTGAAAAAACTGAACAGGCGACAGCCCTCCCTGGTGGTGTGTTGCCTAGACTATTCAGGACCTACAAAATTAGTGACCTCTGGGGCAGGGGCGAGGGGCTAGGCTCCCCAGGCCCTCTATATATGCATATGAACAAACTTAATTTAACTTAAACTTATCAAATTTCTATGAACATTTAAGAATTCAAAGTATCATAACTTTTTCATTTCTTGGTGTTGCTTCTGGTGTCGTTGTACTCTACTCATCAAGTATTTTCGAACTGACTATATGTTTTTTGAAAAAAATATCGAAAATTCAAAGTCGTTTTTAGGTTAGGTTTGAAATTTCATCGGACTGTTTTCTCAGTCTGATGGGAATAGTCTCATCGCACTCCTTGGGGTCAAACCGAATCAATTAATACTTCTTTAAACCCCACTTAACCCATTTTCACCTCAACAGCTTGACCGGTCGGGCCAAGTTAGGTTAGGTACTAAAATTTTAAAGTGCCGTAGTTTTTCACCGGAGCGTTTCCTCGGGCTGGGAATGGTCCGTTTGACCCAGAACGTCAAACCCAGTCGACTGATACTACTCTCAACCCCCATTTCGGTTTCCGCTAAAATGAGATACATGGAATTATTGCCGTCTATAATATTTAATGCAATAATAATGTAATAAAGTATATTAGATCCTAGGGAAACATATAGAAGGATACCTATATTGTATGGAAATTAAATACTGCTTATACTTAAGTTTGAACAGATTAGAGCCGAAATAAGTCTTTACATGAGCAAAAAGTGTGTTGTATAAGCTAACAACATTGTATGAAAATGATCTCTGAAACATGGCTGTATGATGAGATGGCATTAGGAACGTAGTTTTTTATGCCTGGTATCAATTTGGTGAACTAGTGGAAAAGAAGTAATCTTGTTATACAAATAGGCAGGAGAAAGAGAAATTGGGACTTTTTGAGCAAAACACAATAACTGAACTTTAAACATATTTTCGATTTTGAGCCACCTAAGCTCGTTTATAGATCTGGTTACGTGATCGTACTTTCTTACGCCACATATCAGCCTACAACATGAATTTTGGATTCTTTGCAACCGATTGCATTCAATTTAAAATTGACAAATTAGAAATGTAATTTAATTCGGCTAAGATTTACTTTAGGGTACAGCCGCTAGGTGGCGCCCCTATATGTCAATCGAAAGGGCTCGAAGTGGGGAGCAATAATGTCCCTGGGCACAACACCCGGAAACCAAAGACAAAAAAGTTATGGAGGGAACAATTAGACAACCGAGACAACCATCTCCTCGGTACACCTCGGTACACCGCATATTTGTGACACTACTAGAGTCTGTCAAGCGAGTGCTGGATTCTCAAATTATCTTGTTCTGCGTAGGTATATTGTGAAAGTATGGTGAAAATACCGAGTTTTAATTTTTTTTTCAAAAAAGAAATGCATTGGTCGCAAATTTTCTTTTTTAAAGGTACATAATAGACCATCCCCTTCAAATCTGAAATTTTCCTTGTTGCATTTAAAAACAGTTTGACTGTACTATCGTTTTTGCGGTTTTACTGTTAACATCTAGATAGCAGAAATCCTCCTAAAATTTAAGCTTGTCATTAGAGAAACATACCGACTGTCATTCAAATAGCTGAAGCGAGTTGTGCTAAGTTTTCGAAGCGTGTTTTTCAGCAGAATCTTTAAACCAGTTTGCGAGTAATAGTGTGAGTCTCTGCAAAATGTCGTTGCTACCGTACCTACTTGAAGAGAATCCCCTCCTCTACCGTCCGTCGAGGCTGTTGGACCAGCACTTCGGCAGTGTCTTGGATGCAGATGACCTCCTGCAGCCATTCACCATCCCCAGGCTGCTCACCAGAAGTCCCGCCGGTTATATCAGGAACTGGCAGTCTGCGGCGTCTCAGAAAGACTCTGGATCCACAGTCAAACTGGATAACGAGAAGTTCCAAGCAAATCTGGATGTGCAGCAGTTCAAACCAGAGGAGATCTCCGTCAAACTGACAGGTGAGAATACCATCACCATTGAGGGTAAGCACGAAGAAAAGCCGGACGAGCATGGGCACATCTACAGACACTTCGTGAGGAGGTACACCATGCCAAAGAACTGCGATATGGACAAGATAGAGTCCAAGTTGTCTTCGGATGGGGTACTGACGATTACAGCGCCTAGATTGGAACCTAAGCATATTGAACACAAGGATATTCCGGTTGTGAGCACCGGTGAGCCAGCTAAGCAGATAGAAGGCAAGAACTGAAGATATTTGGATTTATTTTGAAGCATGTTCACAAGACTTGTTAATTTTTCACGTTTACCTTCAAGTATGAGTTTTGTATTGCTTACTATGCATAAATAGAATAAACGCTTTGGTTTGAACAGTTGCTTCTTTGAAAAAAATCCAATCTTGGTCTGGCCACCAGAATAGCAAGTCCAAAGCAACATTATGGGCAAAAATATCAGAATCTGCACAAACAGCAGATAAACACCCTACGCATGTGCGGCTTGGTGTTTCCTCGCTAAAACGCACATGCGAAACCTGCAGCTCCTGCAGAGCAGGACATTGCGTACAATTACTAACGTCTCATGGTATGTTTTTAACAAAACCCCTCACAGGGACCTTGACATCCCTTACTTGAGGGACTACATAAACAGCAGGCGCGACGACGTTATTGTCAAGCGGAATCGCACAGCAACCCTCTGTTGGCTAGTCAGTGGACTACACAGTCGAGCAAGTTCGCAAGCACACAAGGCCGCGGCTCGCACTGTGATCAAAATCAAATCGTGCAATTTTGGAAAAAACAAAATTTTTGCCCTTTTAGATATCGAAACTCAAGATTAACCCGTTTGGTTAAACCTAGAAATTACCGAACTTAAATCGACTATCTCAAGCTGTACCCTCCAGCCGGCACAGTTCCTCCTCTTCGCTCTTCTCCTTCATTCCTCGCTTTTTCTTTCCTTACTTTTCCATGGCTGGTCTCTGGGTAACCAGACCTAACAGACCGATCGACCGACACGACCGTAACTCGACCGACACGACCGCAACCAAAGTTTTCGGAATATATATAAGTTGGATCACTCTCCGTCGCCACTTTAAAGAACTCACATGAAAGCGATGCCGTGGCCGCACGCGCCAGTTAGTTTTTGCGTTGGTTTTTGCTCAAGTACGAGGGTCGTTTGGCGGGGACTTGCTAACGCCTGGATTGTACGTATATACGAGGGTCGCTGAAAAACTATGTATTGACGGCCGATTTAGACATACAAATACAAATATAACGTTTATTTTACTAATTCACTAAATTACATAAATGGATATCAAAAATTAAGCCTAGTAAAACTATTACTAATGAATCTCAAATGATTTCACATATTGTAGCTATTTCGTAGATAAGTAAAAACTGATGGTTCAAAGGTGCTACAGTATTTTTACCTTAATTTTTTGTTTATTTGACTTATTTTTGAGATCACAGTTTATACGTTTTATGGTATAGTATATACGAACTCGTATGTATAATTTTAAAATCATGTGGAAATGCTTTACATGGATGTGAAGAAAATTATTTTTGACATTTTGCTTTCCACTGTCATTCCAATTTACTGTAGAAACTAAATTGTTAAAGTTATCAATAAGAATATTTTCGCGCTCTAAAATATAATTTACAATGTCACTGGGTGGTATGGTAAGACCACCGAATGAATATTTTGTCTCACTGTACGCTTGTAGCGTGATACAATCCTTTTAGTACCTGTAACTCTTGAACTAATCACTTTCGACCCCAAGTGTGCTAGTTTGTTGGAATTTTTTTATCGGGAGGAACACAGGTACAAATATACAGGGTGTCCTATTCATAATTTTGAATCGAATGTCACGTGACCAAAAACAAATACCTCATTGGGTAGTACAATGACAAAAAAAGACAACATCTGCTCTAATTTACATGTCCAAAATTATAATTCTCTACTACTGCCCAGTTCCGACATATTTCTTATCTTAATTGTCGCCGTCGTGGGATACCCTTTATTTATATCTCTTCCATTTCAAGGTTTATTACAAAATAAGGATGGATCTGATTGTCATTCTCCATCCGTTAATAAATTTAAAATGATTGGTAATATCTTTTCTCGCGAAATTAATTACTCTCTAACTTCTAAAACGATTATCCATTTCCTGAAAACAAATCCGAGATAACAAAATCCGATATTTTTGAGACACTGTATAGACTTCGCGTTAAACACATTCATCCTCCACTTTGCGCCACCCCGTATCTCCTGGCTGACGTCGGTACAGTGCTACCGGTGTACCGGTGAGACGGAGCAAGGGACAGGCCGTTTTGATATTTTTGCGGAGTGATCCAACTTATATGTATTCCGTAAACTTTGCCGCAACCAAGAGCAAAGATCCATTGGAGCGCTCTAACAATTGTAAGATAAGCTCGAAGTTTTTTCCATGCCACATAATACAGACGTAATTCTATCATTCAGGAAAGAATACTGCCATCATAGAGCTAAAAAACAGCTCAATATATCATTTGCTACTTTCTGAGATAAGAAAGTCTTATAGTCTATACATGTATAGTTTGTCAGTCTACCATTTTGAGAATTTCTAGTTGGTTAACCTCCCAGAACACAGTGGGTAAGTCAGTATACCATGTGTCCAGTCATCGGTGTCAGAGCCTTTAGGGGGGTAAAATACGTTAACTTTAAGCGACAAATCACCCATCAAAAGTAGTTTTTCTTCCACACAATATGGCAGCCATTTTGTTTTCTGTTTGATCGAAGCATGAGTGTTGTAATAATTTAGCCATAGCTAGCATAGTGGTAAATACTTTCCAAATTTTGTTTCATAAAAGGGCAAAAAAATTGTAAAAATAAATAGTTTCAAAAAATCTAAGCTGATATCCTACATCTTAGCCCTAAGTTAAGTAGTTTAGAAGCTATGGTGGTTCATTGTCTAATCCGGCAGTTGAGAAGGCAATAAATCAAAATACTTAGTAATCACGACATTTATTTTGGAAAAAAGAGAAACAAATGTTACAAATACTGTTCGGAATGTCCTTCTTGGTGTTGCAGACATGTTGTTGCTCTTACTGACACATGTAGAGAGTAGAGTAGAGCAACTGATCATCATTTTGTCATTCAGTAATTCACTCCCAACTTGAATAATTTTGCTAATAAGCTCCTCGCATGTATTTGGCTCGTCGACATAAACTTTTTGTCTCATTTTACCTCACAAAAAAATCAAATGGGTTCAAGTCCGGTGAACGCGGTGGTCGAGCGATTGTTGCCTGAAGTCATTTAAATGAACGATTTCGTCATGAATTGGACGTGGTGGAACAATCGCTTGGCCACCACGTTCACCGGACTTGAACCCACTTGATTTTTTGTGGGGTAAAATGAGACAAAAAGTTTATGTCGACGTGCTAAATACATGTGAGGGACTTATCTGCAAAATTATTCAGGTCGGATATGAATTACGGAAAGACAAAGCGTTGATCAGTCGTTCTAAGCAACATATCTCAGTAAGAGTAACAGCATAGTATGTCTGCAACACCAAGGAGGATATTCCGAACAATGGTTGTAACATTTGTTTCTCTTTTTTCCAAAATAAATGTCGTTGTTTTATTGCCTTCTAAACTGCCGGATTAGACAATAAAGGGTCATATTCAAACCACCATAGCTTCTAAACTGCTTTACTTAGGGCTAAGGTGAATAGCTATTTTTTTTCGAAAACATCATCTACTATCACTTAGAAATAAAAAAAAATTGTAGGTTAACATTTCAGACTTTTTGAAAAACCCAAAATTGAAAAAAAAAATCGCAAGAAATTACATAATTATTTTTTTAACAATTCGTTTTGCCCTTTTATGAAATACAATTTGAAAAATATTTATCACTATATTATTTATTATTTATTTTTAATATTATATTATATAGTGTGGTAATGAAATTGATGATAAGTAGTAATCGTAACATAGACTCCACTAAATTCTGTTAGTAGGATTCCTAGAAAAATATTTACCTCCTCTATGAACTTTGGATTCCCAATTGGTATTGCAGTCACTGATACAATGGTATGCACCAGAATGACCAAGAAGGTCATATAAACCCGAATGCCTTGGACACATTTCAGTTTTTCAGCTTCTGGTGAATTGTTTTCGCTTTTCAGTTTTGTCCAGTTACTCGCAATGGAAAATGCGGTTACTATCTTCCCATCTATAATAAAATCTTGTTAGAATGTTCATTTGATTGCTTCAGTTGTTACTTACGAGAAGATACGGCAAACTTTTTATAGTCCTCTAAGTCGCCATATCTTTTGCGTAGATCGTAAAATGAAGCAAACGTAATCCACAGTAGATACGCAATCAAGGCACCCCTGAAAAAGGTGCAGATATGAATTTTTGCCATAAATAAAAGGGGTTTGTTAGAGGATGGTTTTAAAAGGCATAAGAAAGGTTTGAAAGCGGTCGGTAAAATGCTTAGGCTCCAAAAAGATTTTTAAACAAGGGTGTGTTTTACATGTCTACTAGTCAGGTCGAGGCGCACTGTATTATATAAAAGCTTTCATTTTACTTGCAATGTATGTATATATGTATCTGTGTATGTTTGAATTTATTAAACTTTTAAGTTAACCCAATTTTTTGCTTTGACCAAGAAAATTTAGTACTTCGGATGGAATCTTGCTACACAATTTTGAAGTAGACATCTTCAACCGATTGAGCTGAAATTTTGTATATTCGTTTAGTTTGGATGACAATGTACGACAAGGTATGTGGCATCGTTCTAAATCCAATATGACGGACCATCCAAGATGGCGGAATAGTTATTTTTCATGCACTGCAATATGAAAGCAAATGTGACGGCATTCTAAATTCATTATGGCGGATCATCCAAGATGACAGAATAGTTATTTTTTATCTTCTACAAAATGGGTATCAGATGGTAGGGCTTGAGAGTAACTCGAAAAATAATGTGACATCATCGTAAACTCAATATGGCGGAGATTAAAAAATGGCAAAATGGTTATTTTCAATGCATTTCTACAATATGGACATCTAATGAAAGGGCTTGTTGAGAGTAACTCGAAAAATAATGTGATGTCCATGGCGGACGATAGAAAATGGCGGAATAGTTATTTTTAATGCACTTCTACAATATGGGTAACGAATGTACGGACTTATTGAGGGTGACTCTGAAAATAATATCACGTCATTCTAAATCCAACATGGCGGGCCATACAAGATGGCGGAATAAAAAGGCTTGCCGAAATTGAAAACATATTTTGAGTTTTGAAGTTTTTTATGCTTTCCTATAGTTTGGAGAACGTAAATACAAGTTGATATCTGAAAAGTTGATAATAATAAATTAAAACAGAAAAACCTTTTTTTAAAAAAGCTTTTATTTAAACCCACCAAAAATAAAGAAAATTTTCATAAAAGCTTGTCGCGCGATTTACTTGTGTGAATGAACTAGTACCTATTTAATTGACTAACTTAATCTACTTAGTTTAGTTGTGTCAAAATTTCAGTTTAATTAAATACTTATAGGTACTTACGTATTTGACGCGACAAGCTTTTATGATGATATAAGTTGTGTATAATGAGGCTATAAGTTCATAGATAACATTTTAAAGAAAAAAATTATTTTCTTTCTTTTAGAGCATTTAAATAAAAGCTTTCTTTACAAATTTTTTCCTCTGCTTTAATTTATTAAATATGCCATTTTGTATAAGTGTATGAAATATAAATATAGCGCACTAAATGGACTCGTATCGTGAGTTTGGTAACGATTAACTCATTATAGCCTCTCAGCGTCTACAAAAATAGGTGTACTGATGCACTTCGGTATTCTCTGCATCATCTTGTTTCCTAGTAATTCTATTTTAAAGTTTAAAAAAGGGAATTTAAATTTAGCTAATCAGTGCGAGGCGCGACATACATTAATACTGCATTGTTGCCTACAAATCACCATTTTCACGTAACAAGCTGCTTTGTGATTTGTCTTCCGTCAAGGGGATGCACTGTGTGTTTCATTACTTGGCAAAATTTGTTTTGTGAATTGTGAAGTTTGTTGTTAAGCAAAGTTAAACTTGATCTTATAATTTTATACATTTTCTGTCTCGAATAGAAGATTTTTTGTCTTTAGTTATTGTGCGGTGAATGACTGATTCCGAGTATTTGAAAATTATACATATTTTGGGATTAGTGGATACTCATCACACGTTGCCCTTCCTGTAGTATTATTTTTAGCTGGAAAACACGAACCTTTCACCAATATCAACCAGGTTATCATGGTAAAGTCTGCTTCACAGGCTGCATAATATATGAAACTATGTATTAAAGATATGTATCGGATATTGAATATAGAAGTCTATTTTCAGTTTCAGATAATAGAATAATGAACAGAAAATCGTAAACTACAGGTCAGTATATCTATATAACTTTGTAGTACTACTAACAGACGTATAGTTGGAAAATGAGATCTCCAATTTACCGTTTACTCCAAATTTTCAGGATATTCATCTTATTTTTAACAACATCGTTAGTAGCACCATTAGAAATAAATAGAATTGAAATACTTGTTATCTTAGAACTATAGTATAACTAAAACTTACAAAACGATGTAATCCACATAATCCTTTTGGTAAGGATAATCGGAGGTTTTACATAAAACCTTTGTTACTTCTCCTTTCAAACCAAGATGGTGATATTTTTCACTTAGGCAACTACTTAGGTCCCTTTTAAAACCTGGATCAGTCTCATTCAGTACTTTTATTTTTGGACAGGTTGTTGGGATACAGATGAAGTGCCTCAATAGATCATGCCTGTAGTGTGTCTTGTGAGAGCTGACTTTCTGGAATTGGGAATGCGAAAGTTATTTACAAACTATAACACCTTGGCTTAGATTGAACATGTTCCATGCTAGCTTTTATCATACCTGATCGAGACCAAAATAACGAGGCAGCCAATATTATAGCAGTAAGTACAAAAATAATGGGGTAAACAATATGACAAAAGATCTAATGACTCACATGGTCCATTTATCCTCAAGCGAAAAGGTCGGATCAATAAAGAATGAAATTATCACCCAACACAAATTCTCAAACTAGGTTGGGTTAGAACTACATTATTCGATGCCACATAAAAATCATTCACACTTCTTATATTTCAAAAGTATTATTCAGAAATTTTTCGATTTTGTGGGTGAACTTAAGGATCTGAAAGATCTAAAATTCTCAGAAGTTTTACAGAAAAACTGTCAAAGTTACCTGAATTGTATTCCATACTGGAGGTGGTTTATTCTTATCGTTTGGCTGTAGTTGAAAATGTACGTAGCAATATAATTTATGCTTCAATAGCATGCACGTATCATAATCATCTATGTGAAATACTGGAGGCTGGGCAGCATACTCTTCATCTGAAAAGAAGCGCTTATGAATAGCCTAATAAAATAACAGTACTTTATATCCAAAGATGTCTTAATTTTTAAGTAGTTAAAAAAACATTGCTCAATAAGCCTTGGAAGCATTCATTTGGTGTCTCTATTTTTATTTCGCCTTCAATATTAAATTTCTTTAATGTAATTTGCAGTCTCAGAAGGGTCGAAGATACAGAAGCTTAAGTAGCCTTTAATGGCTTCGTTGAATGTGACTTTGTTTGTTGAATATTCAGCGCAATGATATAGAAAAACAACTGCAGCGCAAGTTCAAGAATATTGCATTAATTATTGTCATTGCTATCAACCAACGTAGCAGTTAACTAGCAATCAGGCGTTGTGATGGGTCTGATAAGATCAAATATAAGTATGTCAAGACAGTTTTCTGACAAACACAATAGAGTTGTGTAATAATTATGCAAAAAAACTTTAAAAAAATATCAGACTCAATGTCGAATTGTCGTTATAGAGCATGCCCTGTTTCTGTGCGACAGATGGGGGTCATGGGGGCCATACAGACACGAAGCAAGTCAAAAAGTAAATGGTGAGCTAACCCCAGAGACTATGGTTTCGCTGGTGTTATCCAGCGTAGAGGCATGGAACATTATACATGAGCTGGTAAACAAATGCTCTCTGCAAAGGAGAAGGAAGAACGACCACAAGGTTAGATGAAGATAGTAAGATATTCCTAAATGGTACAATTAATTATCACCTCATCTCGCACTGCGAGGGATATCGTTCACGATGATGCCCATTGCAGATGGAGATAGAGCAGAGGTAATAATGGGGGAACGGTTGGGCCGTGGTGGCATGTCGGATGGACGCGGTGGCGTCTGCAGGACATGTGATCAGAGGACTCAAGCTGGTTTAACGTGAGGCGGGCAGACTCTCTCTCACACATTTAGGTGTGAAAGTGCTTCTGTCCTTGCGATCAAGCCGATTTCCTAAACCCTCCATGATTAAAGAAACCCATCACATACAAGTGACGTCTGAATATATTATGGCCAGATAGTAGGCCCACAAGTAAAGTCGGCTTCTGTCCAGTGAGAGACAGAACTGCCCCACCTTCGCCAGAGGTCCTAAAATAAGTTCTCTAGCTTGACGGAGATGTCCAGAGATTCCTCTCCATCTCACAAGATGTTGATTTTGCAAGTCTCTAGTGATACTTTTATGTAGGTTTAATGATTACTTCTTTTAGAATAGCAAACAGTTTGCTGAAATGCTAACAAGATTATTTAGGCACAACATCATAGTAGAAGTATCCAGACTATAACCATTTTCAAAAATTACCTTACGAAAAAAATTGTTCTCACCTGTGACGTCTGGTAGCTTTCCTGAGGTACTAGAAAATATCAAAATTAATACAATCCCACATCCTAACAGCCTCATTTTAAATCTGCAAAAAATACAAATTATTTAACCTTGTACAGAATAGCTTAAATAGTCAGATAAATAGATCATCATCATAGTCACAATGTCTTAACAGACATGTTGTAAACTCGTAAAATGCATTTACTCATTTGTTTCTGTTGGGATATCTTTAAGATCTTTAATGCAGTAGTTTCCCATTTGCTTTCTGCATCCTCATGCCGTTGACCAGATTGTATCTACTGGTTCATCTGCCTTTAGGGACAATTTCTCACCCCAATGACAAGAAGGTGTCCTGACTCTTCTCAACTCGTCCACCCAAAGCTGTTGGTTGATAAGAGGTTACTGCTTATACCGACAGTTGTTCGGTTCCTTTTAGTCGCCTTTTACGACACGCAGGCTATACGATGGGAGATATTCTAACCCGCCCCCACACGAACACACGTATAAATAGATAGAACAGACATATTTAGCATTACAGATATGTGGTAAGCTCTTACTATTACATTTTTTGAGTATATCAATAACGGAGGCGTCTTCCTATCCTGCGTAAGAGCTGGATGTGAGACTAGTAAAACCTCATCTTAAAATGGCAATGGCTTTCAAATTGTGCAAAAAACCTGGTAACCAAAAAAATTAGTGCTAAGTTCGAAAGACAAGTCACCTAAATGAAGAGAGTCACTACATTACTTTCAAAATTAATAATTGATTAATAAATATTCGTTGGTTTTAAGGAGATAAAGACACAGCCTGCGCACGATCATGTAGATGTTCTGAATAGTCGGACAAACAAAAAGTCTGCGCAACTTGAACTTAGTTGCACTGCTGGACATGTATATGACCTTTACAGTAAACAACCTCGAAAACAATCCATAGTGATTTTTCGTGTAAATAACAACAATTACCTTAAAATCTGAAGCAATTGGCCTAAACTGGACGCCACTTCTAATCCAAGCAGAAATCTACATCCTGAATTACTCACAGTTGCCCGGATATTAACGCAGCACCTTTATTTGTAGAACTATAATGATTGATTTTTTCTTTGACCGGTTAAGAAAATAAATAAATGTGAAGTAACGTACGCTTACCATCGAGGAACAAGGCCACTGTTATAGTGTAACAGGAAGATATAAATATATCGCTGCACCTTCTCTGGTCCTTGCAGTTACAAATTTTAGCCTATCGCACAGTAAGGTATTTTATCAGGAAGCTTATTAGTAGTAGTGGTCTATTTGATATTTCATTCCAGTAAAAGTATGAGCGTGGGATAGGGGAGAGAGTAAGAGCCCGTTCACACGACACCGATTCGGTTATTTTATTAGCGAATCGTCTTTTACTTCCCACACCGATAGATGAGGGGAGTATTAATTATTGTGATCGCGAAAATTCTCGGTTTTGAGATAGTACGCTTTTTGGGCGTTTTATGATGTCTACATAACGAAAATACACGTCACTCATTTCCGTCGGTCTGTCTGTCTGTCGGTCTGTCTGTCTTTCTGTCGCTTTCTTCTAGCCTCGTAATCTCAGCAACCGCTGCATAAATTATGATGAAATTTGGGAAGCGGTATGCTGGGGGGTCGTAGTAGGTAAGGTTCCTATAATTTTGAAAATCGGTGCATAGGCGGCGGAGTAATTAGCAAAAATCAAAAAAAAAATAAATGTTGCTGAAACTTCGTTTTTAGGTGTTTTAGGGGTCCCTGATCATTTTCTACTTTTCTTGGGTAGGAGTGAAATTGGGGTAGTAGGGGGGTGGGGGGTTTTGTAAAATTGAAAAATTTGTTGTTTCATAATAGACTCTCCACTGACCTGTGACGGAAGACCTGGCGACATAAATAACTTTTTCAGGTCCATCCGAACATTGCCTTGCCTGTTACAGAAAGCAAAGGACTTAGAATTTTTTCTGATGTAAACATACGAGAGTATTGCTTTAGATCGTTCTACATTGTTGAATTGATTTTAATGAAATTCTGACACAGTATTACTACCTGGCGAAGATGGCAAACGCGTATGGTTTTCATAAATCGTGCTAGTGGCGGCGCAGAAATAATAAAAAAACTAAAAATATAAAAACAGCTCAAACTTCCTTTTTAAGCGTTTTAGAGGTTGCTGATCATTTTCTGCGTTTTTTTGGGTGGGGGTGAAATTGGGGTGGTTGGGGGGTGGGGGTTGAAAAATTAAAAAATTTATTGTACTCATAATAGGCTGTCCACTAACCTGTGAAGGAAGATCTAGCGACACAAATCACCTTTTTAGGTCCATCCGAACATTGCCTAGCCTATTATGGAAACTAAGGGAATTTTCAATATTTTCTGTATACATACGAGAATTTATGGTTTAGATCATTTTGTATTTATTAAAAATCGTGTCAGTGACAGCGTAGCAATAATCAAAGGACGAAATGTATGAAAACAACTCAAATTCGGTTTTTAGGTGTTTTAAGGGTTCCTGATCATTTCCTACCAGTTTTTTGGGTGGGGATGAAAGTGAGGTGGTTGGGGGGTGGGGGATTGTAAAACTGAGAAGCTTGTAGTATCGACAATAGGCTGTCCATTGACGTTTGAAGGAAAGACCTAGCGGTACCTAGGGGGGGGGGCGGCTGGCGATTATTTGGTTGTAAGGGATCTCGGACTAAAGCTTGATGCTATGGGAAAATAATAAACTGGTATCAGTGTAATGTGTGAGAAGTACTGAGTCAATCAACTTGACTTCATTTTTTGACCGTGTACTGCAGTGGCACGTATATTTGTATGGACGTGTCCACACGGTGAGTCTACGGCAATTTCGTCGTTTCGGTCGCGTGTTGTCTCCAGAAACCGAATAAAATCTAATCGATGATTAGCGGCAATATGTATGCATGCGAAGTGCTTACAGCAGCTTTCTGTGTGAATATATCATTCGGTTTGCGCCAAGTTTCACCCTTAGCTGGGAATCTAGAGGAATAATAATGGTAAGAGGTATCGAAGTAGGACGTCGTTGGTGAAAAGATAACATTTTGACGTCACACGCGTTCGGGAGCTGTCGGCGTGTCTTCAGTACTGGATTCAAAAATGAATTTTTATTTTGATATAGCCTCTGAATTATTGCGAAAAAAAGAAAAAAATTAGTTTAGTTATAAAACTTATAAGTGGTCTTCCCATTTATATTACAGGGCTTTTGTAGGAGCTACTGGTCATTTCAGGCATTGTGGCCGAAATTGTTGGGCATTTACGAAACTGCTGGTGCATTGGGAGCATTCCAAGTACACTGCAGGTACATTGTGGGCATTGTTAGTGCATTGCAGGTACATTGCGGGCATGAGACACGAAAATTACATAGTAATGCCCAAAATAGGCATTGGTGTACACATTTTTGGGCAGCGGTTTACCCTTCGGTTTGCGCCGATTCGTTAAAATTACCGAAAGCGTGATTTGACCGCATCAAGATTGATAATAATCAGTATAAAATATAACAATAAAATAATTCATTTAGTACAAGAAATAGAGAAATACCAAATGATGGTCGCCAACCTCCGCATAGGAGACGGTACTAAAAGAAGAAGAAATTCCTGTGAAAATCATTTTTATATAACCACATAATTTTTGCCATTTTTTTAAGTTATTACACGCCAAAATCTGAAATTCTGAAATTAGTATTGAAAACGAAGTTTGAGCTATTTTTACGTTTTTAGTTCTTTTATCATTGCTGCGCCGCCACAGACACGATTTTTAGAAACCATACGCATTTTTCAACCTCGCCATGGTAGAAATACTGTGTCAAAATTTCTAAAATAAATTCCGGGTTATACAATACCAAACGATGTAAAGCAATGCTCGTATGTAACATACAACAGAAAAAATCCTTAGTTTCTGTAATAAGCAAGGCAATGTTCCGATGGACCTAAAAAAGTATATTATGTCGCTAGCTCCTTTTTTCGCAGGTCAATGGAGAGCCTATTATGCATACAAAAACTTTTTCAGTTTTGCAACTCCCCACCCCCCAACCACCCCAATTTCACCCCTACCAAGGAAAAAGTAGAAAATTATCAGGAACTCTTAAAACGCCCAAAAACAAAGTTTGAGGAATATTTATTTTTTTTATTTTGCTAATTACTACGCCTCCAATGCACCGATTTTCAAAATCTTGGCAGCATTACCTACTAGGATCCCACAGCGTAGCGGTACCCAAATTTCATCACAATCCATGTAGCGGTTACTGAGATTACGAGGATAGAAAAAACGCGACAGACAGACAGATCGACAGACAGACAGACCGACGGAAACGAGTGACATGGATTTTCGTTATGTAGACATCATAAAACGCCCAAAAAGCGTATTATCTCAAAATCGAAAATTTTCGCAATCACAATACTCCCCTCGCCTATCGGTGTGGGAAGTAAAAAGGTGTAAATATATTTTCATCTAACTTCATAGCGGTATTAGGCAAGAGATTGAGTATTAGGACTATACATACAAAAACTTGTTCAGTTTTGCAACTCCCCACCCCTCAACCACTCCAATTTTCCCCTAACAAAAGAAAGTAGAAAATGATCAGGAACTCTTAAAACGCCCAAAAAAAAAAGTTTAAGGAATATTTATATTTTTTTATTTTGCTAATTACTACGCCTTAAGTGCACCGATTTTCAAAATTTTGCCAGCATTACCTACTAGGACCCCACAGCATAGCGGAATCCAAATTTCATCACAATCCATGTAGCGGTTACTGAGATCACGAGGATAGAAAAAACGCGACAGACAGACAGATTGACAGACAGACAGACCGACGGAAACAAGTGACGTGGATTTTCGTTATGTAGATATCATAAAACGCCCAAAAAGCGTAATATCTCAAAATCGAAAATTTTCGCGATCACAATACTCCCCTCGCCTACCGGTGTGGGAAGTAAAAAGGTGCAAATATATTTTCATCTAACTTCATAGCGGTATTAGGCAAGAGACTGAGTATTAGGACTTGAATAACCATCCACAGGATACAAAAGGTGTGAAAAGTCTGCATGTCATATTTATGAGATTTTTTGCCTTTACCTTTCTATTGTCTAATTTTGTTTAAGGACGCCACTGTTCCTATAAATGATACCTAATGCTTTATGAAATAAGGAAATAGCAACCTGAAAACCGTTCGATGGAAACATTTTCTTTTTGAGACTTGACATATAAATAATATAACAAATTTAATAATGATCAGCATGACCAGCTTGCCTTTTGTACCATTCAAAGTGATATATTATTAGGTTATGTTATGTACTTACAGCGTTGTAATAAGGTGACTTCCAAATGCATTGACACCAGACATGAAGCTGGAACACAAGTCATTACTCAATGACCGGCAATTTTTGTGCAACCGATATCAGATTAATTTACTTACACACTAACACACTAGTCATTACGAAGATAACCCTACTCGATTGTCTTGTAGTGATAAGCCAAAACATCGTCCAGAGGCGTGTGTTATCAGTATCTCTGACCTTAGTGTGATTAAAATTTCGAAGACTTTTGTTGATTTTGTAAATCATCCTACATATCTAATTTTGTTACAAACATCTAATTTTATGGTTTACTGCTGTCCCCGGATATAGAGTTTAAAGAAAACAATAAGCCGCAAGCTCTAATTTGAGGGTAACTGTTTTTGTCTCTATAATGTAACAGTAGTTTCTGCAAAAACACCAAGGGGTGTAACCGCCGTCTTAAACTTTTAAAGTGATTTTTAACTGAAATCTAGCTAGGGTCGTGTTCATAGTCGATACTTATGGGTCACTTAATACTTGAGGGTCTCTTAAGTAACGAAATGTCAACATTTCGTTGCAGTCAAGGTGATTTTGTGGGTTAATTTTGGAGAACGGTGTTGTCAGTTTCTGTCACATCCAGAAAAATGTCTGCAATAGAACACGAAATACTGGCATAAAACAGACAGAGATAACAGAAAACATCTATATGCGTAGGCATAGGCATAACAAATTGACTTTGAAATATGACAACGTCGACAAATGAATCCCGCCGTTTGGTAGATGTTGTCTAGGAAACAGGTACACAAGATAAGCCACACTTGAGGGTCCCTTGAGTAACCCTCAGGTAACTCTCAAGTAACCTTCAAGTAACACTCAAGGGATACTTGAGAAACTACTATGGATACGGACCCTAGTAAATATTACAAAATACTGCTTTTAAAGCTAGGATTCACTGCAGTAATTTTTGTCTAACATTTGCGAGGTATCTATTACGATAGAGTCGTGGAGGTAGTTTCATCATCATCATGGTCACAATGTCCTAACAGACACGTTATGAACTCGTAAAATGCATTAAGTCCGAGTGTTGCCGACACGAATATTATCAATAGTTTCGAAAACTGTAGCTCGCCATCGTTCGCGATTTACTGTCAGTTGAGTGGCGCTCTTGATACTCATATCCAGCAACTGTCTCGTCGTATCCACCCAGCGTGTAAGGAAACGGCCACGGCGCCGCCCACTCGGGGCACGACCCTGAACTACATGCTTCTCCATATTATCGCTTCTGTGTATATGTTCGAAGAAAGAAAGCATTCTCGTCGACACACTGGAGGATAATCTCTTTGGATTACCGAGCTCATCCAGTACGGAAACGTTAGCTCTATGGGCGGTATAAGGAACTCTCAGCATTCTCCTCCAGAATGAATTTCAACAAACTTGGGCTTATTAACAAAAGTATTTATCGTTCCATCAAACCCTACGATATATCCAATTTCTAGTTACACCACTAGCGCGTGTTTTTTTATACGATAACCGAAACCTGCAAAATTTTTCAAAAACTCAAATGCAATGCTGTGAACTTTTACCATTAAGAATTAGCCAAATGACGTGAGTCGATATCTCTCACCCTGTTGGTGATATACTTTAGTTCATAAAATACAATTTTCACTCGGCAATCAGAGTAGTTAATGTGTATTTTACTAGGAATCCTCTACAGAGCTTTTTTTAAATATATTCTTTTATTTAAATTAAATATACTCATGACCATTTTATTTTTGGAATGTTGGGGGAAACATAATTATTTTAATTGATAAAATATAATTTTAATTCGGTAAACAGATCGGTGAAGGTCGACCTTATATGGGATCCTCTACTAATATGAATATAGACCAGAACCGGAGACAGAATAGCATAGTCCAATGCATCTCAAAGTTCGCAAAGAACTCTGTTTGATCTCTTGGTCTGGTATTACTTTACTGGATACAACAATTTTTAAAAGCTACTCAATTCCCTACACCATCTCAGTTTTTTCACCCTCCCGAAAAATAGAAAATGTTAAGGAACCCCTAAGGCTCCTAAAACCAAAAACCATATAGTATATAGCACTCCAAATTTTTTCAACAACGAAGCAGCGGTTACTGAGATTACGAGGGTGAAAGAATGGCGACAAATACAGACACTCATAGACAGCAAACTCGTTCAGTGGGGCCCGTGGCATATCTAGGATCGCGAGACTAGATTAACAAACTTACCAGGCATATCGAACTTTAACTAGTGAAATATACAGTAGATATTAAACATTACGTTTGATTGCTAGTTATAACCAGTTTTCAACGTCCATTCATTTGCCTTCAATATTTACAATTACGTCCAATAAACTTTAATCTACAGTGATGGAAGATAGGTGAATAATGATAAATCAAACCGTATAAATGTGTTAATCAATGATCAAAGTAACAGCTTCAGGCCAAAGGTTCTCGATGTTCATAGCAGTATAAAATGATCAAGAATATCTAAAACGCATAAAAAGGCAGTTTGTGCGGCCTGTCTATTTTTTTGGCTATTGAATAACACTGTGTCAAAATTTCATTAAAAACCGTTCAATCGTTTTCACGTTACACAATACAAAACGATCTAAAGCAATTCTCGTATGTATACATCAGAAAATTCTAAGTCCCTTGGTTTTTGTAATAGGCAATGCAATGTTCGGACAGAACTAAAAAAGTACATGATGCTGCTAGGCCTTTCTTTCATAGTTCAGAGAACAGCCTATTATGAATACAACAAATTTTTAAGTTTTACAACCCCCACCCTCCTAATCATCCAGACTTCACCCCCTCCGAAAAAAAAGTAGAAAATGATCAAGAACCCCTAAAACGCCTAAAATTAAGGGAGTTTAAGGAATATTTGCTAATTATTCCTCCGCACACGCACCGATTTTCATTTTATAACAGCAGTACCTACTACGACCCCACAGCATATCGGTACGCAGATTCCATTACAGTCCATGTAGCGGGTACTGACATTACGATTTTTCGATATGTGGATATCATACCCAAAAAATGTGTCATCTCAGAGTCGAAAATTTTTGCGATAAAAATACTCCCCTCACCTATTGGTGTGGGAAGTAAAAGAGAAAACGATGAGTAATATTTGAATTTATATGTTTATTTGCTAATTAGTCTACCGTCCATACCCTGATCTTCAAAATTATAGCAGCACTACCTACTACGACTCCACACCATATCGCAACCCAGATTTTATCACAATCCATCCAGCGATTACCGAGATTACGAGGTTAGAGAAACTCCAACAGACAGACAGACCGACGGAAACAAGTGACGTGAATTTTCGTGATGTAGATATCACAAAGCACTTAAAAAGCATATTATTTCAAAATCGAAACTCGGTGTGGGAAGTAAAAGGATTGAAATTTCGAAGTCGTTTATGGGTTAGGTTTCCTCAGCCTAGGAGTGGTCTAATTCGACTCGTGACCTCAAGCTAAGTCGATTAGTACTTGATTAACCCCTCTATTAAATCTATTTTAACCTCAACCGGTCGGTACAACTTACGTTATAGGTACTTAAGCTTCAAAGTACCGCAGAATTTCACTGCGACACTTTTTCAGTCTCGAAAAGTTATCGTTCGATTCAGAGCGTGAATTTGCGTCGATTAACACCCCTGTCGACCCGTATTTTGAGTTTCGCTACAATGAACTCAAGCCACCTCAAGCCATTTTTCTCACTACTACCTATTTCTATCGACCTTAAAACCAATTTTGTCAGTTTGACGTTCAACATGAAGTTTTTTGGTTGACTTTTTTTATACGTGTAGTTCTACAAATACCCTGGAATTTTAAATAGACAACCAACTATTGGAATCTCATCTGCAGTTCCCATCATGACGACATTTACTGATGCTGCTATGTTGCAAAACTCATCTACCACGTAATACTCCAGCACAGATTGAAACCATGTAAGTCACCTTTACACAAAATATTTTTGTAGATGTACATCGAAGACCTTGAAAAAATTCACTCTGCCGTCACCGGCATGTGAAATTTCGGAAGCAACGAGCATGCCTGATTCTCCGGCTGTTAGACTGGCCAAGTCCATTGAAGCTTTGAAGCAGGGCTTTTTGGGAGATAGAAGCGTCGCGAACAAAGTGGACCACGGAAGCCAAACGGCTATACCTACTAGCACGGCAGATATGAAAAAGGATGTCGAAATATATGGAAATACCTCATTGGCACAGGTAAAATAATCCTTCGATCTTTCGTTTATCGTTTGAAGGCACTCAAACCTTTGTCTAATATAGTAACGCAATTTAATCACCTAGTGAATAAATCTTCTTCTTCAAGTTCCATCTCCTAGCGGAGGTTGGATATTATCATGGCAATTCTAACTTTAATATAGAGCAGCCCTCGTACATCGACTTTAATATGCAGCGGCATATAGAATCCGCGCTTCTCTGGTGGCTCAAAGAGGACGCGCCGTGGCGTTCCACCGAGAAGTATGCTGCTCTGTTCTGGCAGCGACTTCCTTTGGTTGCCGTTACCTTCGGGTACCAGATGGCGTACCGGCAGAATTCTTTCTGTCTGCCCTCACATATTTCACATGTTTAGTAAACATGGAAAAATTGATGCCCTCTATTTCCGTCAATCGACCTATGGCGCACTGATGATCGCTAATAAGCGTGAAACAGCTGTCTGCGTACTGGTGGATTGACGGAGATATAGAGCAGCCCTCGTAATTCTAACTTTGTTTGCCGCTGTTCTAAATAGTTGGTTAGATGTCATTCCAAACCCATCCCTCAAGTTTTTCAGCCAAGAGGTTCTTCTTTTCCCTTGGCTTCTCTTGCCCTTGATTTTCCCTTCCATAATGTTTTGTAGTAGAGTGCATTTGGATCCTCTTATAACATGACCAAGGTACTCTAGTTTTTTTGTTTTGAGGGTGTTAATGATTTCTTCCTCTTTTTGGATTCTCTGCCGTAGTTGCACATTTGAGACCCTATCAGTCCAAGAGATCTTCAGCATTCGTCTATAACACCATCTTTCGAAAGCCTCCAATCTATCCATTTCTGCCTTCTTAAGCGTCCAAGCCTCGACACCATATAGCAGAGTCGAAAAGATACAACACCTTAGCATTCGTTGTCTAAGTTTCAGGTTTATGTCTCTACTGCAAAGAACTTTCTTTAGTTTTACAAATGCAGTTCTTGCACTATCTATTCGAGCTCTTATTTCCTGATATTGCTCAGCAGTTTCGGTTAGCCAAGTTCCCAAGTATCTATATCTTCTTACTCGCTCTATTGACGCGTTATCTATTGCAATACTGCCGATTACGTTGTTATTTTTTGTAAATGTCATAAACTTGGTTTTCTTTAAATTCCCGTTCAGGTCATAACTTTTACAACTGTTGTATAAGTTTTGTACGACCGTTTGTAGATCTTCCAGTCTATCGGTCACTACGACAGTGTCGTCGGCATAACGTATATGATCTGTCCATTTATGGTAAATCCCTCTTGGCAGTCATTTAGGCACTCACTGAAAATGGCCTCACTGTATACGTTAAACAAAAGTGGGGACAGAATACAACCTTGGCGAACGCCGCGCAATATATCCACGTCATCAGAAAACTGGTCTTCAATTCTGACTCTCGCTCTTTGATTCCAGTACAGATTTGCTATAATTGTGATATCGCGACTATCAATATTTTTTTTATTTATCAAAGGCTTTTTCAAAATCAATAAATCACGCATACATCTTGATTCATGTCCAGACACCTCTGCGTCAACACATTGATTCCAAACAGAGCCTCTCTGGTACCCATTCCTTTTCTGAACCCTATACTTGGCTGTCACTGATTTCGGAGTCTAACTTTGTTTGCTCATAAGAGCAATTGTTCGGTGGTCGGAACATTCTTTAACATTTGGTTTCTTGGGTATTGTTATAAACGTAGACGAGAGCCAATGATCTGGTATAGTTCCTGTTGAGTATATCCTATTAAAAAGATCCACCAGTACTTTAATGTTGTCCTCAGGGCCGCTTTCTTCCTTCCTTTCTTTACTTGCTTAATGGCATGGATAACCTCGTCACGCAAAATCTTCGGTCCCGTATTCTCCGTAAACTCTAGTACAGTTTCCAGTGAATGAGTGGCCGACCCTAATTCTCCTTGAGGTCCTTTTTGACCATACTCCAATCATTGGGTTCTTTTGTAAGTGGTGGTCATCTTAATGTTTTGGTCCAGCTTCCGTTCTGGAGAAGTTGGTGTGCCATTTGGTTTGGAGTTACAGTAACTATATCTTAATGAACTGGGTCGTAGGAAAGTTTTTTGGTGAGGCTCCAAGCTTCCCTGCTACTGTGCTTCATATCTTTTGCATACCTCGAAGTCTCTTTCTCTCATTGATTAAAGATTCTAGGCCCAGTTGAGTAGTTTCATCGGCTAAGCTGTTCTAGATGTTCATCATAGATTCTCATCAAAGAGACCACACATATAGAAAGCTCGGCAGCCCCTAGGAAGGGACTATATTGCTCAGCTCTTGGCAGCAGAGACAAATTGCTCATAGTTTGTAGGGGTTGGTCGAAGAGTCACGATCTTCGAATCCAGGATTTCATCACATTTTACCCAGTTGGCCTTGGTCAACATTAATAGTTCCTTGAACGGCCCTTTCACTATCACTGGTCCAAATTTTAGCATTATTGGTCTATGTTGGGTGTGTGAAATAGGATCAAGGACAGGCCTGCTGCAAATTCTGGCCAGAGAGGTGGAGGCAAAGACAAGGTCAGGGTTGTAGCCGATTTTCTACTCACCGCTGAAGTTGCCTCTGGACAAGGCTCAGTTCATTCCCCTGGGATCATTTTTCCAACATATATCCATCGGCGTCTCCTGATAGCCCCAAGCCTTGCCATGGCAATTGAAGGCTCCTAAGATCACGTGTGTGGTAGGTGACCTACTGGCTGAAGGGAAAGCCCTCACCTGACGGTTCATACATAGCAGAAACTCTAAAGCTTCGTGTCCACTAGCAAATAAAATTGCTGGAGTTACTCTCGCAAGTCACTTGCGTAGCGTGTGCATGACGTCATTAGAGAAATATTGCAGCAAATTTACTTGTTTATAAAGGACTTGCCACTTGCTAAGAGCTTGTAGTAGACGGCTACTCTCAGGAGTTAGTTTGCCACAAAAATTTCGAGCCTGATTCCAAAGGTATGCAGCAAGAAATGTTGTAAATCAAATATGGAGAAGTTCAACTGGACAAGAGAAGACACGTGTCTTTTATAAACATTTTGAGTTATATCCTGAATTATGGAATGTACATACTCCAGAGTTTAAGGACGGATTCAAAAAGCAGAATGCATTACAAAAATTGGCCGACTTATTCAATACTTCTAAAGCGGAAATTCAAAGAAATCTTCATAATTTGAGAACGCAAGTTAACCAAGAGTGGAGAAGAATTCAAAAAAAAGAAAAGTGGGAAAGGGACTAATGAAATATATAAGAGTACTTGGGAGTTCTTTGACTCATTAAAGTTCATGTATCCCTAGAGTAGTTCTACACTTGATCCATTTTATCACCCAACATTTTCTCCGCATTTTACTATCTTTCTCTTCTTTTCATTTTTTTAATTAAATATACCACAACTACCGTAGCAGATACAAATTTTGCATACAACATCTTATCTTTAGTGTACACGGAATCAGAACAATCAAGCGAAAGTAAAATTGCGAGAGCAATTTCCTAGATTCAATTTGCGAACAATTAAGAGATAGTGTACACAAACAAGCAAGTACTTGCTGCAAAAACTATCACAAGTTACTTGCAAGTGGACACGAGGCTTAATACTTAGAATAGTAGTAGTGATGGTGTTCGTATTATTTGTGAAGGAGGCCGAATATTTCCTACTTCAATGCCTGGACGCACAAATGATGCGCTTCCATATTGTTCGTGTGGGCGTTTTTTCACGAGGACCATTCCCAGGACATATGGGCGAGGGACAGTTCCTTCCTCTGAGTGCCTCTTGAAGGCAGAGGACATCGTAGGAGTGAATTTTATAGGCATGGAAGATACATTCCTGTTGTTCTACTAAGATACCTATCTTCTACGTTAGGAGATATGATTGTCAGAGATTGTCAGAGCTATCAGCTCTGACAAGAACGCTTTATTCATTCTTGTTTTCCACTGCGTAGCTCAGCGTGTGGAAAGATTGGCCGGTATTGTATCGTTGTCGCTACCCAGGGGACGCCGAAATGTTCGACTTGCGTCTAGCCGGACCGTGCAACTTTCCAACCCGCAGTCATCTCGCAGTTACGCATGCGCATTTGTCATGACTACCGAGGTTGACATTGACAGCGACAGTTCAGAATTCAAAAATGTGTGTTGTTTTGGAAGAATTTCTCTGTTCTCGTGGTGTTTTCATTTTCTGTATCTACCATCCAGATCCAGCAATGTATAATTTATGCTATGTGTAGAAAAGTCTAGAAAATCATTTACCCAAAAATTTCCTTCTTATTGGCATTACTTGACCAGTATTGAACCTAGAAAGTTTAGCTTATTTAGTGAGGGTATCATTTCTGTCGCATATGTTTAATTGAAATTGAGTTTTTCTTGAGGCATCCATTTTTTTTATATTAGTATATCTAATATAAGAAAAGTTGCTGCAAAAGGTAACGAGGAGAGTTACTTCTTCAGAACCAACTTTCTTATATATTTACTGTATACTTCTCCACTAATAATCCTTTACAACTAACTTAAAACACACTGTTAGGTATAATAATGTACCACATTTGCTCTTTATACAGTAATCCAAAGGGATCCAAATTTTTACTTTTAAGGTTAAGGAAGAATTATTTTTTTAATTTCTCTCTAATTTTTTTCAAAATGACAAGACGACAAATTTTACTGTTTACTGGATGACTCTTTTTCAATTTGTTCACAACATAAATTATTTTTTAGCCACAAATAATCTTCCACATATATCCCCAATGTTACACAAACATAGAAAACTTTTGCATTATTTACTAAAGTGCCCTACTTCAATTTTTTACATTTTGAACTGTCAACAAAGCCAACTTTTATAGTTTCTCCATCGTTGAGGCGGCTTTTTAGAATAGATAATATCCATTATCCAATAATTGACATCAGCCCCTTCATGTAATAAAGTCTTGAATCATTCATGTAGAAGACAAACAATAACGTTACATTAGATTTACTCTTTGGGGAGGCTCCTTGCGTGTCCCCCTATAAGTAGATATAAGTAGGGATATTCTAAAAAACAAAACGAAGAAAAGGTCTTTTGAAAATCCAACGAAAAAGTTATTTCTTTCGTGACCTTGTTTTTCTTGACGGCGAATTCTGAGAGAATATAATTATCTGAAAATACTCCACACTAACAAATATTAAGGTCTAGAAAAATTTCTATCGATCTGTAAAAACTCTAGATCTGAATAGCTTTCTGTAGACATGGAACTATGCACTAGGCGGAGGCGAAATTGGCAACTTTGCAACTAGACTGTCAGTGCAAATATAAGATGTTTATGAACTTCTGTTGAAACCGATACCAAAATTCCATAAGCAATCAGTTTTGATTTCCTAAGAAATCCTACCCCGCAGATAGCCAGATGCATTTATTTTCTCTCTTTTTTTCAGCTGCCTAACGACTTACCGACTATAGAGGCCTTTCCATATCTGACAGATGACTTTTTGGAAAAACTTGGTCTAGATGACCGTTCTCCAGAGTAAGTTGCAATTCAAAACCTGGCTTGTGGGGCTTAAGTGTGATATTGTAGATTACAACTATCAAAGGAAGATACAGAAAAGATTTTCAAGTCCCTAGCCCTCCAGATGAATCTGAACATGGAAGACATCATGGAAAGACTAGACCAGCATAAAGCTGAATGCGAAAGGCAGCACAAGCGGTGTTTCTATCTTATAAAGGATATTTCGACACGTCTTAGAGAGCACAGGTTAGATCAATAGTAGTCTAAGAAGAACCTTAACCATAACGTGTTGTCACTTTGACTCTTTGACATATATTTTTCTTGATTTGTTCATTACAGTGTAGATGTGCGCTTGTTGTATGTTTCAAGTATAATTTTAAGGTGTCTTTATTTCACTTCTCAGCTCGCTAGGCAGAAACATATTGAAAAAACTTCCAAGTTGGGAAATTACAACATCTCCACGAGTCATACTATGGCAGATACTATAATAAACTAAAATGTCAACAAAGTGTACTGTGTAATGAATTTGTGGTTCTTGGGTTTTCAGGCCGGCGTTATATTTTGGAAGTCGTCGAAGTGAAATAGCTTCTGAAGATGCCATCCACTCATGGTGGCGAAACGTCAAGCCTTAACGCTAACCGACGCCGCCCTAAAAACCCAAGAATCACAAATTCATAAAATGATGACACACAGTCACTATAGACGTGAACAAATCTGTCAGCCTACCTTATCCAAGAAAAAGATCTGAACAAGTAAAGCTTTTGCATACCCCCAGTGGCTTCTTTGTCATATTATAGAGGGCTTAGAAAAATCAGCTTGCTCGCAAGACAGTGGTAGTAGGTAGTAGTTGTAGTAATCTTTATGAAATATGCAAAACTTACATCCCAAAAGGCGGAATTCAGCATCACCAGATAGCAAGAATAGGGTACTTGCAGTGGTGATAAATGTCAATTAAGAGCATTAGAGATAATGGAATTTGTTTTTTGTAATTTACAGTTTTTTCAAATTTTTCCACGTGACTGAAAACGGTTGCTGACGTCATAAGTACAATAAAGGACAATAGTAGCATGACTATTAGATTGATCACACATTATCTCTAACTATAACCGACAACCCCTAAAAAGGTTATGTTCACGTCAATCTTTCATTTTAATTTGGACTTTTGGCACTTACCAATGCCAAAAATCAGATTCTTAAGCTCAATAAAAATATAACGTCTTGTGTCACAATCAAAATTATCGACCAAAAAGTGTCTATGATACCTCAATTCCCATCCCCATAATATCTAGTGACGTCAGAGGTTGTTTTCGCGCCAATACTCACGAGTTCGAATTTATATTAGGAATAAGCCTCTTAGCAACTCAAAAAATCGACAACTTCCATTTTATGATGTTTAATACATTACATTGAATGTATCAAAGCAATTTTTTTTTTAGTGCAAGGATCCTATTTAGCTTACCGGTATTCCACTCAACCTGGGAGTCTGACTCAGTATTAAAAGCATACACCCAATAGTACGAGATCTCAATGAGAGTTTACCTTCACCCATCTGCTGCTGACATGGAGATCTCATGTTGACAGACTCACATGAAGATCGACAGCGAACTTCTGGCAGCTACAGTGGATGTACACTGTCATCATAAGACTCTGAATACAATACGGCTCGATGGTTTGGTGGCAACTGCCCTGTTATAGGATTAAATAGGCAGCAGTAGGTAACGTTAACCCTCAAAAAGTGAGTAAACAATACCATAGACGAACAGTGGCTACGGAACCAAGGCCGATGGGCAATCAGAAACCTCGTGGGTGCTCTGACGGGGCACTGCAGGCTCAGGCGGCACCTACCACTATTAGAAATTGAAGATAACTAACTATATATAGGCTGTGGAGAGATCGATGAAACGACCTACCACTTGCAGAATGTGAGTTGCTAGGCGGGCTGAGATATGCGATCTTTGGATCCGATAGACTCCAGCCAGAGGAATGACCCTCCCTAAGCTGGACCGACAAGGATCTGTATTAGGGCCTACCTTATGGAACGTTCTATACGATGGCGTACTCCAGCTGCCGCTCCCGAAAGGATCATAGTTGATAGCTTATGGGGATGACCTGGCAATTCTGACTGCAGCAAACGACAAGGAAACACTTATGTATAGTGTGACAGAGTCTATACGTAGGATAGAGGTTTGGATGAGTGCGCATAATCTAGAACTTGCCCCTCAAAAGACAGATTCGCTGATACTTAAGGGGCCTCGAAACAAGAGACGTGGTGTGTATGTTGAAGTCACCTGCGTAAAAATATCACCGTCTAAAGAGCTCCGATATTTAGGCATTGTCTTTGATGATTGCGGCAGCTTTGGAAAGCATTTAGATTATGCGATAAGCAAGGCAGAAAAAAGGTTAGCTGTGCTAACGCGGCTTATGCCAAATATAGGTGGGCCCCTAAGTATAAAACGAGTAGCACTGAATGTGAGTGCAGCGAAAGATGTTGCTGAGAATCGCACCTTCATACCGCACAGTGTCAACAGAGGCCCTGCAAATCGTAAGCGGTGTTCCCTCAATAGACTTGCTAGCGGAAGAAAGAAGATTTCTGTACGAAAAAGTCAATGGCAAAGAGGAGAGAGCCCAGAGAGAAGCAAGAGATAGGACTCTGGACATCTGGCAAAGAAAACGGTCCCAAGACAATTTAAAGGGACAGTGGACAAAAGGACTAATTCCAGATGTACGACCTTGGATCAAATGTACAATCATCGACAGCTCAATTTCTATCTGACCAAATTTCTAACAGGACATGGATCATTTAGAGCATATAAAAACAGATGGGGGAAAACTGAGGCCAACTGTCTGTACTGTGATTCTGTGGACACTGTTGAACACGCGGTACTACAATGCCCCAGATGGCTAGAATACAGAGCACATATTTATGCCGAAATACAAGAAGATCTGTCAACAGATAATGTAATACCATAAATGCTAAGCAATAAAACTAACTGGGACAAAATATCAAGTATGCAGGCAAAGGAGAAGCATGAGAGACTACAAGCTGCAGAGATACATGAAAACCAACAGCTCCGAACTCCTAATCCCCGTGATGGCGGGGGAGGGGAGATGTAGGAAGGCAGGAGTGAGATAAAGGCAGCCTGTCACTCTGACGTATGTCTAATAGAGACAATTCTGGGGTGACAATAGGAGTTTCGCCGTGGCCACTTGTCTGGTGCTTGCACCAGCTACGCCACAAAAAAAATGTACGAGATAGGATGAAGTAGGCAGCAGTAGGTAACGTTAACCCTCAAAAAGTGAGTAAACAGTACCATAGACGAACAGTGGCTATGGAACCAAGGCCGATGGGCAACCGGAAACATCGTGGGTGTTCTGACGGAGCACTGCAGGCTCAGAAGGCATTTATCACTATTAGGAATTGAAGCAGACTCCCTATGAATAGGTTGTGGAGAGGTCGATGAAGGGGCCTACTACTTCCTTGCAGAATGTGAGTTGCTAGGAGGGATAAGATATGAGGTCTTTGGATCCGATAGACTCCAGCCAGAGAAATGGCCCTCCCTAAGCTGTACCAACATACTGGCCTTTGTTAAAAAGCTATAAACGTTTGGCAAGGAGGGGTAGGCAGGCTGTGGTGGCTGAGGGATGATATTCGGGGATGGCAAAAAGGCCTACTGGCCACCTTGCCAGGCGCGGCCACCCCACAGCTACTACTACTACTACTACTACTACTACTACTACTCCGGGAGGGGAGTCTCAGCTTCCCCGGGGATGGCCTCTGAACCCCTTGTGTTACTAGGAGGCCTATCACACCCTGGGCAAGACAGACAAACCTAGGAGAGCCTAACTCCAACCCGGTGCGTCCCTATGGCTGATGGGGGGCTATGTGCGCATGCGCGCGCATAGTTGTGCTTCGGCACTCGTGGACCAAGTAGGCAAGACATAGAAGGGATGCGGCTATGTCTTCACTGGGTGGTTGTTTTATGGTATTGTACACCACTCTACAACGACCCAGACAGTCACCCAGGTGGCTACTGCGTCTAGGGGGGGGGGGCAGGACGGAGTACGACGACAACCTGGCTATGGACACGGAATCGAATATAACGAATACGAACCCAACTCAAGGTGTCAGGCGACCCGTGCCGAGGAGTGCGTGGCGGTAGGGGAGTACCGTCTCTAACGGAGCCTCTGAGATACCGGGCGACCTCTCAGAGTAAGACTGCCTTACCGGCGCAAGCGGGGCTCTGCGCCGGCTGACCGATTTTTTCCCTTGCTACTCGTGGGACCAAATATGAACCTAAATCAAAATTCAAATGAGATGGCGAGCAACCAGGCCAGTGAAGCTGGAAGACAGGACCCGCCAGGCGGTAAAGATATAAACCCCTTTACGAGAAGGGATAGCATACCAAGAAGTCCACCTAGAGGCAGATCATTTTCTGTGTCTGAGGTTGATATGACATGCCCACCGTGGTCGGAAGGAAATCCTGCTAAGCGCAAAAGAGCAGAGGTGGCGGCTGGCAAAGTAGGCGAGAAACATTCTCCAATTATCAAGAAACTGATCGAGAAAATAGAAGGCTTAAAGGCCGAGATCAGGATCAACGTAAATACCAAATCCTCCATCAAGAGAGGTATTGAGGAAGTTGGTAGGCTGGTGGATAAACTTACGGAGATAGATCCAACAGCAGGCTTAGCAACAACGCCGTCTGAAAAAGCGCACCAAGCCTCTCAAACCACGGAGGAGACCACGAAGGCCAGTATGACAAGCACCAGCACACAAACAGTTGGCGTTTGGTACAGAAGTAAGAAAAGCTCGGAGGAAGAGGCTGAAGAAATCAAGGAGGCCATACAAAGCAGCAGCGACTGCGACTTTGAATCCTTCAGGAGAATAGCAGAGAAACCTTGGCCAGAAATCACCTATACCAAGGTGCAAGAGGTCGAGGGAAACCCTGTTTGGGACGCGACCAAGGAAACAGATCTGCTGCTGTGCACGGATGCTAAGCAAACGTACGACAGAGGTATAAACAGGTTCTTCCGGGTGAGATACCCCGAAATAGAACATCTCGGCGTTGATGGAGGCACAACTGAAGGCTTCTCATACTTGAAGTACGAGACCAGCGTAGCCAAAAGCGGAGGCCCTGTAGCGCAAAATAAGAACTATGTCTTCAAGGTCATTCTTGAAGAAGAGGAAGCTGCAACGTTTGCGAACGTTACGAGGCTGAGAGGAATCCTAAGTCAGGAAAACCGCTCCAGCATTGCTGTTCCTGCACCGGACATGGCGCGTAAAGAACGTCTCAAGAAACTACTAGAGTTCGTCTTTGCAAAAACAGAAATCGGCGTCCGGCTGTATGTACCCCCAAAGAAGGCTGTCAAAGAGACAGAAGATACCAAGGAGGGAGAAAGGAATAGGGCTGCCACCACTAGGGATCGGAAGACGGAGGCGGTTATTATCGCAGCGGATGGCTTAAGCTATGCTCAGCTCCTGACGAAGGTTAAGGAAAATGTAAATATAGATAACTTAGGTGTAACAATAAATAGAGTTAGGCAGACCAAAAAAGGGGAGCTACTGCTTACGCTTCCTAAAGAAGACGGAGGCGCTCAGCAGCTAAAAGAGGCCATTAGCAAGCTGGATGTACCGGGCATTTCCGCGAGAGGTGGAGGCAGAGTTACTCTGCACATACGTGGCATGGACGGAGTGACATCAGCCAAAGATGTGGAAGACGCCATACGGAAGGCTATATCACATAGGGACCAGGAAATAACGGTGAAGCCTCTTAGACCTACTAAAAGTGGGAACCAAGTAGCAACTGTTATAGCCTCGAAAGAAGCTGCGAAAAGGCTGTTAGATATAGGTAGAATTAAGATAGGCTTAGTTAAATGCGGGGTGGAAGAGAGAATCAATGTGCAAAAATGCAGCAAATGCTGGGAGACGGGACACGCGGCCAGCAGGTGTAAGGGGCCCGATAGATCAAACCGCTGCCTAAACTGTGGCAAAGAAGGCCACAAAAAGGTAGAGTGCACGGATGAAGCCTACTGCCCTATATGTGACCAGGCTGGACATAGAGCAGCCTCGTATGCATGTCAGACTTTCGGGCGCACTTTTAGAGACCGGCAGAAGGAAGCCAGACGAAGGAGGGCATCTGTAGCGGAAGGCGTAGCAGGTAAGGCACAAGTCACGCCGGAAAATGATCAAAGTCCTTCAAATTAATCTAAACAGATCACGATCGGCGCATGACATGGCCTATGCGACGATGATGCAGAGAGACGCAGATATCCTTATAACATCAGAACCAAACAGGAAACTAAGCACCAAATCTATGTGGCACACAGACCACAACTACGATGTGGCTGTGTATATTCGTAACAAGCAAATCTCTGTTACATCTATTCGTAAAGGATCTGGGTTTCTGTGTATCCAACTAAAGGAAATGGCAATCTACTGCTGCTACTGCTCACCAAATATACCATTTACAGAGTTTGAGAAGTATATAGAGTCACTATGGGAGGATCTACTAGCGCAAGGAAAGGAAGCCATACTCCTAGGCGATCTAAATGCAAAAGCCGTTGACTGGGGCTCTCCAACTATGGACAGAAGGGGCGCGGTCATCTGTGAATGGTTAGCTGCCAGCAACATGGTTGTCATTAATGATGGATTTCAGCCAACATTCTGTAGGAAAAATAGCTGTTCCTATATCGATGTCACGTTCGCGACTCAAAGTGCTGCCAGGGAAATACACAACTGGAAAGTCCTAGAAACGGAGTCAATGAGTGATCATCGGTACATCTACTTTGAGATAAGAACCAAAACTAAATGTAAAAGGCCAGTTAGCGAACGTCTCACGCCCTTCATAGACATGTCGAAGGCGAGGAACATGCTGACAAACAAACTGGGAGAAGTAGAGACCGATGAACTCACGGTTGACCAGTACGGCGAAATTATGGAGAGTGTCATTAAGGAATGTACTGCTAAAAGAAGATCAAGGATAGCCAAGGTCCCTTACTGGTGGACGACCGACATAGAGGAGACACGAAATAGGTGTATTTCCAGTAGGCGAGCTATGCAACGAGCAAGACGTGCCGGAAGGAGATCCGATTCAGAACTAATGTCCCTGCACGATGCATACGCCGGTAATAAAAAGCAACTCCGACTCCTAATAATAGCTGCCAAGAAACAGCGGTGGAACGAACTATGCGGTGAGCTGGAAAACGACATCTGGGGAGAAGGGTACCGCATAGTGACGAAGAAACTCACAGGGATGACACCGACCTATGAAATGGAACCTGACAGGAAGATTGCGATTGTACGTGAGCTCTTTCCTAGCCGCCAGGACAGTTGGTCTGAGGAACCCGTAGACAAGGACTGTATGCCTTTCACCATCGAGGAGCTGCAAGAAGCCGGAAATAGGCTGAAAAGTGGAAAGGCGCCGGGCCTAGATAAAGTTACGCCGGACGTGCTAAAAGAAGCCGTATCAATAGCACCACAACTTTTGTTAGGTATGCTAAATCGCCTGCTGAAAACCCAAACGTTTCCGCCAGCTTGGAAAAGGGCCAGGGTTGTGTTGATTACCAAAGGGGGCAAGCCACCAGATTTGGCATCATCTTATAGGCCTATCTGTCTCCTGAATACCATAGGCAAGCTGTACGAAGCAATGATACGCGAGAGACTGGAGCTTGAAGTGGAAAGACTAGGGAGTCTATCGGTGAACCAGTTCGGCTTCCGACGCGGAAAATCGACTATAGATGCCGTCGAAAGAGTGTTAGGAATAGTCGAACACTCTAATGACAAATGGTGCGTACTGATAACATTGGATGTACGCAACGCCTTCAATACAGCTTCGTGGGCCATTATCATGCAGGAGTTAAGAGGTAGAGGGGTCCAGAGTTACCTGACCAACCTGATCAGTAGCTATTTCAAAGAGAGAAGCATATTAGTAGCAAAGCAGTTACTAGAAAGCACTACGGGTGTACCACAGGGGTCCGCGCTGGGCCCACTACTGTGGAACATTTTATACGATGGAGTGCTAAGACTGGCTCTCCCTAGGAAGACAACGACGGTGGGCTACGCAGACGACTTGGCGCTTGTGGTGTGTGCCAACGATGAAAACGAATTGATGCGAAAGGCGAATGACGCACTCGGGAAAATCGACAAGTGGATGCAGGACCACCACCTTGAATTGGCACCAGAGAAGACAGAAGCAGTCATTTTGAGGGGGTCGCGACGGAAAAGGGCGCTTGTGACCTTCAACATCAAAGGAGTGACGTTTAGACCAAACAAGTCGCTAGTTTATCTGGGGATAGCCATAGACAGCGAAGTATGCTTTGGAGAGCATCTTAAGAGGGCCACAGAGAAGGCGCAAAAGAAGGCGGCCATGCTATCCCGGCTAATGCCAAACGTGGGTGGACCTAGCAGCAGCAAACGCCAACTGTTGCATAATGTGGTGCAGTCTACGATACTATACGGAGCACCAGTATGGTATCGTGCACTGAGGAGAGAGAGACACAGACAGACTTTGGATCGTGCACAAAGAAAGTCGCTGTTGCGAGTGGCAAGTGCCTATCGCACTATCTCAAACAAGGCGCTTCAGGTCATCACTGCAACGCCACCCTTACACCTGCTGGCAGAGGAGCGGAGGCACCTGTATACCGCAAACGAAGGAACCTCTGAGAGCCGTGCCTTCGTCAGAGAACAAACAATGCAGGTATGGCAGCAACTATGGGATGCCACGACCGACGTCGCGCAGTGGACCAAACGGTTGATCCCTTCTATAAAAGAATGGGTCGAGTGTAAGCACCGGAAGACTTGCTACTTCCTGACGCAGGCACTGTCTGGCCATGGCCCATTCAGAGTCTACAGAAGGAGGATAGGGAAAATAGAAGACTCCAGATGCCTACACTGTAGCGATGAGGACACACCTGAGCACGCGCTCTTCACGTGCAGTAGATGGAGCCAATATAGAGAGAGTGCTGGACCCATAGTAGTAGGCTTGACCCCAGAGACAATCATACCGCTGATGACATCCAGTGTAGAGGCCTGGAAGGTCGTACATGAAATGGTACGGAAAATCCTCTCTGCCAAAGAGAGCGAGGAACGAAGACCGGGACAGCGAAGAACTGACGAATATCATGGCAATGGAAGCCTGAACTCCTAATCTCCACTCGGGTGGAGGAGGGGAGACGTAGGGCGTGAAGCAAGAAGATCGAAGAATGAAGAGAAGACAGCCCCCAACCGACGTTATGTCTCCACGACGATTCCGGGAACGGGGCTTTTCGCCGGGGACCTTTTGTCTGGTGCGTGCACCAGCTACGCCCCCATAAAAAAAAAAACTACTACTACTACTACTACTACTACTACTACTCACCCATCTACTTATCGGATGAAAATTTTTATTGAGGTTGCTCACCTTTTTGCGTTCCTCACTACGGGATTTTCACTAGGCGAGTTGCTATAAGCAATTTGTACTAACCTGTTTACCGATTGATTTGTAGAATAATTATCAAAATAAGGATGATTTATTAATTTTTTCATAAACATAATGAGGTTGCTTTAGAAAAAATGGTCATGAATAGTTTAACGGTTTAAAAAGTTATAAAATAGTGCATATACAGGGTAGCCTACTAAGAATAGACGCCGGCAATATCTCGATAACCGTTAATCATATAACTTCCAGCAAAATATTGGGGTGTAAATAGGCTAACAGAAATCGCTGGAAATTATTTTCAAGTTCTGCAGGTAGCCGCTGGGCGTAATTTTCATGATCATTTAGGAAAATGGATTTTTCTCTGAAAATATGCAAATCAAGGTATACTAAAGATTTTACTAACATGTAGGTTGAACAATTTTTGAGTCACTTCGTTGTTGCTCTATCTTGTAAGATGTAATGGTGGGAACACGAACGTCGCAAAAGTTGTTATTTAAATGACAATAACTTTGGTGTAAGTTAAAAGAATTAAACAAGCTAGGTCTCGTTTGAAAGAGCTGTTCTTAACTAATAATCTGTCCAAGTGTATCTTGACTTAGTAGCTATAGGGCGGTATTTGACATCATAACAACTATTACGCGTTATTACAAAAATGACAAATGTGCTGTCAGTTTTGGAAAACAATTGGTGCTATATAGGGATTTTAGCCTCCAGCACGAGTCATTCTACAGTCTAATACTAAAGTAAAACTGCAAGTAAATCATATTTTAACTTTCTGACATAACCACCAGGTGGCGTAGGCGCCAATAAATGCAGTATTCAATTTCATGAACTCACAGCACACTTGTCATAATACTTGTTTTATTGACATCTCCGGTTTGAAAATAGCTAGGAGTCTAATCTTTTTAAAAATTTTGTTTTCTATCTATCTGTGTCAAAAGAGATATAACGTACCATTTAAAATGTTCTTGATAATGCGTAATAATAATTGTTATGATGTCAAATACCATCCTGTCACTACTGAGTCAAGAAAAACCTCGATAATATTTATGCAGCAGGTTATTAGGTAGGAACAGATCTTTCAAACGAGACTCAGCTTGTTTAATTCCCTATACTTGTACCAATGTTACTGCCATTTAAATAAAAACTATTTTGACGTTTTGACGAAAAAAATCGTAGATTGTCCAGTCTACATGATGGTAATATCTATAATATACCTTTATTTGCATTTTTTTTAAAGTCGTTTGTTCGATTGATCGTAACAGTTGCCCTCTAGCGGCCACTTGTGGAACTTGAAAATCATTTCCGGTAATTTATCTGATCTAATAATATTATTTGCTCGAAGTTATATGATTAACGGTAACCAAGATATTGAGATATTGTTGGCATCTATTCTTAATAGACCACCCTGTATTATTTATATATGTTGCCTTCGTTTTACACGTGGTCAGTGTTGCGACGTTTTTTTTTTACTATCATTTGATTTGATAACAAAATGACTAAAAAGTATTTTACGAGTCGAGTGACGGTAGTGTGTGTCATCGAATTTGACGATAATACTTACCATCTTAAAACTTGTTATAAACTTTCGTAATAGAATAGTGTATGATCCCACTTCCCGATCCTGCAGGTATCTGTTTTTTTTTGACGAAAATTAATTTTAAATGAATCTTGAGAAGCATAGTATATATTAACGAAAGGTTGCCTTGCAAAAATAAATGCCTAATACAACTTGTAACTATAATAATTGTTCTTATAGTCAATTTTACGTCATTTGAAAGAAAACGAAAAAAGAATGTTTTTCAGCTCTCAGTCTCAGCGTTAGGGTTGCCAAATATAAATATTTTACTGTTAATTGTCTGCACTCACCTGTTTTCGTTTTTAATTTTAATACGAAATTAAAGTTTCATCTATATTAATTACAAAAATCTATGGTTGGAGTTGGAAAATGGCTGCAAAAGGAGGCTGCCATGGTTTTTATGAGCGATTCTCACTCCAAGAAAGTGGAAGCGCAAGGGATGCATGCATTGTTATGTGCCATAAATAAGGACAAAGCATGGCAGTTGTGATACCTGTACAATAGTGACAGCTTATGGATAACATGCGCATTTGCGAGAGCGAGAATCGCAATAGAAGTCGTGGCCACCTCTGTTTGCGGCCATTTTCCAACTGGCACCCATGGAGTTTTGTAATTAATATGGATGAAGCTTTAGTTTTATATTAAATTTAAAAAAAGAGGTGAACAAAGATAATCAACAATAGTAGTATATCTGTTTACACCAGGCAACCCTATTATACATACATATATACAGGGTGGGCCAATAAGCGCGCGGTGCTCCCTAGCGACCATACCGTTTAGAATAGACGAAAATGTTTGAAACAAAAAACGTTTCTTTTCAAATGCTCTACATTTAGAAAATAATGTCAAAGATGACGGACTTCCGGATATACCAGAAGTAGGCATCAACTTCCTTATTTTAAATGGAGTACCCTGTATATTATTACGTTTCTGAATTCAGCATCGATTTTTAGGTCCAGCTCGTTAACCATTGTTTACGTCTACGAAGCCTATTTTCGGAGTTATTTAGCAATATTTACAAAATTTGACGTTTGTAGTACTTTACAATAAACTTTAATATCTCGGAAACTAAACGCGACAGAAAGATGCGGTTTTCGGTTTTGAAACAAGCAAGGAAAGTATTTGTGTTTCAATAAGACCATTGTTTCAAAAGGACATTGAATCAATAGACAAGCAATTTTCAAATTTGAAAAGTTAAAAACGTTAAAAACTTTTTTTTTTCAAATGGGATGGTATCATAAGTTTCACATCGGTGGATGCGGTTTTTGGTTTTGAAACAAGCAAGGAACGCAGTTGTGTGTCAGTAAAATTTCCTAAATGAAAATTTGGAAAACCTGATGAAAAATTCACCACTGGAGTTTTTAAGAATAATGTGGTTACAGTTAGGTGGAGCAAAAGCACATTTTAGTATTAGAGATAGAAACACTTTGGACGAAAGGTTACCTGCTTCGCCTGCGAGCCACGCCACCTACGACTTTTCCAATTCCTATGCAGTAATTACAAAACCGTAAATATCTTAAAAACCGTCAAAGATAGAGCCAAATGTGTCTAGATAAAAGTGAAAGAGAATTCAATTTTGCATCCACCGATGTGAAACTTATCATACCATCCCATTTGAAACAAAAAGTTTTTAACGTTTTTAACTTCTCAGACGTGAAAATTGCTAGTCTATATTGATCTAATGTTCTTTTGAAACAAAGATCTTACTGAAACACAAATACATTCCCTGATTGTTTCAAAACCGGAAACCGCATCTTTCTATCTCGTTCAGTTTCCGAGATATTAACGTTTCTTGTAAAGTACTACAAACCTCAAATTTTGTAAAAATTGCTGTATAACTCCGAAATTAGGCTTCGTAGACATAAACAGTGGTTAAAAAACTGAACCTAAAAATCGATCCCGAGTTCAAAAACGTAATAATATACAGGCTGTTCCATTTAAAATAAGGAAGTTGATATCTACTTCCGGTATATCCGGAACTCCGTTATCTTTGAAATTATTTTCTAAATGGAGAGCATTTGAAAAGAAACGTTTTTTATTTGAAACATTTTCGTCTAGTTTAAACGGTATGGCCGCTAGAGATCACCGCGCGCTTATTGGACCATCCTGTATATATACTTACTTCTGACTTACTTACTTTTAGATGTATAGGAGCCACAGACCCGATCAATCCAGTATTTGTGCTATTGGAAGACGTCAGGTTCCTTTTACAAGAAATAATCAAATCAACCGGAAAGTTAGGGATCATTACTTGTGAGAAGAGGATCGCGAAATGTTGGCGATTGATCATTGATCATGTGCAAATTCTCAGGAGTGAAATAGAAAGCCAAAATGTAGTGTAAGTAGTTGATAGGCATTAAGAGCTTGACTGGTATCTAACTACATGAACTTCACAGTAGTAGTAGTAGTCCCTGAAGAAACTACACCATTTGATAGGCAGGAATTTATACGAAATAAACCTGGGGGGTTACAGTCAACCAATGGTTAAAAAACAATTTCTAAGGTCCAGATTCACAATCGGCATTTAACTAGAGGTTAAAAGAAAACTACTGGTTAGCGAACACTGCGTTTCACAATTGGCGGTTTACGTGAAAATCTCTGGTTATCCAGTAGTTACGTTAACCCAAGGATAAAGTAAGGGTTATCTCTGACGTTTGTTGTGGTCTACTGATGACATATAAGCTTGATTTGGAGGTTATAAAAACATGCATTTCGACATTGACGTCTAAGACGTCGATGGATTTTGATTATCTTTTGTGACACAGGTCACATACAAAGGTTAGGTTTATTTGTCAAAGGATTAGTTTGTATTCACGGAACACAATTAGGACAGTGCTCTGAGATCCATCCGTGATCCAACTTACAGATAAATTAATAAGCTTATAACCACTGGTTTTCTTTCTGAAACAGAGCGATCTGATAACTATACCCTGTTACCCGATACTTTAAACTATCAGCCGTGTCAACAGCGAAGAGATGTTCGGCCAGTGATATCTGTGATTACGATAGGTAAAAAACTACCTCAAATTTGAAAATCTTACTTCAGACGAGCTTTAGCACGTGCTTGTTTATTGACCAAGAAACTAAGACTTGTTTTTGGTTCGTCGGACGTCGAAGTACAGATATTAATTTTTTTCGATTTTTCTTCAATCCTACTGTTGTTTTTGAACTTCGTCATGTTCCGAATTCTCAAATAAGTAACAGTATTTATGATTTTACAGCACGGATGAAAAGCTATGCCAGACTGAATTTTCCTTATGCGAAAATAATAAATTGGACAGCCCTATAATATGTCCAGTAAACAGTGAAAAGCAGACTGGAAAATGGTACGTATTCATAAGGTCACGTCTTGTAGATTACAGTTGATAAAGTCAAAAATGTGGAATAGGCCGCCAAAGTAAAATAGTCAAATATCTGTAAAGGCTATATCTACTACTACAGGTGCCAGGGCTTTTTCCAATACTCCTCCAAACACCCCTCAAACATCAAACTCGATATTTGCTTTCAGTTGTTTTAGCGATGCGCTTTTAATGTAATGTTACCTGTAAAACGACGGTCCTTCAAGCTTATTTCACCTTTTGGGAATACAAAATATTCACACGGAGCCATGTCTGGCGAATATGAAGGCTGGAACGTCATTATAGTGTTATTGTTAGCGAAAAAATGACGAAATGATGACGATGAAATTTGGTGGGTTAGTAGACATTGGTCCCCTAAACCGTGTTATCGAAAAAAGCTTTAAGGCTCCTGGTTATACACAGTCATACATATGTATTTGCCGTGTTAAAACACGGATTCCCATTTCGAACACAAGTCACTTGTTTGTCAAACTACATACACAGTATTTCAGAAGGTGATAGTTAAGACCTTAATGAATGACAACAATTTGCGATTTTCTCAAAAAAGTTTTTTAGTGTGCAAAGAAACTCGCAATGCAAAATCATACATTCTTCAAATGTCTGTAACTTAACAACCAAACACGATATCAAAAAAAAAGTAAATAGTTGACAAAGCGCATGCTTTCTTCTTCAATTTACTTGTTGAACCATTACTGTAAGTTTAAAGGTAAAATCAGGAGCTTGGAAATGCGATATTAATTTTTATGGTGACCTTTGGACCTTATCTTTGGACCTTTTGACCTTAATTTTGGATTTTTGGAGTTATCTCCCCTCATCTTAGACACACACACTGGAGAAAGTGAACAGGCGGCCACGCCTCCTCGCTAACACGGGAATAAATCTGTTCTAGGATTCTCAATTTCGCGCGCTATACCCTAGACCCTTAAGAGATGTATGGTGAAAATAAAATTCTGCATTCTGTTGGTCTTTTCACTGTTGGTGTACGAACAACGGTTTTTGTTCTACAATCTCACGCAGTTGTGATTTTCACTAAAATCAGAATTTTATCACGGATTGAAACGAAGAACTTTATCAAAAAGCCGTGTAACATTTTTTCCTAAAAGAATGATATCTTCCCGTTTCCCTGTTATCTGCATCTGCCTAAACCCACGCATTGGTTTAAAAAAATTACGACATTTATTAGCACATCGCTACCTGTTGAAAACTCTGCTTCGCGACGATGTCGAAAAATAACGTCGTTTTGACAAGAGCTATCAAAAAAATTCTGATTAAAATCACAAACCAACCCCTGACTTTGGCGCACTGAATGAGGTAGACTATTGGTCGCATACGAAAAGCAAAAAAAAATAAAATTATGCAAAATATTGTTCTCTCCACGAATCATTAAAATTTGACTTTTTTTCGATATCGTGTACCAAAACGAGACTATTTTTCTAAAATTGTCGTGAATGATTGTTTTCACCCCCCCACCCCTCGAGCGGCAACCCCCCCCCCCCAAGGTCGCCGACTTATATGTATGCTCAGACATCCCACCAAATGTCATTCCTTTCCGACCGTTTGCTATCGTTACGACGCGACGTAGGTAACGATTGGACTATTTTTGGCAGTTTTAAATACGATTTTCATTAGGTTTTAAGTGCTTTCTATTTTATCATATTATCTTTCTTGCATCATTTTAAGGTCTTCATCAAAACAGACGTATGTGTGTATCATCGTGCTGCTACTTATGTCTTTTGGATTAATGACGATACACTGGAGCTGTTATTATGCCGTCGACTACGAGACATGCCTAATGAACAATTTTGTACACGAGCAACAAATAGGAGAGCCGCCCTACTGAGATATTAATTAAAAGGTAAAAAGGGGCCTTAATTAAAAAAAAAGCATGAACTGCAGAAGAACTGTCAGGAACAAATGGAGTAATATATATTTTTTAAAGGATATAAGGTTTTTTTCTGTCCTGCCATTAATAATTGGACGTTTAGTTAGGTGTACAATTGGGAATGTGATAGTTTTGATGTTATGCACTTTGGTACTCGATCTCAATGTCGTTGGCAACACGACAACGCGAGTTGGATACTATTTTTTATCTACGACCGCAGCAATAAAAAGTACTATAAATACATAACTAGAAACTATTGACAGTTTAGCTATATTTCTGCAGGAGCGTCGATAATTTTTTTCTTGGGGAGAGTAATTTTTTTCTTTGGGTAGGGGTTTCTTGTATATATAATCAGCGACAAAACATTATCTGTCTGCATGAGGGAGAGGGGAGCGCATTTTTGTGGATTATATTTTTACGGCACGTATAGCGCTATACAGGGTGGCCAATGGGGTAATGATAATAATTTTTTTTTTAGATAGCCCGTACCGAGACCTATGCAAAACACTCCCATGTATGTGTACCGATTATTGATAGTTTTCGGGTTATGATTTTTTTTTTTTGAAAACTTAGAGATTTTCCAGTTTTTCCAAGAAATCGTCAAAAACAAAAACAAGAATGCTCTTTGGCTTTCTTTTTTTTTTCAGTAATTATACTGGGTATTAAGCCTATTTTAATATCCAATAAAGAGAACCTCTACACCCGAACAATAATTAAGTACATTTTGGGCCCAAAGTTTGAAATCTCTGTTTTTAGTCAGGAGACCAAAACCTTCAAAATAAAATTAAAAATACTTATGCCTGATTCTGCAGCTCCAATCTAATCTTAAAAACTCTGCAAGATATTGTACTTTCAAAATAATAATGAAAAAATAGCACTTATGGGGGCATTTTGCGCCGTACGTGACTCTTAAAGGTAAAAAGTTGATAATTCACGAATTTCCAAAATGATTTAAAAAACCATTATTTTACTTTATTATGACTAAAGAAAAAAAACTCTAACAACTAATAAACATGATAATTATTGATGTTTTAATCCATGGCGGAATTACCTGGGAAGCGTTATCGTAGCATACGCAATCCCTTTTACTTCCCACACCAATAGGTGAGGGGAGGATTGTGATCGTAAAAATTTTCAATTTTGAGATAATAGGTTTTTGGGCGTTTTATAATGTCTACATAACGAAAATTCGCGTCACTCATTTCCGTCGTTCTGTCTGTCGGTCTGCCTGCCAGTCTGTCTGTCTGTACGCGTTTCTCTAGCCTCGTAATCTCAATAACCGCTGCATGGACTGTGATGAAATTTGGGCAGCAATATGCTGTGGGGTCTTAGTAGGTAATGCTGCTATAATTTTGGAAATCGGTAGACGGGCGGCGGAGTAATTAAAACAAAAATTTCAAATATTCTTCAAACTTCGTTTTTAGGCATTTTAGAGGTTCTTGATCATTTTCTGCGTTTTTTTGGGTGGGGGTGGAATTTGGGTGTTTGGGAGGTGGGGGGTTGAAAAACAGAAAAACTTGCTGTATTCATGATAGGCTGTCTACTGACCTGTCAAGGACGACCTAGCGATATAAATCACCTTTTTAGGTACATTCGAACATTGCCTTGCCTATTACCGAAAATTATGTAACACAACTGCGCTTCGCCGACATGAGCTCGCAAAAAGCTACTCTGAAAGAAAGGGATGGCGTATGCTATGACATCGCTTCCCAGGTAATTCTGCCATGAAATTGGAAGTCAGATTATTGTTTATTATTCCTAATCCTTTGTTAACTTTCCATACAACTTAATTTAGCAGAAGTTCAATAGTACATAGCAAAAACACTTCAAAAATCACAATTTGGGTATTCGTTTTTTATTAAAAGTCATCAAAACATCAATGATTATCGAGTTTATTAGTTTTTACGAGTCTTTTTTTCTTTAGTTTGACATAATAAAGAAAAATGGTAGTTTTTTAAATCATTTTGGAAATTCGTGAATTATCACCTTTTTACCTTTAACACTCACGTACGGCGCAAAATGTCCCCATAAGTGCTTTTTTTTCATTATTATTTCGAAAGTGCAATGTCTTGCAAAGCTTTCAAGATTAACTTGAACCTCCAGAACCAGGCATAAGTATTTTTAATCTTATTTTGAAGGTTTTGGCCTCCTGACTAAAAACAGAGATTTCAAACTTTGGCCACAAAATGTAGGTACTTAATTATTGTTCGGATGTACAGGTTCTCTTTATTGGATATTAAAATAGGCTTAATGCTGAGTATTATTGCAGAAAAAAATAAAAGCCAAAAAGCATTCTTGTTTTTGTTTTTGACGATTTCTTGGAAAAACTGGAAAATCTCTAAGATTTCAAAAAACAATCATGGAACTTAAAAACTGTCAATAATCGGTACACATACATGGGGGTGTTTTGGATAGGTCTCGGTACGGGCTATCTAAAAAAAAAATTATTATCGTCACCCGATTGGCCACCCTGTATAGAGAATGCTGAGGGTTTCTTATACCACCCATCGAACTAACGTTTCTGTACTGGATGAGCTCGGTAATCCGTAGAGTATTGCCGACACGAATATTATCAATAGTTATGAGAACTTATGGTAGCTCGCCATCGTTCGCGATTTACTGTCAGCTCATTGGCGCTCTTGATACCCATATCTAGCAACTGTTTCATCGTATCCACCCAGCGTATAGGGGAACGGCCACGGCGTCGCCCACTAGAGGCGTGACCCTGAACTACAAGATCCTCCATATTATCGCTTCTGTGAATGTGTCCGAAGAATGTAAGCACAATGGAGGATAGTCTTTTTGGATTACTGAGCTCATCTAGTATGGAAACATTATAGTTCGGTGGGCGGTATAAGGAATTCCCAGCATTCTCCTCCACGTCCACATTTCAAAAGCATCTATGCGAGCTCGATCTACCTTTTTAACAGTTCAAGTTACCGAGGCATACAAAAATATGGAGAACACAAGAGACTGAACCAGCAGCGTTTTGGTAACTTTGGTGATGTTATGGTCACGCCATATTTTAGTAATCTTTTTGATGGCCACCCGAGCCTGTTGAATGCGCCGTCGAATCTAATGCTCACAGCTACCCAAATTGTCGATCAAAGAACCGAGGTACACACAACTTTGAACTACCTCACAACGACCTATATAAATAGGTAGTCAATAATGACTTTATTTCTCGATGAATGTCATGCTATCTATCTACGATCATAACCCTGGTTTTGTTGTAGTTAATACCAAGACCATATGCTACACTGTGTTGTTCTAAAATGTTTAATAGAGCTACTAGTCCTTCCTGGGAAGCAGCAATAAGGGTTCTATCGTCAGCAAATCTTAAATTAGATATTTCCGCCAATAGTTATACCGCCGTTCCAGTTGTCCAATACCTGTCTCATCAAAAATTCAGAGTAGATTTTAAATAACATCGGAGGTAATACACATCCCTGACGAACTCCTTTTCTGGTTGCTGTTTGACTAGACAGGTTACCATCAATTCTTACACGAGCCGAGCTAGACGCACACAGCTGCTATATGAGAAAAACTAAGTAAGGGGGTAGTAATGGGGTTATTATTCCCTGTTATCGACGCCCTTGTACTTCTGTCTCCAAAATAAATACTGTACACTATTTTCGAAGTAGCGTTTGACGTGCCATAGACATCTTTGCAGTTATTATAGGGCGGCGCGTATTTGTAGTGGGGCAGTCGCATCCGTAGATAGGCCCTTTTTGCCATCCCGGAATATCAACCCTCAGCCACTGCCTGGCCCTCCTCCCTTCAAACCCTCCCGGCCTTTTAACAAAGGCCAGTATGTCGACCAGCTTAGGAAGGGTAATTTCTTTGGCTGGAGTCTATCAGATCCAAAGATGTCGTATCTCAGCCCGTCTAGCAACTCACATTCCGCAAGGAAGTGGTAGGGAGTCGTTTTCAATTCCTCATAGTTGTAGATCCGCCTGAGCCTGTACTGCCTAGTTCAGGACACCCACGAGATTTCTGATTACCCATCGGCCTTGGTTTCGTAGCTATGCTGTTCAGCTTGCCTATAAAATTCTTGGGATGCATTCCTCATATTGCTTCCACTGTTCATCTATGTTATCGTTCACACTTTGAGGGCTGACGATACCTGCTGCCTACTTTATCTCCTCCTATAACAAACTGTCCTCCAGTGCAGAGGATAGCCAGATTTAGGCCAGGCTAGATCTTCTTCCTAATTACCTGGAACCCCCGTATGACCCGGAACCCACATCTAAACTTCATTTAGCCTTCTCCGCTCTTCCACTCTCTCCGCGAACTCCTAAACCAAGAATACCCTGGTTATGGGTCCGCAGATGGCTTTCAATGCCACCTGACTATCAGAGCCAGGTGTAAACCTTCTGCTCCATGCTATTTCTCACCTCCTCGTTGCATGCAGCAAAGAGAATTGCATATACCTATAGTCTCGTGGTGTTCGTGCCTAAGGAGTAACTCTCCCGTACTCCTCGTTTTTCCACATACAACCCGTCTGGAATTTGAAAATCACCTATGTCTTTGTTTGGCAAATAACGGGCAACATTTGTATACTTATTGCAATAAAAAGTGATATTTTCGAATCTTTTTGTATTCTATAGGGTACCCCAATAGAAGTGATAGGTTTTCTAAAAGGGATATCTAGACAGCTGCCAAACAAACCAAATATTCAGTAAGGTTTGACAATTCATCTTGGATCGTTTCAAGCTTGCCGATCGTTTGGAAATTATTAAAAAGTACTACGGAAGTTCCCGTTCAATTGTAAATACGCAACGCGCATTTAGTCATGATCATGAACTTGGCCCTCAGCATGGGTTCAGTGAGCAGGCAGTTCGTCGCAGCATGGAAAAGTTTGAGCGTGAGTACACTCTACTTGACTTAAAGAGAAACCAACCCGAATGCGAACTGGTGGATGTGAAGAAAATATCGCCGCCGGCGCCGTAGCGGCCAGTGTTCACGACGAACCAAATTTGTCGGATCGACACCGAGCCGCGGAATTGGGCCTCTCCCAAGAGACAACTCGACGAATTTTGCGTTTGGATTTGGGACTGCACCCGTATAAGATCGTGCTGACGCAACCATTGAAGCCGGACAATTATAGGCCGTCGCCGTGAGTTTTCAAATTGGGCGCTACAAATGTTGGACGAAGGTCCTCATTTTGGCCAAAAAATCATCTTCTCAGACGAAGCCAATTTTTACTTCAGTGGCTTTGTCAACAAGCAGAATTGTCGTTACTGGGCTGTAAACATGCCACAAATGACCAAAGAAGTGGCCCAGTACCCGAAAAAATTGAATGTACATATGGTGCGGATTGTGGCATGGCGTCATCATCGGTCCTTATTTCTTTGGAAATGAGGAAGAAGACACCGTTACAACCAATGGGCCACACTACCGAGCGATGTTGGAAGAATTTCTGTGGCCAGAGCTCGACAAAATCGATATTACCGACACGTGATTCCAACAGGATGGAGCCACAAGTCACACAAGCGACGCGACGCTCGAAGTTGTTCGACAGAAGTTTGGCGACTGGATCATCACCAGACGAGTATCTATTCATCGGCCACCGCTATCGTGTGATTTGACACCTCTCGATTATTTTATGTCAAATCATTGGTCTACTCCAACAAACCAGCCACTTCGAATGCTCTCGAAAACAATATTCGAGTAGCCATCAACGCCATAACGCCACAAATGCTCTAAAATGTCATCCGAAATGGGACCAACTGCTTGAAGCACTGCCAGCGAGCTCGAGGCGGATATTTGAATGATGTCCTATTCCATACATAATGTCACTGATGTAGTTTCAAAATAAAGCTTAAACCAATTTGATATCTCAAATCTGTTTTATTTAATTTTCCTTTCCTATCGTTCTTTTTGGGGCACCCTATATTTGAACAAGTTAATATACATAAAGACTTTTATTTCCTCGAAAACGAATTGACCGATTTTAAAAGTTCAAACGTCAAAATAAAGTACTTTGAAATACCTTTAAAACAAGGTATTACTCGATACCCTTTCTTAATTAAGATTTTTTAAGGGATCATCATGGGGGAGAGGGTACAAGGGGATGCAGTAGTTTTTGGTTGAAAAGTTGTCCACCTTGACAAATCTTTTGACGTGTCTCGGCGTTTTTTCTTTTAGTCGGCGGTTTTCGAGAAATCCGGGGTGACAAATTTTCAAATGAACACCCTATATGCATTTACAAGAGGGTCATTATTCGCATCTAGTAGGCGTTGTTTATAGTTAGACATAATTTACAGTCGCGTCGATGTTCGGACGGTGTTCCTTAAATCAAACATATAAAAATTAATAAAAATATTTATTATAATTCATACAAACTTAATATTGCCACCTCCAGCCTTTAAAAATTCACCTATGTTAGTCTAAAAAAACAAAAACTGTACAAAACAGATAAACCAATTATAACAATAACTGTATAAAATAAACGCTTATTTCTATATAAATTTTGATAATAATAACAATCATAAACAATTTTTTTAATCAATATACATAAGTGTGCCGAAAATATACGTGTGCACAATGACTATGTTTGTGTTATCTTAGGATTTGTGTGTGAGTTGATAAAACTTTGAACAAAAATAATAAACATTCCATGAGCATCTTCCAATACCTACTTATCCTTCACCAAAATGTAAGTTCCATGTCGTTGACTAATCAATAACAAAACATATGTTAGAAGATAAACTTTGGCCTCTGTAACTGAAACGTCAAAACAAAAGTTTATCTTGCAGCATGAGTGGTTTGATTTTTGGGCAATGAAACAGAGAACCGCAGGATAAGTTTAAAAAATCACATTAAAATCTCAGCCTCTAATTGTTTTGCATCAAATTAAATTTTGTTTTAATAGAGGGTACTAAAAGAAGTACTGGTAGCAACAACCAAGAAAGGAGAGAAGAACAATTTTTTGATCATCCTTGACACAAACCTCTAATCTTTGATCAACTGACCGGACAAAGATCAATAGAGCACGTTAGAAGTAAACATTTACTTATATACAGTTTAGTTGAGCAATACTTCAAATATGCAGTTAAGTCCAATCAAACTGTTCAAAGTAAGAATATCGTTATATTTAAGGATGACTTGCAGTTATGGTTGTCAGCTGCTGTATATTATTTATGTATCTAGCTAACAATGTATCTTTATACCATTATCAGTAAACAATCGATCAATCAATCAATCAATCAATACCATTTTTTCGGATGCTTTGCACCGCAGCATAATAAAAAACCAGCAGAATATCTTTTATCTTTCCTATATAAAAATGGTTCCCTACAAAATTTGACCTTGACGGCACCATTATAGGTGAAAATAAAAATTTAAACTAAATATCTCAAGAATTGAGAAAGTTGTAAGTAAAGACTGAAAAAATATTGAAATTTCAGTAATAAAAAAAACCAAACGATTTATTCTTTTCGTTTGTATAATTATGATATTTAGGAACACCCATAATATATTATCATTGATTAACTTATTTCCTATAAATAAGTTAATGAATGCTTTAAGTGAGCTCCATACCCTAATGAAGGGCTAATAATTTCTTTCAATGCGATTAATGTCTTTATAGGTTTAGCAGTGAAACGTGCTTTCGGTCAGCAACATGAGGTTCAGAAGACTTTATTCAGATATCGTTACTTTGAACATCTCTCGGGACCATAAAACATTATAAGTAATTCTATTATGTTTTTAGCAATCTACCACCACAACACTAGCAATTGTCCGTCTTAAAATCTACGCTTAAAACTTGAACGCAATTCAGCATTCTGGCAAGCAGACTATAGGAATTTGATTAGATTTACTCAAACAAGTTCGCACTGCGAAACTTGAGATATAAGAAGGTGGATAAATTATGAACGATGATAAATGTTTAGACAATAAATAATGCGATGGACGTGTATTGCATCGCATCGAGAAATAAGCAAAGAATAACATTCTTGTACCTTGGATCTGGAGATTTCAGCTGTAAAGATGAGAATTTATTCCAGGTTAGCTATCCGTCATGCTTGTAAGTCATCAGTTTACTTCAGGAACCAGTGGAAAGATCAGGAAGAACGAAAGAGAAAAGGACACGAAAAAGTAGAGGGTGGTGGTGAGTAAAAATTATGTCAATCACAACATGCTTAGCGCGTTTGTGAACTCGCACAGCCATTGTTCAGTGATCGTTGCAAAAGATGGTTCTAAGGTGATTTGGTCTTTTTACGTCCCACTTTAGAAGACATGCCAGAGATGTGATCTCAGCAAAATGGCTCTACATCACATACACCGGGGAAACAAAATTTAAAAGAGAAATTTTTGCATTTTCACTGACCGAATGATTTCAAGAGACTCCGATATTCTGTGCCCTCCACAGCTCCAGTTTTTTTCTGTGGGGTTATCTCATGAAGAAGCTTTATGTCAACAAACCCAGAACAGGGTTACTGGAAGTAATTAAAAAACGAAAGGCAAGCTATTTGGCTTACAGGGGTCCTAAATATGAGCTCTTAAGACTGATAAAGGAGGACAAAGTCGAGGGTAAAAAAGGTCACAGCAGAAAACAATGTTCATGGCTGAACAATATGAGACACTGGAGTGATAGACACTGCTCAGAATTCCGAAAGACAGAACGGTTTGCCGAAGTTGTAGCAAACCTTCTATCAGAAGATGGCACCTTAAGAACTAACGAAGAAATTGCTAACAGCTGTCATGGGACATACGCTAAAAACAGCAGTTATGTGCTAAGTGAAAAATTGAAGGTATTTGAAGAATTTAATTTAAAAAAAACTTTATATGTCTGACCTGGTAATGAGGAAGCCGATAGGCTGACCAGACTCGGCACCGGAGGAAAGTTTGTTGACCCGGAGCTCGGTATAGGATTAATCATTCAGCAGGTAACGTCAGCCCTCAAAAAGTGGGTGAACGATACCATAAATGGATGGAAACAAGCCAAGGATTTTATAACTGGGCTGAAGACATCTAGATCAGCATGGTTACGGATCCAACGCCGAAGAGTAATTAGAAGCCTTGTGGGTGTACTGACGGGGCACTGCAGGCTTAGACGGCATCTGTCACTATTGGAAATTAAAGAAAACTCCTTCCTTGCGGAATGTGAGTTACATGGCGGGCTGAAGTACAAGATCTTTGGATCTGATAGACTCCAGCCAAAGGAATTGCCCTCCTCAAGAAGAACCGACGTACTGGCCTTTGTTAAAAGGTCGGGAAGGTTTTCCAGGGAGGGGAAGGCAGGAAGTGGTGGCTGAGGGGTGATACTCGGGGATGGCAAAAAGTAACAAGATAAAAAATTTTATTTACAAAGCCCCTACTTTCTCCTTCTGACCCCAATCCAGGTATGTATTTACTTTTTCTGTTGTTGCAATAGACGCCCTTCTCAAAAATTCCAAATAAATGATCAATGACATATAAAACTAACTAAACCTATACCATTATCCTATTTTTACCTGGCATATAAAATATTAGCTTCCATAACAACTCGAATAAAAATAACTGATTAACTTCAATAACAAAGATATTTTATGTACATTTAAGGCACCATCAACAGCATCATGTTTTGAGCATATACAACTTAACATACGTCGATAATATTATATCTATTCTGTCGAATCTGAATCAACAGCCTATTGTCATCTGATACCATCTGATGTACAATATCCTTCATTTTCGAAGCAGCAACAATAAAATGAAATTTCACATCAAATATACGCAAAATCAACTACTTGGGTGTCATATAAACGATTTATAACTTTATATTGAACTTAAATATGCTTCGGTTTTGTTTTCATTGAGAGGCACTTTCGTACGTTAGAAATATATTTTACTTACCTAGTCACGTTCAATTAGATTTGAAATGTGTACGTTTAAACAAATAAACCATAAGGAGTGAAAGGCTTAAGTCGAAATTAGGTATTGTAATTTAATGATGTCCAGTTCAATATTCCTATTCGCATCTACCACTATGCCAACCACCTTCATGACAAAATCTTCTGTATTTAAATGTATACGAACACATAAGAGGCGTTGGAAGCTAGAGTGGCCTATCACACAGAAACAAGAAATGTGGAAAACTTTAAAATACTGAACGCTCAGTTCATGTATCTTCAATATACTATAATGGCCTATGACTGCTTTCGCTACTATTACAGATATGCTCCTGCAGCAGCCGCATCCATAACTCCGTACGGTCGAACAGTACCGGGAAGCGAAATTTAAATCGCTTATTCGGTCTCTATGGGCATGTATGTATGAAATAATGACCTTCGATCTTGTAACGCAACAAGAGCTCGTAGGAAAAAAGCGGTTCTCTGCTACGGATTACTGACGGCTGAGTGCTGGTTGCCTTACTTTAGGAGTCGCGTTCCGATCTTGTTTTTTGCCGTATAGCAGAGCAAGCGTTTTGGACGCGCTCCATGAATAAAGTATGTACTACAATGGAAGCGGTGCTTCCATCGCTTCCATGGACTACACTAGGCGGTATGGACTATACAATATGCGAGAAATGAAGCTACTGCAACACTTTGTTCAGTTCGACGAAGTCTTTCTTATAACAAGATTGAGAATCGCTTAGGTAAGTTCGTTTGATCCAAAGTCCGAGGGTCGTGTCAGCCAATCAGTCTGTCAGGTCTCGTTACCCAGAGACTAGACAAAATCAGGGAGAAGTAAGTGTCGAATAGGAAAGGAAGGATAAGAGCAAAAGTGAGGGATTGCGTCGGTTGGAAGGTATAGCTTGACATAGTCAATTATAGTTTGTTCATTCTGGGTTTAACCAAAAGGGTTCATTTTGAGCTCCAATATGTAAAAAGGCAGACATTTTGTTGTTTTCAAAATTGCACGACTTGATTTGGACCACAGTGCGAACCACGGCCTTGTGTGCTTGTGAGATTGTTTGACTTTGTAGTCCACTGATTGGCGCAACAGAGGGTTGCTGTGCGAATCCTCTTGACTAAATCATTCTGAATTAGTACAACACTTTATAGTCAAAACTCTTCGAAAATGAAGAATATCGAACAGATGGCCATTTTTCATCACTAGCCTTCAGCAATCACTTGAAGATAGAAAATTTACAATTACAAAAAATTCCTAATGATTTACCAGATGATTTAAATCATCTTGCAAAAATTAAATTAAAATGTCACCATTATTCAGTCTCCTAGACTTTGTTGTATATAGTGGAAAATATTTACATCGAGAGAAATAATGATTTACAAAACAATACCGAATATAAGTTGTCATCTCTTACAAGATAGAATAACCAATTGTAGATTACGATCTGCTATATATGTTATAATCTATACAGTACCTATTTATATTCAATAACCGAACATACCTAAAATATTTTGTTCTATTACACGATAATGTTGGATTCCTAAATTTAACCGAATAACAATGCAGCACCAATCAATATGATTCTCATGCAAAGGTATAAAAACAATAAAATGAATATATTGTTCACCACTAGTTATAGAAAGAACTGTTTCAAAATAAAATTTTACTCTGGAGAGTTAAAAATCAAAACAATAAGCAATTTAAAAAAAGTAGTAAACACGTTTTATTTTGAAATGTCTTTGTAACACAAATTTACAATGCAGGAGAAGTCGCACTGATAAATTATATGGTTCCTATACCAGATAGGAAGATAAAAAACATATTCCTGCCCCCTGCGTTTTGTTGAATATTTGAAATATAGTTATTATCTAATGCTATGATCTGATGGCAAATTGAAATGTTTCATCCTGTTTTTTGTTATATGTAAGAGGGATTTTTAACATTTACATAATGTTAAATATCTCTGGATAAGGAGGTATGTCTCTCAATCCTAGTTCACACTAGTTAATGTGCCAGTTTCCTGAAATAAAATATTCAAAGTAACAGCAACATTGCTACAATGCATATTTTTAAGGCTACGTACAATCTCAGTGTTTACGTAAGAAAAAAGACGCAGACAAACTACAGAAGTGGCATTTCATTTAGTTCAAATTTTGCGTTTATTTTTTTGTTCAAAGCAGTCACTTTAGGATTATTCTTAAGTTAGCTCACAAAACTACCATTTCACTAAGAGTTATAGTTTTAAAGTAAGAGAGTCTTCTGCTGCTGCTACTGTAAAGCAATGTCGCGATTTTTTTTAATTAGAGGCTTCTTTTCTATGTTGGTATGGGTTTTTCTTTGAATTATAGTTTGGCTTTTTTTTCAACTAAAATTTAATTTATTTTTCATGTTGCATAAGATCTTATCTGACCAACATTTATTTATAAGCTGGCACAGATTTGTCTCCATTCCAGTAATAAGGAGGGTTTAATGTTAACTAGAATTAAGAAGCACCCTTCTAGATAATTGACTCACATATAACTCCAAAGCAGGATCATTTGAGCTTCACTTCAAATAATAGAATCTGCCTCCGAGGATGTCTTATACAAACGTAAATACCAGCTCTACGTTTAATGCAGAACTCAAATCCAGAATTAAATATTTTAACAATGCTTAAACGATGAACCCATAATTTGTCTATTGGATGACAGGCAACACGTTTCTAGTCCATAGTTGTAGTTAGTTACTGGATCAAAATCAACACCAACTTGAAAATTGAAGAGTTCTCTTTTGAAAACGACTGACATGTCACATGTTTGAGTTACATAGGCAAAATATTATGCGCGTCCTGAAAAATGAATTGTACAACTTTTATCCACCGTTATTCAATATTGGTCCTAATTATTAGAAGAATTAATTCAAAGAACATATGTATTTTACTACGCACAGTTATTCATCTGACGTATACCTATTCATTAAAAGAAATGTTATTCAATATAATTATATCTATAACGTTTTCTCAAAAGCTTTATATCATGGAATATAATAGAAATAGATTTTTCAAAATATCTAGCTTATGTCAAAAGTCTTTTCTTTATATGAATCTATACAAAATCTAAAAAACATACATAAAAATAAACTATTCAGACTCCCACTGCCAGATAGCTAGTTGAGGAACATCTTCAATTTCACTGATCAATATCAACAATGAACAAAACTGAAACTGAAACGTTCACAGAGTTTCCTTGCAACTAATGGATAAATAATATTGAAAACTGTAAGTAATAAAGATGTACAATACTTTTTTCAAGCCTCCAGTATTTTCTTTTCCACATAACTCTTGCACTGTCAGAAACACTAATAAAAAAGCGGAAATTGACTCTCCTTGTAATAAAGAAACGATAATGACTCGTAGAATATATAAGGTCGCAATTTTTAAATTGCTATTGATTTTGATATACATATAACAAACAAGTTTATGCAAAAATAAGCTACCGCCATATACTTGTGCAAGGTGCTCTTCGGGGTTAGAGTGATAAAATCTGGTTCTTTCAAACCAGAAAAATGGTTTGAAATATGACACATGCACTTCTATTAGCCTATCCGTACACAGGTCTATCGATTTCTCATGCAACCGCCAATGGGTCGTTTCATGGTTGCCTCGAAACGAAACCACGCTTTATCAATGAGGTAATTTCCTGTTCAATGATGTCGATCGACTTAAAATTGAATCTTGAATCTCCAACCGTATCGACCAGATTGACCCGTGTGTGGAAGGTCTTAGAAAACGGCATCGGTTCAAAAACTATGCTGTTCCTCCTTGACAGGTTCCTCCTTGAATGCTAGCGGGTATGGAATATGGTGTCCATCATCTAAAGAGGTGACGTCACGCATCACTAACACATTTCCCCCTTGAGGGCTGGCAACTCCCCCACCATTGATCAGATGGTCATGTGGGCTGCCCGGGGTTCCTGGACTGTCAGCGGAGTCGCTCGTGCTGTGATAACCTCCTCCGTTGTTGTTCAGAGCTGGTGCCACTGACACTGGGGTGTTTGTTGTTGGTACCACCGCGATGGTAGATGCGGGCTCCACCGAGGTGCCTAGAATAGGTTCTGTGGGTTATTATAGTGAATTCGGGATGAGGACAGGAGTTGTGATTGCAATTTTACCTCCGCGCCCAATGCCGTGGAGGTGCTGCAATCAGGATTGTCAAGAATACGATTTATAAGAAAAAAAATATTAATCAAAGAAAGAAAAGTCTGTTTTCATTGCTGTAATTTATAGCCATGATTTAAAACAAAAACCTATTGGCTTTAATTTCATTTTATTGTGAAAAATACAAAAACCTAACATAAGCGTACTACCGCATTTGCGTTCAGTAATAAATAAAGTCTTGGGATACGGTCTAACATCGTATTTCCGAAAAAAGGAAATCATTTTTACAAAATTTTGACGTGTAAATGTACGTCGTATAATAGTAATGGAAATTATAAATTTGAATTTTTCATTGAGGAGTACAACAATACCAAAAATTTAGAAAATATATTTATAATAAAATTTTATAAATCACATTACAATTTATTACGTGATACTGAAACAGTCACTTGTATTTTTGTCAGGTGGTGTTTTTTGTTTTATATTTTATTATGTTATCAGTCTAGCGGTAGTATGTGGTGCTGTTGTCTGATGACAGAAATGTTTAGAATGGACAGCCAGAGTTAAGCTGGCTGCTGTACAACACATCACCTGCTTGGCTAATACTGGGGCCATATCTACTACACCAAAACTGGCTATAGATACCCTGCTAAACTTAACCTCTTTACAAATTGAGGTAGAGAGAGGTGCTAACTAGTCGCCTACAGACTGCTATTAACTGGCAGAAAGAACAAAAAATGAAATATGACTGGACACAACAACAACAAATGAATAAAACTATAAACCAATGGTCTCATACTCTATGGTTCTCCTAGCGCATACGGAAAGATCCTACAACTTCCTTTTCACGGGAAGAGACCAATGGAATGGGAGTGACAGTTTCATGCCACCTTCCCATCTTGCGCTATTCACAGACGACTCCAAGTCACAACTGAGCGCAGGAGCAAGATAGCTGGTACAAATCCAAGAATGGAAATTTCAGTAAGCCTTGGGAGTTATTCCACAACCTTCTAAGCAGAAATGTAGAACAAATGTATAAAAATCTTTTCAAATAGCCAGGCTCCCCTGAAAGCACAGCTCTAAACAGGTTGACTCAAGACTCGCATGGGACTCAATGAACTGGGAACAAGGAACAAGGTGACTTTGGTTTGGATTACAGGTCATAGCGGAGTGGAAGGCAATGTATTGGCCGATACAGTCACCAGAGGAGGAACTGAAATCATAAGACCAGAACAATTTGCGGGCATTACGAAAAGAACTGCTACACTGGAGAGGTACACAAGGGTTACTACACTTGAAGACGTTCATACCATACCCTTCTAGTCAGGCCTCCTAAGGATCCTCGAATGTAGCAGGAGTGATCTGCGCGCTCTAGTAGATCTGTTGGCAGGACATTGTTGTCTGAGAAACTACTTGCAGACAATAGGTCTGGAACAAATATTGGACTGTGTTTCTGCTATATAAAGGATGAAACAGTGGAGCACATATTGTACTCTTGTCCAGTACTGGAAAGAGCTAGGTTTCAAACTTTCAGATTCACCCATCTGGAATCTACTGACTTCAAGGAAGTTTCAACCATGACCATCGCCGTCGTCAAAACGTGTATTATACGGTGATCTCTAAATCGCAGTAAAAGAAAGTATAATCTCTTCACTTGTCATTAACCTAAGATAATATTTCAGCTTAGCACTGACAAAACAATGTGACTTGGGATATAAAGTTTTATCTGCATTCTATTTATTTCTTTTAAATTTTAATATGTCTTACAAAGTTGTATGTTTTATTTAATTTCATCCTTTTATTGTATGCTTCAATTTAATGTAAATTTTAATCTTAACAATTTCCATTTTAATTTTAGCTACCAGTCTTATACCTGAAGATGACGCACATTTAAACGTCGAAACGTTGAAACATTGTAATTTTTTTAATATAATATTTGATCGCGTTATCAGTCATATTGAGAATTAAGCTCTGTCCCTACAAACTCCAATGCCTCCGATAGTATTTGTTTACAAACTGTAAGAAAATTACCTCCCAGCAGCATCTCTTGCAACAAGCTGTCAATATGAGCCATTCCAAAGAGCTTGGCGAACTGGATCTGCTCGATCATTTGCCACGTTATCGACTGGAGTGGGGGTAGCGTCAACAGAAGCTCACCGAATCTACCACGACTGTCGTACTGTCTGTCACTGATGTAGTCCTCTAGGTTGATCTGGATCTGATACCTCAGAGCTTTTATGCGGGACGGCTCACTCAAGCCTCTGGCATCTGGAAATAGATGAAGCATGAGTGAAAAATATCTAAGACAAATTTCTATATGAATGGCAAAAGTATAGTATAGCTTCCCAGATAGCACAAGACATCTGTAAGACGTCCATTCTATGTCGCACTTAAGTGTGAATGTCTTGCGGCATAAAGAAGACATCTTTAAGATGTCTTGCTGATTGCATCTTGGAAATGTCCAAGTTTCCAAGTCTTAAAGATGTCGATTTAATATCTAGATTTTAACAAAATTTTTATTCAGAATGATGAGACCTAATAAATCTTCAGGATGTCTTGGTGATGACATCTTGAAGATGTCTTGCTGATGGTATCTTCAAAAAGTCTTGGTAATGACAGCTTCCAGTCGTCTTGACGATGACATCTCAAAAATGTCTCGCATACGTACACCATAGACTATACCTCCACCACGTACACTGAATGACAAACATTTTGTATGCGATTCGCTAGGTCTCTGTGACCGCACTTTTCTGTAGAATGTAGAAGTTAGTATGAACTGTATAGGTCTTTTAGCTGGCTACAAGCAAGTTAACATTTCAGTTGTGGATAGAGCAAGGGATCAGTGCAAACTCTACCCTAATCACCAACGATCTTGCATTACTGTATGATTGTGTAGTTGGTTGGGGAAGAAAGGAAAAAAGCCATTCAACAGCGTCAGTATGGCAAAGGCTATGTAAGTAGATAATTTGGATTCCTTTTCATTAACCTTAACTACGTACATTGTGCTACAATATGCCGCTAGGTCTTTCTTTCACAGGTCAATGGACAGCCTACTATGAATACAGCAAGCTTTTCAGTTTTACAATCCCCCACCCCCCCAAATGCCCAAATTTCGCCCTCGCCCAAATAAAAGTAGAAAAATATCAGGAACCCCAAAAACGCCCAAAAATGAAGATTGTGGAGTATTTGAAGTTTTTTCCTTGCTAATTACTCCACCGACTTTCAAAATTACAGCAGCACTACCTGCTACCCAAATTTCATCACAATCCATGCAGCGGTTACTGAGTTACAGAGCCAGAAAGAAGGCAACAGACAGATAGACAGGCTGACTGGAAGACAGACAAAAACGCGTGCCGTGGATTTTACGTTATGTAGATATAAAATTCCCGCTGTTACAATACTCCCCACACGTATCGGCCGGCATGAAAAGTAAAATGAAGCATAAAATTCGTCATTGTCTATCAGAGCGGTCCGGTGGACCTTTGCTCTTAGTTAGAGTCATGTCGGTTGATTGGTCTGTCAGGTCTGGTTACCCAGAGACCAGACAAAGTCATGGAGAAGTAAGGGAAGAAAAACAGAGGAAGGAAGGAGAATAGCAAAGAGGAGGAAGTTCGTCAGTTGGAGGGTTTAGCTTGACATAGCCGATTAAAGTTCGGAAATTTTTGGGTTGGACCAGGAGTTAATTTTGAGGTTACATGTCTAAAAGAGAAAATATAGTTTTCAAAGTTGCACGGCTTAATTTTGATCACAATGCGAGCCTCGGCCTTGTGTGCTTGCGAACTTGCTCGACTGTGTAGTTCACTGACTCGCGTAACAGAGGGTTGCTGTGCGATTCCGATTGACTATAATGTCGTTGCGCTTGCTGTTTTATGTAATCCCTCAAGTAAGGGATGTCAAGGTCTCTGTGAAGGGTGTCGTTAGAAGCATACCATGGGGCGCTAGTGATTATACGTAATGTCCTGCTCTGCAGAACCTGCACGCTTCGCATGTGCGTTTTGGCGAGGAAACACCAAGCCGCACATGCGTAGGTAATTGCCGGTCTAATAATCATCTTGTATAGTCGAACTTTATTCACCAAACTTAATTTTGAAGTTCTACATAACATAGAGTAGAGTTGACGAAACATAATTTCGAATTTTGTTTTTAATGCTTCAGTGTGCTTCTGCCAAGTCATACCCTTGTACAGGGTAATTCCTAGGTATTTGGCAGAATTTTCCCATGGAATCCTAGCACCGTTCACTAAGGCCTCTAACGGGGCACGCTTTTTGATACAATATATAGCCTGCGTTTTCGAATGATTGATTTTGATGAGCCACCGATCCGCCCACTCCAACACCGCAAGCTGCAGCCCATCGCGGACCAGATCTCCAGTCCACGACTGACCTACAATTAGTGCAGTGTCGTCAGAAAATGAAACATGTGACATATTATATTCGTTACAGAAATGGAAATCATTAGAAGCTAAGCTACGTAATATAAGTGCAGGTACTTACTCGGATCGAAGAAAACAATGGCCTTGAGACACGCGAACTCGGTATCGTCAATCTGCACCTCAGTCATCGGCTTCACCAGCTCGTCCATGATCCTGGCGCCGACTCTAGCTATGCTTAAATCTGGAGAGATACGTTGGTCTGGTGACATCGCGGCTACATTGGACATCGTCCGTCTAAGATTAATTGTGCTCTCCATGTTCGTACATTTTTCTATACATGAATCATAGAAACCCAAAAAACAATATCGTCAATACACAACATGCAGACGGTAGGCGGACGTTTTCTGACACACTGTTAAGCAAAATGATGTAGGCATATCCACAGAAACTGGTAGACTGAAATGGGTTTGAAGAGACTACAAAAAGCCGGAGTTAATTTTTTCTGATGATTCCTATTAAATTTAAGCATATAATAATGATAATAGCAGCCACGGGTCCCCTGATCCACTTTGTGCGAGAGCACGAGAATGCGGGTAAAAGAGACTTTCTTTCGAGTAGCCGAGGAGCCCAGCCTCAAACTCGACTTCACGCAAAGGTGTCAGCAGTCCATTACGGAACTTGCTCCTGCGCCATTAAAATCTCACATTAAACCTGGCGAAGTCGACTTCCTTTTGAGTCTTCATAAAGATAAGCCAATGCATGGAACATTCTACAAACATCTAGAAGAGCATGGCTTACTCTGAGCACTTGACCTTCGCTTTCCTAAGGTCTAGTGGGTTGAAGTCGGAGACTGAGGGCTTTATAATGGCTTGTCAAGACGGTGTGTACAACACCTTGGTATACCGTAGAAGGGTTATGGGTGTAGATGTACCCGACACCCATTGTAGAGCTTGCCGACAGGCGCCAGAGACGTTTATGCGTCTCTTGTCGGGGTGTAAGACGTACGCTGGGACGGCTTACGTTCATTGGTACAACGCAGCTCTACGAGTACTCTACTATAATTTAAGGCACTCATACGGTATCGATGATACACCGGTGCTGTCATACGCTGAAGGGGATATAGAGTCCTTTGTGGAAAACGGGAGATGCCGCATTTACAGGAACTACTCGTTCCCCACGCTCGAGATTGTACATGCAAACAAGCTCGACATAGTCTTCCTCGACCACCAACAGAAGACAATATTCGTCAAAGAGTCTTCGGCACCTGCTGAGGTGAACATCGTCTCTAAGGAGGAGGAAGAGTGGACCAAATATCAAGAACTGCTCGGACAACTTCGCAGGCTCTGAACAGACTAAGGCGTTAGTCTGCTGGTTATGGTCTGGATCACTAGGTGATATGAGAAATAAGTTGCTCCAGAGAGCAGTGCAGACACTGCCGTGCGGCGTTGAACATCTTAGCCACCAGAATGCAGGAGGCAGTCATCCTTGGGTCCCTTCGTCTACTTAGGACTCACGATTCACTGACCTAATGATTGCTCACCTCACGGTGTGAGGAGTAGTTACTGGGTAATGGAACAGCAAGGGGGTGGTATATATGGTCTGGAGTTAGCAGTTATTTGTGAAATAAATTCAAATTAAAAATTATTTTTATTTTTAATGCTAAGGGAGCGAGTAATATGATAGAGTTTATATTTGTTATTTGTTCCAAGGGGGATATGTATACCCTATCTCCCCCGTGTCTACACCACTGTAAGTTACTATGATTTTTTTTTGTATAAAACAATAAACGACAATTAGAGTTCACATCAAATAGTACCTAATTTTGTGTTTGGGGCTTTACTTTTCAAACAAACTCACTAAACCAAACGACACTAGTTTCTTCTGTTCTGTACATGAAATATCTCACAACTAGTCACGATTGAAAGGGTTGTCTCTGTGGATAAGCCTACAATGTTACGCATATCCAAGCATATACAGGAAAATAAAAACCGTAATTCATTGAAAACCCATTCTAAATTAATCCAGTCCTAGGCCAAGTGTCACCAGACCTATGTAAATATATAATTACTACCTATATATAATTTACATAATTTGTGGTAGTTCAAATATGGATGTGTGCGCAAAGGTACTAGAATTCAACTACCATTGGTCAAACTGTTTATCTTCAATTGCAGGCTTTTCTTTTGTACCAAATATTTAATAAGTTGGCCAAGAAATAATTATATTTGTTACATTTTCTATACAACTTTGAGTACAACGTTTCGATTGACCATCTTCGATTGTCTTCAGGTGAACACTCAAGCATGTCCCTTTTGTTGCTATTTATTCTCGTCTAGCTGACATGTTGTTCTCTCTGCATAGCACTTCGTAGATGCAGTTTTCAGTTCCTTGATTATCATTCTTGTGTTTTATTTTCACTAGTAGACTTGGGTGAGTGGTGCTTCCTAAAAGTCGTGTTTGAATTTTGTATTTTTGACCTATTCTTCTTATTGCATCTGATCATCCTTTCACCTATGGCATATTGAGCAAATCCCTGTTCTTCAGGACCTACATTTCTGCTGGTACCATCCTCTAATACTGTTGCTTCTACTAGCCTCTTGGAATATGGATTCTTTGACAGATCTTCTTGAGTATGACGCAGTTCTTCTTTCTTCTTACTGTCAGGCACGTATCCAGGATTTGGTTTTGGGGGGTCCAGACGAGGGTTTCAATTTTCTCTCGGCGCGTCGTGGAGAGGGGATATTTCATATTTGGAATTATATAACGTTTCGGGGAGTCAAGATTATTAGGGTTGACAATTTAATGCAAGCACCTGTCTTCACCCAGCATTTGAATGTTTCTGCCGGAACATTAAAATGCTTGGGTAAAGACGGCATCTCTCTTTTATATAGGGGACACCGGGGCAAAACGAGGTCTGGGGCAGAACGGGAAAAGTGCTCCTATGCATGATTGATACACTGAAATGAGCTGGCAACAGTGTTATTAGTTCGACCTTTAGTTGGCTTACGTCGGTCAACCAATGAGGAACGTGGCGCTGCTCGTATTGGCTGCGGTGTGAGAAAAAATTGAATTTCCTCCTCATTTTAAAAAGTTTTGTCATAAACATCGATGTGCTATTAGGTGAGTAGCAAAGTTTTAGCAATATGTTTAACCAGAAGCCGTAGCGGTAGGATCGAGTTTTAGTATTAGATACCGTTTGTAGCTTTAACTGGTTTAGGTTAGAAATTCTTGAATTTACCATATTATATGTTTGTTGGGGCAAAACGGACGGGGCATGACGGGATACTATACCGTCTTGCCCCGTACTATATATGCTATGTATTTCTTATCTGGTCTTTAATTTTTTTTCAGTCGAAAATGAAGTGCATCAACTTCTCAAACAAAATCTCAGCCTAATGCTTCAACTTTATCTATTAACAGCCATTGTGGTGAAACGGAACCTCTCTCTAACCCTATTATTTTTCCTGGCACAGCCATAGTTGATCATAAAAGACCTCCATTATCACTATTTATTGAAGAATGAGAAAGCAACTGGCATATTTCTCGTTTTTGGTTAGCCTGGCAGATATTATATTTGTACCAAAAGAAATTAGAACTGAAGAAACAAAGACAAGGAAACGAGGTAAGATTGACGACGAATTTTCCATCTAAGAATTAACTTAGAAGAAAATTAGAAACAAACAGTAAAAAAAAGACTGAAGAACTAAAGACTAAGAAAAAGAAATCTGGCAACAACACTAATGAAAGAAAGACCAAAGGATGAATCTGGGGAAAAAGCAAATGCTAAGAAACCTAAACAGGGTAAAATTAAGAGGACTAAAAGAGAAACTGAGACGGATACTGACTTATCACAAGAAGATTGTGGTGACTGTGCTCGGATTTACAGTGAATACTTATATTCGCAGTCACAGGATCGGTGATGTATAGCATGCCTGGGCCCATAATTCCTGCGCTGGAGTTGATGACGAGCACGATAAAGCACATACTTGTGAACGTTGTCAGCCGTACTGAAGTATGTTCCCATTTTGCCCCGTGTCATTTCCCATTATGCCCCAATGGCGGGGCATAATGGGAAAAAAAAGTTATACTGATTTTTGCTACTTTTCGCCAAAGTCTGAATGGTTTAGTTGCTATAAAAAGTTGCATTACTTAATTTAAATCCTTATGTTCCTACCTGACTAAAGGTTAATACAATAAAACATTTAATTTTCTTTATATGATGTGTTTTTCTTTAAGTATCCCATTCTGCCCCGGTCTCCCCAATATTTGTAAGAGGGTCTAGTCCTCCGGTGTTTGGCCAGATGAATGGTGCACATCCATTTTTGTTCCACTTCATGAAAATGGATCTCCAACAAATCCAGACAATTATCGCCTACTTTCATTAATCTCTCATGCAAGCAAGGTTCTAGTATACATTTTACAGTCTCGTTTGGAGGGTTTTATTGGCTGGCAAATTTCTCAGTCGCAGGCAGGTTTCGTAAAAGGACGCGGTACGCGTGAACAGATCTTAAACTTAAGAAAGATTATTGAAAAAGCCAGAGAGTATTATTTTCCCGTTTTTATCTGCCTTGTGTACTATTTTAAGGCGTTTGATAACGGAAAATGGCCTAAACTGTGGGAAATCCTTATCTCGGTGGGAGTCCCTTACCACTTAGTATTTCTCATACAGCAACTCTATGAGTCTAGCTCAGCTCGTGTAAGAATTGATGGTAACCTGTCTGGTCAAACAGCAACCAGAAAAGGAGTTCGTCAGGGATGTGTATTATCTCCGATGATATTTAACATTTACTCTGGATTTGTGATGAGACAGGTATTGAACAACTGGAATGGCCGTATAACTATTGGCGGAAGCAAAATATTTAACTTAAGATTTGCTGACGATACAACACTTATTGCTGCTTCTCAGGAAGAACTAGTAGCTTTATCAGTGGCCTATACCGAAATCGATTTCGGGGGGGGGGGGGGGCATCGGAAAAATTTTCATACGTTATAATATTTTGGCGTATTATAATCCTAACTTCCAGGCGTCAAAACTGAATGCGTGGCTGGTTTCGGGGGAGGGCGCCCGGGCCATACGCCACTGAGCTATATTGAACGTTTTAGAACAACATAGTGCAGCATATGGTCTTAGTATTAAATACAACAAGACCAAGGTTATGATCGTAGATAGAGAGCAAGACAATCATCGAGAAATAAAGTCAATAGGCCATTGTGAGGTAGTTCAAAATTTTGTGTGCCTCGGTTCTTTGATCGACAATTCAGGTAGCTGTGAGAATGAGATTCGACGGCGCATTCAACAGGCACGTGTGGCCATGACAAAGCTTACTAAAATATGGCGTGACCATAACATCACTAGAGCTACCAAAATGTAACTGGTTGAGTCTCCTGTGTTCTCCATATATATTTTTGTATGCCTCGGCAACTTGGACTGTTAAAAAGGCAGATCGAGCCCGCATCGATGCTTTTGAAATGTGGACGTGGAGGAGAATGCTGAGAGTTCCTTATACCGCCCATCGAACTAATGTTTCCATACTGGATGAGCTCGGTAATCTAAAGAGACTATCCTCCATTGTGTCGAAGAGAATGCTTACATTCTTCGGACATATTCACAGAAGCAATAATATGAAGAAACTGGTAGTTCAGGGCCACGAAGTAGTTGCTAGATATAAGTACAGGATAGGACGAAACAGTTGCTAGATATAAGTATTAAGAGCGCAACTGACCTGATAGTAAATCGTGAACGATGGCGAGTTACAGTTCTCAAAGCTATTGATAATATTCGTGTCGGCAATACTCTAGCTCCGACTTAATGCATTTTACGAGTTCACAACATGTCTGCTAAGACATTGACTATGATGATGAATTTACTCTCGTGGAGGAGGGGGTACATATTCGAGGATTAGATTTTTTGGACGGTAGTAGATAAAGTTTCGGGGGGTCCGGACCCCTGGACCCCTCCCTCTTGGTTCATTCGACTAAGGTCCGAGTAACTCCTTTCTTCGTTGATGTTGGGTGACTTGAGACAAAATGCAGATACTGTCATATGTGGGTTGGTTTTCTGTACACTTTGGTTATGTAAGCTAATACTGTAAAATTGTACAGATACGAAAAATAGGCTATGTTCAAGGTCTTCTGCAGGTAAAATTCTTGGGTTCGTTAATTTATCACAATGAATAAATGTCGATTTGAAAAACTGTACAATTTTATAATCATGGCGTAACATGACAAGGACTACTTTTAGTAGCAACATATAGATATTGGGAAGCAGTACTTTGCAAAAAATTTGGTTCGCCATCTATCTACCACAGCCGGTACCTGAGCGTTTAATTTGTGTCCGAGCACTGTTTATGTGACCCGTTTAAAAGCATCAGGTATAGAAACCTGCGGGCACGACAACAAACAGAGTGACTCTTTTTTGTGGAACACTCATTTAACACTCCCGACATTCGGTTTATGCTAGCATATGAGTGTTCCACAAAAAAAGAGTCTGTTTGTTGTCGTGCCCGCAGGTTTCTATACCTGATGATTTTAAATGGGTCACATAAACAGTGCTCGGACACAAACTAAACGCTCAGGTACCGGCTTTAGTAGATAGATGGCGAACCAATACTTCTTCAAAGTACTGCTTCCCAATATCTATATGTTGCTACTACTAGTACGAGTTTTGCCAGCTAGGCACTAACAGGCAATTTCATTTATTCGTCTGAGACCTAAATCACACTGACGAGCTTTAATAAAAGCGAAACGACGTCGTCTGTGATTGGTTTCGGACGAATAAATGAAATTGCTACTCTTTAAAAGGACTACTTTGTATGATGTATTTATTTCAATCTAAAACGAAACACGTGCTGCAAACCAGAACCTTTTAGCCAGTTCCTGTTTGACAAATAACACTGTAATTTTTTTTCTCTAATGACCGTATTTGAAAATGTACGTCTTGTGCACACATCCATTACGTGTACAAGTACCACCAATTAATACAAATTATGATACTTGTTTCCATTTCAAGGAGACACTGATTTTGTTGCTGTATATACTCTAATTATGTTAACGACTATACATCAAGCGATGTCAATACAAAATCCCACACATGCCATCAACCAGGTTAACAGAAGGGAAAAAAACAATGTACGAACATGCCAAGCATGAATGGGAAACGTACAATCAAAGTCGGTAATGTATAAATATAGTTACAGATGCCTTAGCCCTTGAAATTGAAATACACCGTGCAGTCAAAATATGCGTTTTGTTATTCGTTTTCAAATCACGTTTCTACAGGTTGGGTACGTAAGATAACCCACTATCTTATCTCAGAAACTATATGAGATAAAACAAAGAGTTGGATACAAAAGTAGTCTTATGTGAGGACTTTAATTTTATTATAATTTTTTATATACAGGGTGGCCTGTTGTGCCTGAATCAATGTCAACTTTTTTAAATTTCAAATGGAACACCCTATGTATTTTTCGATTTTGAGATTACGCTCTCAAATCCAAATATCTCTCCTGTAAGGTTTTTTTTCAAATTGTGTCTAGTTTTTGTGTAAATGAGAATTACGCTTTTTTCTGAACAATCAATGTTTCTCAAAATTACATTTTTAGCCGCTCTATAAGATACATGTCACTCCTATTATGATCCGAAAATTCTACTAGAAAATGGAATTTAACAATTTTTGTATATTTATTGAGAAATAATATACAAGATGTCATTGGAAAAAGCAACTTTTCAAACACCGATATCCCAACTATTTCAAACGGAACCCCCTGGATACTTTGGCTTGGTCGAATTCACTGCTTAAATCTCTTTTCATATAAGTATATCCTAAGCCTAAAGTTTACAGATTCCAAATAATAATTCAACGCCATGTACTTCTCAATTACATTCGAAATACCGTAGATGGAGCGTGGTAGTATTGTGAGATTGTCTGATTAATTCTCTGAATTTTTATATAAACATGTCTGATATATGATAGATTCTAATGAGTTTGCATTCTTTTAACTCAACCCGATATTGCTCTTACGGAAACTCGAAATACACATACTTATAGTAGTCCAGACTTATCTGTTTGATTCTGTATCTTGCTTGTTTCTCAGTTTTCGAAAAAAAGTTATTCGAAGAAGTTGTTTAATTAACGACTATACATAGTTAAAAAAAGTAAAGTAACATCTCACCCTGTATAGGGACACCCTATATATTTACGGGAAAAGGAGAAGCAACATGCTACGCCATCGTTTTCGTGCTTTATTCGAATTGTAAATAAACTATATGACAATTCCTCAATTTTACTCTTATAGTAAAATATCAAATGAAACAATGATATAGAAAAAAAGACATATTGTTATACAATGTATTAACGACTGTATTGTACGTTTCTTCTTAATAACTACATTGTTTGAGCTACATGTATTAATATTGGTTTTTGCAGGGAAGCCTTCAAACTACACCAAAGGTGCTACTACAGATAGAAAAATCTTACAAATCTTTTATAACTGCTAGGTTATTATGTAGTTGAACACTTTTAATGTATTCAACGTGAACACATCCCAGGTATTACACTAGCTTAAAACACGGAAGTCTTCGAGTCTGACGTAATAGTTTTTTGGATCTTTTATTATTTATTTTATTAAGTTTAAATTATTCAATTGATTACTGTTTCATTTTTTATTGGCAACAAGGTAATTAATAAAACACATTACCAAACATTTATCGGAATGCATTTAAACTGGGTTTGTGTGAATGTACTTATACATTAATGTCTGCTGCCCTAAACAAGATTGAACCTGTTGATGCTTTTTACACCTCTCCGAATATTGACTTCGAAGACTTTTGTGATATATATTAGGATACACCTGATAATTGTATTGAAAATTGTTAGGGTTGTAATTAAATGTTGAATCAAAGTTACTTATATCATACAGATGGAAAAAAAGATAAACACTTAACAAAAAAAAAAAAAGAAAATTAAGCACGGGTTTCACATCCTTAGAGGTCCTTATCTGACTACGGATCTCTTGAAATACATAAACTATGTAAGCGCTTTTAATGAAAATATTGTTAAACGATATCTGTAGTAGCACCTCCCTAAGCACAAACTTTCTTATAATACTTAGGTTAAATTTATTCGATTAGCATTTCCTGAGAATCCAGACAATACGAAGCTTGCTTAGGTTAGGATGAATCATGTTTGCTAATCATAATTTAGGTTTTCACGTAGTTCAGATTACATTGATTTATTTTATTGAGGTCACGCTGGCAGTTTAAAACCAACAGCGTAAGTGTAAGTTTTTTGAGTCAATATGCGCTTCCAAACAATATCTTCTATTTCTCAAAACGTATGTATAGTCACAGTACTGTGCATGCATACCAGTGTATGTTCATACCTGGATACAGTTTGTCAGAGAAGAACCTACAATTCAACTTATAATGTATCAGACTTGAAATTTTAACGTCTTTTTCAACATTGATATTGCAACTGAATGAAGTCACTTTGACAGAAACATAATACATAAGGTAAAAAAAAATCGTTTATAGAAGCTACGAGAAAGTCATATTCTGTATTCTGTAACACATGCCTCTGCATTCAATCACTTTCTTTTGTTGATCCTTTACTTATAACCCAATGGTTTTATATAACTCCATACCACACAGTTTCAAAACAGTGTATTACGGCTTCGTAAAATCTCTACAATTATTTTTTAAATGAACCCCTTTAGGTTTACTATAAGCCATACTTTTTAAGTCATTTGTGTTTTGTCTGTTTTTTATTCATGTAGATCTTTTTATAAGCTTGCCCACAGCTATTGTTCATACCTATTTTAATTCATCTATTGTTTACTGTCTGTAGACTATTTAATCATGATCGATTTTTGCAGCTGAAGTATTTATATTTTTTTGTATGGTTCGTCTGCAATAGGTTAAATAAATGCTACCTATGACGTTAGCGTAAACCACTTGTCTGCTGTCTGTGCAGATTCTGGCCCTAGGTCACTTGATGTCTATGAGGAGACATTTTCGGTTGTTATAAGAACCGTGGAGGGCCGATCAAATAGAAATTCACCAGCGGTGCCAGGAAATCATAATAATAAAAATTGGTAAGAAGTCTAGCATACACCTAACTGTACCTTACAAAAATATGAAACTGTAGTGAGTGAGCTATTAAACTTTGTTTTATCATGACACTGTTTGTGTCGAAGAACGAGCTAACGTAAACATTAACGGGAGTAAAAGAGTATAGACTTAATCAACATTGAACAACCTAAAAATCAATCGTAAAAGAGACTTAGAAAGCATGGCTATTAGCGTTCGCGTTTTTCAGTGCATGGATTGCTTCTCATACATTTATTTGCATGTTCATTTGTCAAAATTGAGTAAGGAGGGACTCTACTAAAAGTATAACATAGTTTACCCGCTGAGCATACGATTTCTTCTCTGATAAACTGCATTTCCAGTTTTGTGCTATTCTGTCCCTTAGATATGTTGTTTAGACAGTTAGGTAAATAGCATCTGAAACTCTCTTACCTGGACACTGTTTGGTGATAATGCAGTTGTTGCCCAGCAACAGAACGTCTTTGAGATGCATTGACCTTCTAGCTAATCCTAAAAGTAGATGTTCTCCTGCGTGTGCTCGTAATAAAGCTACCTGGAAGAGTAAAAATATAAAATAAAGCTATTTTTGTCATTGAAGGAAAACAGTATGAAGAAGTACGTCAGAAAAAAATGTAGGTTTCGGAATGTAAAACCGATATGAAAAGAAATTATCCTTAAATCAGTACTTCTTACAGAGAAATCAATTTCTCCAGTTTGCTTTAAAGATAATTAAAATGTGTGTGGCGTGGGCCCACCTTACGAAAGTAAGTATCACTTTTGATTTTACAGAAAAAAATGAAGAAGGTAATTTAGTACGGTTAAGCTAACAGGTCTTTTTAATGTTTCTGTTGATCTTTTACGTCAGGTATCAGCTGTTCGTTACGTTACAAATATGATACTCCCATCTATAAAGCGACCACACACCACGAGACCGTAATCTAGTTAGGGACACCTCCACTGTTCATAAATATATAATATTTAAACATATTATAACATAAGCCTGTGCCATCACTTATTCCTTAAGGTTTTAGGGACTCGTTTTGGGACGCAGTGTATAATTCTTTTTTCATCCAACCGCCTGTAAATTTCAACATCACAATGTTTTTTTCACTACGCTTATCAACAGCTGGGCAATTTTGGCAGCGTATGCAAACATATGAAATCACATTTTAAAAATTCGTGGGAAAATTCTGCTGGCATTGATGTTGTTTACATTCGAAAAAAATCACAGTGTCAAATATTATGTAAATCAGCTAATAAAAGGTGTGTGCATTAAAAATCTTGGTAATGGTCTAGTGATGTTCTGTCCCTTTTCAGCCTAGCCGAACAAAATTATGTTCACTTGTCTTCAAGGAACGATAAAAGATAGGGCTGTTTTTAATAGTCAAGAATTTCTAAATAATTATTAAATACCGTAACCTACAATAGCATCCTAAAAAAATATTCCTTGATAGTATCAGGGTTTGCAATGGTTTGAATCAAAAAAATACTACCGTTGTGTCAAAAATACGAATATTTCTTGAATTTCTTCATACCTTAGGCCAGGTTCTGCATTTGCTAGATTATACGTATTTTATTCCATTGCGCTTGTCGTGCTAATCTTTTTAAATCAAGTTATTTGATTCTGTATTTCTTTTCTTTTCAGTATCTACTCGTTAAATGCAATAGTGTCACACATATATTAAATTATATGAACATCCTCCGTATAGCCCAGACCTTCAGAGCTTATCCTCTTTCACTAACTGAAATTACAGGTTGTTTAAGATCATTATTAAAACGATAATATATTTTCATTATTGCTTACAAGCAAGAGATTTATTGTCATCAAAGCTATTTTATTGTTTGTAAATATACAGAAGATGTTTTGTTTACAAACATTTTGCATTTGTTTACTACAAGAGATCAGCCGAGTCAGTTAGTTAGTTGGCGTGCAGTGATATTTTATAGCAGCATCAAGGTACAGCATCTGAAGTGCTCATGTTAGAGCGTAGTCTGTTGAATATCTCAACCCTTGACATTTACATAGAGGAAGAAGCAAAAGTGGGTGCATTCAGAATACAGTGCCATGGCCCGGACCTCTTACCCCTGACCTTTTTGTTCCCAGGCTAGCACTAAAGGGCACTGAGACTCGATTGAGGAGATCAAACGCTTATGTTACAGCAGCCCTTGAGAACATTATAAAAGAGGCCCAAGAAGACGCCATCCGGGCTGGAAGAACCGTCTGCAAAAATGCACTGATGCAGGAGGTGCATATTTTGAGGACAATGGGGTATTTTCCGAACAAAATTTTATGACGGAATATTGATGTTACGTCCCCAAAAACCATGTAACTGACATTTTTACTTTTTACTGTGAACGCGAAGTAGCTTAAAAGCACCTGCTAAGTTCAAACATAAAATTTCGCGCCAAAGCTGTGGCGTAGTAAATCTAGGCGTGACGTAATAAGTCTTTCGTGGAGCTATCCTTAGAATGTGACTGTACCTTGTCATCTGACCTCCTTTTCTCCATCTACAGACATAACCTCCGCTTCGAATTGATATTGACAGATCTTTGTTTACATCATTTCATGATTTATACTCTGTGACCTGATACTTTAAACTGGCTTAACATCTATTTGATAGGTATCAGCTGACGAAGAAGTGTATCTCAAATTTAATTTTTTACTAGTGGAGTTGATTGGCAATCCTGCGATCAGGACCTTATTAGTAATATTCTTATTGAATATTTGCCAAAAAGTAATGACTATTTTTGTAAACAAGAAATTGCTTCAATATCCAGAAATTCGCAGCAAAAATGGTTAGTTAAAAGAAATAGATTATTTTATTGATTTGTATATTGTTAGAGACTATCACAATACTCGTATATTTAGCAATAAGGACGATTCAATGGATAGCTTGCATCACTAGTGGGATATTTATTCGTTGAAACGTACAAGGTACAATTGGAGAAAAGTATAAAGTAAGTACATGGAGTAAGATTAATATAATAAGGCAGTTTACCTGAAGTTTATGCTAAAAATGCTTTTATCTTCATTCTAACCTCATTTAAAGTGTACCTAATCATCATCATTCAGACTCAGCGTACTGATATACTGAAAGACGCGCCAGATTTTCCGAGAAAATGTAAAATAAGCATAGACCTCAGAGCATAGATGAAAACGTCACCAAGTGTCAATTACTTGTTATTAGTAATGCTTCCACTCAATACAGCCCTGCATTCCTTCAAAGATTAAGATTGATCGTCATGACTCAATCTGGAGTATTTTTAGTTATCACTAGCTGAACAGCTGTTCGCTGTTGACACGGCTGACAGTTTAAAGTATCGGGGGGAGGTTATGTATGCATGACACTAGTGACAGGCTGTTAAAGACGAGTGTTGCCGAATGACGAGTAAAATTGTGAAAAGTAACTATGAAACACTCTCAGAGTAAACTGCTAATTACGCCACAATGCAAAAAATGGAATAGCTGTGCAACATAACATTTATAGTCCACAAAAAGGGGGAAACTAAATAAACATAAAATAAAATTTACATCCTTTATAGAAAAACTATAAGCAAAGTATTAAGAACGTGACAACCTTGAATCTATGCCCAATTCAAATTGAAGTAGTCACATCCTATCTACATCCGGCATAAAAATTACTTTTGATTGGTTGATTTCGTAGGCGGGAGGTTTAAGACATTTAAATGAGCTCTTTTCAAACGGATGATTTTCAAAGTCTATCTCTACTTCACGTGGGCGGAAAAAAATTGAGCAAACACTGCCATTATTAAAAATTAGATACCAGCAATCCATTTCAGCCAAAAAAACAGGCAATATTAGCAAGTTGGAAAATACCCCATTGGGTTTTTTTACAGATCTGATCAATAAAACTATTTTTTAAAGCTCATCACTTTTAAAATGGACTCTGTATATTCCTAATGTAACTTTCCTTGGGATTCAAAGCCATAGGCGCAGTTCAGTCCCTGAATCTGGGGAGACATAAGTTCCCGCCCTAGATACCTACAATAATCTTAACAGAACGAATTATTTTCGGATTTTTGGGGGGCTAATCTCATTATTGGGGGGCCAAGCCCCGCAAGCCCCCACCTAACTACGCCTATGCTCTAAGCTCAAAATAACTGTAAGAAAACTATATTTATTTATAAACTTTTTATTGGTAGTATCTATAATGATCCTCAGTATATCAAAGAAAACAGCTCAATAATCAACACTCTACTGCCGTATTCTGGAGCTGATATATTTATTTAATTATGTGTGATATGTTGTGTTTATTGAAATAACCTCAGCGCTGTTAAAAATCATCGTGATAGCCGATATGTACGCATAAAGCAAAGGCAATTTTAGTTGAAGCTTTCAAACAACATACACAAACATTGTCATCTTACATGTAAAACGCTTAGTATGCCATATTATCTTTATGTCATCTTATTTATACCTTTACTACAGTGGATAAGCAGTGCATGTAATATGATTTGTTTCTAATACACATCACATATCCATCATATAACCAATAAAAATACAAAAAATGCCCATTCTGTGGACAAAATCTGACTGTGCTCCATGTCCTAGTGGGATACGCTCAATCTCCGCCATAAAGACAGCAGTTCAACATCCCAAGATCCATCATTATATAAGCAATCTAGAATCAGCAATCTAGTGCGTTTGTCTTTGTATTACAACAGTATGATGTTGTGACTTAAAACCTTTCTGTTACAAAGTGATGTTAAATAAACCAATAAAAAAATATACTATGTTTCACTTAGCTTATATGTGCGATTCTGCTCAATATGTGACTTACTAAAAATGGAGGTGATTTGCTTTTTAATACTGTTTGGTCTGTTCACTATTAGCTAATATTCAGTATAGCTTACCTGGTCATCCAATTGCAGTTCTGTAAAAGCTGGTATGTATTTTGCCCATTCAACTAAAATTAATAGTTGCTGTTTCATAGAATCACAAACATCATTGATGCTAGCTAACTGCCGATTCGACAGATCGTAGTCGTTGACGGGTGTTGAGCCCATTTGCTGAAACAAAAAAAGTGAAATTAAATTTACATACCATTGAATTTATGTTTTTTTTTCATAAATCTTTCAAGTGAGCTACTACTACAGAATTAGATCACGCATAATATAAAAAATTTAGTAAGTGAGCAAATTATTCCACACGACCTAACGTATGGAGGTCAACTTTGAGTAGCTTTAGGTAGAGGCGACGTAATAGGTTTATTTTAAATGATAATGAAAAGAAAATTATCTTGACCTCCCTCCACACAACACAATTTTATGTAGTAGTTAGACTTCTAGAAGCAAGTGACATTTAACTTCAAAAACCAAGGTTTGCCGTTTGTACTAAAAACATGCCTTTGGCTAAAAGTAGCCTATACTGGGTAAGTCGTAAGCTGATACTTTTTAACCGTGTATAGGAAAGTCGTTAAAATAAATCTTTTTCAAATATCTTTTTCCAGAAAACTGAAAAATAGGCGAATAAAGAATAAGAAAAGTATATCTGAGCTTGTGTATCAAGACGAACCTAGTCTGTTTATGTTCAGCTTTTTGCGCGAATCTTTGTCAAATCGTTTAGGCAGTGCACCTGTCAGATAGCGCAGCAGTAATTTTTTGTTAATCGTTGTTAATTTTAAAATGGTAAATTCTGAAAGGGGCACATTATTCTAAAACAACTTTCAGGATTTACCAATTTGAAATTAGCTATGATAAACTGAAGTGCACACTAATTGACAGGTACGTTGCCTAAACTATAAGAAAAAAACCGAGGGAAACATTAAACATAAACAGCCTGTGTATATCTTAATACACAAGTCCAGATTCACTTTTTTGATTCTGTATTTCACTTATTTTTCATTTTTCGGAAAAAACTTATTTGAAAAAGTTGTTTATTTTAACCACTTCCAGACACAGTTCCAAAAGAGTATCAACTTAGGAATGTAGCTCTAAACAAATCTATGTCACCTACATATTGCGCAAATTATTGTAGTTTTCTAAATATTACAAACATTTCTCAATATTTTTGGTTTTTTGTCATATAGTAATATAAAAAATATTTGTTTTATTCCTTTTCAAGGAGTTTTTGAACCTTCGAGCTTATATATCTTGATGAGGTGAGATGAAGGAACACAGAAAGGCACAAATATACAGGGTATCCCATTAATAATTTTGAACCGGACGTCACGTGACCAAAAACAAATATCTCAGTGAGTAACACAATAATAAGGGAAGGTACAACATTTTTGCTCTAATTTGCATCCCCAAAATTATAATTCTCTACTACTGCCCAGTTCAGATATATTGCTTGTTTTAATCGTCGTGGGACACCCTGTATATATTCAGACTTACTTCAAGTGCGGCACCAACTTGTCTCGAAAGCATTTCAGCATTCAGCAACGATCCAACAGAGAGTCCATTATTTTGATTGCTTTCTTCGTAACTAGGCCTCCTACAGCTAATCCTATCTCTTTCATTCTGTACAGCTGTAAAACAATGAAAGCTTAAATGTTACATCTGATCAGCTGTAGAACAACAAACCTTCTTTCTTCATTCCTGCCTTGAAACATTTCCTCAGTCTACAGTATCTACATTGATTCCTCTTGTCTTTGTCTACAACACAATTCCTATTGAACCTGCAAATAAAGAAAACACTGACTTAAAGTATATACACTGAGTTTTTGGATGAGGTAGGAAAAAAGGGTGATGATAATGCACTACACATAATATTATGGCAGATATTTTATTGGACGAAGAAAAATGAAGCAATATATCTATATAAGGTTAATTTGCACTGTTGTGATTCCATTACTGATTTTTAGGCACCTTTTCTAGATCGTAAGACACTGAAGTATTACTGATTCTCATTTTAGGTTCATCCACAATGTAGATGCAAAATCTTCTGTTCCTTAAGATCCCATAATCATCGACCTAGCTGTGTCATGTCGTGAATAAAGAGATCTAAGTTACATTGATGGTAGAAAAAGCTATCAAATTTTCAAAAGGGTCCTTGCAATAAAATAGATATTTTTGATTTTTTTAGGTCGCTTATGAGACTTATGCCAAATATAAATTTGCACTAGTGAAAATGGCGCGAAGTTAACCTCTGAAGTCACTAGATACTATAGGGATGGGATTTGAGGTATTATAAATACTTTTTGGACGATAACTTTGGTTGTGACACTTGTCGACCTGACGCACGTCATACTTTCATTGAGGTTAGGCATCTGATTTTTGGGATTTGGGAGGTGGTGGGGATCAATTTGATAATCGTGCTATACGAATGTTGATTATTTTCGTACCATATCTTATGACGTCGGCACCTATTTCTGGTCACATGGAAATTTTTTTAAAAACCACAGATTATGCTTACAAAGTTCTTCAAGTGTACAGTGGAAGTTTTGTTATGGGAGCCTTTGAATACATTTTCTTTAATATAAACATACTCTTGATACAAATTTATGATAACTGCAAGTACCCTATTGTCCTTATAATCAAAGACAAGATATGACGACAAAATTAATAACACTCTAGTGTGACTTTATTTGTACATCGTTTCATAAACAAAAATCAATGCATCAGGCTAAACAAGGTGAGTCATGGAGAAAACCGATCTACAGTGTTAGTTGATTTCATACGCTGTGTAAACATTGGGTCATAAGTCAATCATCAAAGAGTAAACGAGGGAAAGAAATTTCTGTTGGGTATCAGTAATGTTCAAAACTAGTTGTAGTTATTTTATACTTTAACTCAGAAATTCTTTCCTATCTTTTGACTTTTCCATATAACCAAGTTTTGGAAATATGTGTTCTATTAAATGGTGAATGAGGACCATGAGTCCATATCTTTGAAATATCTTTCAAATTAGTATAATTTAATATATGCAATGCCCATGTGGAGGCGGCTTAGAATATCTCCCATCGTATATCCTGCGTGTCGTAAAATGCGACTATAAGGAACACCGAACTACTGTCGGTGTAACCTCTTCTCAACCAACAGCTTCGGGTGGACGAGTTGAGAAGAGTCAGGACACCTTCTTGTCCTTGGGGTGAGAAATTGCGGCGGATGAGCCAGTAGATACCATCTGGTTAACGGCATGAGGATGCAGAAAGCAAATGGGAAACTACTGCATTAAAGATCTTAAAGATATCCCAAGAGACACTCGTCAAATGTGCAAATGCATTTTACGAGTTCACAACAGGTCTGTTAAGACATTGTGACTATGATGATGATGAATATATGCAAACTTCTCTCCACAACCACGCCGAAATATTTATCAAGGAGACAACTTTTTAACCAAAAACTACTTCACTCCCTTGTATCCTTTGCCCCCCAGGGTCATCCCCTTAAAAATTTGGATGTCAAGGGGTATCGAGTAATGTCTTGTTTCAAAAGTATGTCCAAGTCCTGTATTTTGACGTTATATTTTTTTAATCGGTTGATCCGTTTTCGAGTTGAGCTCTCTTTCAATAAAAATGTATCATAAAAAATATAACTTAAAACAGGAACAGAATAATTATATTAATACAATAGCTTATTATATCTTGCGATAAAGCTTGACTTACAAAATCAGGCAACTGTTACTATACTATATATTTACTAATATTCCTATTTCTATTGTTATACGGTATTGTCACTCCACTTGAAATTCTTCAACATTTATTTTTATTTGATTGGCAGATAATATTACAAATTTATTTGTCACATTAGTTTTAGGAGCAATTGTCTATGTACATTCACATATCACTCTCGAGAATGTTTTGAAGATTTCATCTGATAAACATTGACGTTTCAGTTTTGTTTGATTATTGGTTTTCTTCATGTTGTTTTTCGGTTCTTAATACGACAGTTCACTTCAGTTCGAGATCCGGCTGTGTGATGTTTGCGTCCGCGAATTTCTTATAAGATAATTTTTATAAATATATCTTTTGGAAACTTTTATGTTGACCTTATTGCTCAATATAATCACAACTCATTCTGCTCGAAGTTGAGCTTCTAGCTTCTGCTAATATGTTATAGTATAGTATAGCGTTTATTGTAAATATAAAATAAATAAAATACAATAAACAACAAGTGCCCCAAAAAAGATAAAAACTTGTGTTTGGGTACAAGGTAATTATTATCAAATAGAAGCAACAAATAAGGGTCAATTCAGGAATATTTATATTTAAATACTATGTATTCTATATACCGGGTGTCCCAGAATTTCCTTGACACGTGATATTTTCGTAACGAAAAACGGTTCAAGCAAGAACTGAGTGGTACTTTTGAAGGTACTATCATACCATGCATTCAAAACATTTTTTTTACGTCAACCCCTAAAACTCACCCCCAACTTTTTTTTTCAAATAGCACCCCATAGGTTTTCCCACATAAATGATAGTCCCATTTTATTTAAAATCTTGTGGTACCTTTAATTTTATATGCAGACTTATTTTTTCCGTAAAATCATAAGCATAAGACAAATGAAATGATAATTTGTTTGACCCCTGATATTTTTGTAACAAAAACGGATAACAAAGAAAAGTAAGTGGGTTTTTCAAGGGTAGTGAATCATCATTCCTTGCTTATGAACCATTTTTTTCTTACTTAAACCCCTGGAATCTACCCCTAGCTTGTTCTTTCAAATTTCAATCCACAATTTTGCCTGGAAAAATGAATTCTTTACTTTAATTTAATTATCGTAGTGCCTTACTTTTTATGTCCCTACTGCAATTTATCGTTAATTTTTTTCGTTTAATCCATGAAATCGCAAGCATAAATCAATTAAAACTCATGTATGGAAAATATTTTTTTTATTATCATGAATCAACTAGTAAAAAAAATGTGACAACAAAACTAAGTGCAAAAACATGAAAAAGTTTTATGGTTACATCGGGCCGCGCCAACCCCGTGTGCAGGGTGTGCCCCGCATACGGGGTTGGCGATAAATTGCAGTAGGCGCATAAAAAGTAAGGTACTACGATAATTAAATTCAAGTAAAGAATTTATTATTCCAGGCAAAATTGTGGATTGAAATTTGAAAGAACTAGATAGGGGTGGATTCCAGGGGTTTAAGTAAGAAAAAAATGGTTCATAGGCAAGGAATGATACTTACTTACTTTTTCTTTTTTATCCGTTTTTGTTACAAAAATATCAGGCGTCAAACAAATTATCATTTCATTTGTCTTATGCTTATGATTTTACGGTAAAATAAGTTTGCATATAATATCAAAGGTACCACAAGATTTTACATTAAATGGGGATATCATTTATGTAGGAAAACCTATGGGGTGCTATTTGAAAAAAAAAAGTTGGGGGTGAGTTTTAGGGGTTGACGTACAAAAAAAATGTTTTGAATGCATTCATTCATTTTCATTCATTCATTTTATTTGCAATAAAACTACAAATAATGCCACCCCTAGAAGGCTGAGCCTTGTGGCGGGGTATAGGCATACATAGTAAGATAATTATAATACGTCACAAAAAATTTTACGGTGCCATTTTCTAAAGCCAGTGGTTATCTAACAGCATTAGCATCTCATCGGTTCATACCAGAACTGGATCGTGACGACTGATATCTTGCGATAGTTGTCTTTCCGGATGCTTCATTGGACTTTCTGCGAACTGGTTTACTTGAGGTATGATAGACCCTATAGTGCCTTCAAAAGTACCACTTAGTTCTTGCTTGAAACGTTTTTCGTTACGAAAATAACACGTGTCAAGGTAATTCTGGGACACCCAGTATATTAGTAATAATAGGTATTACATATGTCTACAAGTTGGTGAATTTTAATGCCATTTTTATTTAATATCCATTATTTTAAACCATACTTCAATGAATTTAAAAGCACTAGACATTTTATGCTTTCTGGTATCTCATTATATAATCTTGGAGCAAGAAATGTATGACATCGTAATAAAGTATTTTTTCTTGCTTTTGGTACAACATTACATGCATATCTTATGTCATGTTCGTGTTTTGTCAAGTTTGATTTATTTTTATATTGGTAAATACCTAATGACATGAAAAATGTTTGGCGGATATCTAGAATTTTTGTTTTAGAAAATAACAAGACACTAGGATATGTAGATTTCACTTTATATAAAATTTTTATTAAACGTTTTTGTACAATTTCTATTGCTTTTATATTACTTTCACATGCTGCGCCCCAAACCACAATACAATATCGTATATGACTATGAACAAGTGCTTCGTATACAATGATCATCTGTTCATAGGTAAGTATAGTGGAAAGGAGTTTAAATTTGCTTATAACGTAACGTATCTTTTTGACAACATATTCTGTATGCTCCTTCCATTTGATATGGCAATCTAGATATATTCCTAAGTACTTGATACTGGTGACCATTGGTGTAGAAGCTACCTGTTTACAGCTGATTTGCAAGTTGGTGTATTTCGGTAAGCCGTTTGTGTACGGCGCGAATGGAACAAAGTGAGTCTTGTTGAAATGTTAAAAGTCGACTACTGAAGCAGTTGAAGATTTTTTTAAAACCATTTTCAGTCTTGGATTTTAATATTTCCCAACTTTCAGCAGAAAATATAACAGCTGTATCGTCTGCAAAACTCACTACATCTCCACTCACATCAACCGCAAATAGGTCATTTATATATATGTTGAAGAATAATGGTCCCAGTACCGTTCCTTGAGGAACACCGCATGTTATAGGCGATGGAGAACTAGAACATTTATTTATCACAACAGTTTGTGTTCTATTACTTAAGTAACTTTTAATTAAATGATACATTTGACCCCGTATACCATAATTTTGCTAAACAGATCTGTGAAAAATAACCATGATCTTAAGTAGATTAATTAATTTGATTCGACGAAACAACTGCACATTATGAAGCACGTGGCCCCGATAAGCGGTCTTTCTTCGTTTTATTGTAGTAAGTAACTCTCTTTCCCTTCTCATACGTCTAAGCACTTCACCGTTAGATATATGCTGAGTCCATGATATTTTTAATAATCTACGGAAGGTCGACACTCAAGCCTCGAGTCTGCTCAGTTATAAAAAAAGGAATTTGGTACTATATTTTTCTGTAATAATTTGTTACGACCTAAATTCTTGCGCAATGATTACCGCAGAGGGCTTAAAAAACTACAAGTAAACGGAATTTTTACCTCATCAATCTGTTTTTTTATAAAGCATATAAAACTTGTTCATAAGCACTTCGCATGTATATTTGTCATACTATCGTTATCTTTGGTACACTACACATGCATAAATTACGATTAGTTCTGTCAAGGTAATATATGGGACTTAATTACATATAAAAAGGTAATTATGTGCTATAAAAACATATATGACGTCCGTAAATTAGGCAAAAAGTTGTCTGTCTTCTATAGAAACAATTTGCGTAGATACACGTATAGAACGATAAATTTTGTGCAGGATACACTCTACAGGTGTATCAACGGGAATTCCTACCAAATAATCGAATCATCATATAATGGAAAATAACGGATTTATACCTGTTGATTCTGTTTTCTGTTTATTGTTTTTGACATTTGAAACCGGTCTAATCTACGCTATGATAAAAAAGTAGGAAAGAAATTAACTTCAGTAAATTCAAACGGCGCTCTCATTGTGGAATTTGTTGGTATATAATTTAGTTTTTTTTTAACCGGGAGCGATATTGACAAAACCGGACTTTTCCCGAACTAGTTTTTTCATGCTGATTCCGAATCTGTATTTAGTTTTTCCCTAGCACCTGTAGTTTTGGCTATCTTTTGTATAAGGACGGACAGACAGAGGCTCTGCATAAGCTATCTTCAGTGACAGTGAGAACTAAAATTGTATAGCATATAGCAGCAGTATGGTCTTCAAGAAAATCATATTGGACAAACGATTTTTTTATAAAATATTGCGCCAAGTATCCTGGCCCCTGGCTACTGTTGGCCCGGAGTCTGTCATAGCATCAAGTAGGTAGTAGGTAACGTCCACCTTCAAAAAGTAGGTGAAAGATACACAACACACACACAACTACTGCTACTGCCACGACTTGGTCAGATACACCATGCACTTTCGATTAAAATAAAAATTCTGAACACTATGAAAATATTTTGCTTGTCATAAAACTACAGCAAAAATAAAGTTTCAACTGAAAAGTTGACGACTATGGTAGGTAAGAAAACTTTCTCGACCAGCTCAAAGGAAGGTATAAGTAATAAAAAATTATCAATATCAAATTACAGTCAAGTTAAGAAGTGATATGTAAACGTGTGTCCTAAAGAGTCTGATTTTCAAGATAAAGGGTGTCAAGGTTTGGAAAAATGCTATTTTCATTGATGTATTAAGGATTATTGGATCGATTTTTTCTAATTTGGCAGTGTTGTTCAATCAATAAGAGGTCAAATCACCACTGACTAGTGGCATCTCATAATTAATATTAGCAAAAAATGTACGCCACTGATCCTAAAAAATTAAATGCAGTTTTCCAGATTAAAGACACAAAAAAACAATTTTTTTTAATGTTGATGTCCCTTCGTATCTAACTTTGTTTTTGAGGAAAAATAAAAACCACCTCATTAGCCGGTCGAAAAAAAGTTAAAACAGTACAACAACTGAAATTTACGTCATCTCAAAACTGAAATAGCTTTTCTTAAAACGATGTGTGAAGGTGCGCTCTCACGAGTTAGGTTTAGTTGACTGTCTGTAGCTGATCAATAAAGATTGAGTGAAAACTGCCGTGAGAACTGTCATTGCAATAAAGTTGTGAACTCTTCCGTCGATCAACGAAGTCAATGAAGACTTGAAACAGTCAAATTTTTGGCGTTTAAGTAGCGAATCATTACGTACAGTAGATGCTAATATTGCATGGTTGCAACTTCCTAAATGAACAGAGTCCCTTGCAGCTAAATATCTTAAAATAATTTGCAGCCTTAATTTTAGTGGCATTGCTTGTCCCATCACTGTATCTTGTTTTTTTGTGAAATCCTGATCTTCTGGCAGAAGTTTCTGGCTCTAGAATAACTTCTGTATCATTATTTTATTCCTATAATTCTTTCCAGCTTTTCTGTTAGCAAAACTGTACCCATCTGTACACGTTCACGTACAACTCAATTTGACGGCATTTTAAAGCTGAAATGGTAGACGCGCTCGCAAGGCGAGGGTCGAGGAATAATTTCCTGGGTCCTGAGCCGGCTGTTGGGCTGACAGCAGGTACCATTAGCAGGAAAATAGAGGTGTGGTTGCAAAACCAGCATCTTACGAGATGGAGAGGAATCTCTGGACATGTCCGCCAAGTTAGAGAACTCATTTCAAGACCTTGACCAAGGTAGGGCGGCTCTGTCTTTCACAGGACAGAAGCTAGCTAATGCTACTTGAGAGAAGCCAAGGTAAAAAAAAGAACTTTTTGGCTGAAAAACTTGAAGGATTGGCTTGGGATGACCTCAAATCAACTATTTAAAACAGCGGCAAGTAAAGTTAGTATTGTTATGATAAAATTCAACCTCTGTTAGGAGATAGAACTTGAAGAAGAAGAAGAACGCCAAAGTGAGGCGGTTCTCTCTCTCTCTCTCTCTCTCTCTGTCTTTCTCGCTGGACAGAAGCCGTTGAAGGTTACTCGTGGACCTGCTATCCGGCCATAGCACCTTCAAGCGCCACTTGTATGTGATGGGGGTGGCAAGTGACCCAAAGTGCACACGCTGTGGTGAGGAGGAAGAGTCCTCGGCACATATTCTATGTCGTTGTGAAGCCCTTGGGTATCACAGGCAGACCATACTAGGTTCAACTCTCTCGAGTGGGTCAAATCATTCCTCTCAGATGGGCAACAATATGTAGCAATAAAATATAATGGAAATATGGCAGCAAATGAGGTACACTCAGATATGGTAGCTTCAAACATTGGGGTTCCACAGGGATCTATTTTGGGCCCCCTTTTATTTATATTATATATTAATAACATCAAACACGTTATCGCAGGGCAAGATCATATTTTGTATGCAGATGATCTAGCTATAACGGTGAGTGACGAGAATGATGGTAACTTGGGTATACTCTGTAATACTGTTACAAACAACGCTATCTCTTACTTATATGATTTGGAACTATATACTAATTTTCAGAAAACTAAGTGTCTCAGATTCCACAATGTTCAAAATTATGTCGATCCTTTAGAACTTACTATAATCAATACAAGTCTCGATACAAGTGCGTATAAAGCAGTTAAATTCCTGGGACTGCATATTGAAGATACAATGTCATGGAAAATACACTGTGATAATTTAACATCCAAGCTATCGTCGTTCATCTTCTTATTTAAAAACCTAAGAACGGTATTACATACCTCTCAGTTACTTTCGGTATACCATGCCCAAGTGGAATCGCGCCTGCGTTATGGGGTTTGTTTATGGGGATGCTCAGCTCATTCTCAGAAGGTGTTCATTTCTCAAAAAAAGATCTTACGAAGTATTGCTGGTATCCCAAATACAGAGACATGCCGTAGCATTTTTATAAATTTAAAAAGTTTAACCCTCCCATGTTTGTATATCTTCGAAATATGTGTATATGTTTTTAAAAATAAAAACAGTTTCCCAATAGTGAATGACGTACACGATAAAGATACAAGAAGTAAAAACTTATTGTTAGTGCCATTTGCTAGATGCAAGTCAACTGCAAACTCTCCCAAGGCGATGGGGCCGAAAATTTCTACCAGACTATATAAAGAATAACACCAATATAAATACATTTAAACGAGAGCTGAAAAAGTATCTATTGGAAAAGTGTTTTTATAATGTATCTGATTTTCTGTGACGTTCATCCTTCTGTGGCGTAATTGTTTTTCTATTTATTAGTGTAAAGTAGTTTTTAAGAGCTTTTTTGATGTATTTGACCATTCTTATACAGTTATCTGTCTATGGAAAATAAATGAATTGAATTGAATTGAATTGAAGGGTTCTTAAACCTGAGGATATAAGATGGGTATGACCCAAGGCCATCCTCACCTTTGTGATGAGGCCTGGACTTGGGAACTAGGGTAAGGAGATGTGCATAAGTACCCGCTTGTAGGCCCATGCACTGCCGCTCTGGTGGTTCTGGCCACAAGAATGCATCTCTCCCTCCTTCATTCATTCATTCAAAGATTGTTTTTCTTGAAATGTGTAAGCTAAAACATCAACTTGACTTGGAAGAACGCGCGTTTTGAAGCAACACTCATTCAAGTTGTATTTCGCTTTCGTTCATCAACTAACATGTTTTGCGAGAACGCGCCTTGAGCGTGAATGCTCCACGATCAATGTGACCTACCTGCAAGTATACAGATGATTCTTCCTGACCGACCTCCTGAAGAATCCCTTACAGCCGTCGCACGAGGCGGCTCCGTAGTGCTTCCCAGTCGCTCTATCTCCGCAAATGGCACATTGTTGCGACAGTCCGGTGCCGTTGAGCAGCGTGGCCCCTGGGGCAGAAACGGGGCTGGTGGTCGTGCCGCCCCCGCCTCCCCCGCCCCCCGCCGCTACCGACATGTCCGGGTCAACTGGAACAGAAGCAGAAAGTTAGCAGAGAAAAGCACTCCAAGTAAGCACCCCAAGAAACAATTTTAGCTTTATCGAAACCTACAGGAGGCTGATACAGCTCAGTATTTCATACCCTTTTACAGCAAACTTGCTTCAAGAACTTCATTAAGGCAAAGATATAACCTCCACATAGCCGGGAGGGCCCACACTTAAGAGAGCTGTCACGGCTTTCGATAAAGCTAGCCTTAAAACCACAAGTACTTGATCTGTATTAAGTCTCTGATAAATACTCATTCTTCTGTTCTTAAAGCCTCGTTAAATCCTTTAGGCTTTAAGACATCATGACTTGAGGCTATGAAATAACTATTCTACTTTAAGATTGCTTTCCTATAGATATTTTGGTAGACAAAATGACGTATAAAGATAAATTGGTCTTATGTACATTTTATCAGTGCTCTATCATGAAAACGGAAAGCTTTTTTATCTAGACATTTACAACATGGAGTATTGTAGGTACATAAACAATCTATTACTATTCTATGATCATAAATTCCGAATTTTCTCGATTACTATAATGAAAAAATAAAACGAATCACAGTTTATTGATGAAACTTTATAAGATAGCCCTAAAAAATGAGAGCCCTCCAAATATATTACAATTCTGATGAAAGTCTTAACTAAAAAATATTCAATTCTTTTAGGTTAAAATATTCGCAAATAAGTCGCATATATATTAGTTTCAAAATGCAAGGGTTCACTTACAATATATGTTCAGTAGTTCAGTCTATATGCACGCTAGGAATTGTACTATTATCAAATAGCATTACGTATATAAAATAATAAAGTAACTCAAAAAATATGGCGCAATAGATGCCATTTCCAGAATATTCTTAAAACCACCTTAAAACTCATAAGTCCTTCATATGGATAATATGGTCTTGATACCTGCTTAATTGTTTTAAAATAGCTAACCTCAAAATATATTTCTTATTCCGTAATATATCGTAAATAGATTAACCTGCTGATGTTGGCAATTCTGTGTGACATTGCAATTGACAAACTAAAAACTAATCATTTTCTGGTTTCGCGCATTAATAATTATGTGCTGCTGTGCTTGGAGTGGAGCCTTTGAAATTTTTTGAAATGACGTTGGTATTTCTGATCACCAAATATTTTTTTTAATTTGCTTTTGAAATGCCCATTTTTATTTATTTTGCACCACTTATTAAGTTTGGATTCCTTGTTAAGTTTTAATTTTATCCAAGCCTATCTAACAAAAACATGTCTGTCCTATCATAAGCATCCTTAAAGCCAATAAGTTTGAAGGAAGATTTTAGTTGAGTCTATTTGACCTGGAAAATAGATAGTTTTAAGGCGGCTTTATTGAGTACTTTCCTTCAACTGTTTAAAACCATTAGGCTTTCTTGAAGGCTTTTTTAAAGTCGGTAAGTCTTAAGACAGTCGTAAGGACAAAATAGCTTTAACAGAATTTATATGACACCACCATAAAGCTTCATTAAAACTTTACAGTTTAAACTGACTATTGGCCGTATGAAATAGGTTTTATGGATACTCCTTATAACCTGTTGATAGGATAAGTTGATCCTAAGTCCATTTGGCCATCATCAATGCAGTCATAAAACAAAACTCTAATCAAATGTCACCTTAAAACCTATTTGAAACATCCATGAAGCTAATAGGCTGCTGAAATGTTTCTTGGGACTGTCTTGCTCTTCAGTCTCTTCAAACCATCCCCTCAGTGTGAATTGTGGGTCAACAACTAAAGAATCAACCACACTACTACACACAGGTATACAGGGTGCTTCATATTGATGTACAAATATTTCAGGGGGTGATTTCCTGGATGATTTTAAGTAAAAAACTTCATATGAACGTATGTCCTAAGCATCCTAACTTTCGAGCTACAGGGTGTTAAAGTGCTAATAAAAAAATTGTTTGTGTAATAACTTTAGTAACGCTTTAGTTTTCTGTATGAAACTTGGTAAATTGTCCATGGACCTAAAGGCACTTTTTGATGACGAAAATTTTCTTTTATTCCTACCAGTGACGTTCGTGCAAGACATGATTTCAGCATTTTTAAGAAAAACTGTTTGATTTTGAATTAAAAGCTTATTTTGAATTCGCCTTTCATTTCTCAACAATTTCGCTTCCTTGATTATTTTCGTCCGAGGCTCGGTCTTTGTTAAAAAAAATAAGTCGTTTTATTACAGGCCGATATAGATTATTTCTGATACAATGTATCAAACAGATTATTTTTGGTAAAAAGTTGTTTTAATAGATGTATGATATTAAACGAATACTAAACTTTTAAGCTAAAGGGCCCCACAAACATCGTTCCTACTCATCAGGTTTGCATGACGTGCCAACCGATGTCGGTTAAGGGCCCCATAGACATCGTTCTTTTTCATCAGGTTTGCACGACGTGCCAACCCATGTCGGTTAAACCGATGGAACGATACCTCCACACACTGTTCAGTTTTCTTTCAGTTTCTCGCAAATTTTTTGGTCCGTTAACACGGCTAATACTTTAGCATTGGTAGCGGCTTTAGCTATTAAAGTGAAATACGGTAAGAAAAAACCTTCTAAATGGGTTGTACAGTGGCTTTTAAAAAGAGGCCAATTCTCCCATATACATCTATTAGAAGAATTGCGTCTGGAACCAGGGGATTGGTACACTTATTGAAGGATGGATGAAGAAACATACTTAGAATTACTTAATTCAGTAACATCTCTAATAAAAAAACAGGATACTTGAATGAGACAAAGTATTTCCCCTCATGAACGTCTGACAGCTACATTGAGATTCCTTGCTACGGGTAGACGCTACGAGGATTTGAAATTCCTCCATTTTTTCAACAGTTCTCCGGAGGCCTTGTTTTTCTTGTCTCTGTCTACATACTCAGCGGATTTGACTTTCCAGAGACAAGGAAAGCTCCTATACATGTGTATGAATGCTATCATAAATTGTTTGCTATTTTGCCGTGTATCGCACATTTTTGATAGGTGTCGCTGACCCTAGATACGCTTACTCGAAGGCAACCAGAACGATACTGCAAAATCCCGTCGTGACTGCACGATGAACGGACACACATGTACCGAGTTGTACGATGGCATTCGAAATCGACGGGTAAAATCAAGCTCGGACAGATTTTTTGGAACGAAGGTCAACACGACGGTTTTTCGGCACACATGGACCGAAATCAGTGTGATCGGTTGGCACGTCGTGCAAATCTGATCAAAATGAACGATGTCTGTGGGGCCCTTAATTAAGACAACAAGGAACTAGGTACTAAAAGATTAAATAATGCTAGGTGAAAGCGATGGCCAAGAGATTGTTCCACCACATCCACGGCGTTCCACGGCGATTACCACTTGATTTTTTCTTGTGGGGTACAATGAAACAGAAAGTCTATGTCGACTGCCAAATACACGGGAGGAGCTTATTAACAAAATTATTCAAGTCGGAAATTAATTACTACGGAATGACAAAGCGAAGATCAGTCGCTCTATGCAACATATGTCAGAAATAGCAACAGCATGTCTGCAGCACCAAGGAGGATATTTCGAACAATGGTTGCAACATTTGATTTTTTTTCCCAAAATAAATGTCGTGACCGGAAAGTATTTTGTTTTATTGCAAACATTATGTACTTTCGCTTAGAAAAAAATTGTAGGTTAACAGCTTAGATTTTATGAAAAAAATAAAATTGTAATAAACGCGAAAAATGACATATATTTTCTTTTAACAATTTTTTTTTGCCCTGATATGGAATGAAATTTGGAAAATGTTTACCATTAGTTTATAGTCTACCTGCTTCGAATGAGACTTATTTTGTGTTTGTAGTGCCCTACTTAGGTAGCTATGGCTAAATTAGTACAAACACTCGTGCATCAATCAAACAAAAAACAAAATGGCTGCCATTTTATTATGGTGGGAGAAAACATATTTTTGAGGGGTGACTTGTCGATAAAAATTAACGTATTTTATCCCCCTAGAGGCTCCGACACCGATGACTAGACACATTGTATACTAGAGTTGACTAGATCAAAAGGTTATAGCACAGGATAGTAAACAACCAGCATAATATCTCTGAGGATTTCCTATATAAAAATAGTTCCCACAAAATTTGACCTTGGGAGGGTTTTTGGATGATTTTATGGCTGTCAAGTTTGGGTAGAGATGCGAAAATGAAAATATCGATACCGGTACCAACTCGATATTTTTTATCCATTGGTTCGTAGAGAGCATTTTGTGCAACTGATTACACCTCTCAATAGTTATATAATTATTTTCGATACCGATACAAAAGTATCGATACCAGCTTGGAGTGCCTCAAAAAGTATCGATGACAAATTAGTGCAGAAGTATCGAAGTACCGTTACCATCCCTACAAAAAACTCATCCAAAAGTGGGGATGTGCGTGAAATTTCCGCCAACTTGAGTTACTGTGCTGGTTGCTTATTATGCTGTGGTTATAGTATGTCAGTTGAAAAATCTCTTAAGAAAATTTAAAACAATATCTATATGTGTCCAATATCCATTGTTTGGCCTTTTTTGTATGAGAAATCAGACATAATAGTTTTCACTGAATCTGGTAGTGAGTCATACATGCAGCAACATAACCTATTGACTTATAAAGAAGATGTTTTATAGTATCATTCTTGGTTCTTGTATCATGATAATATCTATTGAACTTGATATAATTCTTATGCTTGTATATGAAATTTATCATGTTATAGCAATATAATTGTCGGATATCCATTTTTGGGGATTCTCTAAGTAAACTGCCTGATGGGTACGTGGGTTAATTGAAACAAATAATTTTAAACAGCATTTTTGCAAAGAATTTATACTTTTTAAATGAGTTTGATGTACCCCCCCCCCTCCAATCTGAGATGCACAATAAAACGGTAACCTACTAGAATAGAGTTAATAGATGTGACGTGATTGAAGTGACGTATTAGACGGCTTTCTATAAAACTCCCACAATAAGCTATAACATTTGTTGAAGTACCATGTGCAAAAATCAGTACGATAATACAGTAACAATAAACTGACACGTGTATCTGGGCATTTGTTTAGTAATTGGCAAATCATTGCAGTATGCACATCTCACATTACTGGTGTTGTTATTACATGCATTACTGTATTATTGCTGTCAGCTACTTATTTTCAAAGTACCTGAAACAAATGACAGTCTGGCAAAGTCGGGCCTAGCCCTACAACTACCAATGCTCACATGACATACATTTTATGAGAATTCTACAGGGTGGCCAATTGGGTGACGATAATAATTTTTTTGTAGATAGCCCGTACCGAGAACTATCCAAAACATCCCCATGTATGTGTACCGATTAGTGATAGTTTTCGAGTTATGATTTTTTTTTTGAAAACAGTGATTTTCCAGTTTTTCCAAGAAATCGTCAAAAACAAAAACAAGAATGCTTTTTGGCTTTTTTTCTTCAATTATACTCAGCATTAAGCCTATTTTAATATACAATAAAGAGAACCTGTACATCCGAACAATAACTAAGTACATTTTGGGCCCAAAGTTTGAAATCTCTGTTTTTAGTCAGGAGACCAAAACCTTCAAAATAAAATTTAAAAAAACATATGCCTGGTTCTGGAGCTTCAAACTAATCTTAAAAACTTTGCAAGACATTGCACTTTCGAAATAATAATGAAAAAGTAGCACTTATGGGGACATTTTGCGCCGTACGTGAGTGTTAAAGGTAAAAAGGTGATAATTCACTAATTTCCAAAATAACTTAAACAACTATTATTTTGCTTTATTATGCAAATTAAACAAAAAAAACTCGTAACGACTAATAAACCCGATAATCATTGATGTTTTGATGACTTTTAATAAAAAAACTAATACCCAAATTGTGATTTTTGAAGTATTTTTGCTATGTACTATTGAACTTCTGCTAAATTAAGTTAAGTATTAAGTATGGAAAGTTAACAAAGGAGTAGCTTTTTGCGAGACCATGGCGGCGAAGCGCAGTTGTGTTAATTAATTTTCGGTAATAGGCAAGGCAATGTTCGGATGGACCTAAAATGTGATTTATATCGCTAGGTCTTCCTTGACAGTAGACAGCCTATCATGAAGACAACAAGTTTTTCAGTTTTTCAACCCCCCACCCCCCAATCACCCAAATTCCACCCCCACCCAAAAAAACGCAGAAAATGATCAAACGCCTAAAAACGAAGTTTGAGGAATATTTGAAATTTTTGTTTTAATTACTCTGCCGCCCATGTACCGATTTCCAAAATTAAAGCAGCATTACCTACGAAGGCCCCACAGCATATTCCTGCCCAAATTTCATCACAGTCCATGCAGCGGTTACTGAGATTACGAGGCTAGAAAAACGCGTACAGACAGACAGACCGACAGGCAGACCGACAGACAGTACGACGGAAATGAGTGACGCGGATTTTCGTTATGTAGACATTATAAAACGCCCAAAAAGCCTATTATCTCAAAATCGAAAATGTTCACGGTGTGGGAAGTAAAAGGGATGGCGTATGCTACGATAACGCTTCCCAGGTAATTCCGCCATGATTAGTCGCATTTTCCTTCTCTGGTCTGCAACAAATATAGACTGCAGAGCAGGGGCAGCAGCTCCCCTGACATGAGAGCAATACTCCAGGCCAGATTATACAGCATGAGATGGTTGGATAATGAGAAGTACCTACTTTCTGACTCTGGACGAAGTGACGAAACCTGATCGTGATAGGTCATATTTTCTCTAATATTGACTCTTGAATGGACTTGGCTTGGACACCTATTTTTTGATAGTGTACAAGTACTATGTCCTGGAAGCATTCATTTTGCCACGTTGTTGAGTCCCCAAACCATTCATACATATCTAAGCTTCATCATCACTTATTGCCAAAACGGCCAAAGTGTTTAGATATTTGTACAGAATTCTCTGTGAGCTGAAATTTATTTTAGAATAATGGAATTTTTGCCTGATAAAATGCACCGCTATCTTGATTATTGATCTCGTATTGCAGTGTGCGAATTAAAAACTCAGCACTACTTCATGATGGTATAATATCGTGTGTCAAAAATTATAGGTAACTAGCTGACCCGACAGACGCTGTCCTGTCTTAGCTATGAATATTGAAATTGAACTTAAATCTGCAATAAATAATAATTACCTATCTGAAGAGCATAGCGATCATTGAAATACTTTTTGATATACAACATGTTTTGTTTCGTTTTCGGGCCCATAATAAATAATGATAATTTTGTCAACACGGAACAGGCTACATGATCATGTGGAAAACATGCATTATCAAGATTGATCCCACAAATGTTCAACGACTGTCCTTGCTATTTAGTTATCGTCATGCAAATGTAAGCCGCACTGAAAATTGCAACCGCTTAAAGTCGAATGGCATGTTGCTTAAAATCATAGGGATGCGTGGAATCAAGACATCTTCGCTTTTGTATTCCCCTGAATTTTTAATCAATTTTACGTTTTTTTTCTGAGCGTACTTCCGACCCAAATTCAAGTAGAAAAGTTCACTTAAACATGTGCCTAAAGTCTGGTCTTCAAGATACATGGTGTCAAATTTTGGAAAATACAGAATGTATGCAACTGACCTCAAAAAAAATATTGTTTTTCAGACGAAACAGATGAAAATCCAACTTTTCTGTCTTTTGATGTCTCTTCGTATCCCACTTTATTTTGGAGGACAAAAATAAAAACCACTTCATAGCCTGTCGAAAAAGTGGAGCTATGAAATGAAGTGGTTTTTATTTAGGTATTTGTTCCAAAACAAAGTGAGATACGAAGCGACATTAAAAGAAAAGAAAAGGTATTTTTATCTGTTTAATCTGCAAAACAGCATTTAATTTTTTCAAAGAGGCGTACATCTTATTGCTAATGTTCCCGTGAGACTGCCCCCCGACCCCCGACACGCCACTCGAAAGGATAACTATCTTCTAGTCAGTGGTGGCTTAGATTCTTAATGCAGTGAAATACTACAGATTAAAAAAACGGCTCATTAATGTTTAAGTCATTGATAAAAAACAATTTCATTTCCAATCTTTCACACCCTGTATCTTGAAATCCAGAATCTTCAAGCTACATGTCGATCCATTGTTTACTCAGGGTGACTTCACATTATTATGGACATTCAGATAGGGACATGAAGCCTTAATATGCTCAATTTTCAAGATACAGGGTGTCAATGTTTCCTTTTATTTTGATTTTATCCCAATATTATCCCGCAGTAAAATGGCACAACGTATCTAAAATTATGTATCGGGAATTCAACCACGGTTTTGCTAACATGAATAGAGGCGTCACCTACGGCACATCGAACTCTTTTAAGTTAAGGAAACTTTTTTCCGTTTTGGAGCATCAACCTGAATATTCAAAACATCGTTTCCCCAATATGTGTTACAAAAAAAAAGGGTATACTTTGTTTCCCTAGAGGTAATAGTTTTCTAGATAACCTTTACATTTACTATAATATCCAAGGCAGCCCAATTACTTGTAAAATGTGATCAAAGAATTATCGGTTTTCTGTCACGAATTAATATTAGGTAGATCAAAAAAAAACATGTTTCAAATATATCTAGTTTTTAAAATAGGTGGTGTTGAAATTTGAGAATACTTCGTAAATGGTATTTAAAACTATGAGCCTAAGCCTGATATTCATTCGTGCGGAAATACCGATAATTCTTTTGATCGCTATTTACAATTCAGTCGCATTGAAAATTTCAATGAAGGTTATCTCGAAAACAGTTACCTCTAGAGACTCAAACAAATCATACCTTTTTCATGTAAAACACATTGAGGATTTTTTTGATACATTGATGCAGCAAACCGGAAAAAAGGTTTGATAATTTAAACCCATTCAATGTTCCTTGGGTGGCGTCCTCTGTTCATGATAGCAAAACGATGGTTGAATTTGGATTTTTCACCTTAAAAAACCCCCGATACGTAAGTTTATATCGTTGTGCCATTTTATTGCGAAAGAATTGAGATAAAACGAAAATAAAAGAAAACATTTTGACACCCTGTATCTTGAAAATGAAGCATTGCAAGGCTTCATATTCCTATCTCAACGTTCATAGAAATGTGGGGTCTATCGCCTGTCAAGCGTTGTCCGTCGATTATACGGACACCCTGTATGAGCTTTTTTTATTTGAATGTGAGTCATAAATATGCCTTTGAAATTACGGTCTATCAATAATTAACACCCTGTATACGCATTTGTCATTATTTATACGACGCACAATTGACGTTTACACATCTAACACCTAACCGGTATTTTTGACAGCAACGTCATACATGACAACAATAACAAACAAATCACTAACACTACACACCCTTCGTAGTTGTCAAGTTTTCTCATATTTTTTCAAATTTTCTAATGTTCTGAATAATTTTCCTTAGATTTTTTCCCGTAAGAACCTTCTATGAAGTAATAGCAAACTTATTAAAAAAAGATGGATAAAATTGGTGAATCCGTTCTCACGTGATGCCGTGACCAAGGGAAAAAGGGACTCATTTTTATATATAGAGATTAAAACAAATGATATGTACAATCACCTTGATGAATTCAAGCAGATATAATATTATCTTGATACTACGTCGCGTAATGTCGTCTTCACTTTCCTATACAGGGTTGGGATAAAGTATGGAACCAAGCAAATATTTTTGAAACGGAAGGGGTGATATTGCTGGAAATTTGCAGGTAAATGTAGTGACGCATAATGCATCTGAAGACATTACGTTAGCTATTAAGTTATAAACTTTTTTAATTTCAATGGGACACCCTGTATATTTTTGCAGATTTTAATACATCTTTTTTTTCCGAATACGTCCTAAGTTCAGTATTTGTTTCTGTAAAAATAGGAAAGATAAAGCTTTTTTATTTATTGAAACGTTCATTTTATTTGATGTGTTACAATAAGAAAATACAAAATGAATTATCAGGAATTATCTCAGACGTTCAAAATGCCCGCCGTTTACTTCCTGACAATATGCAAGTCTGTTGACAAATTACTGAGTTACTTTGTCGAATCAATTCACGTCAGGATCAGGAGGTAAATGGCTGACATTTTAAACATATTAAGAAGCTTTATCTTTCGCGTTTTTACAGGAACTATACTGCATTCACTGAAGAAAAGGAGTAAAAAAATATTTCAAACCCATATTTTGGGGCTTTACTCGGATAAATCGAACTTAATTTTTCTGTTTATAATAACATCACTGCTCTCAGTATGCAGTTTTGTAGACGGTGTGCATATAACCCTTGACCATACAGTAAAAATTTACATATATTGTGAACGGTTACCCCGTTTGTTCGGCGGATAAGGTATAATACCACTATGGACGTATTCGGAAAAAAAAGATGTATCAAAATCTGCAAAAATATATAGGGTGTCCCATTTAAATTAAAAAAGTTAACGGTACTTCCGGTTAAACCGAAAGTACATTAATAGCTAACATAATGTCTTCGGATGCACTATACGTCACTACACTTGCGTGCAAATTTTCAGCAATATCATTCTTTCCGTTCCGGAGTTATTTGCTTGGTTCCATACTTTATCCCAACCCTGTATTTGTGCTTTTTGCAAATCACATATGCATAATATGCATACGAGTACAACAGTTAAATATTTACTTTAGGCGATGGGGCGTTTGACTATCTGGATATTTTTATCTGCCTAGCCACGAGTCTAGTAGATTGGAAACAACCTTGCAATCTAACTGAAGGTTGGAGCAAATAAATCTTTTATGGAGTGTGATACATTCATATATTATCAATATCTTGAGATATTTTGTCTATATAATCCTTTGGATGATGCTATTGTTTATACAAAAGTGACATGTGATTAAATATTTTCATATGTCACACATATGGGTCAATTTTATTAAATTGGGAGATCTCGAGAATAGTTTTGAGAGAGATAAATTAGATTTTGAACCTTTTTTATGAATTTGTCGTTTCACTGCCATATAGTTTGTTTTTGAAAGCCTAGATAGGGTAAACTTGCCTTTTGCTGACACGCTACCTATCGTTGGCACTATGTTATATTTTCATAAAGAATGGTAAAATAGTGTAGGTACTTTCAATGTCCGTTCCCATAAGACCAGCCACATCGCTTAATATTTTGTAGTAGTTTAATCGTACCTATGTGATATAGCATGTCTTTGAGAGCAGGACTAAATGGTTGTAGTTTTTGCGGAGAGCGAATCAAGATAAGCATTTTGTTAAGACATACTATCCGAGCGTTATTGGACTTAAACAAATATTTACTGAAAAAATCTATTTCCAGTACCATGTACTCTTTAAATAATATAATATGTATAAATAATCTTGGGTCAACATTTATCAGTTCTTCCTTTGATCAAGTGTATATTTGTTTGAAGAAATGAGGTGACAATCACTGGTCATGTAAAATGTGCGTAATGTCAATTATCGGCACCCCTGTGCCAACTACTGGTAGTACTGGTACCTGGTAAAAATAAGCCTACCTAATGTCGGTACTTTCATAATTTTAGCTTTTCTTATTTACTTAGTTCAAAAAACAGTTCAAATGGAAGTAACTGATTGGAAAAAATAGTGCTAATAATGGAAATAGTTATCACAAGCAAACAATATTCATACTCTATAGCCCGTATTCACCATTCTTTGGATAACCGTTTGTTTACTAACAGGCAGTCAAAATATAACGGCCTGATAGTTAAGTATCGTATTCACCATTAATTTTCAGCTCCCAGTTACTTAACAAAGAGATAACGTAATTTTTTATTTTTCTAATATTGTAAACACTGCGCAGTATTATGTTCTGTGTTGTATAAAGCGTTTTGTGCTGCCATCTCTTGCTTCTACATAACTTAATCATTTGTCTTTGTTGTTGGTTTCTATGTTTTATTTAATAATCATGTTACTCATACATACTACTCATGAACATTTCCACCATCGCTGGACAGTCTCTTCGGATAATAAACGTACCAATTATTAACATGAAAAAGGCAGAACGTGAAAGATCTGTCAATTACTCTCTCTGGTAGCTAAGTATAAGCATATAGTATAGTTGAATAATTGAAAACTGGAAAACTAACGCGGTTTTCAATAAACCGAAGGCTGAGAAGAGAAAATCGCTGATGAGTAGAATGTCAGTGAAACACACCATTTTCATCGATCAAGTGACAAATAACTATTATAGATGTTCGATATTATTTTGTGTTTTATGGGTTCTGAATTTGCTTAACTGGCGAAAATCGGGTTTTTAAAATTAAAAGAGCAGTTATCAGCTGGTTATAGCGTTGACCTTAATTGGTGAATACCAAAAATATGGTTAACAAGCTGATAGCTAGTTTAACAGTCAGATAGAGATTTAACTATGTTTGGTGAATACGGCACTGTCAGTTTGTCGCTTTAAATTGGCAGTAGCACCGTACATTAATGTACGGTGGTAGTAGTAAGACTAGCCGCTACTCGCAACTCTGAGATCATTTTGTGAGCATTGTTTTAGAAAATATGCCAATTTTTCCACACTATTAGTAATTAGGAATAGCTAAATACAATCACATCTGCTTCTAATTTAGTTAAAAATTTCAATTTTTAAGGCTCTGTAGAAAATATTTAAGTGCCAGCTAGTGTTAACTGATAAATACCGGTTTTCCATTACTTGGCACACGACTAAGAGTAAATAAAATTATTATAATAATTATTATTTTCAGTCTGCATCCAATAATTGTAATGTCTCTACCACAAGCCCCTACCACTGAACGAAATTGTGTTCTAGAACCTATCATACAATATAATTATATCTTGAAGAACCTTTCATGTATCAAAGACCTAGCATGAATGTAGTAAGTGGGACCAGACACAATAATAATTTCTTCATAATAAAATGCAAATTTTTTGTCTGCAATGAGTGCTAATTTTTTTTTAGTTGTTCATTTTAAAAAATATTTTTCTTTCATTTAAGATATTATAATTTAACTCTAGGGCTACATGTTATAATCAATGGTAGTGGTACCTGTAGCTCTTGAATTAATCACTTTAGACTCGAAGTATGCTAGTTTGTTGGAATTGTTTTATCGAGAGGAACACAAAAAGTCACAAAGGGTGTCCCGTTAAAATTTTTGAACCGGACGTCGCGTGATCAAAAACAAATACCTCACTGGGTGACACAGTAATAAGGAAAGATACTATATTGGCTCTTATTTACACCCCCAAAATTATAATTCGCTACTACGGCCCAGTTCGGATATATTACTTGTCTTAATCGTCGTGGGATACCCTGTATGTTTTGACTAAAGTTATTTTAAAATAGAAGCTAGTAATCTGCTAGCAAATATTTAGTATGTAAAAACTCATCACAAATAAGAACAATACGCTACACTTATTTTTCATAAACAAACGATAACCATGGTAGCATTTAAACACAGCCGACAGAAGATTGACAATATTGGTTGATAACTTATCATTACATATGGACGCTTAAGTTATTCATAATGATACACGTGATTTTAGTTCACGTTACAAAGAATTATTAATCATTTATCACGTGATTGAAGCATGACTGTTGTCGAGATGAGAATGTTACTGAAGATTATTTTATAGTCCTCTTCTTTAGTGTCCCCCCTTTTATTTTTTGAACGAGTCAACTCAAAAAACTGCAACTTAGGATAATGAAATTCATGCACGAGTACTACCTATATTTTGGAGCAAAATTGACAAATGAAGTTTTCAAGATGGCGACCAGTCGACATCTGGGGAAAAGAATTAAAGTAGAAGGGGGACCTTGTGATTTATTTTTTTAAAGCCCCTGCTGAGTGTTTCACAAACCTAGAATATAAAGTGAATATCTTCACCTACTACAAAATGGCGAAATATCTAATAATTCCCTGGAACCATTGTTACAAAAACACCATTGCTGGTGTAGCAAGCATGCTGTTTCGTCTAAATAAAAATAAAATTACTTTTAAATTTCTACGTTCAACTTCAACCTTCAAATAAATATTCCTAGACGTATCCATATTAATGTTTGCGTGAGGTAATTATCAAATGTCCCATGTTGCAGATATTTAATGTTTAATAAGTTTTTGAAATTATCGATACGAAACCTTGAATTTTTGAGAGTAGATACCTGTGTGACTCAACTTATCAAAACTGAAAAAAAAATCATCTCCCAACAACTCTCGTGAATGAACTTCCTCTCCCAAAGCATCATCAGCTGGTTTCCTTCGAAACCCACATACACGAATAGCCGAAATCATTGTCATTGTAGTTAAACATTTAAGCATAGTTTTCTCTATTAGAATGACATGCAAGTAAACATTTATATGAAATAAATACACAGCCAGACAAGGTCTTGTAAATATAACGTAAGGAAGATAATAGTGTTATTGAATTTTCCTAGAAACATACTACACTCTACAACAAAAATATGTTATCAACAAAAATTGAAAAATTATTCTTGACTTTGAAGCCCTCTCACGGTCAAACGGTGCAACTTGGTATATAGGTATGTTGTGTTTATTCGCAATATTTTGACTCAGCGATATGGGGGTTCTTCTATGGGACCGTCTTTCTGGGACACCCTGTATAGGTAGCTCTTCATCGCTGTGATCTAACCATGGTGAATTACTATTGAGTTTGGTTGGAAAACTTCCACAGGCATTGTGACACTGGGATTGACAAAAAAAGAAAGACAAAAATTGATGTTCTACTATTTTAGGTATTCAAAAATTTATTGATATGCTTTTTGTACATATCACACACATTCTTTCAACGATCTAAATACACATGTTTTAGGATCAAATTTTACTAGACATTTTACAAGTACAAGAAAAAATACCAATAATTTTACTTTTTGAATTAAGCTCAATTTTGATGGCTATCTCATTCAGAGTAATTGGCGGTTGATATTGACGAACAGACTTCGTTTCATAGTGTCAAGCAGCCAGCATAATATCTCTGAGGATTTCTCATATAAAAATGGTTCCCACAAAATTTGACCTTGGTATGATTTTACGGATGCGAAGTTTGGGTAGAGATGTGAAAATGAAAATATCGATACCGGTACCAACTCGATATTTTTTAGCCAAATAGGCGCGTTTGGTTCGTACAGAGCATTTTGTGCAACTGATTTCATCCCTCAATAATTATATAATTATTTTCGATACCGATACAAAAGTATCAATACCAGCTTGGAATGCCTCAAAAAGTATCGATGGCAAAAATACTCGATATTAGTGCAGAAGTATCGAAGTATCATTAGCATCCCTACAAAAAATCATCCAAAAGGGGGGATGCGCGTGTAATTACCGCCAACCTGAGTTATTGGTTTCAACCCAGTATTGGCAGCTGTCACATTTAGTTTCAACTACGCTTGCGCAGTGCTCAATTTTGATATTACATGCGAGATGGTAGCATGCAGTTTCAAACTCTCTGCCCTTTTTGGTACCGTTTTGTTAAGAAATTTAATACCAAATTTGTGATCAAATTTGATATGAAATTGGATAGCAAATTTAGTATTGTGTCATACGGCTCTAAAAACAGGTTAGTTAGAAGACATCAAACTAGTAGTAACTGTCAACCTGTACCACCTCAAATCCAATTACAGAACTTATAGTATATGCTTTAAATTAAATAACTGTATGTAAAATAGTTAGGTGATTCCGAAACTTTATATTTTTAGTCACCGTATCACGAAAACACACACACCGTTTAATTTAATTACAGCCATATAAATGTAATAAGTTTTTTTTTATTTTTCAGTTATACGATACACAATAATTCAATTGAAATGTATGTTAATGTATCGAACGTAACCTTCATGTGTGCATAATAACTCGTTTCCAACATAACAGATGACATTAAAAAATAATCATCAGAAATGTGCTTAATTGTTTATTGCCATAAAATACGTATATTCGGCGAACAGGGTCAATGATGGTAAAATAGTGTCTTTTGTTTGTCTAATAATTTCCGATTCAAATTACATTTTATCGATGCTCAAAGCGACTGAAAACGTATCTCGGATTAGTTGCGGATGACCAATATGACGTAACTACTGGACTTTCTATATTCAAGTTGATGACTTGGAAAATGAGTACTTATTTAGTTAGATAAAATCGAAATGTACAATATATTTTATTTTATGTGATTTTGTTTCAAATGAACAATATTTTTTAATTTTTTATACAACTCCACCAATTTATATCAAAAAACCATATCATTTCTTTTCTATAACTGAGCAGACCGCGCAGATAGAGCCTAAATACCAGAGTACCGCGGCTGCTGTGAAAGGGTTATGTTAGGGGAAGTTTGTTAACGCGAGATTTGAATGGGCCAATACCCGCAGGCCCAATAAATACATCTTCTGGCAGTCCATTCCAAGCCTTGGACACCCTGAGAATAAATGTGCGGTTGTACCGCTCAGTTCTTGATGTATGAATCTTAGGATGAGATGCAGCGGTCGCACGGGTACATCTGATAGGAGCAGTGAGCGGTGGAACGATAGAGGATAGCTCAGAGGAACAGATTCCGTTGGAATATCGGTAGAAGAGTGAGAGGTCACCAACAACACGCCGGTGAGAAAGTGACTGAAGGTGGCGCGTTAAGGCCGGATCGTCAATTAGTCGGATTGCCCTTCTCTGGACGGCATCTAGTATAGACAGGGTAGTAGGGGCAGCAGCTCCCCAGACATAAGAGCAATACTCCAGGCAGGGTCTTAACTGGGCTTTATATAGCGTGAGGAAGTTACATGATGAGAAATACTTTCTGGCTCTAAATAGGTACCCAAGCTTTTTACCAGCAGCTGTTGCAATTGACGCGACGTGTTCGTGCCAGATCAGATTTTCTGTAATGTTGACTCCTAACAGCTTGAATGAGTGACTGCTTGGCAGAGCCTGGTTGTTCATTAGAACCTGGTGTTGGCTTGGGCACTTCTTGTTTGATAGGTACAATACTGGGTCTTTGAGGCATTAAATTTAACCATATTCTTGAGCCCCCAAGCGGTAATGGTATCGAGATCCTCTGAAAATGTAGCTGCCACTGCCTACCACAGAGATCGGTCTATTGCTCATGATGCCTGCATGCAGCGCAATGTCATCCGCAAAACTGTGGATTGGGTTTGTAGTGCTAGAGAGTAGATCATTAATATGAAGCAGAAACAATGTCGGATCCAATATCGATCCCTGCGGAACCCCGGCATTGATGCTATGGAAAGAAGAAGAAAACCACGACAGAGATTTTCCGGCCTGAGAGGAAGTCTGCGAGCCAACCGCAGAGCTTAACAGGGAGCCCATAAGACGAAAGCTTGTTTAAGAGAGCTGCGTGCCATAGTTGATCGAATGCCTTTGAAATATCGAGAGCAACGACGTGAGCCTCGCCAAATGACTGGATGTAAACAAAACATTGATTTTCAATCTCATAGTGCTTGCTTTGTATACGTAGCATTATAGACTCTCGTATCTTATGCAATGTTATTCAGCACTAACAAACAAATATTTATAATCTATCATTTTACTTTCCATACTGACCATTGCGATCGCGAAAATTTTCAATTTTTAGATAATACGCTTTTGGGGCGTTTTATGATATCTACGTCACTCGTTTTCATTTCGATCGGTCTCTTAGTCTATTGGCGTTTTCTTAGCCGCGTAATCTCAGTAACAGTTGCATGGATTATGATGAAATATGGGTAGTACACAGCTGTGAGGTCTTAGCTATGATCGAAATCAGTGCATTGGAAGCGGAGAAATTGGTAAAAACAAAAAATTATCAGAACTCTTCCAAACTTCGTTTTTTTGTGTTTCACGGGTTCCTGATCCTTTTCCATTTTTTTTTTTTTTGGGGGGGGGGGGGGTTAAATTGTGGTGGGGTGTGGTTGTGGGGTTTGAAAACTCAAACGTTTGTTGTATTCATAAAATACTTTACAGTGCGCTAATAAATTGACTTTGGTGATGTCTTGAACTTTATATTTGTGGAATAATTTTGAAACAAATATATTATAATACTAATGTGTAACTTGGAAACTACTAACTTAATTGCGATGAAATTTTGAAACCTTATTACTACCGTAGAGGAAATGATAGCAGTTTCTTATTTCTGGAACTCTTGCCAGTGGCGGAGGAGGGGTCAAGAAAAAACAAAATTTCAAAATCGCTCAAACCTCGCTTTTAGATGTTTCAGAGATCCCTCATCACTGTCTACTTTTCTATGAGGATGGTATAGGGCTAGAGAAACTCAATTTTTTATTCACCGACAATATGTGTGAAGTACTAAGTCAAGACACTTAACGCTAATTGTAATTTCTACTATATCAGTATTGACATTATTGTAAAACAATTCTACATTGTACATTACTTATATTAATGTTATTTAAAAGTGTTCAAGTGTTCAATCTATGTTAAAGTGGATCTTATTTTAAGGGATTCTCTAAATTACAACGAATATCTTTGACTGTTAAACCGACAGTTAACTTAATTGGTCTTATTATAGTAGCTGTAGCTATAGTACAAGGCAGCTACATTCCATATATTATTTGTTATTAGTTTAGCTCCTACTATCCTACGATATTTACATATCTCATACTATGAATATTTTTCGCTCCAATTTCTTTAGATCATTAAAACTAATGGAGGTGTGATCAGAACAAATCCTCTTTTTGCATCCAAATCGACTACCACAAGAATTGGAATTGCAGAAATTCAACTAGTCGTTTCTTTATTTCGATGTCAGAATTTCAGGTCTTTTACACGATTTTTGAGAATGAGGTAAGTTTTGGGGATCTTTTGGGACTTTTGAGAAATGTTGGGAATTTTCGAGGACTTTTAAGGAACCCTGCGAAATTTTTTGGGGACTTCTGGGAATATTTGGGAATTTGTAGGAATTACTGGGGATTTTAATGAATTTATGGTAATTTGTAGACATTTTCGGGGAACATATTCGATAGCTTTGAATATTATGAAGAACTATCCTAATTTTAAAAGTTGATAGGTTAGAAAATTCTGAGAAAATTTTTTCAGGAACTTCAAAACATGTACATAAATCTATCAATATTAATAACACCAAATCCATGTTTATAAAAATAATAAATAGTGATTCTGGTGTTTACATGTGTAACAGTAGAAGGAGTTAATCAAAAAAATCGAAATAATTGCTAAGCCTAACAAGAGATAATTCATTAGGAAGATAGAGAACTAGTTACGCTATCAACCACGTCCTAGGGATCAATGAAAACGGCAAACAACAATCGAGGGCACGAAGAATATGATGGAATTTACGTTCTATCACCAATTTGAAGAGAACAAAAATCAATGCACATCAATTAGATAATTATTATGATACTCAGCTACAAGAGCTTCAATATTTCTTTCGATCATTTCGTTCCTGTAACTTTAAAATGCCTTAAACCAGTTTTTTATATTTATAGTAATGTTTTTTCTATTGTTAGTGTCTGATATAAGCTTAAAAACGCAGTAGAAGATAAGTGTAATAACGATTAAAAATATATTATAGCTGAATCTTTATTAGACCTATGAATCCCACAATCTTGGCTAATGCTTTACAAAACACCCTCCATATTTGTGCTGCCGTTTCTGGCTTATAGATAAAAAACTCCAATCGTATCACAACAAACAAAAATGAAAACAATCGTTAGTGTAACGGTATTCCAAAGTCCTATATCAATGAAAGTTTTGGACTTTTGATTGCAGCCCAGTCAGCGAATTTCATAAGTGAGGTAGGTTATGGAAGAACTTTGGACACCCCGAAACACATATTGGAGAGAAACGGTTGTATCGTGAAACGTATTATCATGCGCTAAAGTTTTGGACTCAGAAGCTGCGTCAGCGTATTTCGTTGTTGAGGTAGGTTATGGTAGAACTTTGGACACAATACTTGTTAGACAGAAATGGTGATATCGTTGCGGAACATCATCATGTGGTGGGGATGAGAATAGTATATTTATCTACCTCTATTGGGTTACACCAAGACATTACCACCTTTACGGCTAATCAACGATATTGAAACGAGCGATCACGTTATCTATCCAGGCGCACGTATGCAAAACAAAGGAGGTTTTGAACCCGAAATAAAGCGTAGATGCGGAATGGCGAAGGAGGCGTTGAGTAGACTGGGGAGAATATGGAAGGACCACAACATCCACAAAGTAACGAAAACTAGACTAATGAAAGCGCTGGTTTTCCCCATAGCAACTCATGGGTCAGAATCCTGGACTCTAAACGCCCCCTGTCGTAGAAGAATAGAGGCGTTTGAAATGACGTGTTATTGGAGGATGCCCTGGGCAGCACACAGAACAAACATCTCCATCCTCAGGGAGCTTAAAACCAAAGATCTTGACCGGCTTTTACCAACCATACAACGTGGGATGCTCAAGTTTTTCGGACACGTTATGCGCTGGGACGGGATAGAGAAGCTCATGGTCCAAGGGAGGGTGGACGGCAAAAGAAAGAGGGGCAGATCCCCTATAAGGTTGATGGACCAAATAAGGGACCCTACGCACATGTCGGTCCCAGAAGTAATGCGTGCCGTGGAAGACCGAGAAACATGGCGATCACTGACACATCATAACCATGTATGAGTTACTACGTTCGGGAGCGAACTACGACTAAAGAGAGAGAGAGAGAGAGAGAGAGATTGAGTTATACAGCAATAACCAAACTACTTTTGAACCTGTAAACAAACAGCGTGAATAATTTTGCAAAACTCACGCACCAGCCGTGGGCTATGAATAACGCCTACCAGAACTCGTTGGCGAAGTTTAGCTAGCACTCCTTTTTTTCAATTGTGTAATCAATTGCACAAAATTCTCTGTACGAAAAAATGCGCCTATTTGGCTAAAAAAATTGAATTGGTACCGGTATCAATATTTTCATTTTCGCATCTCTACTCCAGACTTCACACCTGTAAAATCATCCCAAGGTCAAATTCTGTGGGTACCATTTTTATATAGGAAATCCTCAGAGATATTATGCTGGTTGTTTACTATGCTGTGGTATAACTATGGGGTGGAAGTTTAAGCCTACCTCTCATCCAAACATAATTGTCAGGGATAGTGAGCATCTTTTTCCTCAGCAAACTTTAAATTTATTTTACCTTTGATAGTAGCTTGTAAAAAATATTATACTCGTATATGCAGGAAGCCTATTCAAATTAAGTATTTGCTATTTCAAAACAACACGGCCGGCGGTGATATATCACACACACATTCAGAAAAACTAGCAGCAATTATGTAATACATAGTTTACGAATAAAAATAAATCGTTAGTAACAGTGTCTATTAGTGGTCAAAAGTAGCGCGTGGCTGAATTAAGGCTGATTTTCACACAGCGACATGAGGAGATGCAATAACGTCAGGTTTAAACAGATGCAAAGCGATTTTGTGTAGCACAATATCGCATCATGTCAGTTCGCTATGTAAAAATCAATCTTGGTTCAATTTGAACAACAATTAGAATGAAAAATAATTTGATATAGCATTTTACTTGTATCACACTTGGGTCATTCTCACCAAATTCAGAATATTATGGTAAGCGAATTAAACGTTTCTTAATTTTTTTTTGTATTATACTTTTTGGTCAGCTGATTTGACTTGATAAAATTCATAGGACTCCAAAAGTCGTCGAGCTTCATCGGCGCAAAGCCGCTTTTTTCACAATCAGATATATTATTTCCAGCAGTAGCTTCAAAAGAACAAAATTAAATTTATAAAGCGTCAATTATTGTAAATTCAAACTGACAGGTATAAATTACACCTGACAGTTTGAATTTACAATTGACGCTTTAGAAATGTAATTTGATGCTTTTGAAACTACAGCTGGAAAATGTGTAGTAAGTTTCGTTATTATTGTTTTAAGCTCATTTTAAAAGCTATTTTTAACTTTTTAGTCTTATGTTCTTTAAAAGCCTGCTTTTTGTTTTTTTAAACATATTATTTTTAATTATCTAAATAACTTTATGGTTAAAGTGCGTTTTCTGAGTTTTTTTTAAACTGTATTTATTAATATTCTGCGTGATGAAGATGGACAATTATTTTTGATCAGTATTCATAGCATAATCATCACCATTACTGCATAAACGATAATTGAAGCTGTCGACTTTCCTGAATAAATTTCACAAAAATACCAACTACCAAGCAATTGCAGCCTTTTAAGTGCTCGTCGTTACACTTTTGTGCAATATTACCAAACTTTAAGGTAGTCAAAGGATACGACCGCTGGTCCGACGGATTTGAAGCCGTCGAAATTGTTTTCGTTGCGTTCAATTTGGGTCCGACCTCTTAATCCAAATGACAGTCACAAGCTCACAAATAAACAAACAAATACAAGTGAAGCTAAACTAGTTTCTTGCTAATCTGATATATCATTATTGTGCTCCCACTACAAATTTAACGTACGACATTAGTGGCTTAGATCAAAGATGAACTTTGTGATTTCTCAAACCTTATAACTTCCAAACTATCGATTATCTCTCAGTTTACACTTTTAATGACGATATGGTTACCAATTTGTAAGTGGACATGTCAGTCAGTATCATGCAACGGAGGTGGGTCTCGTATATTATCCTTATTTTTAAATTAGAGACGAAAATATCTAGATGTTGCAATTTTTTCGCTGCTCGTAAACAAATTGAAAAATAAGATAAAAATAAACATCTGACGTTTACATCATATCGTTTTCTGAAATAGTATTCAGTATGGAATTTGTTTGGATATACTATATTCTAGAAAAACTTCTTAAACATATTCTTCGCATTCAACATTTGGAGATGATTCTGTCGAAAGTAATTTAATTATTTTTTGTGATGGTGTTCATCAGGCATCAGAATGTTGAAGTTTTCATTGTGTGAAAGAGCATGGTAAGAGTATGCTATATGTCGGTTAAAACATTGCCCATAGTAATAATAAGTAGTCGAATCTTAGTTAGTATAGAGCTTAACCATAACATAAGTGATTACATTAATACTACGTTCCAAAATCCCATCAAAGACCTCGATTTGCTCTGTAGCGTTTCAGTATTCACTCAACATCAAACTGTCGACAAAAATCTGTGTTCCGTTATTGCATTTCCGAGGCCATGGATGTCATCGTTTTGCTCGGAAATCAAATTAAGATTTTAGCGAGCTCTGTGTCAAGACTGTCAAGAGATATTTTTCACTTGACAGCTAACAACTTAACATAACCTATTCTACTTTATTTGTATGCATTGACATTCTAACGGGTACGACTACTCTGACACTCTGACTCTGAGAAAACAGCACAGGTTATGTGATATGTCAAAATTGTCAAAAAAGATTTTTGCCGTTTCATGAACATTCCAACATCCCTAACATCTGGAATCACGTGACTATCCTCGAAAATTCATCTGCTCACTGGATAGATGGGATATTGGAACGTAGTATCAATATAATCGACATAATCGACAATTTAAAGTTAGATTTAATCTATCGTCAACACCATTCTCCGTTAATGATTGTGTTTTTGAGAGTCTAACCGAAAACCAATAATCCAGTCTTTTTTAGCAAGTTTTTATTAGCTTCACCTGTATATTTGTTTGTTTGTGAGTTTGTAACTTTCCTTTGGATTAAGAGGTCGGACCCAACATTGAAGGCTCCAACTTTGCCGCGAAAACGATTTTGACGTTCATGTAGTAATGGTTATGATTTGGCTACAAATATTGATCAAAAATAGTTGTCCATCTTTACTACACAGAGTGTTCAGTAAAAACAAATACAGTGCAGAAATACAGTAAAAAAAACTAAAAACTCCCTTAGTGATAAAATTAACGAAAAATTAAAAATAAATATAGTTTAAAACAACTAAAAAATACGCTTTGAAAGAACATCGGACTGAAAAGTTAGAACATAATGCTTAAAGTAATTAATAATAAAATTATTATGAAAAAAGCGTCGGGCGCGCGATTTTTGAATAACATGGCACGCCTACGCTTTTTTCACAAACATGCTAGTATTTTTCATTCATTATTGTTTTGAGGTTATTTTAAAAATTTATTTAAACTTTTTAGTCTGATGTTCTTTAAAAGGGCTTTTTTTTGTTTTTTAAACTATATTAATTTCGATACTATCCCTTTTTGTGTGCTCCTTTAGAGATCCCTAAACTACTAGATTCCGAACAATTTATTTGCTCACTCTGTAAAACAAATCAAACTGCTTACACGCATGAATGACATTAGCTATCCAAAGCACCTCCTCATTTCGGTACTGTAAATAGATCATACCCTTGTTTCTGAATTGCAACAGAAACTTTAATTCACTGATTCTAATTAACACTTGGCGGTTCAAAGGTTAAGAGATTAATAGGAATCGTTACTCACGGCTTACGCATTTTCGTGGATTTATCAGGCGCTTATATTTAAATTGTATTAATAATTGTTTATCAGTCAGACATCAACAGGAAACTTTTGGAAATTTTTTATCGAAGGAGATATTAAGAATGTTGCTTGTCTTTCTTGGATTTCGGTCACTGAATTAAAAAGGCTTGTCTTGTAAAGATGTTTTAGTTTATTATAATTAAACAGTCATCAAGTAGCTATAACAGAATCAAAAGTACTCTTTATACAGGGTGTCCCCGAATTTCCTTGACACGTGATATTCCCGTAATAAAAACAAGTTTGAACGAAAACCGAGTATAATTTTTAGAGGTATTATCGGGTCTGTCATACCATGCTTACAAAACAATTTTCTTGTACTTCAACCCTTACAACTCACCCCCAACTTATTTTTGTGTAAACAGCATCCAATAGCTTTTCTTATACAAATTAAATCCTTATTTCATTTAAAATCTTGTAATACCATTAATTTTATACACAAACCTATTGTTTTGAAAGTAAAGTCAAAAGCTGGGGTAAATAAAATAAGGATTGGAATATTTGCGTAAGATAAACAGTGGAAAGGAAAACTAAGTTAGTTTTTCAAGGGAACTGAATGACCTATCATACCATGCTTTCGAAACATTTTTTTTGTACCTCAACCCTTAAAACTTACCCCCAACTTTTTTCAAACAGCACCCCATAGCCTTTCCTTTATAAACGAGGTCATTATTTTATTTAAAATTTCGTAGTGCCTTAATTTCATACACAAACTAATTTTTCCCAATTTCACAAGCATAAGCTAAATAAAATGAGGATTTTTTTTGAAGCGTAATATTTTCGTAATAGAAAAGAGCAAAAAAGAATTTGTTTCTGAAAGTTTGTTTTAACTAAAACCCATTTATTTTTCTTTTTTCCATTTTTTTGCGTCAAAAAAGTTCTTATTTTATTTCTGTTATACTTATGATTTCCTGCAAAAAATAAGTTTTTGTATAAAATCAAAGGTACCAAAAGATTTTAAATAAAATAGGGATACGATTTGTATATGTAGGAAAACCTATGGAGTGCTATTTGAAATAAAAAAGTTGAGGTTGACTTTTAAAGGTTGACGTACAAAAAAAAATCTTTTGAAATCATGATATGATAGACCATATAGTAACTTCAAAAATTCCACTCAGTTTTGTTATGAGAATATCACGTGTCAAGGAAATTCAGGGACACCCTGTATACACAATGAAGAAAATGATTTCCACCCTACCCAAAGTGGGATATCACAATCCTTGTTTGGAACATGGAGTAGTAGTTTATGTTGATTCACTGCTTTCATATCAGCTGATACTGGGCTTTACCCACGTCCACCTGATGAGACCCAAAAGATCGAAACAGCACTGTCGTGGACTAAGAACATCGTCCTCAAGACTTACGTCTACCCGGACCGTGCAACTTTTCAACCCGCAGTTCCGCATGCATATTTGTCATTAACAGTGACAGGTCTTTGTGCCGTTTGCAGAATTCAAAAATGGGTTTGTTTCCGTGGTGTTTTCATTTTCTGTATCCACCATACATATTCAGCAATGGTGTTTTGAAAAATGTTCTCTACGTTCATGCTATTGTGTATAGCAAAGTCCAGAAAGTCCTTTCCCCAAAATTTCCTTCTTATTGGCATTACTTGGCCAGTACTGGACCTAGAAAATTTAGCTAGTGAAGGTTGAAATTCATTTTGATAAAATGAGGATTTTTTGAAGCATTCCATTTTTTTACATCAGTAGGTATATCTAATAGAAGGGAAAGTTGATGCAAAAGGTGATGAGGAGAGTTTTAGTCCCCCAGAATGGGTCCGCCTTATATAGTATATAACGTTTGTATGATCAGAGACGGTTTGTAACCAGTGTTTGTAACTTCTTCACTAATAATCAATAACAACTAATTTAAAACACAGAGATAGGTATAATATAACATGTACTACATTTGCTTTTTATGCAGTAATTCAAAGGGACCAGAGTTTTTTTTACTTTTAAGGTTAATGACGAATTATTTTTTAGATTTAAATTTGGCGCCGTTGCGGCATCATCGGATAGTAATTGGAAACCTTCGGCGGTCTTCGGGACGTGTTCTAAACAAGGATTGTGATTCCTTGAGGAACTTTGAATAGGTGAAAATCATTTTTTGGCTCAAATATCAGTTATTTGTAAACGTATTTGTAGATAAATTTGACCGTATATGGTAACTATTATCATTTTCCAGTTTATCCAAGAAACCTTTTCCGCCAAATATGTTATGATTGATATCGAAACCTTCAGAATGTTTTCTTAAAATCGATGTTTAGAAGGTGACGGATGTGCATGAAACATTTTGGAACGTACTTGCCGTGAATACCATAAAATTATACGAGATATTATAAAAATATTATTCTAAATGCACTGGTCTATGTGGTATTTATAAAGCTTGCCCAATACTTCAGAAAACTCATCTTAGATTCAGTATGAATGAACCGTTCGCGGCTACCAAAAAGAAATATACATCCTAGCACATCAATCATTTTGAGTACCGCTCTATTTATAACTAAATCCAAATAGCACAATGGCACCCTGAAAATAACTAGAACTGTATATTTAAACTTCATAACAGAATTATTTTTGCGAACCATTACCTATGATAATACTTTTGGTATGAAGATAGGACAAAGACTTGAACTTTATCCTGGATCATTTCACCAATTCACTTTTCTTTAATAATATTAACCTTGACTCTTAGATTTTTATTCCATAAGTTTAAGTGTCTGGCTTCTACGTCAAAATTGATGGAATAGATTAGTCTATATTTTTGGTTTCGTTTAAATACTATTTGTTAAATACGGTTAGCTTATAGCTTGTCTTGAACTTGTGATGTCTACAATTATTGTGAAAATGGAGTTTCCGCTTAATAAATAAATAAAATAAACTTATGACATATGAACTTATTTTTTTAATGTCCATTAAAAGCTGCTTAGCTATTCCATCGCATTTTGCTGGCTTATCAATAAAAACTACACATGCTGGAATATAAACTTTACTGGTGTAAAATGGATTTGAAATAATTCATATCGTTTGCCAGCTTTTATCTTTTTTTTGGTGCTATCTTCTTAACAGTAATTCTGACAGCTGAAAGAACGTTCTAGGTATTTTTGTTTCACTTGCATTGTTGATAACTCCCAAACTGTAGCTAGTCATAAGCGTCTTATGACTTATCATATCATTTAGCATCTTATGTTTATCATATCATTTCTTGAAGCATATCGAACGATAATGAGATAACAGATTAGATTAGAAACATATTCGTGATTCAATATTTTACAGGGTGGTCCATTTTGTAATAGCATAGGTTCAGGACATCACAGATAATGTTGAAATAATAACTTTTTCGCAATACACTTGTATCCGGGACAGATTATAGTTTTCGAGATACAGGGTGTTGAAGCTTAAAAAGACTGATGATATATGTATAATCATAGGTTTAGTTTTAATTTTACTGTTTTCCTGTAAATAGCTGATGTATGCTAAATAAACGTTTATACTATTACGACTACAGGATAAGCTAAAGATCCTCCATGATGATGTGATGATAGATTACAAAACTAGTGGTGGAGATACGTCTATACAATTACCCTTTTTTTAAACTCTTGCCTGCAGGAGTTTTTTTTAAAAAAAGGGGCTTATATACCCATATCTCCACCACTGGTTTTTGTAATTTATTGCTATATTCTCTTAATCATGGAGAATCCTTGGTTTATCTTCTGTGGCAAGTTTAAAATTTTTCTAAGCAGCCGTTTAGGTAATATTCAAAATAATACAGACTTTTAGCAAAATTTGAACAGCCTGTATATCGAAAGTCAAGTTTCCCTGATATAAGTATATGATATATAAATAATCACTATTTAACGTTATCTATGATGACCTGAAGTTATACCATTATAAAGTGGGGCACCCTGTATATGCAGAATAATTTATGTTTGTTTGACATTAATTACTCACTTAACGTTAAATCTCCTGAACATAGGTACACGTATGTAACACTAAGGCCCAGTCTCACAATCGGTGGTCACTCTGACGGTTTACTAACCTCAACCTGCGAGTTAACTCAAACAATGGAACGCCTCTTGTTTCACAACCATAAAATGACGTATGCGTCATAGGGTTGACTGACCGCGAGTTGTATTTTATTTTTAGCGGTCATAGAGCCAGTCATCAGCGTCTTATAATTTAGATGCTGTCTTTCGACAAAGCCATAAGAAAACTTGGGAATCCTTATGACCCACATTTTGGTTTGGAGAACATTGATCAAATCTTTTCTTGAAGCATACTCGACGATACTAAGTTAACTGATTACTTCGAAATCCAGCCGTGATTCAACGTGATACAGGGTGAGTTTTTAGTACCGGATCGGTCGATAACTACTGCAGAAAATAGCGAAAAAAGCTTTATATGAAAGTTATAGGTATATCGGCGGAAGCAAAATATCTAACTTAAGATTTGCTGACGATACAACCCTTATTGCTGCTTCTCCGGAGGAACTAGTAGCTCTACTGAACGTTTTAGAACAACACAGTGCAGCATGTTATCTTGGTATTAACTACAACAGGACCAAGGTTATTATCGTAGATAGAGAGCATGATAATCATCGAGAAATAAAGTCAATAGGCCGTTGTGAGGCAGTTCAAAGTTTTGTGTACCTCGGTTCTTTGATCGATAATTCAAGTAGCTGTGAGAATGAGATTCGACGGCGCATTCAACAGGCACGGGTGGCCATGTCAAAGCTTACTAAAATATGGCGTGACCATAAGATCACTAAAGCTACCAAAATGTCACTGGTTCAGTCTCTTGTGTTCTCCATATTTTTGCATGCCTCGGAAACTTGGACTATTAAAAAGGCAGATCGAGCTCGCATAGATGCTTTTAAAATGTGGACGTGGAGGAGAATGCTGAGAATTCCTTATACCGCCCATCGAACAAATGTTTCCATACTGGATGAGCTCGGTAATCCAAAGAGACTAACCTCCATTGTGTCGATGAGAATGCTTACATTCTTCGGACATATTCACAGAAGCGATAATATGGAGAAACTTGTAGATCAGGGTCACGCCCCGAGTGGGCGGCGCCGTGGCCGTTCCCCTAAACGCTGGGTGGACACGACGAAACAGTTGCTAGATATGAGTATCAAGAGTGCCACTGAACTGACAGTAAATCGCGAACGATGGCGAGCTACAGTTCTCAAAACTATTGATAATATTCGTGTCGGCAATACTCTAGCTCCGACTTAATGCATTTTACGAGTTCACAACATGTCCGTTAAGACATTGTGACTACGATGATGATATTTTTCACTTTAAACTATTATCATCCAGCATACGAGTACGCGGTTTTCTATTAATATACCTCTAAAGCGCAATGAAATAGATAAGCTTCAGAAAATACTTGAATTACTCACTTATCGGCAAATCTCCTGGTCATAGGTACACAGATATAACACTAAATAAATGCACTGTCACAAATCAAAGCTGAATCACGAAGAGCAGTCTTTGTTCGTCATACACAACGACTGGAAAGATAGATTCAAACAGATCGTTTAGAAAAATCCTTATCTGTTCACATAATTGCATGCCAATCCATCTATTTCTTGGAATCTCATGAATGCCCGGTCAAAGTTCGATATTGTATGTTGTTTTTGTTTATACTGCTAGACGCCTGTCATAATATTATATATTTTGCGGTATCATCATGAATTTTAACAGCTGTATTGTAGTATTAGCAAATTTGAGGAAGAAAAAAAACAGGTTATTATCCTACTGCAAAGTAGTACGTCTATCTAGAGATATAAACATTCAATTTTCTATTTTATTGTCAATGACAACAAGATAAGAGTACTTAAGGTACGCGCACATAAATCAGCAACGGACGGACGGGACGGATGGAACGGCCGGTACGATACGGATTTTTCATTAGGGTATCGCACAACAAGCAGCTAGCCGTACCAAGTGTACATACTTTGGCTCCCTGACTTTGACAGTTGACGTTGACACGGAACATAACCTAAAACTAGACTCACCGACGATAAAAAGTGTTTTTATCGTCGGTGAGCCCGCATTATTTTGGGATTTTCGCCGCTTTCGCGGTTTATGTATCGCTGATATTTTTCGTCTGAGAGTCTGAGGTTTTCAATAATATTGGAATTGAACTAACGTCTATTATTCACTGTGAATTAATTAAAAAAATAGCTTTAAGATGCATTATTTTCAAAGCATTGTAATTTAAGGCTGCATGTGAAAAAATTTCATCTTAGTAAGTTTACAACAGAGACGTCTGTACAGAACAAAAAAAAAACCGCCATCAAAAGATTTAAAATACTTGCCAAACCAAACGCCGAAGAAGCAAAATAATATCGCGCTAAACCTTTTATATCCACCAGAATAATAAGACTAACTGAATTTCAATATAAATAAATTGTTTATTATTTTTTATTTTGATCATTTATAATTTTAAAACTGATTCCTTTTCGAATACCTAAGTATATTAAACTAATTAATTTTACAACTATAAAGAAATAAAAGATTGACATATAGTGCGGTAAACATACGGGAAACTTTTTTATTATCGATATCTCAGAAAATTCTATTCATGATAAAAGAGTGCATAGAGAAAAACTAGCAGTGAGTTGATCAATTCGGCCATACCATTGTGCATACAAGGTATGTAAAAATTCGGAAAATCTGATGAAACTAACCTATAAAATTGATTTTTTAAGATAACCAAATTATAGATCCTAAAATTGTGAGCAGAAAAATACAATATATCCACCAGAATAAGACTAATTGAATTTCAATATAAATAAATTGTTTATTACTTTTTATTTTGATCATTTATAATTTTAAAACTGATTCCTTTTCGGATGCCTAAGTATATTAAACTAATTAATTTTACAACTATAAAGAAATAAAAGATTGACATATAGTGCGGTAAACATACGGGAAACTTTTTTATTATCGATATCTCAGAAAATTCTATTCATGATAAAAGAGTGCATAGAGAAAAACTAGCAGTGAGTTGATCAATTCGGCCATACCATTGTGCATACAAGGTATGTAAAAATTCGGAAAATCTGATGAAACTAACCTATAAAATTGATTTTTTAAGATAACCAAATTATAGATCCTAAAATTGTGAGCAGAAAAATACAATATATCCACCAGAATAAGACTAATTGAATTTCAATATAAATAAATTGTTTATTACTTTTTATTTTGATCATTTATAATTTTAAAACTGATTCCTTTTCGGATGCCTAAGTATATTAAACTAATTAATTTTACAACTATAAAGAAATAAAAGATTGACATATAGTGCGGTCAACATACGGGAAACTTTTTTATTATCGATATCTCAGAAAATTCTATTCATGATAAAAGAGTGCATAGAGAAAAACTAGCAGTGAGTTGATCAATTCGGCCATACCATTGTGCATACAAGGTATGTAAAAATTCGGAAAATCTGATGAAACTAACCTATAAAATTGATTTTTTAAGAAAACCAAATCATAGATCCTAAAATTGTGAGCAGAAAAATACAATAAAGTTTTTGCGTATCAGCTGTGGTTACCGTGAAAATTGTCATTAAAAATGCAAAGAATCCGAAATAAATAGGAAAAAACCGGTCAGATCTTCCTAATTTTTACATACACTGTATACACAATGGCAGATTTGATCAACTCACAGCTAGTGTTTCATTATGCACCATCTCTTATCACGAATAAAATGTTTTGAGGTATCGATAATAAAAGAGTTTCCCATATGACACTAAAATGACCACATAGGCACATATGATACAATTTACGTTACATCTTCATTTTGAAGTTTAAAAATATAAGGCGCGGCTATTTTCAAATCGTAACATGACATCAGTACTCGGCGCATGCAGAAGTCAGGGAGCCAAAGTACATTTGGTACGGCTAGCCGCTTGCTATAGCACATATCTGGTCGGAATCGACGGAAGAATTGGAAGGCAGTTGCAAATATGTCTTCAAACGATGACGAGTTGGCGATTGTTCTGGAAGAAAATTTTCAAAAGTGTAGAAAGCGTAGAGAGGTGTGGGGTTCATGAGGTATGTCAGAGAAGGGCAGTTTTTGGGGAATATGTACGTTAATTTTCGGACTTAATGAATGACGAAAAAGGGTTCTTCAATTACTTCAGACGCGTTTTAAATTCCATTCTATACTGGAAGCCATAAAAGAAGCCATTACTGAAGGAAAATGTCTATCTCGCCCGCCTATTATAGCAAAAGAAAGGTTGATAATATGCTTAAGATAAGTAGATGCTTGCAAAATGCTGACGGTGCCTCGGCAATCTCCGATCAGCATCGCACATACGTCGGTATCGGCACGCACGGCACGCGTCGGCCGGCATTTAATCCTAGTTTTTATATTCTCCCTGGATTTTGAAAATCAGATGCCTACCGTCCGCACATGTGTGCGCGGGTCCATTAAATTTCATAGAAAGTATAGAAAATATTTTTCTCCGATCCGTACCGTCCGTCTGATGCCGATTTATGTGCGCGTACCATTAGCAACACCGTCTTGTGACTCCAATATAATTAGCTGATTAGCATTTTTTATGGCTGTCATATTTTTACGCCAATTTTGTTGTCAGGTACTTTTAGTTTGAAGATAACATTAGTCATGAAGATGATCCGCATTTAACGCAAAAGCAAAAACATACATGCGTAAACCAGGTCTTTATATGATTTTTGGTGTGTTATGTTTATACCACGTCTCAAAGAATTTGCTTGAGGCCAGTGCCTACCGCACAGCAGTGGGGGCTGGTGAGGTCGCGCCACAGTGCTATGGCACTACCTAATTTTCGAAAAAAGCATATTTGTCTATCTCTTAAACCTTTCTTAGTCTATATTAGTTTCCAACAACTTTTTCTGTTTTATATCAAATGGCAATAGCGTAGCGGCTCAGCGCATAAATGGTTGCACCAGGCAACACGTGGCATCGTGGCAACTTACATAATGAGAGCTGACGACGCGACGGGACCGTGCCGTTTCTTATAAGACTCAAACAGAGTGAGAGAAATCTTAATCACAAACGCTGATGAGTGACAGAGATAACGCTATGCTGAACGTTTGGATAGATTTTAAATACGAAAATCCGAAGTAGATCGTGCCAGGCACATTACCCATATGTCCATTCATGGTTCACTATTTTTGTTTTGCTTCAGCAGTTTCGATTTGTTTATGTTTGATGCTGATGTCGACTTTTCTCGTTAAAGGTTTGAAATTTAGATCTTATTAGTTTGAGCGAGTTGTGCGCTGTTTTCGGGTCGGTATCTCTTTTGTGTAAAAATATATCATTAGAGCGAAAATGAATGAAATTGGCGCATTAATAAACTCATTTAGTAATCTTCCGCTGGAAGAAAAACTTCAGATTCAGGAATTAGGACGTCCAACACCTGATTTAAAAATGGAAAAACTTATTGGTAGTGGACAGAAGTCGCGTTGTCGTTAATTTAATAAATCTATTTATGATAAAAACGATTGGATAAGTAACTGTGAAGAAGTTAGCAAACTCTTTTGCTTTGTGTGTGTTCTATTTGGAGGCGATGACACTTGGACGAAAAAAGGCACGGGTGATCTTATGATCATATATAGGAGAAAATGAAGACCCATGAAAAATCTAAAATGCATATGAATAATGTTTTCAGTTTACCGATGCTTGGTGAGTCGAACCTGAAGACTCAGTTAAATTCGGCTTACCGGCTATAGTTATACATGTTTTTTTTCAATTTTATATCGGTTTGAAATTTTGGCTGTCATTCTGGCACTACCTCTCTAAGTTGGCACGAGCCGCCATTGCAACATGGTATCTAGTGAAGCATTGCAAGTGATGACAGGGATGCCACCCTTGCACCTGCTAGCCTACGTCTCACAAATTGACACAGAGACGTAGAGGAAAGACTATAGACAACGGATCAAATGATGGAGAATGCGCAGTGGACAAAAATACCGATACAATCAGTAGGAGAATGGATAAACTGGCTCTAACTACATATGGCCAGTTCCGGATCAATTGGAAAAGGGTAGGAAGAGCTACTGATGATGAGTCTATTGCGGACAGTTAGACACGGTGGAAGTAGAGTTGTCCGAGGATCGGTTTTAGGCCCACTGCTCTTCATAACGTACTTGTTTGATCTGGTCAGTCTCATTGAAACCAACATGCAGAACTTTGCATTGCTAGATGCAACAGACCTAGCTAGAGCAAAATGACCTGGAGGTCACAATTACTACCGACCTGAAATGGAAAACCATATACTGAAGATCGCCAAGAAAGAGAAACTCGTTTGTATACCTTATTAAACATGAATTCAAAGATCACTCGGTAGAAATGATTCACATGATATACACGAGTTATATACAACCCAAGCTTGAGTATGCCTTCACAGTGTGAAACCCTTATTATGTAAAAGACATTGAAGTGTTAGAAAGGGTACAAAGAAGAGTTACAAAAAAAACCAGTTGAGCTACGTGACCTTCCTTATACAGAACGACTGAAGAGACTAAAATTAACAACCTTAAGGGAAAGAAGACATAGAGGAGACCTAATTGAAACATTTAAAATCATTAATAACTACTTCAATTGCAACATTAGGCATATCTTCAGGCGAAACCAAAACCATCTTCGGGGGCACTCAAAGAAGCTCGAAAAGGAAAAGTCGTCAAAACTACCCAGGAAAAACTTTGTGTGCAACAGAGTTGTGTATTCGTGAAACGCGCTAGAAGACCGGACAGTGACAGCGCCCAGTGTTAATTCATTTAAAAACAGACTAGACACTGAACTTGCAAATAACGGTGCTAGAATGATACACTACAGTGCATAATTTCAAGGGATCATGGTTAAAGGCAACAATAGCTTCATCGGTTTTTCCGCCTGCTATTGGAGAAATTACAAGATTACAGTCTTGTACAACATATGCTGTTCGAGTGTGAGAGTTGGCTCACATACAGACAAGAAGCATGTGCAAGATGCCAACCTACGTGAAGATCTGAAGGCATATAACAGGGTGAGACTGATGATCTCCCATAAACTTTAATAGAAGACGATTCTCTGCAATGTGAAGAAAATCCTGAACGCCAAAGAAAGCGAAGAACGTACAAGCTGCAATTAAACCACAAGATCAACGGGCTTGGACCAGCCCTACACTCATGTTGTTATGTCCTTCCACGAAAATTCAATCAAGAGGTCGGAGGGCTTGGAGTTAAGAGAAGAGGGAACGGGTTTTAGCCAGTCAGGTCGTGGTATCGTTGAACCGGCTTGTGAACATGACGTTCACAAGCCGGTTCAACGTCGGGTGGGCAGACTCTCTCTTACACTTGAGCGAGTGCTTCTGTCCTTCAGATCAAGCCGATTTTCCTAAACATTCTATAGTGGAAAATAACCGTCAGTGTGACCATCATCATAATGGTATTACGATAGAAATGTAGTAAAGTTAGTGTGAAATTTAGTGAAACTAACCTAAGAGACACTGGGAATAGTTATGCAAGTCCAAAGGTCTGCCTACGTGACTTTTTCATCTGCTTACACGCGCCACGCGATTATAATTCATCAGCTTTTTAAACAACTATTTTACACTGCAGGTTTACAATAAATTATTTGTTTATTATAATAATTGCCGTAAAGAGATTCCAATTACTGAATATCGAGCTAAATATTTAGTGTCAAAGTCCGACTTTTACTCTTGCCTGCCTTTTTGCCAAGCAGCATAATGTTTGTTTTTTTCCCCATTCACATTGCAGGCAGTTAGTTTTTGTTTAATGTAACAGTTCACTAAACAATGATTTAGTATAATAATAAATTGACCTTAGTAACACCAGATAATTTCTACAACTCCTAGAACCACTAGCGAGGTCCTGGCTCCTCCAACTGTATAACTCCTGATGGAGTGAGAAATTAATACACCTATGGCTGAACACCAGAGTGGTCGCTGTACCTAAGCAGGGGAAACCTCGCGAAGAGCTATCGACCAATATGCCTCCTCTGTATGAGTGTCTCATCCTAAATAAAATAAGCCTACACACAGAAAACCAACTAATTGAGGTTTTGAATTAAGAAAAAAATGTTTTTTGTCATAAAAGGAAAGATCATATGTAAGCCTTATAACAAAACTTGGAAGGCCTGGGTCTCGATCCAAAGACCCTGAGATTCACTATTGGACACTCTAACTACTATGCCTTCGATTGAGGAGATCTTTTCAACGAAACATATTTGATTAGGTGCTTACTGGAATCTGTAATCTGACTTCAACTTCAAACATTCAAAAACATTTGCTTCGATCGTAGACTTCGTCTCGAACTGCAAACTTCATTCAACGACTGTATTACAACAAATATACACTAGTTACCAGTTTACCAGTACGTATTTTCGCGATTGGCTGAGAGTGTAGGATCTAGTATCGGAGTAGGACGTCGTTGGTCAGAGGAGCATCCTGACCGCCATGATGACGTCACACGGGTTCGGGAGCCGTCGGCGTGTTTTCGGTACTGGATTCAAAAACCCATTTTTATTTTGATATAACTTTTGAATTATTGCAAAAAAAAGAAAACAAAAACATTTTTGTTATAAAACTTATATATAATCTTTCCATTTATGACAAAACAAAAATCTTATTCAAAACCTCAATTCAGGATCTATGGGAAGCGAACGACATGGCTGTGCAGTGTACCAGACACTTCAAAGGGATATAAGCATTCATGTCATTTCTGACTTGTGACGTCTGTGATCGATACATATAAATATGTGTTTTTTTATTTCTCTAATTACTATTTAACTAATATCTATAACTATAAAAAATAAAAAATGAAATAAAATAATACAAATGTATCTCCACCTGACTCAATTTTTGGTACCAATCTTTTAGGTCAAACACCCGATCACCAAGAACTGATATAATATGTCTCATTTTCTGAGAAAGATATTTCTTGATTCTTACATCATGACCACCAAAAATTCCATAAGAGGTGATATCAATTAAGTTTCAAATTTTGTTGACAAGTAAAAGTCAAATGTCATGCCATTGCCGCATTCTGCAATTAGAATACACAATCTTAATTAAGATAAACATTTGTTTGCAATATCCACAATACTGAAAATATCAAAATACTATAGACTAATATTGTCTCGCTTCTTCTATACTTCAGATATTTTATTACTCTTTTCATAATTATTTGTAACAAACATTATTTGTAACAGACGAAGAATATTCCTAAGAATTACCTCTACATCCAAATTCATGTTATCTTTAGCTAAATACAAGCCACATTAGTGTAAAGTACTGTGTAAGGCTCTCGCTACCATAGCTTAATGAACTATTGGTTGTTGGACTGTTTGTTCGGCACCGATTCCCTTGAGAGATGGGCATGCTCACGAGATGTTAGCCAACTACAGAGAAACTAAGAGGCCTAAGCTAAGCTAAGTATCATTAGTACACAATGAATGCCTCTTTTCAGCCAGTTTAAAAGAAACTTCCATACTACAAAGATAATATCTGGTTCATCTTCATATGAGGTCGTTTTATTGATGGAAGTACATAAAGTGCCAAGATTTAGTCTAGACGAAGAAAAATATCACAATTGTCTATATAAAGATAAATTTTGCCTAAATTCTGCCGAAACTTGAATGGGTGAATAAATGAAAGAAGAAGAGAAACTTTCTAGTGACAAAAGACACCAGTGCATAGGCCTACAAGCGGATCCTCCTGCACCTCTCTTTACTCTAGTTCCCATATTCAGCCCTCATGGTAAGCGTATCACAACGACATAGAATGTGTGCCAAGGACTCTTTCTCTCCACACACAAGTCATATCTGAAGGTTTTATGGCCAGACAGCAGGCCCACAAGCAGCCTTGACCGGCTTCTGCCCAATGAGAGACAGAACCGCCCCACGTTGGCCAGAGGTCCTAAAACAAGTTCTTTATTTGGCTGAGATGTCCAGAGATTCATCTCCATATCATAAGATGTTCATTTTGCAACAACATATCTGTTTTCCTTCTAATGGTACCTGTTGTCAGCATGACTTGACACCTACATAAGTGACACCTGATGTCTTGCCGAAATGTCATCCAAGACCTTTCACATTGCAGGACGAGCCTTGATGTAAACCTACAAGCACCCAATGATATCAATGCTGGCTGGCTGCCAGAGTCCGCCTCCTAGGCCCCTGAGTTTTACGAATTCGAGAAACACAATCTAAACTCGTCTATATTCCTGCTTGTAATATCTTGTTTTTGGACTGCAGACCCCAGCGCCAGAGCGTTCGTCGGAAAGAGTCTGTATACCAGTGCCGGTACTCTGTAATTTAAGGGAAAGAAACGTGCTTCTACCACCATGATGACCATGACGATCGGGCAGTTTCGGGTGCCTACCACAAAGTGCCTACCACAGCATAGTAAACAACCAGCAGAATATCTCTGAGGATTTCCTATATGAAAATGGTTCCCACAGAATTTGACCTTGATTTGATGATTTCACGGGTGTGAAGTCTGGGTAGAGATGCGAAATTGAAAATATCGATACCGGTACAAACTAGATATTTTTTGCCAAGAAGGCGCCTTTGATTCGTACAGGGAATTTTGTGCAATTGATAACACCCCTCAATAATTATATAATTATTTTCGATACCGATACGGCTACAAAATGAGCGATACCAGCTTGGAATTGCTCAAAAAGTATCTAAGATAAAAATACTCGATATTAGCGCAGAAGTACAAGTATCGAAGTATCGTTAGCATCCCTACAAATAATCATTCAAAAGGGGGGGAAGCGCGTGTAATTGCCGCTAACCTGAGATATTGTTTACTATGCTGTGGTGCCTACTACGCTGACACATTACGAAGCAACCCGATCCTATAGTAGATAGTGCATAGAAACACGTTTCTAAGTTACAGAGTACTGGCACAGGCTTTCTACCCTTGTAAATTTGTAGTAGAAGCGATATGTAGGAGAAATTACATCAATGCGGCGCATGCTGCAACAGAAAGGTGTGGCGTAAGAAGTGCGAGAAGCAGCCAGGCTATAGACAGGACAGAACTAAGATTCCTTCCTTCCTTCTTCTTGGAGTGCCATGCAGATTCCTGCACAGGCGTTCCATCCTTTCTGTTATCAGATAGTCCTAATAATTGCAGCTCTATGTAATTCTTGGAAGTTGCTTACTCCTGTCCCATGGTGAATGTTTCCCAACCATAGTTTTTTCCCTCCAATTCGTCCACTCCCTCCTTAAATCTTTCCTTGAAGAATGAGACGCAGGAGGTGATTCCCACCCATTATATATCGTGGGTAAGCTATTGTAATTTTCCTTATAGCCTCAAAAAGTTCTCTTTCTGCTGAATCGGCTCTCATCTGGAGAAAATTCTCATTTTTCACATGATCGATCCAGGATTCGTCGCAAAGTCCACATTTCGAACGCTTCGATGTTATTTACAATTGCTGCCTTCAGCGTCCATGCTTCCACGCCGTACAATACAGTAGACCAGACATGATATTCCAACATCCTGTATTTACGGTCTACGGCTGAAGTTCAGGTTTGTGTTGGTAAGAAATTTTGGAAGTTTAAGGAAAATTGTCCTAGCCTGTTCAATTCTGCATATTATCTCCTGACCTGGGTCCCACCTTTCGTTCATAATCTATCCTAAATATTTAAATTTGATGAACTGTTAGTTCTTGGACTGTTCGTCCGGCGTCGACACGCTCCGCCGCTTTGACGTCAGCGCGCTTCTCTGCTTGGCGTTTCGCCAACACGAGTGGTCGGCATCCTCAGAAGCTGATGTTACCTGTTGTGCGTGTTCCGAGAGACTGAGACCGCGTCACAGGGTTGGCACTTATATTCCCCGGGTTAGGAGTGAGGCTGGCTGCGCTGTGCACCGCCGATGCCTGTGGAACTCCTGCGCATCCCAGAATCTTCGTGGCTCTTGAGGCGGGTATCCATATTCTGTTGAGCTTTTATGCTTCTTCTTTGTTGTTGAAGTTGTTCTTATCTCTATTGATCTCAATGGAGTCCCTGTACAATCTGGCGTGATGAGAGGAGGTCGTAGCCAGAACCTGTGTCTCGTCACACTTTATCTTGTGGTCACCGCTTTCTTGGAGTGTATGCTTGGCTACTGCAGATTTTTCCGTCTGCTGTTTGCTGACCCTTTCGATATCCTCTCCATTCACGTGCATTTGGGTGTTTGGGACATGGTTTCTGCTAACAGCCATGAACTTGGTTTTGTTGATACCTATCTTTAGACGCTTACTAAAATATTTCAAATCAATATTGGACATATATTTCAACTCAATATTGAACATATATTGAAAATCAGTATTGGTCAGATATTGCAAATCAATATTAGATATATATTGCAAAACAATATTGTAGCAATATAGCAGAAAGTCCACATCTCCTTATTGTGCCAATATTGAGAAACTATCAAGAGCCAATGTATAAGGAATATTGGATCAATAGTGGGGCAATATCAGTGTGCTGCCTGGGTAACATCACTAAAGCTACAAAAATGTCGCTGGTTCAGTCTCTTGTGTTCTCCACATTTTTGTATGGCTCGGAAATTTGGACTGTTAAAAAGGCAGATCGAGCTCGCATAGATGTTTCTGAAATATGGACGTGGAGGAGAATGCTGAGAGTTCCTGATACCGCCCATCGAACTAACGTTTCCATACTGGATGAGCTCGGTAATCCAAAGAAACTATCCTCCATCGTATCGACGAGAATGCTTACTTTCTTCGGACATATACACAGAAGCGATAATATGGAGAAACTTGTAGTTCAGGGTCATACCCCGAGTGGGCGGCGCCGTGGCCGTTCCCCTACATGCTGGGTGGATACGACGAAACAGTTGCTGAATATGAGTATCAACAGCGCAACTAAACTGATAGTAAATCGCGAACGATGGCGAGCTACAGTTCTCAAAACTATTGATAATATTCATGTTGGTAATACTCTAGCTCCGACTTAATGCATTTTACGAGTTCACAACATGTCTGATCTTTAGACGCAGATTTTCGCTTTGCTTATTAATGCGACTTAGTAGAGTTTGAAGGTCCTTCACATTGTCTGGCTAGTATGACAGTGACATCTGCATAGTTTAGTTTAATGCCGATAGGGCTATCTGGGGTTGCTTCAGCAAATGCTCTTTCCATATATATGTTAACTAGCATCGGCGACAAAATACACCTCTGTCTAACTCGCTTTTGTATTTCAAATCAATCTGTGTATCCTGCATTAGTTGTATTTAAGTCCAGTATAATATTATAAACAAATCTGAACAGGGACGTAAGAACAAAAATGCGAAAGGTGCTTAAAAACAATAAAGCCCAGTCACCATCTAGGTATTCCATTATTGTTATATAAAAGTTTGCGGTTTTTCACAACACACAACTTTATAGTATAGTAGAAATACGTTTTACCCATAACTACTGAAGATATTTCATTAACAGCTGTAAATGCCTACTTAAGCAATGACAAAGTATGTTTAACGAGCAAACTATTCGGAAAATTAAATTATGCCTAATTATGCATAAATTAAGCACCACGTTGGTAGCAAAAAGCATCTTTATTACGCTGTTTATATTTTTGCTGAAAAATACCATCGGCTATTAAGATTTTATTAATTTTACAGTCCGGATACTATGTGCTAAAATGACCAATTAACATGTGTAGCGGAACTTTCTAAATATGGACATGATCTGGCTATTTTTATTTGATTTTTGATTTACATATACATATATTCGTCCGGACAACAGGAATTTTTATTATTTACCTGTAGATAGTCTATGCATAAATGCCAGTTTCAGCATAGGTGGGTCTTTCAGAAGAGATGATGTTATTATAATAGGATATATAATTTTGAGAATTATAGTGTATGTTGGTTTAAAATATATGTATTTGACTATCTTCTAGTCTTTCAATCTTAGAATATTTCGTGCAAAGGAGAAATATTTAATAGGTGACCCACATTTCAGTTTGTAGGTTAGGTTGAGTGATAAATTAATGAATGAAATTGCTACTCTTTAATTGTTACTTTTTAGCATAAACCGAATGTCCGGAGTGTTAAATGAGTGTTCCTCAAAAAGAGTCTGTTTGTTGTCGTATCCGCAGGTTCCTATACCTGATGCTTTTAAACGGGTCACATAAACAGTGCTCGGTTCCTCAGATTAAACGCTCAGGTACCGACTTTGGTAGATAGATGGCGAACCAATACTTTTTTTAAGTACTGCTTCCCAATATCTATATGTTGCTACTACTAGTACGAGTTTTGGCAGCAAGGCACTAACATGCAATTTCGTTTATTCGTCTGAGACCTAGATCACACTGACGAGCTTTAATAAAATCGAAACGACGTCGTCTGTGATTGGTTTCGGATGAATGAATGAAATTGCTACTCTTTAATTGGGTTAAGTTGCTTTTTAGCATAAACCGAATATCGGGAGTGTTAAATGAGTGTTCCACAAAAAAGAGTCTGTTCGTTGTCGTATCAGCAGGTTCCTATACCTGATGCTTTTAAACGGGTCACATAAACAGTGCTCGGTTCCTCGGATTAAACGCTCAGGTACCGGCTTTGGTAGATAGATGGCGAACCAATACTTTTTCAAAGTACTGCTTCCCAACATCTATATGTTGCTACTACTAGTTGAATGATAAATGTATGTACGTAGTTTACAGATTTTTGAAGACTTATTTTAAATCTAGAAAACTAAAGCACAGCTTCTAATGTAAAATGCAAAGCTAAGATGAAATCCCTGGAGTTCATCATTTAATCAACGACAGAAAATATGGATTCCGACATCAAAGATCAACTGAAGATCTCCTGGCTTGTGTCACACATGTGTGGATCAAACTGATCCTTGCATCTTGCGAGGCTCACATCGTTGCTTTTGATATTTCAAAGACATTTTATGAACTGTGCCATGCGGCTCTCCTAAACAGGCTTCCGCGCTACCGTCTCTCTGGTAAATTTAGTGATTGGTTAGCAGACTTTATCTCTGGTAGCAAAATCTCTGTGGTGGTGTTTTATGGTCAGCCTCCCGCTAAGGCTGAAAGCCTATGGAGCTGTAGAAGCACTGCGAGAGGATAAGTGTCGGTGCACGTTAGATTTGAAACGCTGCAGGTTGTAGCCGTTGAGAATTCCCTGGCAGCTCATTCCGAAGTTCTCAAAAAAAGGATTGCTGGAGGAGACTGGTTCGGGGAGTAGGGACCTCGACCTGGTAAGGATGAGCCCGCAAAGCCTCTCTAGTGTTACTATTTCGGACGGCCTTTGGTGTTATTGAACAGCTTCCGTGATAGAATCTGTAAAACAGGTACAGGTCAGCCACCCTTCTTTGATGTTCTAGGCTGTGGAGGCCCTTTGTGAGGTTAGGGGTATCGACCAGTCTAATCTCGCTCTTCTAGTGTCCAGAAGCTTTAGAGAGTATTTCGGAGCGCATCCCCACACGTGGGAGTGATACTCCATCGATGGTCGGATATGTAGCTTGTAGAGCAGCAGTAGTTGTTCTGGTGTATACAGCTTCTTACAGCGGAACACAACTCCAAGCTTTTCGGATGCCGTTTTAGCAAATGCCGATGTGGTCGTGCCAGGACGTGCTAATGTTGAGGTTGATCCCCAAAAGCTTGACGGAAGGTAACTCGACTATTGAGTGATCGTCCATTTTCGCAGTTGGTAAGCCAACGTGAGGCTTCTTTGTCAGTGTATTTATCTACTACCGCACCACTTTACTACCTTCTACTAATCTGCTCCTCTGAGCTATCCAAAGCTTGGAATAGGCTACCAGGAGATGCATTTATTTAGCCTACGAGTGTTGGTCTAGAGGGGATACCCCACGTCCGTTTGATGCTATATGAATTAGCTGTCATTAGCTGTTACCGAAAACGAATAGCCACCAAAATATTTTTTTTATGATATTTAGCATTTTTAAGACTAATCATTGTAAAAAATTGTGGTGTGCATAATGGTAGGGTGTGCAGCTTACGGTTGTCAAAGCCACAGCAGCAGGAAGGAGCCAGAAATCACTTATTACAGGTAAATCTTGGTAGTTTTTTGGTAACAGAAATGTCAGTCTCTCTCTTTTCTTGTCTAAGGTTGGTGTATTCAACATAACCTATTCATAGCAGCCGCGGTACTCTGGTATTTAGGCTTGCCTTAGAGGTCTGCTCAGAAATAAAAAATGTATATCCTATATAAAAAGACACAGTAGCGCTCCGCCGGTTGAAATTCAAATTGTTACAAAAACTCATCAACAAACTGATAATTGACATCCTAATTGCTATATGACTAACTGGCTTCTTATCAGTATTGACGATGACAGAAGCAGTGATCGATTGTGTTGTTTATTATCGAAAACGTTACATATTTATGGGTAGATAGCTCCAAAGACATATAAACAGATATGAATTGATACCTATCAGGTATTATTACAGTATAATAAAAGCGAGATTTAAAGATATCATAATACTGCGAGATTAGGTAAATTCTCTGGATTGCAATAAGGCATTTCACTCTACATATAGAAGTCTACATCCTCTGTGGGAAACACCTTAGGTTTTCATAGGGCAACTAGTGCTAAAAGAATGTAGGTATACAAGTATGTTCATACCTCAGGGTAATAACTGAACATAGAGGTAGTAAACAACTAATTCTAATAGGCCGACATCTTTTCTTACGTTGTCATATTGACCACGAGATACGGCAATCATAATTATTTAGTATTGTCTTAATTGTATAGTATCCAGAAATATTCCATCCTACGTTAAAAAAGACGGTATTTTGATGGTTCAGGAATGATTACAACAAAATCAATAGATATGTTGATCTCTACTGCGTTACTGCATATTTCTTCATCATAAGCGCAAATTCTGAAGTCTTACATAAATTTTGAGGAGCTGGCAATGCCTATACAATTTTCCGACGATTTATTTACCGTAAAACCCCACTGTCAAACGTTTGTTTTGTTTGTGCGTCTTTTATGCTTGGTCAGTAAAATCGAATTCGCTATTTGTTGTTAACTGTAGTGAAGCTATACGGACTTGCTGTGCTTTATTCAAGTGTAGTTTAACAGTTTTTCGAGATAGGACAGTGCAGTGTTTGTAACATGGGTAGAACTGGAAGAATTTTCAGGTTAGTTGGCAATGTTTGGAGGCTGAAGTGTCAAAATATGATGGCTTTGAGCACGCCGTGCTGAAGTGGTTTGTTTACTACCTCTATGTTCAGTTGTTACTCTGAGGTTCATACAGTCAACACACGGAACTCAAGTTTTTATGTCATTCCCATTCTTTCTTCCACAAGGTTTGAGAGCAGATTATGTTGCTCCAACAATTTTGAATAAATCATTGGATCTGTTTCAAATAACTACAGTGCAGATTCAAAAAGAAGTTCAAAGAGAATGATCAAACACGCAAAGAAATTATTAGTGATACCGCTTGTTCTATAATATTTGTCTCGTTTCTTGGTATTCATCAATAGCTTCTAAAATGTGTGTCATAAATTAATATACTAACTACTGTGATTTGTGTTTATGATTCTTGTTTTTATTGTTTCTAATCCATTTAATTGAGAGCTTGATGCTTTTTGAATTCCTCTACTATGTAACAAGTTCCCTTTATCTGTAGGTCAGTTCTCGCTAAAGTGTATGTCTTATTTTTAAATGTAGGTACCTCTACTAAAATCTATTATAGATGGGGTTTAAAAGTGTGTACAATACCCTTTTCTTTTTGAACCCTATCTCAATCTCAATAAATGTATTAATTATAAAAAAGGACATCATCCGTGGTAAACACCTTAGATTTTCATAGGACAACTAGGGCTAAAAGACTAAACCCTGTGAACTGTTCGCTGAAACTAACTTTTTTCACGTTTTTTGTGTGCAACAGTAAAGATGTGTTATACTCAGAACAACGACGCGTAATTGTAATGCCCAGAAAGAAAGGGGATGACGCTTGGTATTCGAGTTCTAGAGGCAGTTTGGAAACTTTTTTGTCCTTGCACCATAACCCCAAAATGGGAGAGATCGGAGATAGAGAGGCGTATTAAACGTCGTCCGTTTTAAACAATACTAGCAACGTTTGACGATTCCTCATAAACTGTCCAGCAGAAACGAATTTCGACGGGTCTAGTGACGATTCCTTTATTTTTATTTTGAAAAAATCGGTACGCGAAAATCGCCCGTAGATTTCGGATGACGATTTTTTTGAAGTTGGTAAGTGCACAAAAATGCTACCGCATTTTCATTCGGTTACTTAACGATTTTTTTTCCACCTTTTAACACCCCTCCCCCCTCTCCGATCCCCCCAGTTTGAGGTTATGGTGCAATGGCAACAAATTTCCTAACTGCCTCTAGAACTCAAACAATAAGCGTCATTCGGTTTCTTTCTTGACACTAAAATTATGCGTCATTGCCTTAGCTATTAGTTATTTGGTGTGGTACAGTTTTTAATAAAAATACATCAGATAAACCAATTATATAAAGGTCCATTGTTTAAGACTTTATTTTTCATGCTTATCCGATTATTCCATTGTTAAGATTTAAATCAATTTGATTAATACAATTTAATTGGAACTTCTTGATAAATCACGATAAGATAAAAAATATTATTTTAATTCCAAGACATGATACATATTCTCACATCATAATCATGCACCTTGTTATTTTTATTTTATTCTTTTTTCTGTTTAAGTTCAATAAATGAGTGTCCGATTTCTGTACGTAATTTATATATGTATATATGAACGTCGATAAAGTCGTCTTAGGCTCCAGGAGGATCTATTGTGGTTCGTCCCTTCTGAACCCGGCGCGTATTTAGGAGGGGGTCCAGAAGGTCCGGACCCCCCCCTCCCAGAAATGTTAAGGTGGCGACTCTAATAAAAGGTAACAAAAAATCTAATCTGGACCCCCCCCTCCACAAGATCAAATCCTGGATACGTGCGTCTTCTGAACGTTTAAAACATTTTAGGTCACCTAAAATGTTTTTTTTTCACACTGACATAGAACGTATTCTGCCATTTCATCTGCTTCTTTGCAGTGCCGGTAGGTTTTGACCTCCGGCCTATGCCTACGCTTTTTGATGTTTTCTGTTATCTCTTTTTGTTTTGTGCCAGTATT